>CM057452.1:655823750-656566875 GCA_016271365.2 Neoceratodus forsteri | reverse complement strand
CTGCATGTACACAATTGAAGCATTTTTCTTGTTTACGGCAATAGCTTCATCAACCAAAAGACTCACTTTAGGAGCAAGTACTATGATCTGGGCAAACAAATTTTTCTTCATTTCAGAGACAATATGATGTTGAATGTTAGAGCGTGCCATGTTTGAAGGCAAAATCTGCCCCATGTCCAGTCCATTCAACTGCTGGCGTCGATTTCTTCTTCAAAATCATATGAAGGCCTGTTGCGCTTCACTTCTTATAAGCTGTACAGAAGATTCTGGCTGTTGTAGAAATTTAAGAACACAAGAAGTAGATGGCAGATAGGGACCGCATGATCCATCTAGTCTGCCGTAGACATTTCTACCCCCCCACCTGTTTTTAAGCAGACTGGACATTTGCAGCTATTTGCAACAATGTGTCTTTCTTTGCCTTCTCCAAAATACGAGAAGCTGTGATGTGTGACTTGGTTTGTGCATGTTCTCCTATCTTTTTTCAGAGTGCTTTCTGTTGCTTGGTTTTATTCTGTGCATTTTTACCTTGTGCTGTGTGCTTATATTTGTGCCAGTGCTCCTATCTCTGTGGGACAGATTTCAACCTGCCTGTTAAGCTCTGGTAAACTGGAGAAACACGACTTTCACCTGTGGCAGAGAGTGGGAGGAGAACCAGGGTCCTGCATCAGAGAGGAGGAGGGGCAGAGTGCTATAAAGACTCACGTAGCTCACAGCCAAGTACGCTGCTACTTTTCACCTACTTCAGCTGTTTTCCACCTTCCCTTCCATCGGAAGATTAAAGCCTGCAGTTTGGGAGCCTAAAAGATCACCTGCTTTTAAACTGTGCGTTTTTACCTTGTGCTGTGTGCTTATATTTGTGCCAGTGCTCCTATCTTTGTGGGACAGATTTCAACCTGCCTGTTAAGCTCCAGTAAACTGGAGAAACATGACTTTCACCTGTGGCAGGGAGTGGGAGGAGAACCAGGGTCCTGCATCAGAGAGGAGGAGGGGGGCAGAGTGCTATAAAGACTCGCGCAGCTCACAGCGCGAGCGTGAGTGGCACAAAGCGCCACTCCATAGAGAAAAAGTTGTTTTAAACTGGAAGTACTTAGGCTAAATTATACGTTAAATGGATATAGTTTATATTGGAAAAAGTTGTTTTGACTTTATTTAGAGATCATTGTTAGATTATTTTGTAAATTGTGAATGATTTTTAAATGTTTGGTTAGTAGTATTTTTAATTTATATTAAAGTTTAGGTGACGTTGGTACAAAACTTTTGTTTAAATAGAGTAAGGGTTTACATTTAGAAATTGCTTTTATATACATTTTATCTGTAGAAATTATTTTGAAAGATGTTAGTGTTTAACCTCCTAGGTTGTTCATTTCTCTATTGCCTCCTGAGTGTTGTGATTCAAAAACTATCTACTACAGCCAAAAAATCCATAAATGAAAAATGTTTGGTTAACTGGTTAATTTCACTTAACCAATTACAAAAAAATAATGGTAATAAATCAAGAAGAAATTATTTTCAGGGAATATTAAAAAATCAAATCTCAGGAGGATGTTACAGGCCTTTGAATCCTTTTAGGTTTAACATTGCTATTTCAAATGTATCTGGGTCAAGTTGTTTATTATTAATATTGGGGAGGATACTGAAATGAATCCAGGGCCTAAAGATTTCAAATTAAAAATTTCCCATGATAACGCACGTAGTATTGGTTCTAAGAGTGATGTTCTAGCAACTTTGTTGAAAGATAATGATCCATGTATATTAGGGTTAAGTGAAACATGGCTTTCAAATAAACACTGAGATGAAGAATTTGGTGCTCAAGATTACAAAGTATGGAGGGCAGATTGAAAATCTAGGGGGGGGTGTGATGCTTCTTTTAAAACGAATACTGGGTTATTCAGAAATTGTAATACACGGTAGTGAAAATAATATAGAATTTCTAGCTGTATACTTGGGACACTTAGGATTAGTAATTTAGATTGTTTATTCACCTCCAAAGGCAAAAATATCAGATTTGGAGATAACTTTAACCAAAATAATTGATAAAGCAGGAAGTAATCCTTTAATCTTGTTGGGAGATTTAAATTGTGATTGGAAAAATACAAGAGGGAGACAATTGAAAGATATTGTAATTAACTTGGGATTAAAACAACTTATTAAAAAACCTACTAGGTATACATCAAATATGACAAATGGATCCATATTAGATCTAATTCTGGTGTCTACTCAAATTGAAGTTGAAGCAATGGGCGTTTTATCACCATGTCTTGGAGATCATAATTTGATCTGGGCTACTTTGCCAAGTTCTCAGTTCCAACAAAATCTGGTTCATGAAAATAAAAATTGGACTAGGGACTTTAGAAGATTCTCAGAATCTAGGTTTCTAGATAGTGTGAGTAAAATAAAATGAGATTGATGCAAATTAATCCCAGATATTGATACTTCAATGAAATACTTTAGTCAAACTTTTGAAGAAGTATGTGATTTACATGCACCAAAAATCAAAATAAAGAAGAAACCAAATAAACTACCGTGGATTAATGACAAACTTTTTAAACAAATTCGAATTAAAAATAGAATCTGGAAAAAAGCTTTAAAATCAAAACTGGAAAAGGATTGGATTTCCTTTAAAGCTATTAGAAACAAATGTAAAAGGTCAATTAAGGCTTCAAAAATTTCATTTTACAAAAGTAAAATAGATTTGAGCACAGATCCAAGACAGTTTTGGAGAGTGGTTAAGAAATTGACTAAACCAGGATGTGATTCCTCAGAGGAGATACTTAGGTTAAAAAATGGTAAAATTTTTACTGAAAATTCGAAGGAAATTTGTAATGTCTTAAACAATTTCTTTGTTGATCTTCCAAATTGTAAAATACCTTGTCAATTAGATTTAAAACAAACTAAAACAGAATTTACACAAAATGGACTTCCCCCATTTAGATTTAAAGCTTTGACTGTCACTAAAGTACATAAAATACTTCAAAACATAAATATTCCCAAAGCTTTTGGTAATGATGGTTTGGAAGGTACAGTTTTGAAACTAGCTGCTCTCCATATAGCACCAATTATTACATATCTATTCAACTGGAGTCTTCAAATTGGATATTTTCCTTTATCCTGGAAAGAGAGTAGAGTTAAGCCAATTTTCAAGGGGGGAGATGTGGTGGAAGTTAATAATTATAGGCCTATAGCCTTATTACCTCTCTTATCAAAAGTTTTGAAAAACTTGTTTTTATCCAGATAATGGATTATCTGGATAAATACAGTTTGTTAACAATTAAACAATCTGGCTTTCGAAAAAATCATTCTACCACAACAGCTCTTTTGGAATTCTATGACCTAATAAACAGGTCACTGGGAGAAAACAAGGAGACAGCTGTTATTTTTGTAGATCTTTCAAAGGCTTTTGACCTGGTGGACCACCCCTTGTTAATTGAGAGACTGTATGAAATAGGTCTTAGGGATGATCCTTTAAATTGGTTAAAATCTTATCTGGGTGATCGTTCCCAGAGAGTGGAGGTACAAGGATGTTTATCAGAGAGAAGAAATGTCAATAGAGGGGTTCCTCAGGGGTCAATTTTAGGACCTCTTACGTTTCTAATATTCATAAATAATCTTCCATTGATTGTAGAACAAACAGAGATTCGACTATATGCCGATGATACAGTAATAATTGCATCCGGAAGAATGGAAAGAATATTACAAACTAATTTGCAGTCTGATTTTCGAAGGATGGGGGTGGTTCACCAGGTCAAGGCTAATAATGAATACAAAAAAAACAAAATGCATGAATTTCCACTAAAAAAAAGTGGTGATGTTATTCATAATTTATCTATTTACACAGGGAATCAAATTAAATTAGAACAGGTTAAGGAATATAGTTATTTAGGGGTCATATTTGATGAACATCTGTCTTTTTCAAATCATATTACTGCACTGATTAAAAAAGTTAATAGAAGGGCAGGGGCGTTAAGAAGAAGTACTGATTGTTTAACATTCTCAGATAGAAAAAAACTGGCAGATCAGTTAATCATTCCAGTGTTAAGATATGGTGAATTAATATATAGGAATACAAATAAAGTTTTATTATCTAGATTAGATAAAATTTATTATCGTGTAGCAAGATATGTATTAAAGGGAAATTATCGGATTCATCATTGCCTATTGTTGAAGAAAGTAAATTGGTTGCCTTTAGATATAAACTATCAGCACCACTGGTTATCTTTAATATACAAAATGAAATACTTATTGGTAAATCATCCAATTTCATTAATATTATTTTCAGTGAAAAATTGTCATAAACAGTTGTTAACAAGATCAGTTCATTTAAATAAAATAGCTGTAGGTAAATTTCAAAACAAATATTGGGATAGGTCCTTGTTATATCAAGCTGCGGGTTTTTGGAATTCTCTCCCTGATGAGGTGAGAGAAATTACAAGTTATTCTTTATTTATTCAACCTGTAAAGGAGTTATATGCTCACATTTGCGAGTGTTGAATGGCCCTTGGAGATGTTTTTGGGAATCTGTTTAGATTTCTTTTATAATAATTTATCTGAAAGTGTTCTAGGTATACCATGTTGTTTGTATTTATATGTATTTAAATATGGAACTTACTTGTATGTATTTAGATAGGAACTTACACAGGTCTTTCTTGTAAACTGGATTACGTCCAAATGACATGTATTACCTGTATAAAAATAAATTTTTACCTACCTACCTTATTGGCATCAGAGGAACTGACACTAGCTTCTCTCTATTCTTTAGACAACTTCATTCCTGCAGATATTTTAGCACCCAAGTTACTTATCTGCTAACACACACTGCAATTGAGATTGGATCTGTTGATGACTAACCACAGGTACTTGCTTTGGAAATATTTTTTTTGTTCACGTTTCCATCCTGCAGGAAGAAAATCTTTGTTGCGAGCCACAACATGTTGAGGTAATTCGTCGTCTTTGCTACCAGTACTCTGTGTTTCAGAATCAGTGTCAGCAGAAGTGTTTTTTTGCACCACTGTTGCCTGCAGTTTCATTAGCTTGTTTTTCCTCTGTAGGGCTAATGCTGACACATGATGTAACATTAAGACCGTTGGTAAGTCTTCTGGTTCTTTTCCATGGTTTTCATCATCAGTCTTTGTATCCGTTTTCTCCCGCTTACTAACTGGCTCAGTCTCATTTGTGCTAGAAGCACCCGATTTAGAAAAGTATGACCATATTTTCTTCTGAGCTTGGGACATTATCCGATCAATGATGTTGCATCAGTCATCACTGAAAACAATGGAAAACTGAATGGCTGCTGTGTGAAAGCGCGGATGCATGACGGCCTGCACAGCATGAGCAATGCTCTGCCTCCGCTCCCAGGTCAGTTGCCTAAGAACTACAATTTCCTGGTTTCCTTGCACTCATTTATTATGCCCTCATTTTGTGCTTGCACTGCCTCTGTTTCATTAAAGTTTTCCACATCCTCTCTTCAGTAATTCATTGAAGCAATACGGATGGGGTCTTTTTAAGCAGCTTAGTGAATGGCTATTTGTGAAGATCTTGGGAGGTTTGGGAGGAAGGAAAAAAAAAGAGAAAGACTCAACTTTCATTGCAGTCTTTGAAACAAATAGGTAATATTTAATGTTTACACCCTGCCTGATGATGTTTTGGGCTAGTTCTGCATGGAGCCCTAAGATGGGCTGAAATGGCCAGAAAGCCTTTGGAGTGGGTGGGCTAAGCAATCAGGTTCTCACCAGCTCCCTCTCTCAGAGATCTCTGGTTTGACTGGACTTGTCCAAGTTCTGCACTACTGCTGCGAGTTCCTAAAAGAATGTCGAGGTTGCTATCAAGTAGCAGAGGGGTTAGCCAGTTTGGTTAATAACTTTTTTCTCTGTTTGATTAGGAGATTTTTTTTGTCAGTCTGCAGGGCTGGGAACACTTTGGAGACAAGAGAGATGAATAAGAAATGAAGAGAAAAGGTGGATAGAAAAATAAATAGTGAGGGAAAGATGGGCAAATAAAAGGTGGGGGGCTGGTAAACAAAACTGATTAGGCAAATCATAGAGAGGAGTCAGGCAAAGAAGAAGGGCAAATTGAAACAAAGAAAGATGAAAGACGGATGAAGAAAACCAATGAACAGATAAAACCTTTGTTACTTTTGGACCACTGATTTTTGTAGTGAGAAATCTCCCTCTTTCTGGCATGATAAGTCGTGAGGTGTAAAATTAGGGTGACTAAGTTGGGAACTGATACAGAAAGAAAAAGGAAATGGAAAAGGAAATACCGAGATACGGGGAATAAAGAATAGAGACATGAACTTAGAGACATCCATGATTGTCCAGGATAAGCAATTAAAACCAATAAAAAACTCATCTAACAAAACTGTTCAAGTACTGCTCTTTGGACTGGCAGAGTACATAAGTAATGATAGTTGCAGGCGGAAGAAGTGTGAACAAACTTTGAAGCGGCCTTGTTCTCATATTTACAGATAGTGTTAATACAAGGGAATGCTTTTTAACCTGATAATTATTGTATATCTCTCACTCTGCATATCTACAGTCACAATGTGTTACGCCCTTTAAAACAGTAACTTAATACATTCATGTGCATCACATCATTTTTATATATGTACAGCATTACCGTTCAAGGAATTACAATGATTCGGGGTTTCCTATGGTCACCTTAAAGTGTCTGAATTTAAAAGCTTTTCCACTAAACTTGCACACTTCTGGACATAATTTGTGTGTTCCCCAGAGGTTAGTGTCATCCTGCTTTAAAGTCACACAGGATGAAACCAAACTGTCGGGTGTTATTGACTAAGCAGAAGAAGTCATCGATTGAAATGCTGCAAGACAATTAATGTCATATAGAAAATCTGATAACTAGTGCCTAGTACCAAAAATGAACATCCCTGGCAGCAGACTGTCTGTCTGTATCTTTAGCGCATGCAAGAACTTGCAAAATGGAAAAACTGTGTTGAGAATTTTAAGAAAATGTTGGTGCATTACAGTATGCCTGACTAAAACTGCTAAATTCTCAGACAACATGCATTCGAGAGCAAAAAAATAGTATGAGATTTTTAACTTTCATAACAGAAGAGGTGCCAGGGCTGTGCTGGCAAGCCCGTGCACAAATTAAGCACTGGAGTCTGGTCTGGGTTAGTTAAGTATATCAATAAATTGTCAGCATATAATGCTAACTTGTGTTCCTTGTGGTCTAAGTGCACACCTGTTATGTTTGACTCTTGATGAAGGGTTTGAGCTAAAGGCTCCAAGTAAAGGGAAAATAGGAGAGGGGATAGAAGGCAACCTTGCTGTGTCCCCCATTCTAAAGTGAAGGTGGAAGAGAGTTGGCCATTAAATTTAACGTACTCTATAGGATGGTCATATAAGGCATGAAGCATATCTATATATTGTGAAAGGAATCCAAAATGGCACAAAACGTCAAAAAGAAATGGCCATGCCACCCAGTCGAAAGTCTTCTCTGCATCCAAACTAAAAGCAAAAAAAAAAAAAAATCAGTTTTAATACTAGTAGTGGGGAACATGTTCAAGAAAACAAATTCACTAGCACCGTCATCATTTGGCATATGTATGTATCATACCAGGATCATCATCATCACAAACATCATGACTACTTGGCAGTGATAAACATTCACTGAAGTTTGATTTCTGACTCTGTCTCACCCACCTCTCACTTTATCCTGCTGTGCTGTGCCTGTCAGATGAGATGCTTAGTCCAGATGTCTGGTCCCCAACTTCAGTACCAGTCACCTTCAGTTTCGCATATCATCATGTGGCAGGATGGGAATGCACCATGTCTAGACCCCAGCGCTAAAAAAAAAAACAAGAGGAATTTATAATGGTGTAAGAAGCTGTTGCATCCCAGGAACCATCACTCACGTCCCCACCCTCCAGCTGCAGCCCAGGCAGAGACCACTGTGTCTGCTCCACCTCCCCCCCCAAACCAGCCACTGTTGCACTGTGGCACAAAACAAACATGTTAAACTGCACAATGCCAAAGCCCAGAGTGGACACACTGTTACTGACGACTGTTGTGTGAGTGAGTCAAGCCCAAACACACAGCGGGACTCTACACAGACAGACAGACAGACTGTTAGACCCAGGCCAGGCTCCAACTCATACCTCAACACATGGGACACTAAGATCGCCCCCCCCCAATCCAGTTCATCACAGCAGGCAGTACATGGCAGGCAGTGCCAGGAGGAGAGGTAGTAGCAGACAGACAACAGCAGAGTAGCATGTGTTGGGACAAGTGAAGAAACAGCATTGAAGTTACCCATTTGGTCATTTGCAAATGCAGCAGTTGTTCGTTTGTTGAATTTTGTTGACCCGGTAAGCCCACTGGGCCAAGAAGTTCCTTTGTCAGGGGAGACCGGGAGGAGGGAGATACAGATGGTAAGCAACTGGATTTGAACCAGATTAAGCTGTTGGTGGTATTTCTAGTGAATGTGGAAATTTGGGCAGTACACCGGGGAAATTCCCCTACTCTTGTGGTAGGGAGAGCGCTGTGTCACTCTGGATGGAAGGATGGCTGATACTATGGAGGTGGAAGAGGTGGATGGAGGTTCTTGGAGTGAGGAGATCCCTGCAGTACCCCGCATAGACTTTCAGTGTTCGATGAATTATCTGGTAACTTCTGCGGGAGCTGCGATGCCAGATTTAATGGACACTTCAGTTGCAATGGATATGGTTGGAGACTCGGTGGACTTGGCTTCCTGGGCATCCTTACGCCGGTATTATTTCCAGGATTGACAGCCGCTTCAGAAGGGCATACCTCGCGGCAATCAAATACTATTCTCAGGAAAACTCAGCGCAAGTGAGTCGGGAAATCACCCAGAGCACGGGAGGCATGAAGTTGAATGGAGAGATGGATCCCCGCAGATGGGATGGAAGGATGGTATACGGGATCCTGGTATGGATGGCTAGTCCCCGGACACTGCATTACAGATGGATGGCTGGTTGCACACTCCCAATGGTAAGAGTTGGCTCCCGGGGATGCACCAATATGGGAGTAGATTATGTCAGCTCCTCGAGCAGTTGCTATGGACATGGTTTTTCTGATTGTGACTGGCCACGTCTCCCCAAGAGCTCCAGAGAGGATGGTGGATTTGGATGTTTCAGACCTTGGGACACGGATGTCACATTCGTCTATTTTAGGCCAAGGTACTGTGCCTTTTGTTTCTTCTACTGTTTGTCAGCTGGCTATTACAGACATCATTCCTTCATTTACTAGGTCTGGAGGAGTTCAGTTACCGGCTAGGCCAGTTGAAGGCCAGCTAATGGATGGTATGATTTCTCCTGCCATGGCTGTACAGCATATAAATATGGGGGATGCACAGCCTAGACTAAGACCTTCTTGGGCCGAGGAGATGGAACAACAGATAGGAGTGGAGAAATCGGACCTCTATAGACCTCCCGAGCAAGATGGTAGAGGTACTCCCTCTTCCCCCCTCCCACCTCGCCCTCAGCATAATCCTAGAGAGAGGATGGTGGACTTATTTGCGGATCTAGGTAAACCTAGAAAATGCAGAAATGCTGTCCGTATTAAGTACAGGGGTGGGCTAGAACAGTTGCTAGACAGGGTGTATGTGGCTCGACGACTTTTGAAGGAATCCATGCACTTCCAGGCGAGGGGTGTTTTTGCCCTGATCCATATCTCAGGGGATACTGTGTTTGATGTCTGTTTTAATATGCCTGTACACCTTGAAAAATTCTGGACGCAGTATGGTTCCTTGAAACAATCTCCATTATGGGACCAGTTTGTGGCACTTCCCCTCACTAGGCCAGCTGTGAAATTCATTACTATCCTGTTTCACAATGAAAATGTACATGTTTCTGACATTCTATATTGGGGTAAACAACATGCAGATGTCTTGGATCGACCTGCACCCATCATTGACAGTGAGCATATCTGGACAGGAGGGTGGAAAATTAAAATTAAATTACGGATGACCGAGGCAGGCCCAGTACATCTTCCCAGCTGTTTCTATCTGGGGCTTGATAGAGGCTTCTGCTTCTACCTGGACCAACCCAAAACTTGTCATTGCTGTGGATCCTTCTCACATTTACGTAATGCATGTGAGGCTTTAATGTGCAATTTCTGTTTACAGATGGGGCATCCCAGCAATCAATGTAGGGATCCGCCCAACTGTAACCTCTGTGAAGAACATGGTCATTTGTTTTACAATGTCCCTGGGCTGTGCATAATAAAGGTTCCTCCTGGGACCAAGATGATATTGTGCACTCAGCACAAGAAAAACAGTTGGGGCAACTGCATAGTCTTCAAACTGTACAAAGTACCATTGCACCAGTAGACCAGCCCCCTCTGACACATGCAGAGGTTGTGGATCCTTCTACTACAGCTACAGTACCTACTACAGCTATGGTACTTATTGGCGTTAGGCAGAAGCCTGGTGAAGAGGGTCAGGATATAGCTGTGCCTGTCATTGATAAAGCTGACAACTCTGAACCTTCTCTGCAGCCTGTGGAAATGCCCCCCCCCAAAGAATGAAGGCTTTACTGTGGTACAAGGGAAAAGACGCTCGACGAGGATTGCTCCAAAGGCCAAAGTATCCCGTACTGTGTCTTCCACTGTTGGCAACAAATTTGCTGTACTTATGTCTTCTGTTGAAAAGGAGGATGAAGATTCCGAAGCTTCCTCTCTTGTCTCCTCTCAGAAGGACACGTCAGATATGGAGGGAGAGATAGGGGAACGGAAACAAACTCGGAAAAGGACTAGAAAGAAAAAAGATGTGCCTTAACCAGATTATTCCTTTTTGATTTTCTGACTTTGCTATGCCTTGTTCAGTTGCAGACTGTATCACAGTGCATTCCCTTAATGTCAACAGTATCAAGAATTTTAAGTGTACGGGTGTTACATTCCAAGCACTGTGAGACTCACAGGCCAATATATGTCTGGTGCAGGATACTAGGCTCCATTCAGAGGCTGATATTTATCCGGCACGAAAGGCCTGAGTCTGGGGTTCCTTGGTTTGGTCCCTGGGGGAGGAGGCCTGTTCTGGGGTGGGTATTCTATTTCAGAGTTCGGTGCAATCTACCAGACTCTATGAGGTGGCTCCAGGAAGGGCATCCAGGAAGGGCATTATTCTTGGACGTCACCTATCATTCTCAAGATCTGAGGATAGGCGTTGTTTATGCCCCACAAACAAAACTGGCTAGGGTACAGCTTTTTATATCTCTACAACCTTACCTTCATACACATAGAAAACTGATTTTGGGGGGAGATTTCAATTGCCCGCTTGATTTTCAAGATAAGACAGCTACTACCCCTAAGTTATACTGTGATACTAATCGTTTAAAATATCTTCTGTGAACAGCAGACTTGAGAGACACATTTCGGACTTTACATAGCGGGGGGGACATACCTATTATAGGGCTTCCCTATCCTCAAGGATTGATTACATTTTTGTTTCGAAACATTGGACTATTTTGCAGACTGCAACTATTCCTTTGACTTCCTCAGATCATTTTGGGTTGGAGACGAAGTTGGGTCAGTTGCAGTCTCGAAATATAGGACCAGGGTACTGGCATCTTAATAATTCGCTCTTGACTGACTCAGACATTCACTGCAATATGACACAGCATTTATTGGCCTGAGCTACGTTAGTAGCCTGGTATGACTCAGTGGGGGATTGGTGGTCGGATATGAAGCTTAAGATTTGTCAGGTATTAAAAAATTGGGGAAAGCAGAAAAGCCGCTCTGCTTATTTTCAGTACCTTGTGCTTCGTAAACGCCTGTATCAGCTTATTACTGGGCAAAATATTGATCAGGTTGATAATGCTTCTCAAATTTCCATTGTCAAACAGGAGATGTCTCACTATTTATACACTAAGGCACAGTCCTTATGGATGGAGCAATCCGCAGGTACACAGGGTACGAAAGCTTCTTTATATGTTTTTCAAGATTGTCAATCCTGGGTAACATGGAAAGTATGGAATGCAGTCAGGGATGAGTCTGGGTGTATATATACAGAATTTAGTGAGATTTTGCATACTCTTGAAATGCATTTGCAGTCTACTTTTGGAAACCCCCTTGCCTATTGCAACACACTTTCACCAATTTTTCTCTTCGATTAATTACCCAGAGATTGACCCTAGGGTAATTAGTGGGATAGAGGGTCTGACTTTAGAGGAGGAAGTCCGAATGGCTATTAAAAAATTGAAAGTTAATACGGCTCCTGGCCCTGACGGGTTGAGTCCACAGTTTTATAAAACATTCCTGGATACACTGGTTCCATTGTTAGTGGAAGTGCTTAATGATGTTTTGTCTAATCTGGAATTACATGATGAGATGGGAAAAGCATTTTTGATTTTCTTACATAAGAAGGGGGATCATTTGGAGATTCAGAATTGGAGGCCAATTTCCTTGCTAAATGTTGATTTAAAACTGCTGTCCATGATACTGAGCATGCGGCTTAGCACTATAGATCAGATAGTGATTTCCCCCTTCTCAAAATTGTGCCATTCGGGGCCGCACTATGAAAAATAATTTACTGTGTCTCCGGGAAGTTTTTGCACAGGAGATTTTGGGGCAGTTACATGGTTATGTGATTACTTTGGATCAACAAAAGTCATTTGATCACATTTCCCATACTGTTTTATTTTCCCTGCTGCAAGTTTTTGGTATTCCACAGCAGTTTACTGCCTGGGTATGCACTTTATATCACTCTGCACATTTTCATGTACTTGTGAATGGGGCCTTGGGTACTCGTATTCCGCTGCAGAGGGGAGTATGTCAGGGATGCCCTTTGAGTCCCTTGTTGTACATTTTCTATACTGATGTCTTGATAAAACATTTGGACCATTCTAGCTCTATCATTGGTTTAAATCTGCTCCCCCAGACAGCTCCACTGAAGGTCATGGCACACGCCGACGATCTTTGTTTATTTGCAACTTCCTAGGAAGATGGAAATCAGGCACAGGTGATCTTGGGGGTGTATTCGGAGGTGATGAGGCCAAAATGAATTTTCCTAAAAGTCAGGCATTGATGGTAGGGCACCTTCCCCCATTGACTGGAATTTGTAACGTTCCTATGGTCTCAGAGGCTACTATATTAGGATTACACATCGACCGGCAGGATATGGATGTGGTAAATTGGGAGGCCAAGTTGCTTATGTGTGAAGCTCGGATATGGGCCTGGCAGGGTCTCCAAATTTCTAAGCTTAAAAGGGTTTTACCTTTTGAAGATTTTTATTATCCCCATTTTGTTATTTGCATGTTTGGTATCCTCTCCCCCTTACGACACCCTGGATACTAGACTGTATAGTGTCTTTTTTCAGGTGATTTGGGGGAGTTGATTAAACCCTGTAAAACAGAACACTCTTTACAGATCTATCTCTTTGGAGGGTATAGGTATGGTTAACCCATTGGTTTTTTTCACTCAATTTTTTGGTTTGGAAATACAGTATAGTACCAGGTTTTAGGAATGAGACACATAATTGAGTAGCATGGGGAAGGGTTTAGTTTTCTCAGATTATGCCAATTTGGGAACAGTATAAATGGTCGTTTAAGTTTCAGACTTTGACTACACCTGCTTATATTCGGTATACCTTTAAGAAAATTAGGATTTGGAGAGTAGCAATCTCTGATTTCCGAACCCTTTCGAGATCTCTGCTATATCAACAGATTATATGGGAACATTTTACGGACCCTTTTGTTTTTCCCAGGGGGATAGCACAAGATATAGAGACCACCACCTGTCAGTTGTTAGATCCTAGAATTCCTAAATAGTTATGGGATGTTGCATGGCTGGCCTGTCATGATAGACTGGGTGTGCGGGATAACCATAAGCATAAATGCCAAGCTGACAGGTATTGTCTATGGGATACTTGCAATCTGATCCTGGAAACTCAGGAGCATCTCTTTTTTTTCCTGTCCATTTGCAATTTCCTTTTGGAATATGTTAGGTAGTATGGTCCAGGAAGTTACTTTTATGATCATGATGTATGAGTTTCTTATTTTGGGTATTTATCAAGGGTCTTGGTTGAAATACAGGGTCAGCACTCTTAGATTCATATGCAGTATACTTAAATACCAACCTTGGCAGGCTAGATGCCAGTGGTTTTACAGAATCAGCATATTACTCAGTATGAATTGATCAGGATAATTAAGGCACAGGTGCAGCAAAGCTGTATGTTTGATCATGCCCATCTTTCGGCCTCAGATAGGATTTCCTTGTGGTGTCACTGTTTAGGGTTGGAAGACTGAAAAAAAGTTATTAATAAAAACAATAGGGGGTATATTTGGGTTGAGTGGGGTCAGACTATGAGAGACTTTTCCCATGAGGAATGTGGGTTGGAGGTTTACTGTATGTGTTGTATGAGGGTTTCGAGGTCACTTGAGCAGTGATGGCACATAGTGTAGTTTTTTAATGCATTCTTTGTTCCTTTCAGGACTCCCTGGGTTCAGGTGCCCATACGGCAACCGTGAGTTGGATTTTTCCCGCTATATGTTTTCTTTTATTACTTTCATCAGTTTGTTCCCTAATATTGTTTGATTTTCACAATACAAAACTTCCCCAACTTTCGGGTGGGGGGGCGTTGTCTCAGAGGTGTGCGCGTCATTCATGATGGAAACGGAGTCGGGGAAAGATGTATGCGGCAAGGTCTCCTTGGCGGGCGAGACTAACACTGATAGTGAGGAGCGGCCATGGGTTTCCGTTAGTGACCCTATTGTGGGGAATTCTGATATGGAAGAAATGGAAGGGGAATGTGCATTGTGGACATCTTATGAAAGTAAAATTCAGTCTGCAAAGAAAGACTATGAATTCGCCTCCCAGTTGCTGTATGAAGAAAAAAATGGAAGAGACTACAAGGTCTCTCGCCTCCCCCGGAGAAATCGGCAGCTAAAGTTTTTCTGGCTGCACAACGTGGAGTTGGGACATGTAACCCTTTAGCAGTGCAGCTGGAGTCTGGAACAGGTTTGGGTCCTTCCACGGGATACGTAATGGCAGTTGCAGATTCATCTGCGGATGAGGCCCTCACACAAGCTGGCTGGAAACGCCGACTGGATGGCACTTGGGAAGTGGACAACGTTTTTCAATTGATACTTGGTGAACCTGCTGTTTGTCGACAAGATATGGCACAACTTACTGATAACATGGAGCCTCAGTCAGAGACTCCCACTACGGATGAGATCCCTGCTTCTGGTGAGCATTTGACTTCTAATTTGGACAAGGGTTCTTCTTCCTATTCCCCCCTCATAGGCCTGACTACTGATGGGACTGAGGGTCATGATGAGGCGAGGGGGACGTCATTTACCTACTATATCACCTATTCCAGACCCTGCTACATGCACTAAAACAACATATGCTTAGCTTTTCCATAAGCCAGTTGAAATGACAATAAAACGTAATGCCATTTGACTCAAAGATACTTAGGGGGTATGGAGGAACTGCCAGATCGTTTTTATGTAGGCCGTATTCTTCTGAAGCAAACCCTGTGTTTTCCTCCTTCTGAGGTGTATGCCTTAATACATGCACCTGGAGAACATATCTTTGATGTGAGTTTTAGAACTCCTGCTTTATTGGTAAGTATTCTGTTTTGAAAACCAATCCTTTCTAGGTATATTTTCAAGTGATTCCCCTCACAAAGCAATCTTTCCAAATTATTACTGTTCTATTTTGGAATGAGGGAGTCAATATTACTGACATACTGCATTGATTGAACAAAAGATGTGATGTTCAAGGGGTCCCTGAACCTATCAGACACCAAAGGGTTTTGGAATGGAGGGTAGTGCCTTAAAGTTAAATTGTTTCAAAGTAATAATTATTTTCAAAACCTTTCTTATTGTTTTTTTATAGGGAAAGATAAGGGATTTATTTTTTATTCTGATCAACCCAGGCGTTGTCAAAAATGTGGTTCTTTATGGCATATAAGCACTTCATAGGTTCATAGGTAATTTCAAGCTAGTTAGACTTGCGTCCATAGAGCTTGCCATTATGTTATATATTGAACATAATCTATATTGTCTTTTATTTACCAAAAAGATACTTGTCTAGTCTATATTTAAAAATATCCATATGAGTACTGGCTACCACATCTGTTGGTAAAGTGTTCCAGCCAGAAACCACTCTCTGGCTAAACCAATGCTTTCTTGGAAGAGTATGCCATTTTTGTACTGTTAACTGAAAAGAATGTCTCCTAGGTTCGTATTTTGATTTTTTTGGGGAACAACCCTAGGTCCACTAATACAGCATCATCTTGCAAGCACTTAAATAACACAAAATAATCTCCCCTACTTCTTCTATGCTGCAGAGTAAACAAATTTAGCTCCTTTAACCTTTCAGAATATGACATGTCTCCTAACCCTTTAATGGATCTAGTAGCCCTTCTCTGGATACGCTCCAAGCTATGAACATCCCCTTTTTTATATGGAGCCCATACCTGAGCACAATACTCCAGGTTGGGTCTCACCAGGGCACTATAGAGGGGCATAATCACTTGCCTATCTCTGCTAGTAATATGCCTCAATATGCAGTTTAATATCTGATTATTTTTATTTACTGTTTTATCGCAATGAGAACTAAATTTTAGATCTGAAGTAATTATAATCCTTTAAATGTTTTCGCTGTGGAGAATTGGGTCATGCTAGTTTAGATTGCAACAATGCACCGAATTGTAATTTTTGTGAGGAACCCGGTCATACGTTTACTGACTGCCGATTGGCATCTCACAATATGGAAGAAATAGACTTTGCAATGCAAGATTTTTATATTAAGTCTGCTTTTTCTGGCCATGGTCGTATTGACTCTAGACCACCCAGGAGGCCCTGCCTTGAGACTCTGACCATGATTTCAGGTCCTGCTGTTGATGCGCAGGAACTACCTGTGTTGGCTCCTTCAAACACCCTGGGAATACTGCCTGTTGACACTGCTCCAGTGCAACCCCTGCTTGGAGAAAATACTTCTCACCCCAATTTTTCTAGTGGTATTGCTGGTTCTATGGCACCACCTCCCCCCTTAGATGCTTCACATAAAAGTCCGGCTGTGGTGGTTGACACTGGGAAAGTGAAAGTTTCTTCTAACCAACCTATTCTTTTAACAAATACATTTGATGGTCTTCCAATCGAAGAGCACATGGATGACTTGGACTCGGACTCCACGATCTCCTTCCCAAAGAGATCTGACCTCAGATGTGGACCGAAGTCCTAAGTCTGTTGCTATGCCTAAACCTAAGAAAAGAAATCAAGGTAGCAGACTGGGAATACAAAAAAGTACACAAAATAAACACTTGCCCACCTAGGTTTTAAGACTGGTATTTTTTATGTCTTGTGATTTTCACATAGCCTCTCTAAATATCAACAGTATTAGGTCTGACAAAAAGAGATTGGCTACTTTTGACTTCCTCACAGGGTCTCCTCTTGATGTGGTCTTTTTTCAGGACACCAGATTGTATTTGATAGATGATTTTGAAATTGCTTCCAATGCTTGGATTAATGGGGTGTGTTACTGGTTGGGGGGGAGGTATGTTCTGATGTGGGGATTTGTTTTTTTACTTTTGATGTTAAAGTCTTGAATATGGTCGATATACAACCAGGAAAGGCTGTCCTATTAGATGTTGCTATTCAAGACTCTGATTTTCGGTTGGTTAATATCTATGGACCCCAAGTTAAAACAGCTAGGACTGCTTTATTACAGAAGATTCAACTGTATCTTTTTACTAGGAAAAACATATTGTTTGGAGGGGATTTTAATATTAACAGAACTCTTCAGGATAGTTGAGCTGCAGGTAATAAGCAATATTGTGATTTCCATTATTTAAATGATCTCTTAAAATTAACGGGTTTAAAGCATGGCTTTGCAGATTTTGGAAATAAGGCGTCCTGTACTTACTTCCCATGATCATGTAAATCCAGAACTGATTATTGGTTTGTATCTCCTAATTTATGTGCCCAATCCCCTACAACTGTACCTGTAGTCACTTCTGATCCTGTCTTGTTACAATTAACCTTATCTGATTTTCCTGCCACTTCTAAAGGGCCTGGACATTGGAAGTTGAATTTGTCCTAGCTAGACATACCTGAAGTAAGGCAAGGTTTTATTTCTTATTATTTGCAAGAAAATCAGCACACTTTCTCTATGATTCCCCACAGTTATGGTGGGATGATACAAAAACTGACATGCAACAAATACTTCCAGCATATTGGCAGACTTTTTGGGTCAGACAAAACAAACAGAATATGGTTCATTACGCAATGATTTGCATAAATTATATTTGAAACTTCACAAAGGTGAATTTGTAGCGATGATGGTTTTAAATAATTTAAAGACTAAAATGGTACAGGCTCAATATGACCAGCGGAAAACACTGGATATTGCACAGCGTTCAGTATGACAGGGACCCATGAAGCCTGTAACCCTTTTGAGAGTTGTGCTGCACAACACACAAAGAAAGAAATGAAAGCTTTGGAAACAACCTCAGGGGACCTAGTTGTGTCCCAACATGGGATATTATCTGAATTGGACATGTATCTACGTCAGCTCTTTACAGCAGATTCCAAAGTCACAGAGGATAGTTTAGAAAGGTGGTTGAACTCTTGTGCTCTTCCACTCATTCCTGATTAATTATTTTCCTTATTGTGTCTATCACATCACGAGAATTAGAGGCAGTATTACAAAGTTTACCTAAACATAAAGCCCCTGGATTTGATGGTCTCACAAATGAGATATATCCTATGATTTATATTTTGGGTGTAGAATTACTACAGTTCTTTAATAATATTTTAGACACTGGGTTTGTCCCTACCAATTTTCACAAAGGGCTGGTGATCTTTTTATATAAAACGGGTATTAAAGAGGATCTCAAAAACTGACAGCCTATTACACTGTTAAACTCATATAGTAAAACTTTATCCAAGATACTGAGCAATAGATTGTCTTTAATATTACCTATTATTGTTGGATCTTTCCAATTTTGTTCTGTAACTGGGAGAAAGATTGCGGATGCTGTACTGTTAATTAGGGAAGTGATGGAATGTAGTATATCTGGAGAACTTCAAGGTTTTTTACTAAGCTTGGATCAGTTAAAAACTTTTGACAGGGTTTCTCACTGTTATATTTGGCAATGTTTGGCAAAATTCAGTTTTCCTCAACAATTCATTACCCGGCTTAAAGCTTATTATGGTGCTCCGGAGGTAGCTCCTTATGTGAATGGTTGGGTTGGCAAATTTAGAAAACATATCAGAAGAGTGAAACAGGGATGTCCCCTAAGCCCTCTTTTGTATATTTTGACATTAGAACCTTTGTTGGCTTGTATAAATGCAGACAATCAGATTAGAGGTTTTTCATTACATAGTACTATGGAGGAACTTAAAATTATTGCCTATGCTGATATTTGAATTTTTCTAGCAGATTTGTAGTCCAGTACCACTACTGATGCTGTAACATTAGATTTTATGGAGTGTACAGGAGCGAGGATAAATCAACAAAAAAAGTAAGTGTTTTGTTCTTGGGGGGAGACATCTGCATTTGCAACTGTCATGGGTATACAGGTACTTACATCGGCTGCAAAGGTTTTAGGAATTTATTTTGGCATTGATAATACTACAGAATTTAATTGGACCCTCCTTATTAATGAAGCACAAACTAGAGTTCTTTTATGGAATAAGTGGCGATGTCCAAACTTAAACGGATTTATATGATTAAAATGTTTTTATTGGGTAGTTTCTTGTATTTGGCGTCTATATATCCACTGCCGAAGCACCTTGAAACAAAACTATTGAGCCTTTTTTTTGGTGCAGTTTGGGAAAATAGGTTAAGTCTGATAAAGAGAGGTATATTGTATCTCAGGAAAGATCAAGGTGGTTTACATATGGTTAATCCCGTCCTTCTCTTTGTTTCTATATTTTGTATTTTAATTTAAAACCATTGCTTTGTAATACAAATACTTTGTGGTCATTTTGGGTTCAAGACTACCTTACACACTGGTTGGCTGATTGGAAATCTGATGCCCTGATTATGAAATAGAAGCATATTCAGGGTTTGCCATCCTATTTTTTGAATGTTTTGGGAAGATAAAATTATGGAAAAATAACTAAAAATGATATTATTCATTTCACAAGAAAGGAATTTTATGCTCGGCTTCAACTACAATTTTTTTTCAGTGGCCTCATTTTAATGATAGATCTTTTCAAGACAAAACATTTATTACAGAAATGTTACTTCATTCTAATATGCTGTGTTGTATGTGGGACGTTACCTGGTAGGGGGTACATAATAAGCTAAATGTTAAAGGTAATTTATCCCATAAAAGATAAGAGGAACGAGCCTGTCTATGGATTCCTCTTTGTAATGCTGCTATAGACTCTATGGAGCATTTATTCTTTTATTGCCTGTATATTAAGAGTTTCTGGGAAATATGGAATGCTGATTGGGCTACGTCCCCTTTTATAAATCTTAATACAGATATCTTGTTACTTGGTATTCTTCCTCAACAGTGGCATCAATATGATATGCACACAATTCATGGCGTGTTAGGTTGCATAAAATATTATATATGGCAAATACGATGCCAGTGATCTTTACAGCAATTGTTTCACAGGACCAATTATTCCATATGATTAAAGATGCGATCTTAGGAGTTCGTTCTAGGGATAAATTACAGTTGTCCAGTTTGCTTTATAATAAGAGATGGAAACTGCTGCATTGGTTAGATACAGGTTGATTCATTATGATCAATCTGCCTGCATGTAATCGGGTAACATTTTTTTCCACTGTGTATGTTTGGCCAAATTATATTTATGTACATGTTTACGAATTACTAGTTCCTTATGATTCTAGGTGTACTTGATACATTCAATGTTTAGGTTTTTTTGTGATACAATATTGATTTGTATATGATTTGTCTTTTTTTTATTCCATTAAAAAATTCCCCTACTGTTTTAGTGTGGGAGGAGGACCTTTTCAGTATTAGGATATGATTAGGGTTTTACTTATTTATTTTGCATGTAATTTGGACAGCATATGACTGTAATACTTCTCTGATTTTTATGATTTATATCTTAGTTTTGTATGACTTAACACTGTTTTGTATTTATTTGATTTTTGAAGTTTATAATAAAAAAAGTCCCCTACTCTTTTCAATAAGTACCATGGGATCTTTAACATCCACCTGAACTACCACCAATCCAGGCAGATGGAACCTCGGTTTAACATCTCGTCCGAAAAACGGCACCTCAGAAGTGCAGCGCCCCCTCATGCTGCACTACAGTGTCAGTACTGGGATATTAACCCAAGTGCCAGATGTGGGAACTGAACCCACAGCCCTCTGATCTCCAGGCCTCAGAGGCGAGTGTGCTACCCACTGAGCCACTGACACGGACAGTGACATGGCAGTGAAGACTGAGTGACCGATGTGACTGCCCAGCAGTCTTCTCTACTGCTGACATCATTCCTCCCTGGCCTATCCAGGTACACCCTTTGTTGCCCCTTACACAACACAGGGTGGTCAGGTTCACTGCTTTGCTCCCCCCATAACACAGGCCTCCCAGCCTCCAGGTTCACAGCTTTGTTCCCCACCCCAGAACAACACAGCAGGCTTCTTCTCTGGCTCCAGGTTCATAGCTTTGCCCCCAAGGCCAACACCGCCTCACAAACCAGCAGGTTTCCACTCCAACTCCAGGTTCACAGCTTTGCCCCAGTGCACACCCTGCCCCAAGACAGTAGGCCTCCACTCTGATTCCAAGTTCACAGCTTTGCCCCCAACAGTGCCCACCCCACCCCACAACAACACAGCAGGCCTCCTCTCCAGCTCCTGGTTCACAGCTTTGCCCCCAACAGCGCCCACCCCAGCCCAACTCACAAGAAGGCCCAGGCCTCAGCTCCAGCTCCAGACTCATGGCTTTGTACCCAACAGTTCTCACTCACCCCACAACACAGCAGGCCTCTGCTCTGGCTCCAGGTTCACAGCTTTGTCCCCAAAAGTGCCCACCCCACCCCACAACAACCCAGCAGACCTCTGCTCTGGCTCCAGATTCACAGCTTTGTCCCCAACAGTGCCCACACCATCCCACAACATAGCAGGCCTCTGCTCTGGCTCAATGTTCACAGCTTTGCCCCCCATCACAGCAGGTCTCCGCTCTAGCTCCAGGTTCACAGCTTTGCCGCCAACAGCTCCATTCTGGCTCCAGGTTCACAGCTTCCCTCCCCATCACAGCAGACCTCTCTTCCAGCTACAGGTTCACTGCTTTGCCCCCAACAGTGCACCCCATTCCCACAACACAGCAGGCCTCCATGCTGGCTCCAGGTTCACAGCTCTTCCCCCAGTGCCCATCCCACCTCCACAACACAGCAGGCCTCCACTCTGGCTCCAGGTTCACAGCTCTGCCCCAGTACCCATCCCACCTGTACAACACAGCAGGCCTCCACACAGACTACAGGTTCACAACTTTGCCCCCAACAATATCACCCTGCCCTACAACAACACAGCAGGCCAGGCTCTGGCTCCAAGTTCACAGCTCCCCCCATCACAACAGGCCTATGCTCTGGCTCCATGTTCACAGCTTTGCCCCCAACAGCTCCAGTCTGTCTCCAGGTTCACAGCTTCCCTCCCCATCACAGCAGACATCTCTTCCAGCTACAGGTTCACTGCTTTGCCCCCAACTGTGCACCTCATCCCCACAACAACACAGCAGGCCTCCATGCTGGCTCTAGGTTCACAACTCTGCCCTCAGTGCCCACCCCACCTCCACAACACAGCAGGCCTCCACTCTGGCTCCAGGTTCATAGCTTTGCCACCTGTACCCACCCCACCTCTACAACACAGCAGGCCTCCACACAGACTACAGGTTCATAGCTTTGCCTCCAACAATATCACCATGCCCTGCAACAACACAGCAGGCCATGCTCTGGTTCCAAGTTCACAGCTCCCCCCCATCACAACAGCCCTCTGCTCCGGCTCCAGGGTCACAGCTTTGCTCCCAACAGCACCCACCCCGCCCCACAACAACATACACAGCAGGCCTCCACTCTGGCTCCAGGTTAACTGCTTTGCCCCCAACAGTGACCACCCTGCCCCCCCACAACATCACAGCAGGCCTCACTCCAGGTCCAGATTCACAGCTTTGCCATCACAGGAAACTTTTGTGACCTGCAAGGGACCACCGCCTGCCCCCACCCAAGGCCGAGCCAGCCCAGGCCTCAGCCTCAGTTATCCCATCCATGTTGAGAGATTTGACCCCTGCACAGCCTGCTGGTTGCATGCCGCTGTGTCGAGGGTGGAGTCAGGTGTGGCACCGGTGGTGGTGGTGGCACTGCCTACCTGCCCAAACTGTCTGGTTGAGCCCACTTCTGATGAACCCTGCCCCCCCACACACCCAATCCACCCAAGCAAAGTAATCTCAAAAATAAGAAAATGAATAAAGTACAAGTGAATGAAGTCAAGAATTAATTGAAATTGCAATTACTGCCCGATCCAGTGGTGCTGAGGGTTGAGGCACTGGATGCCACACCTCATGCCACACCGGCGACCCATGTTCAGGAATGGACAAGGGTCAGCGGGGGTCGGCAGGGGAGGAGAAGGATCAAGCATCTGGAGGACTGCTCTCCTTCTCCTGGGAGGGCTAGGGAGCAGGTCCCAGTGTCGCTTGCCCCCTGGCAGAGGCCAGGGGACATGGCACCACGCCAGAACATGGGTGGAGCTGGGGTGGACGCTTTTCTTGGCATCAGCATCATTGCACACTCCCAGCTCCAAGGGGACTCCATTGAAAAAACGCTGCTGACCCCATGTATGAGCTGGAGCTTGGTGCCAGACCCTCCAGCCACCTTCAGTTCCGCCTTGGCAGCCCCACTCATGGGGGGTCATCCCTGGGTGAGGGTACGGGTTTCCGAGCCCAGGGCAAACCTGTTCGTGGGGCTAGGGGTGCCAGCAGGAAAAAAAGCATAGTATAATAAGAAAAAAGAAATTGCACTTGCTTTTTTTTTGGTAAGTAGTTTGGGTCAATGAGGTGTTGCTGCTGACTGCTGTCTGCCTGACTGAGAATGCTGACCCCCTTGAGTCCTCAGACTCCTCTGATGGATCCTCTGCAAATGTCACTCTTGCCAGTTTTTGCTACTAAATGCCAGCCAATCAACTAAAAAATCAACACATGGCAGTTCATGTTTCGGTTAAGGGTGGTATTTGGGCAGAAAAATGCTGAAAAGTCAAATGACCAATTCCCTTTCTCTTCCCACCAGGCCAATGTCGATGCAACCACCTCACACAAGTAATATGCAGTAGGCACATTACAGTTACATGTTATTTATTTATTTTTATACTTTTTACCTGTTTGGCCCTTTGGTCTGCTTTCATGCCCCAGCCCCCAGTGAAGCCCCCACTGCCATTTACCCCCATGGCTTGCCCCCTACGGTGGGGCAGCAGGGAATCCCCCTCACACCCCACCAACACAGGATCCAGTATCGGGCGGTGGTGCCCCCGAGGCCAGGTGTCCCCTCAGATGGCCATCAAGCCGCTGTGACCGAGTGCCATGATTTTACGCTTTTTCTGGCCTAGCGTGAACTGGGGCGTGCAATGACGCCAATGGAGGGAGCGCGCACGCATCCACACGTGCTCCCTCCCGGCGCTGTGCCCCAAGCTCACCCCCTTCCATGCAATGCCAGTGCACCACCCTAGCCTCCGACAGAGGTCGCAAGTGTGCCAACAGCTGGTACCCAGCTCCCCCAGAGAGGGAGAGCAGTCCACGGACACTCAATCCCTCTCCGCCCCTGCCAACCCCCTGCGACCCACGTCCGTTCCTGAACCCAGGTTGCCAGCATGGAGCGAGGTGTGGCATCCAGCTCCTCAATCGTCAGTGTCACCGGGCCGGCCTGTTACATGTTATTTAAAAGAAAATGTAATTGCTAACTACACAAAATTATATTTTCTTATAAGTAATTAGTAGCAACTGTGTGTTACCATGGAATGTAATCTAGTTACAGTAATGCGTTACTTGTAGCACGTTACTACCCAGCACTGGATGTAACTTTTTACTGCACTTTCCTCATTCCCTCCCCACAACGACACATCTGTAAACAAGCTATTTAGCTCAGTATGTTTTTCCTGATGAAATACTTGAAATACATAAATTTATGCAATAAGCATGGACTCAAAACCCGTTGAATAAGTAAGCAGTAACCCACAACAGGGTATGGGGTTATGGGGATATAATTAATGGCTTCCTCTTTTTTCCATAAGGAAACCGTGGCGTAATTTGCCATTATAAAGGAGCTTTTATAATGGCAAACGCGCACGGTTTCCCCCTCTCTGCGAATGTGCCTGCTCAAACTCTGCTCGCTTTTTACTTCCCGAACCGCAAACCCAACCTGAAAAGAAACTGCCACGGATGCTCAGCAGTAAGTAAAATAAAATTAATTGTACCACATTGCTACCAGATCGATCCTCCCTACAATACTGTTGAAAAAAAATGTTTTAAATAAGAGAAAGCCGACCGGAATCGGACTGCAGCGGCAGTGGCACAGCAGCCTTTTTTATTTTATATAATTGCTGAGGCAAAAAAGAGAAAGCCAACAATTATATAAAATAAAATATGGGTCTGGGTGTGTGTAAACGAGAATTTACACACACGCTCGGGGTTTGATGCTTCACATAAACCCCTTGGATGTGTGTAAATTCTCATTACACACCCAGACCCATACTTTATCCTATATTTAATGCATGGCTGGGTGCGTTATGAGGCATGAGGCCGCAGACCGAGTGTCCTCACAGCACCCCAGCCATGCATTAAATCCCCATAACCCCATACTCTGGAGTGGGTTATTGCATTTATAACATGGGTTAAGTCAAAAACATGGTAAACCCCACAAAAAAGTTTTTTCTCATGTTCACAGAGCAAAAATGGCACTGTATCCTGCCACCTTGCGAAACAGTCCCTAACAAATAATGGATCTAACATGGATGTTATGCACATAGAAATGTCACTCATACACCACTGGGATGGTTTGTGACTTTTCTTGTGCATAATAATGTCTGGTTCGTTCCACATGAGGTTCACTGTACCCCCCCAACACACATGCAATCCCTCTGTCACTGTCTGTTATCCCTCTCTCTCTCTCTCTCCCCCTCTTGCATCGCACACACAGAAATGTCCCTTGTAGTGACTGCACAGCTACACACAGAGAGGACAGTACAGCACTGCTGAACTAAATGTCCTACTGTGTGTGTGTGTGTCTCTCTCTCTCTTGCACATGCGTTACACAGAAAATGGCACAGCTGAACCACACATCTTGCAGCGGTGAACTGGCTCCTTCCCCCCCACCCTCCTGATCCACTAAATAATGGCCATGATTTCTCCACACCGGGACACACAGCACTGTGTGGACTGACCGTAGTACAGCTCCTCGTATTTCTGACTCTGTCTACCCTCCGTTGGCACCCCCCTCCCTCATGTAACCACCAGCCAAACTGTACATGCTGTCACAACTTGCATGCCGCCTCTCTCTCTCTCTTTCTCCCCCACCCCATTACTGTATGGCATCTACTCGCTTTCTCTCTTGGTGAGCCGTCTCTCTCGCGGACATGAACAATGGCACCAGAGGAAGAGGGGGTGGTGGGGGTGGAACTGTCTCTCTCTCTCTCCCCCCCATGAAGCAGTCAGGGATAGCTGTACTATTGAGGGTGATTACTGAGTACATGGCATCTGCAAAAAAAAAAAAAAAAAAGAGTGACCCGCTCCACTAACAAATCATCATTATAAAGGCAATCCCAACTGTCAGTTCATTTGTCATCCCGTTTACATCACTCCAGTGCTTCTTCATATGCCGACACTCTCTCTTCTGCTTTGACTGCTACACTGCCTATATCCACTCAGACACAGAGACAGACACACACAGACACAGTGTCGGAATGCTCCAGTCCCTCTCCCAATTTCACTGTCTGTATGTGTGTGTCTCTCTCTCTTTTTCTTTCACCACCGCAGTTTCCTTGGTCAGGCACTTCCTGTTGTGGCTCACTTCCTTGGTCGGGCACTACTTGTGAGCTGGGGGGTTGCTCCATCCTGGTGAACAGTGGACAGACACACAGAGAGAGCACGACCAACCTGGAACTACGGTCCGAGATTGTATTCTCCTTTACCCACTATCACTTCAGCTCTCTCTCTCACGCACGTGCGCTCACTGTCACATGCTCAGTTGGGCTCCGGTGCAGCAATCAACACCAACATGTACCCCACTACAACACGGCTACACTTTCCAGTCACACAGTCTGCTCACCACCTGGACAGAACACAGCATGGGTGATCATTTTCTGACTTGAATTGCAACCGACAGTATGACACCAATGAAATAGCAGACATGATTACAACTACACTCCCATTGTCTATGTCTGCCTCTCACCCTGTCCCACTCTGTGGGAGTAGCGCTCATCTCACAGACTCACAGCAACTCCTTCCTAGACAACTCACAGCTGTGCTGCTCACTGTTATTCTGCTGAAGTCTGCTTGTGCGACTACGCCCCAAAACTGTAGAACTGACAGTTGGCGCTTCCCTAAACACTGATGCGTAACTCTCTCTTCCTGACAATTACAAATGGCTGCCATTCACACTTCAAAACCCAATGAGTCCCAACACAACTGTTAGTGAGTCCCTCTGTGGAAACGTGCATTAAAAATGGAATTTAATGCATGGCCACGCAGAGGGACTCCACCAATGGGATCGTACGTTTTGAGTAACCCGTGTTATAAATCCATTTATCTTTACAGCTGTTGAATAAATACAATTTATCTACACAGTTTTGATGCCATCACCATTTATCTACATAGTAGTGATGTCACGTCCCCCATATTCAAATGCAAATAACTTTAAAATGAAAAATGATAGCCTGGTACTGTAAGCATGAAAGTTGTTCAGCACAAAAATATCTACAAAATGAGTAGTGTTTCATTTATAGATACCTTTTGTTTTATAATTAGCAAAAAAGCAGCAGAAAATTCAATTTATTTTCACTTTTTCGACAAACAAATGCGAATAACTTTAAAACAAAAAGTGATGGCATGGTACTGTGAGCATGAAATTTGTTCAGCACAAAAATGTCTACAAAATGAGTGGTGTTTCATTTATATATACCTATCAGGTTGTTTTATAATTAACAGAAAACAGTAGAAAATTCATGTTTTTTCACTTTTTGCAACAACCAAATGCAAAAAACTTTAAAATGAAAAGTGATAGTGCATAGTAATTTGAGCACAAATGTTGTTCAACACAAAAATATCTACAAAATAAGTGGTGTTTCATTTAATTGCAACCACTATGCTAGGCGGACCTACACTAGGAAAGTTAACAAAAGTCAGAGAACTCATCATTTAAAAAATAAAGTCAAAAGTAAATGTCCCCGCATTGGCAGAAAGCATGCCCTATTGCATAAATGAAATATACAATAGTGAGCTGTTAGATAAATTATTTATCTACACTCGTGCTGTTTGACCTCTGACACCTCAGTTGTGGCTTACACCACTCATGAGGTTACCTGCGGTCAAACAGCACTTGTGTAGATAAATCATTTATCTGACAGCTCACCATTGTATATCCCATATAACTAAGATGATTAGTAGCAAATGCATTACAATTGCTATTTATTGGCATCATAAAAATGGTATTTTCAAATTGTTGGTTTAGTTTATTTGTGTAGATAATTTACTGTAATTCATGTTTTCATGCGTTTGTTACTATTAAGGCACTGCATTTTCTCAGCTCACAAACTCTTGATAAATCACCAGGTATAGGAGCAAAATTTCGAGGTATATTTCATGTCAGTGATATTTTTTTTTAACTTATGCTATGTAGCTAAACTTTTTGTACATCACCTTACGAGTTTCATTGGTGATATTTTATATGAGTGCTGGATGTAGAGTTGTTTGATTTATTGTTAATTGTTGGTTACCTCAGCACCAGCTTCTTCTCCTTGGAGTAGCCTGTTTGCTTTCTAGAAAGCAGATTGTGCAGCCTGAGGTGCTCAGTCAGCCATGAGTGAATGCACTTTTCAAGAACGTTGGAGAGGCAGGAAGGACCAAAATGGGAATGTACAGATTTAGATCCTGTTGAGCCCCTCCTTTGTGGAGGGCACACTAGCACATTTCCAGACAGTAGCTTTCTCAGCAGTCACCAGTGGCAAAGGAGATGTTTAACAGCATGATAACCGGGGCGCAGATATGCTCTGCTACAAGGCAGAGAAACTTCAGGCCAAGGGAGTCAGAACCAGTTTGGGTCGAGCTCCTTATAACACATTGAGGACCTCTGTTGTAGTGATTTGTCAGAAGAGTTTGGCAGATCATGTGGGTCACATTCTGGGCTGCTTGATGAGAGACCAATGATGGGTGGTACCAAGGAGTTCTCATGCTTGGTGCAGATGCTGAGGTTAGTGAAGTGGTGTTAAAGGCATTCAAAACGTCTGGAAAAGAGGTGACAAGTTCTCCAGATGGATTCTAGATTTAATCAATTTGCTATTGATGATCCATTTCAAATATGTTTTCAGTCTCTGCCCAGAATTGTTCTGGCATTATGTTTGCTTTCCTCCCAGCAGTTGTTTACCCACAGTAGCAGTAGGTTTTCCAAGCAGGATCCCCCCCCACACACACACACACGTCTTTGGGCACATCTCGTAGTTTCTGCAGGAGGAGGCACTGAGCTAATTATGTATTTTATCTCCCTGAGAAATAAAAGAACCCAGGCTAGCCCCTAGGTGTAAAGGGATGCGCTATCCCCCCAGGTCCTTGGTACAGCCACCAGAGGGCAACCAGACAAACCAGCTCCAGTCATGTGTGGGCATCATTATCCACCTCCCAGGTGCAGCCCTGGAGTGGTCAAGGTTGAGACTGGGGGAAAATAAACTGGAAGTATGTTCCAATCAAACTTGAAAGGCCAATGCAGGTTCATGAGGGTTGGAAGAACAAGTAAGCAATAACACATGGGCACAAGGCCTTGCGACCTTGTCCCTTACTGACCCTAGAATTGTGTTTACCACAGCATAACCCACACCCCAGAGTGCGCTACTGCGCTTATAATATGGGTATACGTTGAGAAATATTGTAAGTTAAAAAAAAATTATATTACAAGTTTCCATTTTTTTTTTAAACAAAATAGTCCCTCCACTGGTCAACAGGGGCGTTGCAGAATGAGACAGCTTTCCAAGTTCTGTGTGCCATCCGTTCTCTCCCTTCCACTATTCCCTTTCAATCACTCGGCAATTCAACTGACTCCACCCGTTTTCTCCCATGCACCATTTTCTTTGAATCACTCAGAGTTTTGTGTTCAACCTGCTGTCCTGACAGAATGAGTGCGGTAGGTTGCTAGGCCACTGGCAAGACCAACCCTTCTTTGTGGTCCTGCCAGCAGGCTGCTTCCATCTGCAGTTCTGTTTCAAGTAAATGCTGGTGGTCTCACTCTCTGCTGGACGGAATGGAGAGCAACAAACCGTTGGCAAGTTGGGGGAGCATTTCTGTGTTGTGGTATCTTTTTTTTTTAATATACTTTGTTTCAGATTTAACTGCTCTACATGTGTGTTGACATTTTTTGCTGTGTTTAAATTTCCGAGGCTTGATCGGCGGGTGGCTCACTGATATGTTTTTTTTTGGGGGGGGGTGCTTGCCATTTTGGGAGGACTTATTTTTTTGTGTGTTTATATCAGGGAAAAAAGGTATGGCTGGGAAGGGGTGTTAGCCAATCAGATTCCTTGATAGTGAATGTCACAAGCCCCTGGCTCCCAAACCCCAGGCAGCCGGGTAGGACCTCCTGTTTGCAGAGAGGATCCCCCTTTTTCAAGAACTCGTGAGCAGGTGTAAGGGTTCAGGAAGAATCGCCAACTTTCTTTTTCCCAGTGGGAGAGTGGAAACTGTAGTTTTGAGTTCCCTTGACTCTGCACTATGTTCAGTGTTTGAAACCCACCACGGCCGCTGGCTACTTCTTGCCAAAGTAGTTTGGTGTGATAGCCAAGCAGTACTATCTTTCAAGGCACACAGTCTTTTCAAAACCCTTCTGTTAAAATGTTAGATCACTCCAGGCACAGTTGATAAGAAAATCATAAAAGTTTACTTAAAATAAAAACAATACAGAAAATTCTACAGTTTGGAAGAACTCTGAAATGCAGACAATAACAAAAATAACAGTGGATGGTTTACAGAAAACACTAGATACTGTTGTTCTAAACTGTACCTTGCTTTGATGTTAGAGTCCAGGCAAGATTTTAAATGTCCTTGTAGAGATGTGTCCTTAAGCAACAGTTTTGGAGCAAGTTTGTATTCCAAGTCAGTTCTCTGAAAGTCCTTTTAAAAAGTCTACAGACGCTTCCTTGGTGAAAAGTGCTGGTTTCCAAAATTCTGACTTAAAATCAGAATTTTCTGTTCAGTATGTGAAAAGTCAAATTTTCACATACTCGGGTCTGGTTTTAGAGATTTTTTCCAGGCCTACACATATACTTCTGGTTTACAAGTATATGCCAGCTGGTCAGGCTATCTGGCCCCCAGCTAAACTGTTACAGAACTGCTCTGAATTCAAAATGTGTGTCTGATAATATACCTGATGTTCATTTTTAGGACACACACACACCTTTTTTTCCCTCTGGGGTGGGGTTAATGGTTCCAAAACAATACAGATATTAGGGTGCAACAGTTTGCCTTTTCCTGCAGGTGTCATTGTGGTTCCATGTCACCCCCAGTAACATCTGGTCCATGCATTTGGCTTAACGCCTGACCCCAAGGTCATCCCCTGACCTGTTCATGTCATGGAACACTACAGTGAAATATTTAATGCCTTCCTGGGCCATATACCAGTCTCCCTTATCTGGAGACATACCAGATCCACCCTAGCCATTATAGCAATTCTGGCTATTTTGTATTTTTATTCCTAAAAACCTTTTAAAGAGACAGTGTCTTAATTCTAAAGTACATTACAGCATATACAATATGAACCCACATAAATGGATCTAGGCCTATAATACAACAGTCAATACCCATTTGTAATTATTTATAAAGGTGCATATATGCCTTAACCCTGCATACCCCCTTCAAGCCATGGGAGTAGGATTACCACCTATCCTGATTTCATCAGGACAGTCCTGATTTGGGCAGCTATGTCCATGACAAATGATGCATGTCCTGATCTTATAGTAGAAAAATATATTTTATTTATTTATTTCAGATTCGGATTAATACCTTTGAGCCAGGATGGCTCTTTTACAAAGGCTCCAGTTCAAAAGACACAATACATAACAGTACAGTACAGTACAGTGCAGATGGGGGGTAAGTCACAGTAGGCAGGAGCATTAATACAGGATGGTACTAGGCAAGGTAAATCCATAAGTGCAAATAGATGAACAAATATTACTTCAGGAGTACTTGTAAATGCAGTAATGGAACACAGTATAGTAAGAATACAGTAAAAATATCTTCTTATTTTTCTCTAAATGTTGCAGAAAACTACTGCACCACCTTAACAAAAATACCTTAAAATGATAAGAAACAATATGAACTAAAAAAAAATTACAGCACTAAGTTTTAATTCTGATTGTTTAGAGAAAGCAACATCTGTTGCATTGATGGAGGTAACATTTTGTGCTGTGAAAAATCTTGTTTCAGTAAGAAATGTTCCACTTTGGGTTTCCTAATTGGTGGTAACCCTACCTGGGGGTGGCAAGCAGCAGGCAGCACCCAACACCTGCCTCCCTTTCCTAGGGACTTTAAATTATTCTTCTGTAGCATGTTTACTGCCAGTCTTTCTTCAAATCCATGTACAGTTGTGTCAATGACAGCAGGCCCAACATTATGCGACAGTTAAGTAAGCAATAACCCATGACAGGTTGTGGGGTTACTGGGGATTAATTGACACCCTGGGTGCATTGTGAGGCATGAGGGCAAAACTCGAGTGTCTGCACAGCTCCCGGGGTGTTGATTAATCCCCAGTAACCCCAAACCCTGGAGTGGTTATTGCGCTTATAACATGGACTCAAACAACTTTAGAAAATGTTAAGTTTTTTAGAAATATCGGAACGTATCCAGTCTCACTTTGGTATCCTTACACTTACATTCCCAATTAATAAAGTAGTCCATGCACTGATTCAGGCTGCTCTCCGCAACTGCTGCCCCCTCTCCACATTGCTGCCCATTGCCTGAATTGCAGTTTTGTGTGTGCTAACACTTATTTACTCCTTTTACTAACTTACAACGTTAGTTTTACAAATACATTTGTACCTCACTTCCAGCCCCGCCCTAGCTCAGGCTGCTGTCCGCAGCTGCTGCCCCTCTCCGCACTGCTGCCCACTGCCTCAATTAGTCCTACAGCAGCTTCCCTGTAACCCTGTTGCCGATGTCCTGTCACCACTCCCTCAATGGTTTTCCCATAACCATGTTGCAGCTCCCTTCTCCATGATCATGTCCCCGATAGCTTCCCTGTGACCCTTCTGCCACTCTCCTGTCACTGCTCCCTTCTCCTTCCCATAACCCTGTTGCCGGTCTCCTGTCAGCACTCTGTTTTCCCTGATCATGCCCCGAGGGCTTCCCTGTGATCTGTTGCTGGTCTCCTGTACACGGAACTGCTGACACAGATAGCAGCCTCCGGTGCATGCTACCTTGTTTTCTTCTGCAGTGTTTCCCACAGACAGGTTTCCAGGTCTCTGCTCCCCTGAACCGGCACCATTGTAAGCGCTGTCTTTCCTGCTCTCTCCTCCCAGTGGCCAGAACCTGCTGCCTGTTGTGCAGCACCTCAAAGACCTTGCCTCCTGCTCCCCCAACTGGCTAGGACACGAAAAACGTGGAGAACTACAGTGTCCGCCAGGGCGGGTGGGTGGAAAACAATGTAAATAATGCCAACTAAATCCAGTAAGATTTCTAGTGACTACCAGGCCAAGTCGGAAAGCAAGCACCTCAAACATCTCTCCTCCCGCTGTCCCCAACCAGACAGGACACGCAACATGTACAGAACTACAGTGTCTGCTGGGGTGGGTAGGTGGGAATCAACGTAGAAAGTGCGAAATAAATCCAGGATAATTTCTATTGACTACCTGGACAAGTCGGAAACCAATAATGTTCTCCACTAATGTTGTATGATATTATGGGATCTCCTCCCTTACACAGCAGCAAACAAGTCCTGACTACCCTATCCATATACCTAACAGCTAGATGTGAGTAGGGATTTTGCCTACAACCTGCTCACTCTAGCTGTTGATTTAACAGAGATTAATGTATTAAGCACAGTCAGACCACCAATCACCTTGCACGTTTTAAGGTGCCCATGTTATAAGAAAAAAATAATACATGACAGGGTGTGGGTTTTTGATTGATAAGAGCACGTCCGCAGGTGCGTTGTTAGGTTAGGCATGAGGCGCTTGTGCCGAGTGACTACAGCAGCTGGGTAGTGCTCTTATCAATCAACAACCCACACCCTGAAGTGTCTTATTGCTCTTATAAAATGGGTAACAACTATTTCTATAACAATTAAACAAAACTCTGAACACATTATTAAAGATTTAATAATAGTATGTTATTTTATTTAAACATGGAGAAACATAGTCCCCAGACTTGGGTAGAGGAGTGCTAAAATTGATTCAATAGCAACTCACTGAAAAATGCTAAACCAGTGAGCTGGAGGGACAGCAATTTATTATTTGAGCAGTTTGGGTCTGCCTCTACCTATGTAACTGTGTTTTCCCACCTTTTCTCTTTGTTTATAAAGTATTACTGTATTGCCTACTTTCTTCATCCTGTTTTTTTTTCTGTTTTTCCCCTCATTCATGACATAGAATGTTTATCATGGAATGTTTACCATGGAATATAGGGAATCAAAATTCTGCTCAGTTCTGCTGGTAGAATGTTACTCTCCTAACATACTGTACACACAGACAACAAAGGCCTGTTTTAGAGCCAGTGACTCAGTTATTTCACTGTCGGGGCAAGTAGAAGCTATTTCCCTGATGAGCAGGGAAAGATAGAAGGGGGGGTTCACTGTTAGTAAAGAAACAGTTGTAATGAAAACTATAAAAAATACTTAATGATTCTAATTTGTAAGTGTGTGTAAAGAGAGTGTGATGATCAGGGAAACAATGTTTAATTAATTTATTTTTTATGTAAGGTAGTTTTATTTTTAGGGCCCAGTTGAAGATTTTTACAGTGTAAAGGTAGCAACCATGTTTGTGATGGAAGATCAGTTCTGGTTGTAGAGGGACTGATGGAAGACAGTTCTGGTTGTAGGAGGACTGATTTGCTTATTGTGTAATGTGGTTTAGGACCAGGATGACTGTGTGTATATGTAAGCATTAAGGCATGAGAAGGGAGGCATTTACAAGGAATTAATGCATGGTTGGGGGAAGTTGGTGCACTCGGCCAAAGGCAGAGTGCTCCAACCACCCAACCATGCATTAATTCCTTGCAAATGCTTCCTTTCAAGTGCCTTAATGCCCTTGTAACATGGATTTCTACATAGGTGACAATGCTACTAATTGTGTTACAGCTATGAAATAAAGACATCGAGACAACTGTGAAAGTTTTACTCTGTGTCTATATGAAAACGTCTTTTTTCCAGGCTAACACGTGTTGTTTCTTAACCGATACTATTTTACATAGTTACTAATAAATGTTAGTTTTTTTATAATATTGTACTTTCATTTCCGTACCTTTCTAAAACGTTCTGTTCATTATTTGCTTCTTTTTAAGAGGTACATTTTTTTTCAACTCATTTTACCATCTGTAATGATGCACATACAGTGTGTATTGTGGGATCTGTTGCTAATTTCCATACAGGTGGATGAACATTAACTGTGTAGGACTAACGATTATGTTCTACAAAACACTAATGTGATGGTCTAGAGGTGCTCTGAGGTACTCTGCTCTAAAGGTGATGAAAGAGATGAGTGAGACACCAAGGTCCGAATTATTGTGGATAAGATAACTGTTACCCAGACAAGGAGAGGTAGGAGTCGTCCTAGAGATTCAGTGCCCACGGGGCATTTATTTTGTACCAGAGGGTAGGGAGACACAGTCACAAGAGGAAGAGAAGTCACCCAAAACAATAGGGCGGTAAATAATACAGATACTTTTTCTATGACTGCTAAAATTATTTCAACAAGAATAGAAAAGATGCTGAGGCCTACTGCCAATCTAATTCTATAATTATTCTACAATTCTTATTCATATCAATAAGCTTAGGCAAAGATCAGATGACATACACTACCCATAACAGTATTTGGTTTAGCTATAACTACACACTTCTACCAAAGTCCAGATGTTACAATAGTCCAGAGGTCTGACGCCTTCGTGTACACCATTGGTCTACGATGGTAGCTACGAAGAGGAAACAAACGAAACAGTAGATGCTAACATAATTCCCAGCAGGGACCTTGTAAAGGCCACTGGGCAGTGAGAGGTTTGTTAAACAGACCATATGATTCTTCAGCAAAAGCCCACTCTCTCCAAGGCTGCCAGAATAAAAGAACCAGAGCAACTGGTTCCTGAAATAACCCACTAATGGGCTGTTGGATTCCAAACTGAAAACAAAGGGTTCCTTGGCCAAAACCCACTTCCAGGGTTGCCAAGGGTGAGGAGAAATCAGGACCTGCGTGGCAAAGAAGCCAATCGAGGACTACCACGACCTGAATGATGCTGCAGCACGCCAAGGGCCAGCTAAACTCTGAAGGATCTCCGATAGGACCAGGAACCAGAAGAATCTGTAGAGAGGATGTTTGATTCTGCAATCTTGTCACCAGAAACTAGAACAAAAACAAAGAAACGGTGGACGCGTCCCGTACTGGGCTTCGACAGACTCGACTGTCGGCGAATGACCAGGGACACAGACCTGGTTCTCCAGGATGAGCACACTCTTCTGTGGAGGGCGACCAACTTCGGGACATCTGGAACTGGAACCATATGAAACAACACTGGCACGGCTGTCGTGATGCCCTTCGAGCTGTGAAAACAAGAAACGGTGGGCACAACTTGTATGACTGGCGATGGACTCGACTTCGGCGGACGACACAGTCGGAGGAGATGATCTGATGGATGATCCCACTTGGATGAAGAATGATGAGAAGACGTCCTCTTCTAGGTAGAGACTGATTCTGAGTACGAAGTATTACAGGCCACACTATGGGACTGCAGTGTGGTAGAAGATTGAGACTGTCCCCATACACTGGTAACAATGTAGCTGAAAGACTCACCTTCCTGCAATGCCAAGGGGACTGTGGAATGATCTGATAATTTGCTGGGGAAAGGCAAATTATAAATTTAGGAGTAATTATTACAGGTGGGGCAATTGTTCAGGTGCTTGGAGCAATAGTTCAAATGCTTCGGGCAACAGTTCAGATGCTTAGAGCAATAGTTCGGATGCTTAGGGCAAAAGTTCAGATGTTTAGGGCAATAGTTCGGATGCTTAGAGCAATAGTTCGGATGCTTAGGGCAATAGTTCAGATGCTTAGAGCAATAGTTCGGATGCTTAGGGCAATAGTTTGGATGCTTAGAGCAATAGTTCGGATGCTTAGGCAATAGTTCAGATGCTTAGGGCAATAGTTCAGATAACCAAGGGTAAATAACCACAATCCATATACAATACAGTCTTGGTGCTTCCTAGCAAGTTCACAGTCTTTCAAGTACTTCAGCAATAACAGATGTATGAACAGTACAGTTGCTACAGAGCTTTACAGTATTTGTGAATTGAGCACCCTTGGATGGACCCCTTTTCCTAACTGTAGGGCCTTCCCGAATAGGATCTGGCTACCCCTGAATGTTTTGCTAAGGATGCCCTAACCTCTATACTGAGGGCACCACTTGCCCTAGGTTAATTTCCGAGAACACCAAAGGCCCAAATGCCTTATTTACTATGGGGTCTATATGCCTCACTTACTGCCACTAGGCTGGACTGTCCTAATCCACTAGGCCAGGGCTGCCCTTTCTACCACTAGGCTGGCATGCCCTATTACACTAGGTCGGGGTTGCCCTTATTACCACTAGGCTGGCTTGCCCTAATCCCCTAGGCCAGGGCTGCCTTTACTACCACTAGGCTGGCTTGCCCTAATCCACTAGGCTGGGGCTGCCCTTACTACCGCTAGGCTGGCTTGCCCTATTACACTAGGCCAGAGACCACCCTTACTATCACTAAGCTGGCTTGCCCTATTACACTAGGCCGGGGCCTCCCTGGAACCCTGCTTTACCTCAGGCCTCATGCCCTACACTTACCTTGGGCCAAATGCTCTACACTTAGCTGTGGGCCTACTCGCCCTTTCTAAACTGGGCCTGGTGCCCTCTGTACGGTGGGCCAAATAGCCCTTTCAAAACTGGGCCCGATGCCCTAACAGAAATGGGCCTGGTGCCCTCTAGACTGTGGGCCTAACTGCCCTCTTACAGCTGGGCCTGGTGCCCTAACAGAAATGGGCCTGAATTGTTCTCTATACCATGGGCCTGGCACCCTCTTTATATTGGGCCAAATAGCCCTTTCAAAACTGGGCCTGGTTTGCCCTATTAAATTTGTACAGTCCCAAAAGTGGCAGAGCCTGTTTAAATCTGAAAGGCTCTCTGAGCCTGCTGCCACTAATTCGGGAGGCTGCCTCCTTTAATCCCACCCCCTTTATGAATATTTTTTTAAGGCCTTGAACTGGCCTTGTGTTTCTGGCCCCTCCCTGTGGGCGTCGCTACCCAGCCTCCCTCGTAAATATTTAAATCCAGGGTCCTAGCGACCTGATGCCCCTGTGGCGTTCGGCCGCCTTCCTTCGCGCCTCCTGCGATCCTTTAAAAGAAAAGGAACAGTCACTTCTACACAGGCGATCAGCACGTAGTGTGTGCTGCCGCCGACTCACCGCTCCTCGGGCTGCTGGAGAGCTGTTGCACAGTCTCAGGAGGTGGGAGGGATGCTGGCAGTGGGAGGGAGCTCTACAGGCACTCGCAGCAGTGATGGGGGCCTCAGAGGCCGACTGAACTTGCGGTGATGCGCCACTTCTCTGCCGCCAACAGGGACCGAAATTAAACTTTAAATATATGGGGGGTTAAAACAATAAACGATAGGGCTGTTAAGCCCAACGCCAGGCAAACGGCGTTTTACTTCTTCGTGGTGCCCTGATGGCACCAACGACTGCAGAACAAAGCAGAGCAAGGAGTCTTCAGGCAGGGGAGGCAGCACAGGACCACAGCAAGCCCAGAGGGACGGCTTCAACACAAGGTAAGCCCTAAACTGTCCCTTGACTTCTGTGTCCTGTCTCCTCAACCACTGCCCAGGAACAACTGACCAACTGAAGAAATATTTTTTTAAACTTAAACCTCCCTGGGTTCTAGAGTGGCTGGAGTGGAATGCTGTGCATGAGCAGCTCAGCACAGCATTCCATCCAGGCCATTGTTGCTGAAGCTACCTGAATTCTACTTTTTTTCACAGCATTTTAAGTGCACAGGGCACTTTCCTTTATTCATTACAGGGTTTTTATACTGTACAGGGAGAGGAATCAACTACTGAGGGGCCCCTTTTTACCTATGCCCTGCAGTCTATACCTAAGGCAGGCACTCTGGGCACCTGGAAACCCCTAATCTTTTTATTTAAGTTAATTTTTCTGGGATGCCCCAACTTTGGGGCATTACACTAACATAACTATTACACTTGCTAACTTGTATATTACTACTACATTACTATGATTTGCATTGTTATCATATTGGCTCCATTCCTCGGCAACCTCTTGTGCTGCTACATCGCTGTGCTTACTCTTTGTACTATGAGCTGCTTGACGCGGTGCTTCTGTGATGCACCTTATTTCCCCAGAGATGCATGATAATGGAAATTAACGGGGCTGTTGATCGTAAATCTAGAAATCTGAAAGGGATTATTTGAATACATGTCAGCTCCTCTATTGCTTGGTGGGCTATTTGGGCTCCAGATACTGTGCGTTTCTGTGCTGTGTCTCCTTTCCTGGTCATTTTCTGGGCCGTTATTCTCTGTTGCACTACTTGCTTTTTGTCCGGTTGAGTTGGGATGTGCTGCAGTCAGTTTAGAACTGTGAGGGGATGCCGGTCTCTTTGCACAGCGCAGCTCCTCCACCATGCTGCTGTTCAAACCACTCAGTTTGTGAGAATATGACTATACAGGTATGTCCTCGACCATGGTGATATTGGCACTACTCGTTGCTTTGTGGGGTTATGAGTGTACAGGTATCTTCTGAGGGATGCTGTTACTATCTTCGTCTCTCATAAGTTGTCTACTGCTGGTCATTTGTCTGGCTGTTTCTTTTACTGCTCTATGGTCCGTTAGAATTTTAGACCACTTGTGACGGTTGGCGACTGTGGGAGACCAGTAGTTTCGGAGACTGGTCTCGCATCTGTGTCCTGTCAGGGACATTATTTCACATGATGCGAGACCAGCCTCTGATAGAATATGTACCGCAGTTGACCACACAGAATTTGTGTATCTCTGGGACAATTGAGCATCCAGAGATATTTGTGCCATCATACTGCCTAGATAATTTCTGCCCATTGCTTGCCTTGAAAACCAGATTTCTTTCTTGCTCAGAGACTCTTCAGGCAGTTTTATGGGGTGCAGGTAGAATGCTGTCGCGTGAGGGGGACATCGCGAACAATATTCTTTGAACAGAGATACAGGACAATCTTTGCTGTCTGGCATTGAGTACAGGATGCCACAATATGCCTGTTTGTTTGTTTCATTGATATCTGAATGATTTTTCGTGGCTTTATTGAAAGCCACAGACATGAACTCTCTGCCAAACTCATCTACTTTCACTACAAAGGATGAATGCTTTAAATTTCTGAGCCCTTCTCTTCCTCGGCGGGCGAGCCCTAGCTGCATTTTGAACCAGAGCCTACGTACCATGCCATACGCAGACTCCGGATTCAGTTTTGAACAGGTACGGATTTGTTCCAGATCACTATCTGTGATTTGAGGATAATGAGATGCTGTGTCCCTCCCTGCACGACGGTACTCTTTTAAAACAGCTACAAATACGTTGTTTGCTCCTCTGAATTCTATGTCTTTTGCTATGTTCATTTTACGACTGACCTCTACACTATTAATATAGCGATTGAGTCCTGCACGCAATGAGATAAAGGAGCTAATGCTGTACGGTTGTCCGTCCTCACTTCTAACTGTATCATAAAAATTTCTTAATAGCTCTGCTAGTGTAGTTACTGATATTGTACTTATATCAATGCTTTGATTATTTGCTCGCAGCCAATTGGAAAATACACTGCAAGACCACGTGGTTGTTTTATGTGTGTTAGCCTCGCATTTTTTTCTCTCTAAATCATCAAGCTGCTCCTCTGACATTTTCAAATGCCTGCCTGCTTTCTCTACATCTGGCACTTTTATTGTGGACTGAATATTTTTGGTTTTCTGTTTCTTTTTTACAGGAGGACACACAACACCATCAGATGTAACGCTTACATCGCTGTCTGCCATGCCTCTGTGGTAACCTGCTCTCTCGGATTCTCCTTCCACCATTGGTCTCCGCTGCAGCTGATAACAATCGGTAAATTCAGCTCAAAATATTTATGCACATACTGTTTAATGCCTTGTACTCCACAGATTGAGAACGTGGTTATAGTGTATGGTGGAATGTCGTTCTCCACCGAAATCCATCGCTGTCGAAATGTTGTTCTCCTACACTAGTGACGTTCGCATTGCAGCAGAATGATTTTTTGTTCTACTGCACTGCGCACGTCACACACTGTGTCCTCGAGCAGCATTTGACAGTTAGGGCTCACTCCATAGACAGGACACATAGCAAAAGCAGCAATGTCGGTGGCAGTACTAATGTTTAGCGTTAAAATGTTCAAAATGTAAAGTTCTTAAACAGTTAAAATGTCAAGCATGAAAGCGTTCAAATATGTAAAGTTCTAGGGTCATATTTACCGCTTAATAGGCATGAGGACGTGCCTTTTTAGAGCTCCTATCCCGGGTAAATATAAGTTGTAAATCCACCAGAATCCATTATTAAATTTACTGTCAACAGAATTTAATGTCTGAACACGCTATGGATGAGTTTGTGTGTCGGCGATGGGAAAATCACAGCGAGCGGGAGCTAAAAGCAACAGAAAGCTTCCGGCTGCGGGACAGACAAACAACATAGGCCCCATCTCATTCTCGGCTGCAGAAATGACAGCGTTAGGTCGAGAACTGAAGGATCAATTAATGGAGGCTCTATCTCTGCAGTTGGAGAGACTGGAGAATAAGATTGAGGAGGCGGCTGTTCTTAATGGAGGCGCAAATTGAACGGCAGCACGAAAGGCTGGAGGAGATGGAAGGACGCATCTCAGCTGCGGAGGACACGCTGAACCCACTGGGAAAGAGGGTGGAAGAGTTAGAGAAACAACTCCAGGACATGAGAGAGGCAATGGATTATCAATAGAACTACCAACGACGGTCCAATCTGCGACTTCGGGGCCTCCCTGAGGGCAGGGAAGGTGCAGATATCCTGGGGTTCTGTGCTAAAATCTTGCCTGTGATTATAGGCCTGAAACCTAAAGGGGGGAGATACAAGCTAGAAAGAGCTCATCGTGCAGTACAGCCACGGCCCCAGAGCGGGCAACCCCCGAGGCAAGTGATATTCCGATTTCATAATTTTCAAGACAGACAAGAGATGTGGAAAGCCTATAAGGCCTTACCGGAGCTGAATTACGAAGGGGTGCGTCTGTATATGTCCCAGGATCTATCTGTGAGGGTTGGGGAGAAGAGAAGAGAATTTAACGAAGTGATGGCTGCTTGCCAGAAGATGAAAGTGGAGTGGTATACGGTGTTCCCGGCTACTATGAAGATTAGGTTTGAGGAGGCTACGTATAGCTTTTGGGAGGCTGAAAAAGCACATAAGTTCGTGGCGGAGTTGCAAAAGAAGTTTAGGTGACCCCCCCTTAAAGATTCACAGAAAGGAGGTGTCTGGCACCATAATGAGATGCTAAGCATTTAAGTCCTTGTAAATAGTTGAGGATTCCTCATTTTCCAAGCAAAGATGCTCTTGATGACAGGCATGGCGAGAGAACTTAAAAGCCCTGAGACAGTAAATCTTTAGCCAAGTGGTGAGGTTGGAACATTTGCAGAGCATTTCCCTTGTCGTGGTTGGAGGATTGCCCTGAACTCCCCCGCCCCAGCGTGTTGTAATGACAGTTTGTTCTGCTTAGCTGAGATTTCTGGAGGGACACTGAGAGAATCTAATTGCCATGCTATACCAGGGGATCTTGGCAGCATTCCTCGAAAGGAGAAGAGAGAAGTAGGGAGCTATGCCGCTGATTCTGACTGTGGCCTATCCTCGTGGACCGGATAATGGAGTCTTGTGGATTTGAGCTATTGAACTGCCCAAAGGACTTCCAGGAACGAATATGAAGATGAAGGAGAACTGGATGGGTGGAAGTGGGAGGAGGGGTGCTTTCTGAATGCTTGGGGGTTGGAGAGGGAGGAACAATGCTGCGAGGGGGGCCTCTGCGTTAGTTTGGACTCGCAGGGCCTGCCCTTGACAGTAACAAGAAGGGTAGACTTAAGGGATGTGTAAATGGAAGACAGCGGGGGGGGGGACGGGGCAAGAAAGGAGGGCAACGACAAGGGATGGGGTAATGCTGAAGGCTGTGAAACCCTGTGACAACAACTGCAGGGAACTGAGAATGGAACTTAGTATGTCACGGAGGGAGGGGGATAAAAGATGGAATATATAGATAGGTCATGCTATATAAACCAAAAGAACCTTCGGAGCAGGAGATAGGTGGTAAGAAGTATTACATAACCCGGGAAGGGGAGGGAGAAAAGGTTGATTGTAAGAGTTTTTCTTTGTATCAAACCCTGTAACGAAATATAGAGGGGAGAACATACTGGTTGTAAGAATGTTGTATGTTTTGCAAGAGGGGAGAAAGCTACACACTGTAAGTAAGTTGGGGGGTGGGGAGTTTAAATGTTATGATTTATATTTTGTTCAAGAGTTATATGTTAAGTCCACACTAAGAGAGCCAAAGAGTAGAGTAATGCCACACGCTAAGGGAGTAAGAGGGATGATATGGGTTAAGTGGGCCATAAAGGTTGGTTGGGTACTCAGATGGACCAAAAGGAGAGAGTGAAGGTAATTTCGTGGAATGTGCGAGGCATCTCTTCCCTGATTAAGCGAACCTCTATAATTACAGCCCTCAAGAGAGTGAGGTCCCAGGTAGCCCTACTTCAAGAGACGCATCTGACCCCATCAGAGCATCAAAAGCTGGTAAGGAACTGGGTGGGAGCTTGCTACACAGCATCCTTCTCCTCACATAAAAGAGGAGTAGCTATACTAATACATAAACACCTCCCTTTTAAGGTTTCAAGAGTGGTATAGGACAAAAAGGAAGGGAGATATGTGTTTGTAGAAGGCAAGATATATGGGACCCAGGTAACATTTGGAAGTGTATATGCCCTAGCAGTATTTGAGCCAATGTTCTATAGAAACCTGTTAGAACTGTTAACAAAGGAACAGTTTCAGGGGTTAGTTATGGGGGCGACTTCAATTGCACACCGGACCCAATCATGGACCACTCTGGAGGGAGGGGCAGGGGTGGGAGTTGTATGAGACGGTGGAGGGAGGGTGTGGTGGAACTGGACTTATTGTACGCGTGGAGGACAGCTAACCCGAACCTTAAGGAATTCACTTTCTTCTCTAACCCCCATAAAACATGGTCGAGATTAGACCACATATATATAGAAGGCTCTTGGTATCACAAGATGGTGGATGTGAGACATGAACCTATACATGTCTCGGATCATGCCATGGTAACAATGACGTTAGAAATGGAGGTGGGTAGGACGAGGCCTGGGGCATGGAGGTTCCCTTCGTACCTGTTGGGGAAGGAGGAGTTTAGGACCTTCTTGAGAGAGCAGGTAGAGAGATACGTTGAGCTTAACAGGAATTCAGTGCCATCCACACAGGTCTTCTGGGACGCAGGTAAGGCATATCTAAGAGGGGCTATTATAGGGTATTGGCAGGGTATAAGAAGGAGCAGAATAGAAGGTATGAAGAGCTGCTCCAGCAGGTCAAGGTGTTGGAGTGTAAGGTAGTGAGGGGGGATGAAGGGTGTATCCAGGTGTTGGCTACAGCGAGAGGGACACTTAACAATATGCTGGCTGAACAGGCAAGAAGCCAGATATGGCTTGTGAAGCAAAGGTTTTATGAATGGTGTAATAAGCCTGGACCCATGCTTGTCAACCTTATTTAAGGTAGGAGGGGGGTGACGAGAATTCAAGATATAAAGGAAGAAGGGGGAATGCTGCTGAAAGATCCTCAGGCCATAAGGGAAAGGTTTAGGAAATTTTATCAAGCTCTGTATGAGAGTGAGTGCGAGGGCCAACTAGAGAAAGCGAGAACTTTTCTGGAAGGGATTAAGCTTTGGAAAATTAATGAGCGGCAAAGGGGGGAATTGGACAGAGAAATTTCTAGAGAAGAGATCAGAAGAGCCATACAGGAGTTGAAGTCAGGTAAGGTGCCTGGACCGGATGGTCTTCCTGTAGAGTTTTATAAGGCAGCAGGGCAAAAGATGGTGGATCTGCTCTGGGAGGTCTTCCGGGAGCCAAGGGAAGGGAACCCGCTCCCTCCCACCATGGGGATGGCGACGATATGTGTAATTCCAAAGCATGGAAGGGGCCCCCAAGAATGTGCTGCATATCAACCCATATCCTTGTTGAATGTAGATGCGAAGATCTATGCTAAGGTGTTAGCTGGCCGCTTAGAAGAATTGATGCCTCGCCTGGTACATCCGGACCAGACGGGCTTTGTAAAGGGAGACATTCTTATCACAATGTAAGAAAGGTGCTTAATGTGGTGCATGGCTCTTCTCGGCATCCAGGAGTCACAGCAATTCTGGTGCTGGACGCTGAGAAGGCTTTTGATCGCACTGAATGGGGATACCTCTTTGAGGTTCTAAGTAGACTTGGCATGGGGGAAGGGTTTGTAAATATGGTTAGGGCCCTATACACTTCTTCGCAGGCTGCAGTGTTAGTCAATGGCAGGCTGTCACAATGTTTTAGTTTATATAGGGGGACAAGGCAGGGATGCCCACTATCCCCACTTCTGTTCGATCTGGCTATTGAGCTTCTAGCCATAGCCATAAGGCAGAATGAAAGGGTGGTGGGAGTACCGGGGAATGGGGGGGCAACAATATAAACTGTCGTTATATGCGGATGACATGATTTTATATGTGGGTAACCCGGAGAGTTCTATTCCTATAATATTGGACACGATAGAAAGGTTTTTCCTTTTTTCAGGATACAAAATAAACCTGGACATATCAGAGGTAATGTATCTGGGAAAGGGGAAACCCAGAGTGGGGTCTTCGGGAAGTCAGAGTCTCCTTTAAATATCTGGGAGTGAACACTGGTAGGAATATTTCGGAGTTATATGGACTAAATTATAGGCTGATGGTTGATAGTATGATAGTAGATATGAAAAGGTGGAGAGCGTTACCGTTGTCTTGGATTGGACGCATGAATCTTTTGAAAATGAATATACTGCCACGGATATTATACCTGCTGCAGATGCTCCCAATTGGTTTGTCTAAGAAAGACAGCAAGAAACTCGAGAGAGGATTCTCTGACTTCCTGTGGCAGGGGAAAAGGGCTAGGATTAGTCTGAGTAGGCTAAAACTGAGCATAAAGGAGGGAGGGCTAAATTTCCCAGACATAAAAAATTATTATCTGGCCACACAAGTAAGAGTGATTAAGGACTGGATTGCGAAGCCAGAGATAGCTAGCTGATAGGCCTAGAAAAATGGAGGGACAGGGCAGACTTCGGCATATTTAGCCAGAGGAGGAAAAAATACCTTGCCCAGTCGCTGCTCCAACCCGATGGTGATCTGGACGTTAGGAAGCTGGGAACAGATTAAAAGATGGTAGGGGTACAGCAGTAGAACGTTGTTCTCACTAAACAGAAACCCCTTCTTCCGACCTGGATTAGAGGATCAGGGATTTGTTGAATGGAATGAGAGGGGGATACATAGTGTAGGGGACTTACTAAATGGGCCAAACATATGTTTCTTCCAGGAATTAACAGAGGGTAGAGGGATCCCTAACAGTCATATGTTTAGGTTTTTTCAGGCCAGAGATTACTATAAGAAGCTGAGGAAGTGTGGGCCCCAACCCCTCCCTCTGCAATGGATAGAGACCCTGATTGGTAAAGCTAGGGGGAATCCGAAAGGGATGATCGGGGACGCGTCACATATACTCCGGGATAGTTTGCAAGGAAAGATGGGGAACACGAGGGAACGATGGGAAAATGATTTAGGGCTCTCAATCTCTGACTTCAATTGGGGAATCATAATGGAAATGCATGTGGGCCTACTGATGTCGAATAGGTATAAAGAGTCGGCCTATAAGTTTATCCACAGGCTGTTCTACCCCCCAGTGGTAGTACATAAATATCAGCCAGAGGTATCAGATGTCTGTACTAGATGTCAGCAACAAAAAGGCACATACATGCACTGTTTCTGGACTTGTCCCCGGCTCCAAAGTTTCTGGAAAAAAGTGGTGCAGCATTTGAAGGAGAGGACGGGGGTGAGCATTCCATTTCGCCCAGTTGAGCTCCTATTTAGGGTGGAAATGGGGGAAGGAGAAGAATGGGCCCCATACAGGAAGTGGATCAGGGTTGTTTTGTCACAGGCCAGACAGGCTATCCTAAACACATGGGTGTCAGCAAAGGACCCTTCCATTGAACAGTGGCGTGCTATGATCACTGGCGCCTTGGCAATGGAGAAAAGGGCCTACCAAATTCAGAGAAGGATAGAGTCCTTTATTTCTACATGGAATCCCCTACTGGCAGCAATGACTCAGGAATAAGCGATGATCCTACAACTGGGAGCCTAAGGAAGGGGAGGGGTGGTGCGGGGTCGTAACTTAACTCAAATTAATTATGACTGAAAAAGTGGCATATATGAAATAGAGGCTGAAACCTTAATGTGACTATAAAAGTTGACGGCAGCCTAAGAAGAGATCTATATGAAGTAAAGTGCATGAAATTTTTGATAAGATGTGGACAAATGTAAATAGTTAGTAGAGCTAGTAGGGTTTTTTTTTTTTTGCCTTCTTGTCGTATTGTCTTAGTGTCCAATTCAGTGAAATAGCCTGAAAATAGAATGTCTGTACATGTATATTGTTACTGGCTAATGTTGGTAGCTTCAAGCTGCTTAGGCTGCTCCTTTGTATTTATGTCTGCTTAATGTTATGTTTGTAAGTGTGTTCATGTGTTCAAAAGCTAAGAAAAATATTACACAAAAAAAAAAAGGAAAGTTCTTAAACAGTTAAAATGTCAAGCGTGAAAACGTTCAAAATGTAAAGTTCTTTTTTTTCCTTCTAGTAACCCAGTAAAAATGTTTTGAAGCAGAAACATGCTGTAGTGATGCCCCCCCCCAAAAGAAACGACGTCACCACGTCTTCGAGGTAATCCAATACAGTGCCAACTCAAGAAAGAACAGCCCTGTTATCAACTGTTCCCCATGCACTATCCTATATGTGCAGTTCTTCATGTTTGCTTTGCACAAGCAACTCTCAAATTCTTGCTGCTGCTCCAGTGTCCACTGGTTGGGTGGGTACTATTGTTCTATTACTCAACTAAGTTATGTGGTTGCTTTTGTACTGCTCAAGTGCATATCTAAAGAATTAATGCAGGGTTGAAATGCAGTTATGTAGTATCTTTTATCCAATCATTTTTCTTCCTTTCTGTGTCTTTATCACATGTTACACAGAGATTCAGTGTACAGTCATCTGATGTCTCTTGGCCAATGAGATTTCTAGATTTTTTTCTTGGCATTTTATAAGAGGCTTGAACATCAATCTAGGTATTATTATACCTGTGCAATAAGAGACGCTAAGGTGTGTAAACATAGGGGAATAACGAAACTTTGCTCTTTGGTGTTTAAAGGCACTCGCCGCAAACAACACCCTTGAGCCGTAATTATCCGCCCCCGCCAGCATTCTTACTTACCTAACGCCCTCACTTACTTCTCTGGGTACCGTACTCGGTACTAGAAGAAAAGTCTCTTTCTCTCTCTCTCTCTCTTAAACTCTACTCTAAGGAGGTAACCACATGGATCTTCACCACGTGCGACTTTACGCACTCCTTTCACCTAAACGTGCTCGTGCCCGTGAGCGGCGGCGTCCCTCTTTTTTGTGGGGGCATGCGCGGTGGGCAGAGGGGGTGAGTGCTTTCCGAGAGTAAAATGGAAGATGAGGAGGTTGCAGAGAGCTGGGAAGAAGCGGCCGACAACGGGGTAAGACAGTAGAGTAGTTAGGCCTTGGGATAAGGGGTGATCTGGGGACCCGTCAGCAGAGGACTGACAGAGCGGTAGAAAAGCTGATTTCAGAGCCGGGAGAGCTGCAGCCCCGGCTGCAAAGAGAATGACGAAGCCGGTGAGCTGTGCTCTGTCTGTAGGCCACTTAAAGAGACAGAGCCCCACGCATTGGGCTGCAGCAGCCGCGGGACCCGGGTTATTATAATCAGAGAGGTAGCACGGTTTATTATGGGAACTCCTCAGTGATGTCGTGGGCTAAATATAGTAGCGGTTGGCCCGTGAAATATGGCAGGCCCGAGCTGGGAGGTGACCAGCCAGGCAGCCGGTTAAGTCCTGCTTGGGAATTAGGAAGTGTTTACAGTTTGTGAAATAAAGGGTTCCGGCTGTGGTTTAGTATCGTTTAATACTCATTTTCTCTGTCAATATTAGAAGTGTGGCTGTGACAAACAGACGAATTTGATCGATTGATCAACATTCCAACTGGCGTGGTCATTTCACCAGAATTACTTGGGGTGTGACTTCTGCCTAGTAAAAACTTAGTTTAATCCCCGTTTCTAAATCTATTTCTGTACTTTTAAAGTGTAATTGTCCTTCAGTGATATGTAAATTATGGGCACTCGCATTTCTTGGGTACGTTTGAAGGTCCGCAGAGACCACACCATTCTCTGCCTAATAGATAAATCTGTGCGCAACCCAGATCTCTTCCTTGTCTGAGCTCCTTAGCCTAAAAACCAACTCCCGTGATCTCTGCATCACTGACCATCGGTTTCCAGCAGTACCCCATGCCAACACTAACATGGGCATGATCTTCTCATTATCTGCCCCCTCCGTCTGGAACTTCTATGTTTTTCGCTGCGCCCCAACCATACCCTCTTCAAGGCTGAACTTTTTGTCCAGGTCCGCCTGCCTCAGTGCCCCTTGATTGTTGAGGAGTTTAGTTACCTGTGCTCTTTTATATGTATGTACCCTCCTGTTCTGTGAGTTGCAGTGTTTGATCCATGTGCTGTCCTGTCGTATTGTGAGTTGTGTCCGTTCTAAACTATCAGGGTCCTTGGTGCTCTGTGGCATTTTGTCCTGATTTTTGCAACAGGGTGCCTAGGCTTCTGCGCCAGAATCTTCTTGATTTCTGCAATATGATTTATTTATATCTGTGACAGAATGCAGCCTTGCTGATGGCCAAAATGTGATGTGATGCCATCGATAACGGCACATGTCAAGCAAAGAGGTGCTTCAGGATAAATGAGATGGGGAAGGGAGCCAGGCAGTATGGTAAAACTGTATATCTGAATAAAAATCTACCCAAAAACAATTTACTGGCATGATACAGATTTTGCAGAAAATTCCATAACAGGAGAATTCCAGGGGCCTTGTGTACTATGAGATGCAACATGTACGATCTGTCAACCTGTTTACAGACTGGCAAGGCTTGGTTCATGCCTGAAAAGGATCCACTGGACCAGTGCACTCACCTGGTTAACAGATTAAATTAATTTATGTTTAATCACCTGATTGGGATTAGAAGTCACTGCCTCCTTTGCTGTACGATCAGTACTGCAGGTAGCTAAGAGAGGCAGTACTTTCAGGCAACTAAACATTCATTAATTTAAATGACAGCCCCTACTGATTGTAGAAAATCTGTTCCTCTGCATAGTAGACACGCCAGTTTTCTAATTTTATATCCCACTTTGCTGTTGGGAGCTGTGTCATCAAGCCGCGTTATACATGTAATCCTGTGGAATCTTGGTTGTTTGCGTTTCCGGCAGTTGGTTGCTGCCCAAGGTGGTGACAGCATAACTAAGTCACATGTCTGTTATCAGTATGGTCACTTGTAACCAATGGGAGAGTGCCCCCTGCAGAGTTACCAGCACCACGGTCTGTGCAGTACTTGGTGCTTGGAGGACTCTCTTACTACCTACCAGGCCTGTCCCTGCTTAGCTTCTGAGATATATGGGGATCATTCTCTGAGGTGCTAAGGTTGCAGGCAAGGAAGCACAAGTGCACCATTTGAGGTAGTAGAAATCCATGGGGCTAGTGAATTTTTCCAGCCTATATCCCAGCTAGCTATTGGCTACAAAACTTAACTTCAGCCCCTCCCCCCCCCCAAACCATGCTTTCCCACTGTGACATTCAGTGGGGTTAGAAGACAGATTGATGCACAGCAGTGACAGCGCTGAGGGGTTTAAAACATGGGTTGAATTGGACCCACGTGTGTGTGTGTGTGTGTGTGTGTGGCTAAAAAAAAAAATAAAAAAGTGGGTTTAAAGAGGAACCTACTGTGCCGCAACATAATCGGTGTCAGATTTAGAACGGTTCACGTTCCCTTCGTTTTAGATATTATTGTAGAGTAGGTGCATCAATTTGGACCCACTGGCAAAGGAAGGAGGGGTCCATTTTGGAAAGGATGCAACTTTTGCACTTTTGGTGCATGTTAGCGCTGTCACTGCAGCACAGAGAATGGCAAGGAGTTGTAATCAAAACTGTAACCGTTTATGTATCAGGGAGCTCTTGTGAAGTAGCAGGGTGCCTCAAAGCGCTGGAATGTTAATTTGTCTGTCTGGTACCGAGGAAGGAGGAGGAACAGAGACTAGTCTTGCTATGCAGGGTTTTAAATAATTGATTAGCATTTTTTTTCTTGGGACAATGCTGACTGTACAGAAAGTATTTATATAGGTTTTCTAGAAGTGTTATGTTTGTTAAACACAGTGAGGCAAGTGCTATGCATTTTCACAATGTTTTAACACTTTTATGAGCAAAACGCTAATCAATTTTTGGAGTTAAATAAATCCCTGCTATGTATTTGTAATTTATAATAATCTGATTATAACTCCTTACCATTGTTTGTGAGATGTTGCATGGTAAAGTCGGTGCCCCCAAACTAGTGCACAGTATTTTCCCTTTTACCATTTCAGTGGTGTGTACTTGTGGTGTACACATACATTTGTATTCTCCTTCACCGAGTTTCTCCCTTTTGGCATGACTGGATCTGGGAACTCACTCTCCTGGTTTCACTTCAGAACTTCCTGGCATTTACTGTGATTTTTAAACTATGATCTGAAAGAGGTTGTTCCTGTCTCTAGCGACATTCATAGTTGGCATCAACAAATTTCAGTTCCACAAAATTCCCCAACGTCTAGGACCTTCCATTTTTATTAAGGACAGTTTTATTAAAATTTTATAGTTTCATAGAAACATAGACTGATGGCAGATGAGGACTGCTTGGCCCACCCAGTCCACCCGTTTCCCTACTTATTGAATATGCTGCAGATCCTAGTTAACTAACAGCTTACTTCCTCCTACCCCCCACTAGAATTGCCCTTTGTCTGTCCCATGCATTCTTGAATTCCCCCCACTGTTTTTGACCCCACGACCTCTTCAGGAAGGCTGTTCCCTGTGTCCACCACCCTCTCTCTGGAAAAAATACTTCCTCACATTGCCCTTGAGCCATCCCCCCTCTGTCTTCAAATTGTGCCCCCTTGTTCTTCCACATCTTTTTTGAAAGATGCTACCCACTTGGACTTTGTTGATTCCCTTGAGGTACTTTAACGTTTCTATCATGTTCCTCTTCTCCTTGAGGGATACATATTAAGCTCTTTTAGTCTCTCTTGGTATGGCTTCTGGTGCAGACCCTGCACCGTCTTAGTTTCCCTCCTCTGGACTGCCTCCATCCTGTCTGTGTCCTTGCGGAGATGGGGTCTCCAGAACTGCACGCAGTACTCCAGATGGGGTCTCACCAACTGTCTGTACAGAGGGATAACTTCCTTTTTGATATGACTACCCCCAGATCCCTTTCCATTTTTATTGTTTCTTTCCTCTTAGATGTCCTCTGTTCATGTTACTTAATGCTTGCAGCAAAGAAATAAATCCTCTTACTAGACCTTGTCAGGTGAAAAAGACCTTTATCCATCCAGTCTGCCCTGTTTTACCATGCCCTACCCCACTCAGTGATTAAACTGTTAGAAATAATATAAGGCTCCGCAAATGCCTCTTTTCTTTAGAGAACTATAGTGCGTCATATTATGGAGTCGCATTGTTGCCTCAGATATTATTTTCATGTCACAAGAAGTTTTTATGACATCGGAGCGGGAAAAGCAGCAGGAACAAATTAAGGCTGCCTTCTCTTACCGCTTGCCTAAACTATGGAATTCCCTACCCTCTTTCATCTGCCACGCCCCTTCCCATTGCTGCCTTAACTCCCTCCTCAAAGCCCACTTCCGCCCCACCTATTCCTGCCCCAGATCCATCCTGTTTAACTGTGTTGTGTCTTGGCACTTGCATACCTGAGCAGTCTTGGCTGCCCAACCCGGATGTTACTTGTGATGAAGTTGTGCTCTCTGATTTGCTGTACATTTTGACTGTTATATATTTACTGTGCATATTCTACTTTTGTACGTTTTTATGCATACCAACGTGTTTTCTCCCATGTAAACCCCCCCGCGGACACATCTGAAAATGAGCCTGTGTTACCTGTGATGAAGTTGTGCTCTAATTTTCTGTGCATTTTGATTGTATTCTATATTTATTGTGCATATTCTACTTTTGTACTTAATTATGTATACTAATGTGCCTTCTCCCATGTACCCCCACCGGACTCATCTGGAAACTAGCAGTTGTCTGCTCAGTATGCTTTCCTGGTGAAACTCTTAAAGTATATGGAACAAAGAACATAAAGAATGAAGTATCCTGCAGTTGGAAGAGTTTAATCTTGTCAATACCTACTGTAATTTTATTTTTGCAGGAAACTGGAAGATTGATTTGTTTGTAGTGAGTGGAAGCGCCTTTCAGAAAGACTCAAGAACCAGGACATAATTCACTGTTATTACTGATTTTATACTGCTGTCCCCATGGGGTGGTTTTGGGAACTATGGCAAATGTGTTATTTTTTGTATGTTTGTGTATGAAATTTGTATTCTGTGTTTTTGTTTTGTATCTTGCAGTTTTATAATTTTGTTAGTGTTTTACTTAAAGATTTACAATGAGTCGATCAATAGACTTACTGACCTGAACCTTCGAGGTCTTTTGTTTGGCGTTATGATAGATTTGGTTGGTGGTGCAGGGGTTGAAATTGGCACCTAGCCCACTAGCCAAATACTGGTAGATTTTTATATCAGGCTAGTAAGATTTTCTTTTAACTAGCCCTGTTGGCTTGTAGTGGAGAAGGTAACATTTCAGCCGGGGCAGTGGAGAAGTCTGTGGGGCTAGTGGATACACTCAGCCACCAGCTCTGCTGACTAATGGCTGCAAAACTTAATCTCATCCTGGAGTGGGGGAGGGTAATTTCAAATTATACTCCATATGTCTGTAAAGAGAAGGAGCTTATGTGGAGCTGAGTGTGGTGTGTGTGTTTTTTTTTTTTTTTTTTAAGCTGTTTAACCTGGAGTAAGTAGCACACTAAGCTGAAAGCTTTTTTACAGGGGCGACCTGGGATCACAGGGAAGTTAAGTGACTTGCTCAGGGTCACACAGTATGCAAGTGAAAGCTGTGGGATTCAAACCCCGGTCTGGTCTGCTGGATGTCACCAGATTTGTAGCTCAGAGCCTTAAACCACTGCGCTATACTGCCTTCCCTTTTGCTTGTTTTGTTGCTCCACCGCCGACTGGCCCCCTTTTTGGCCCTGCCCCTACCGCCCAGCCCTGTCATCTGCCCTGGAACATACATGCTTCCATGGTTCCCCGTGGATGACCCCCTCCCACGGGAAGGACCACCTGGAGGTGGACCTCCATCACCCCTGAGTGGAGTTAGAGCGTGGTCGGGGAGAGGCAGTCCAGGCGATGGAGTGGCGGGTGGCTTCCTGCACAGTCATGGTCATTTTCCAGTCTTATCCCTAAAAGGCGCAGCGTGCAGTGATGTCACAGCATGACTGCCAGTGTCTGTTCTGCCTTACTGTGCTGTCAAGCTCCTGAGCTGCTAGACCCCTTGCTGTGAGGGGCTGCCAGTCATGTGCCAGATGCTGTCCCAACCCACCCCCAGAGGAAGAGAGCAGTCCTCTGGACACTCAGTCCTCCTTCCCCCAGCCAGCCCTCCAATAGCCTGGGCCTATTTCCAAATCGGGGCATCAGCATTGCTGGCGGAAGTTCAACCGCTGCGCCGGCGAGCTGACCCAAGCGTTGGGTTGTTAATTTGAGTCTGGGGCATCTTCCTCCCCACTGTAGATTTGGAAGGGTCTCGCATAGACCCACCCCAGTGCTGTAGAAGGCTGAGGCACTATAATGTGCCTTGCCACTCCCATGCCTGCGACTCACGTTCGGGAAATGAGCTCAGGTTGTGGGGGCTGTGAAAGGATTGAGTGGCCACCTGGTAAGGCTTCCTGGCTGTTGGTTGCCACTGGGGGGAAGTCTGGTAGTGCTGATACTCTTGGGGGGGGGGGGGCCTGGTGGTATGCTTGGAGGGGGAACGGGGCTGGTTGTTCCAGAGCGCATATGCACCTCCACACGCATGGGCCTTCTGTGTTTGCTGTAGCCCTGGGGACGGTAGATCGTATGAGTAAAGATGGGGAGCCCTGAACATGTACTCCTTGGAGGACGGAAGGGAGAGGAGAGACATGATTGACCGCTTCAAGTACTTAAAGGGGGATCAGTAAGGTGAATAAGGAGTCTCTCTTCAGGCTAAGCAGCAACAAAATTAGGAGGGGGACACAGTCTTAAGTGGAGGGGAGGTTTAAGAGGGCGGTCGAGACATTTTGCACTACCAGAAAAGGTGATCTCAGCAAGGACAGTGGTCAGCTTCTAGAGGGGCTGGGTCAGATACTGGGAGGAGGGTGGATCAGGGACAACAACCTGATCTGTAAATCCTGTGCACAGAGCAGACTAGACAGACCAGAAGGCCTAATTCTACTGGCTACTTCGTATGAAGAACTGGTAGGTTTCCCCACCATAGGTGATCAAAAGACATGGTGCTAATAAAGGACCCACAGTTCCTTATCTCCTAAAATGCTGCTTAATTGGGTCAAACTGTTTTGCAACTATTTCAAGTTGCAAAGTACCAGTCTGAAAATTAGTAGAACATCTTGCCCACCAGGTTGTAGGGGATGGTTTGAGCTGGCCAGGAATAGAAGGTGAATACGCTCTGGATCCCCAGTCGCACAGTAAGCACTGTCCAAGGGCGGTGCAATCGTCCCTCCAAAAGAGGCGGTGTAGGTATTTATTTTAGGGAACGTCTAAATCTCTCCATGCTTCCTACTCCACAGCTATTCCTTTGCCAGGCTTTGCATCTTCCTTTGGGGGCAGACAAAGAAACTACTGATTATCTGTATCTATAATCCACCCAGAGGAGGTGTTGCAGGTCTTGAACTCCTCACACTCCACCTCCTTAGCTGGTAAAAATGAAACTATGCTACTTGGTGATTTCAACCTCGATTTAGGAAGATAAATCCTTTGACTTACTGGTGCAGAAATGCCATCTGCATCAGCTTATCTCTGACCCAACCAAACTTTATATTGTCTCTGTCAATCACACAATAATCGACTGGATCCTGACCAACGGGATCGACAGGATCACAGGGGCTGGTACCCTATCCGATGCAATATCTGACCACTCCCCTGTTTAATGCATCTGGCAGGCTCATGACCCATCTTGTCCCCCCTAAGGTGATCTGACTACATGATTTCTCTAAGCTTGATCCTACTGCTTTCCTTGCTAACATATCCATGACTGATTGGAGGCCACTACATGACACTAATGATATAAATGAGGCCCTAAACTACTTTATCTCCCATTTCTGTGCTCTCCAAGACTTGCATACCCTAATAGTGTCACGCAGAATGAAAGGCTCTCCCACCAGGTGTCTACACAAAGACCTCCTTGCCTTACTAAAGGCTAGAGACAAAAGCTGGACCAAATTTAAGAATTCCAGTCTCCGTGCTGATTTGATGGAGTACAGAACAAAGAGAAACGCTTTGTAAAAAGGCCATACACCTTGCAAAGAGCTCCTATAGCAAAAATCTGTTGCTCAAAGCTGCTGGTGACAAAAAACTATTTTTGGTATCGCATCAAAAGTTTTATAGGGAGCAAGCACACCCAATCCACTAATGATATGGTGCTTGACGGTACTCACTGTAACAACCCTGGCACTAATGCTGATGCGTTCAACCTTCACTTCAGACCTTTCCAGATATATCTGTTTGGCCTTCACACTCCAGGCTTCCACACTCTTCCTCTCCAAGGAGACTCCCAATACTACTCCCCCCTCCTACCTACATGCATTCTCTAATATTGAGGTGCGTTGGCTACTTAACTCCATCTCTTGTCTGCTGTAGTGTAGGCTCGGACGTCATTGAGCCTAGGCTGCTAAAATTTTGCCACCTCCATCTTTGCCTTCCTTCTTGCCAGAATCTTTAATTTGTCTTAATACTCAGGGGTTGTTCCTGATATCTGGAAGGTTGCTAAGGTCCTCTTAAGAAAGGCGACTAAATCTGTAGCCAGTTATCGCCCTGTAGTCCTGAGTAAACTTCTAGGGGGGAAAAAAAAACCTCATTTTCATTTAAGCCAGTTTTCACAAGTGACAAGTTACATTTAACATTCAATAAACGAACATATTACATCAATTAATACAATAAACATTCACTAAACAGAAGCAGTATCAAAAATACAAAAACACAGTTCAGCATAATACAGATGTTCAAGTATACATTTACATTTGTTTAAAATGTAAACACTTGCTGATCGAGTTAATCCACTTTAAAGTATTCACTCTGTCCAAAGCATTAACCATCTCCATGACCGCAACCTCCTGATGCTCAACATGGTTTCAGGAAAGGCCATAGTACCACCAAATTCTCAAATTCAACTAACATCAAAGTTGCCATGGAAAACTGACTACTTACAGGTGCAGTTTTCACTGACCTTACAAAGGCCTCTGATCCAGTAGGCCATTCTCTTCTAAAATGTAAACTTATCTCTTGGTATCTCCTCTGGTGTTACCTGGTATGACAGCTACCTTATTAATAGTCAACGATTTAAATATAACTCTGCTGTATCTGATCTATCCACAGTTAACATAGATGTTCCACAAGGATCTGTCCTTGATTCCTTCCTCTTCACTATCTTTATGAATGACCTATCTATAAATGCATCATCTTGCTTTTCTCTGCTCTATGCAGATGACGTTGTGCTCCACACTAGCTCCAAATACCTTGCTGACTTTCACACAACCCTTACCTCAGATTTCCACAAAATTCACTCCTGGCTCTCATAATCTATTACTAAATGTCAGCAAAACCCACTCCATGTTATTTAGCTCTGCCCCTAGATTGTCTGTTGGGCAATTGTCCATATCAAGTAGTGATGGCTTCCCCTCCTTGAAAATGTAACCAGCTTCAAATACCTTGGAATTACTTTTGTCTCTTCTCTGGACTTTGCTCTACATATCTCTAATACTTGTAAAGCTGTTGACTCTAAGCTCAGCCTGGCCTTTAAAACCAGATGCGCCTTTACACCCTCTGCCAAAATTGCCATTGCTGAGCCTGGCCTTTAAAACCAGATGTGCCTTTACACCCTCTGCCAGAATTGCCATAGCTCGGCAGGGCATCCTTCTTCCTACCCTCATCTACAGTATGGCTTTATCTTTACACGTGCTACCAAAGCAAACCTCCACAAATGGGACACCACCTACAGTAATTTGTCATTTCACTCTGGCGTCAAATCGTCTTACCCACCGCTGTCAGCTTTACAGAGGTCTAAACTTGCCATCTCCGGAGGATAACTGCTTCTATGCCCTTGGTAACATAAAGCTCAAATGCATTTATTTCATAAAAGCTCGAATTCACTTGAATTCAAGTCCGTGTCGTGATTAGTGTTTCCTGAAAATGTTATGCTGTTTGGTTTTGTGGTTTTCTTCAAATCAGTATCTGTTTAATGTGCTCTACAAAACATAGCAGTTAAGATTTTTCTGTCCCTATCAGTGAGGCCTCTAGAGCGATGACATCATTTTGTTCTAGCCTGCTGCTTCAGCAGTTAAGTCCCTGATGGACCGAATATGCTTTGACTTGGAAGTGCAACAACTAGCTGTAGAGCTAATTGTTTTTACTCTGTCTTTTACTAACCCATCTGGTTTGTGTTTAGATAGACTGTAAGCTAATCTATCATTCTGTTCTATAAAAAGATGATCATTTGAGTTTCAGTGCTGAACTGAAGTGGCATAAATGTTTGTGGGACATCTCCTTGTTTGTATCAGTTTTCTTTTCTGAGATTCTGCCGGTACCAAGGGCAACCGGGGAGAACAAGCAAAAACTTAGAGGGGTGAACTAGTGGCTCGGACTGGTGCAAAGCAGAGGGGTATGGGCTGGTGGGGTACTGGGGGGGATACTTGGGAGGATAAGGAGCTACATGCCAGGGATAGGTTACACCTCAGCCTGGAGGGGAGGGAGATCTTGAAACTAAAACTTGCTAGATTTATAGGTGAGAGGTGGGGCTTAAACGTGTAAAGGGGGTAGGGTCAAATAAAAGAAAGGCCCCAGTAGGGCTGTTTGAGGTCAGGTTTAGGCACGAGAAGAGTGTGTGTGTGTGTGTGTGTGTGTGTGTGTGTGTGTGGACCGTGTTGCAAACCAAGAAAAATTGGGCAGAAAAGGGACTGCGCAGGGCTGTGGGGACTGGAGAGAGGGGAGAGGTCAGTGTGGAGGACAGTCCTGATCAATGCCAGGAGCATGAGCAATAAAATGCCCAAGCTCCAGGCTATGTTGCTGAGGGAACAGCGAATGTGGCGGCAATTACGGAGACATGGGCCACCCAGAGAAATGACTGGGACCTAAATTTGGAGGGCTACAAGATGTTCAGAAAAGATAGAGGAGTGGGAAGAGGGGGAAGGGTTGCACTAATAGTTGGAAATGACGTAGTGGTTAGCGGAGTGGAGGAGGCTGGAGGGAGTGTGGAGGCGATTTGGGTAACCCTGCAAACGAGGGGAGGGAAAAAATTGAAAATGGGGTGGTATACAGACCCCCAGCAACAGATAAGGCTGTGGAGGATAAACTGGTTGAACATCAGGGTCACTGTGACCTTGGAAAGGGTAGGGTGGTGGTCAAGGGTGACCTTAGTATGCCAGGGGCGGACTGGGACACCATGACAGCCTATGTAACCAGGGAACAGTGACTGACTGGACGTCTTTGAGGATGCCTTCCTGGTTCAACAGATGGGGGATCCTACTAGAGAGGGGCAGATATTGGACATTGTCCTAGCGGAGAGTGACCAGATAAGGGGTCTGGAGGTGTGCAGTCCACTGGCAGGTGGTGACCACACCACGGTCTGGTTTCTGCTGTTTCTGATGGGGAGGAAAACCGCACTAATACAGTAGTGGTAGACTTCAGGGGAGTGGACTTCACGGGCATGGGTAGGATTCTACGGGAGAGGTTGGACAAGATTAGGCTGACATGGATGCTGGAAGCTTGTGGGAAACCATTTAAAAAAAAAAAAAAAAAAATGATGTGCAAGAGGCTACTAGGTCCTGTACAAACGTAAGGTGAAAGCATGGTAGAACCAGCAAGCCATGTTGGTGGAACTGGGAGGCGCAGGAGGCGTTGGGGGGAAGGCTGCCTACGCATGTTTTAAATGCTCAAAAGGGGAACAAGAAGCGAGGAGAGTATGAAATATTGGCCAGGAGGGTCACCAGAGTGGTGAGGGGAGCCAAGACAGGGATGGAGCAAAACCTGGCTAGGGATATCGGAGGTGGGGGATTCTATAGATATATAAGAGAGAAGAGAAAAGAGTCAACACAGATAAACAGGATTAAGACTGGGGGATGGGAACAGGCAGAGGTGCTAAACAAGTACGTTGCCTCAATCTTTGCAGAGGGAGACGGGGGATCCCTACAGCCTGATGGGAGGGAAGAGGAGCCAGCAAAAGTGAGAGGTCAGTCTGAGACCAGAGGATGGTAAGGGGCTAGGGTACAGGCTGGGCCAGAAGGGGTGGGGAGATTGCATGAGGGGGAGGACTGAGAGGGAGAAATCACAGTGGATAGGGTGAGGGAGGCCCTTCGAAAGCTAAAAACTGATATGGCGCTGGGGCCAGACGGGCTACATCTGAGGGTTATGAAGGAACTGGCGGAGGAGCTGGCAGCTGCACTAGCTGCACTCTTTAACACATTCTGCAGACAGGATGGGTGCCCCAAGACTGGAGGGTGGCTCATGTGCCTACCCACAAAGGGGAGTCTAGAGAGGAGATGGGGAATTGTAGGCCTGTCAGCCTAATGTTTGTGGTAGGCATAGTAATGGAAGACTTCATCAAGGAGAGGCTTGGGAGGCAGCTGGAAAGGTTAGGACACCAGGATGATGTTCAGTATGGCTTCGTCCCAGAGAGATCGTGTCAGTCCAGCCTCGTAGAGTTTTTTGTGACTGGGGGGGCTGCTGAACAGACATAGGCTGGTGGACGTCCTATACCTGGATTTCAGCAAGGCGTTTGATTCAGTACCCCATAATGGACTGATAGCAAAGTTGATGGGGATGGGGGGTGGGAGGAAAAGGAGATCAAGTGGGTTGAAAATTGGCTTTCGGGGCAAATACAGAGGGTAATGGTCGGTGGGATAGTCTCCCCCAGGAAGGTAATTGGTGGGGTCCCCCAAGGTTCAGTATTGGGGCCACTCCTGTTCAATGCTATGTCTCGGATATAGGGAGGGGAGTTATGAGTAGGCTGAGTCTCTTTGTGGACCACTACAAACTGGGAGCACTGGTGGATAGGGAAGAAGCGAGAGAGACTGTCCAGGGGGACCTGAATACCATGGAGAGGTGGTCATGGAAGTGGGGATTGAAATTGAATGCCTGGAAATGTAAGGTACTTCGTTTGGGGGTCAAAAACCTGGGCCATGTTTACACCCTGGTGGGTTCACACTGCAAGCCACATTGGGTGAGCGGGATCTAGGGGTAGGGGTGGTGGTGGTAGATGTCAAAATGAATAACTCCGAAAATTGTAGAAGAACCGCAGCCAAAGCAAACAGGATGCTGGGCTGCATAGCCAGGTGAATTGCGTCCAAGAGGAGGGACATGATCCTCCTGTACTGTGTACAGTTCTGGAGACCTCATCTGAAGAAGAACATAGCACTGCTGGAGAGAGTCCAGAGGAGAGCGACCAGGATGATTCAGGACATGGAGGGGAGGCCCTATGAGCAGAGACTGGAAGAGCTTGGGCTGTACACACTGGAGGAGAGGAGGGACAGGGGAGACATGATGGGGGACTTCTAGTATGTAGAAAGGAATAACTGAGAGTGGAACCAAGGAGCTGTTCAGGCTAAAGAAGGGGGGGAACAACCAGGGGGCATGAGTGGAAGCTGGAGGGAATATAGGAAACATTATTTCACTGAGAGGGTGTGGGGCCGTGGAATGCGCTTGTCCAGGAGGCGGGTGGGGGAGGGCACAGTGCAGGGCTTAAAGAAGGGTGGGACAGGTACAAGGGGAAACTGAAGCCAAAGAAGACCCTCTTAGGGGCTTGGGTGGTCGGAAGGTGAGTACCCACTAGGTGGCTGGCTACTGAGCAGACATGACAGACCGTTGGGTCTATTCTGTTGGCTTTCAGTATGTATATTAGTATGTATCATAGCTGTCGAGTCTTCCTCATCAGAATTCTGCATTGTTTTCTGGCTATATAACAGGGTTTAATGGATACAAAATAAATCTATGAGTTATAGATGTGGTGTGTCTGATGTAGCCTCCATAAATAGGTTCATGTGAGAACGATTGTTTTTATTTCAGACTGACAAACAAGTGTCTGCCCCACACTGCTATTTCAGGACCATGTACTGTATGAACTCGCAAAATTCAGTTCTTTGTTTCTGCGTGAAAATACATTGTGTGTGTGTGTGTGTGTGTGTGTGTGTGTGTGTGTGTGTGTATAAAACTAGAAATACTATATGGCATCCTGATGACCCTGTCTCCTGCCCCTCAGTTGAGGCCGCTGCACCTTGCTTTCTTCTGTCGTCCGCCCCCAGTCTGGGCAGACAGATCAGCGAAATGACGCCCACAATGTTAATGAGGAAGGTCTCAAAAGTGTTAACAATTTGGTGTCAAAATATGATTCTGAGCATACTCAGTAAGCACCTCCAAAATAGCTGTATGAAATGAAAAAAGAATTCCTTGCTCTTATTGATATCATTAATTTTCGTTTGTCTGCCATCTTATCTTCAGTTTTGCCTCAATAATTAAAAAGACTTTGGAACAGATTATTTCACCAAACCAGCAAAAAGACACATCTGCGGGTCAGCCCTTTCTACCATGAAAATTTCAGACCAGAATTCCAAACCGTCAGGGCTGTAGCCAAATTCAAAGAAAATCCCATTCCGAATAATTTGGGGAGGGGGAACTATGAAAATCACTTTTTCACTGTCCAGATCTGGCAAACTGCACATCTGACCACAGCAAAACTTGTCATATACTGTACCACAGGGGACCACGCATGCAAAATTTCATGCAGAACTGTTGCAACGATATTAAAGTGCAAAATCTTGAGTTTTATAGAACCCCCAGTTCAACCCTGGGAGGGACTTGGTGGCTTGTTCAGCCCTGTCCCAGGTGTTGCTGGCCGTCTTGCTTACCTCACTCTGCTCCTTCATCAGGAGCTGCAAGGCGGGCTGCGATGCCCCATCCAGGGCTTCATGAAGCGTGGTCCCGTTTTCCTCCTAGGTTTTCACCACCATAGGTGGAATTGGTTTTGGATTGCAGACTGAATCTGTTTTATGGTTATTTTTTAAATCTTAACTCTGCAACAACATGTTGGCTAGTTGTATTTCTGGCTGGGTGTTGGAAATATAGAAAAGCAGAATCCGATGGCAGGTAAATGCTGCCAGGCTCACCCCATCTGCCCATTATTTTTCTATCTTCATTTTTGCTGCAGACTTTTTTTTTTTTCTCTCCCCTCCGGTCACTGTTCCCTGAGACTTCGTGGACATCCGGCTGTCTCCTCCCAGCCTGAGAACCCCCCATCCCGAGTCTCTTTCTCCCCCAAGTGCTCCAAACCCATTTGCACCTATCTGCAGGGTCTGCAACAGAAGCCATACAAAGAGAGTCTAAAGAAGCTTAATATGTATACCCTTGAGGAAAGGAGGGAGAGGGGAGACATGATATAAACTTTCAAGTACCTCAAGGGGGTCAACAAAGTCCAAGAGGGTAGCATCTTTCAGAACAAGATTTGTGCAACAACAAGGGGACACAATTTAAAGATAAAGGGGAGGTGGCTCAGGGACAGTGTGAGGAAGTATTTTAATCACAGAGAGGGTGGTGGACGCATGGAATGACCGTCCTGAAGAGGTCGTGGGGTCAAAAACTGGGGGAATTCAAGAATGCATCGGACAGACATAAGGCAATTCTTGTGGGACGGTAGGAAGAAGTAGGCTGTTGGTTAATTAGTATCTGCAGCTTACCCAGTAGGTAGGGAAATGGGCAGACTAGGTGGGCCAAGTGGTCCTTATCTGCTGTCAGTCTGTTTCTATGCAGCGAACCCTGCCTGGCTTGCACCTCCCCCAGGGCGGGGCCACCACTGCAACTTCGGTGATCCTTGAATCCAGCTGCTCTGCGGGTAGGCCGAGGGTTTGAGGATATCGGGGACCAGGTGAGTGTGATCCAGTGGTAGGCATGGGGGCTGGTGTCGTCTACGCAGGGAGGTGGGGATTTTCCTTGTTCTGAGAGCGTGACACCTCCCTGGAGGTGCAGATGTGCAGTGACGTCCAGCGCGAGACAGGCGTGCTTCCACACCCAGCCTGTGGATGCCCGCTGTCTCCTCCACAGCCAGTGATCACATCAGGAAGGAATGGAACACCCCACCTCTGCTGGGAGTCACTGTTGTTGGGTAACCACAACCCACCCTCCCCAGGAGAGGAGAGCTGTCCTCGGGATGCTTGGTCCTCTTTTCCCCGGCCAACCTGTGGCAACCCGAGCTTGCTTCCAAGCCAAGGTCGCTGGCATGGTGCAAGGTGTGGCATCCAGCACCTCAGCCCTCCGCGCACCCAGGCCGGCCTGCAGACCTTCCTTGATCTGCAGTGCCCCCCTCCTTTTTTCCTTACCCCTGCAATTCTGTTGTGCCTATTGCATGCATTTCTGAACCCCCTCTCTGTTTTTGCCCCCACTACCTTTGCTGGAAGGTGCGACAGGGATCTCCTGCCACTCTTGAAGACTGACTGACCTTTTCTTAAATCTGTTGCAGCAGTTATTCTATTTCTTAACCTGATCTATTCTTTACAATTTCTAGTCCATGAGGTTGGCCACCTATGGGCACCCCTTTCCCTTTCCCTTTCTTGACTATGCTATAGTGTCCTCTTTAATTTTCCTTTTTTCTCTCAGGTCTTCGTATAGGGAGGTTATTGTGGTGTCCTCCAAGCGTATGTAAAACAGGTTGTGTTTATCGTTGGATTTAGTATGTAATAGCACTATGTCTTAAAATACCTTGTTCAAACAACATGAAGTCTTGCTATATTATGACAGTAGCAGTTTGCTCCAGCTCTAGAACTGCTCCGGAGGTGAAATGGTTAAAACCATTCCAAAATAGAGTTTTGGCCACGAGCTCTAAGAAGCAGCTCTATCTGTGTTATTTCAAACCTGAACTGTCAGATTCTTTACTCCGCCTCAGTGAACAGTCGCGCCGGAGATTTCTCCTACTGCTCGGTTCATTTCTCGGTTTAAAAAGTGTTTTCTCGGTTGGATTCAACCGAGAATAGTTTTATTTTAACCGCAAAACCGTTCGGTTCAAGCTCTATCTGTGGTAACCGTAAGTAAATTGAAGGTTTTGTCTGTGTGGAACTTGTAAGTTATCGGTTCAGTTTTGAACCGATCAGTTGGGTTTAAAACTCATTTAAAACTAAAATTTAATATTTTAGAGTGCGGTTCCGGTTCTTATCGGTTCTAAAAAAAAAAGCGGATTTATTCGTTTTCCAATACCAGTGACACGGTTAAGAACCGATAGTGTCTTACCCTGGCACTGCGTTAAAGGGAAGCAAGTTTTGAGTTAGGCTGGCATTATGTCTGAGAAACCCAAAAGAAAAACCGGCCCACTGGGTTTCAACACTGTGATGTTTGTGGGGAAGTCTTTGCCAAGGCTGACCCACACACCACATGTGTTTATTGTCTGGGGTTTGACCATCTCCAGTCAGACTGCCAGATATGTAAGAATTTCCCTGCAGCCACCCTGGAAAAAAGATTGGGCAGGCTCAGGGAACGAGAAGCCAAAAAGTCCACTGACCCAGATGGCCAGCCCGGTTCGGTGCCAACCGAACCGGAGGAAGTGCCCTCTGACCAGGGCGAGACTTCCTCGGGCAAAAGAAAAGCTGGTTCTGAGGAACCAATTCCAGTAAAGAGAACAAGAAAATCAGCAGGTCTGGAGTCCAAAACCCCTTCTCCAACTGCTGCAGAGATAGCAAAAGCCATACAAATTGTCCAGTCACTGTCTCAGGGTCCGTCCGAACCGCTACTATCTGGCAAAAGGTCGGTTCGTCCGGTCCCAGTGGTTCAGGAATATGATATTGAGGATGATTATGAACAGTATGAATGTGGCTGGGAAGGTCTGGGTGTGCCCATTGAACTGGACATCTCCCCAGACAGACCTTTAGAATCTCCCCCTATGCTGTCTGAGTCCCGATCTCATTTCATGTTTTACAAAAAAGTTGCTGAAACCCTCCAGCTTCCCTTGGAAGAAGCTGTGGATGAGCAAGACGAGCCTGATTTTGTAGAAATGATGGATATTCCAGAGTCTAGGAGATTGTCTATTCCTTTGCATAAGTCTTTTAGGAAGCAAAGAATAAAAATTTTAAATACTCCTAATTCTGTGCCTCCTGTAGATAAAAAGATGGACAGAAGGTACACATTGTCAGGTCCTGATATAGAATTCCTTTCTCAGCAATGCAGTCATGTTGGGGTAGTTCAGGCTGCTGCCTGTGATAAAGCTAATATTCCCCTGGCTTCACATCCTCCTGACAAGGATTCCAGGAAGATTGATGCCATGGCAAAAAATCAGTATATGGCAGCCTCTCTGGGACTCAGGCAAGCAAATGATATGGCTTATGTAGCTAGGTATCGGAAATCTAGATGGGATACTGTGATGCAATTAGCCAAGCAAGCCCATGGCCAGCTGGCTAGTGAACTAGAACAGGTGGCTGCTGATGGCATTGAGGCTTCTAAGGTTCAGTTTCATGCTGCTGTGGATGTTAATGATGTTTCCTCTAGGGTCATGGCCACATCTGTAGCTTTTCGTCGGTTGGCCTGGCTCAGGTGTACTAGTCTGTCACAGGATACCCAGACTAAGGCTATGGATTTTCCTGTGGTGGGGAATACTCTGTTTGGGGAGCAGACAGAGAACTACATGAAAAGATGGATGAATATAGGACTACTTACAAGAGTGCCCAGGCTAAGGAGCGGCAAGCCACTCCTCAAAGGCATACCCCCAGGGGTAGGGGTAGGCCTTTTCACAGGCCTTTTTACCAGACTCTGGCCTCCTCTGCCTATGCTCAGAGGGGCTTCTTCAGAGGCAGAGGCAGACGAGGGGTGGGCAGACCTGCTCCCACCCCCCAGCCTAAAGCTCCTGCTAAGCAGGCACCCTGATGGGCTGCCCAGGGCCGATTCTCCTGTACCGGTAGGGGGCAGGCTGGCTTACTTCAGCCAGAATTGGGCTTCTTTAACCTCAGACAAGTGGGTTCTGGAAGTAGTAGGCCAGGGTCTGGTTCTCAGCTTCAAAAAGTTTCCCAAGTTGAGAAGCAGACTTTTTCTACCTGCAAGTGCTTCAGAGACCCTTGCTTTGGAAGCAGAGGTCTCATCCCTTTTAGCTCTCAGAGCAGTAGAAAGGGTTCCTCCCCTGCACCAGGGCAGGGGTCTGTATTCCAGATACTTCCTTACCCCAAAGAAGACAGGAGAATGGCGGCCCATATTAGATCTCAGGTATCTGAACAAGCATCTTTTGAAACCAAAGTTCAAAATGGTAACTCTGGCAATGATTTTACCCTCCCTAAGGCCAGGGGACTGGCTAGCCTCCCTGGACCTCAAGGATGCCTATTTCCACGCCCCAATCAGAAGCTCCCATCGAAAGTACCTCAGATTCGAACTGCCCTCAGGTCATTACCAGTTCAGAGCAATGCCCTTCGCCTTACCTCTGCCCCAAGGGTATTCACAAAGTGTCTAGCAGTGGCTCACTTAAGGAGGCAAAGGATTGTTGTTTTTCCCTATCTAGACGACTGGCTCATTGTAGGCCAGTCCCCAGAACAGGTAAAATCTCACCTGCAGGTCACCCAGCAGCTTCTCACTTCCCTGGGCTTTCTGCTAAATCTACCAAAGTCTGTTCTGGAACCAGTCCAGGTACTCACCTTTATAGGGGCAGAATTGGACACAAAGCTAGCCAGAGCTTTTCTTCCCTTAGGGTAAGGAATTTAGTGGCTCTGGCCTCCTCCTTCACTCTGCAGGTCTCTCGACCAGCAAGACACTTTTGACAGCTCCTGGGGCACATGGCTGCATCCACAGCTGTTGTGCAGGGAGCAAGATTTCAGATGAGAGACATTCAGTTTCACTTGAGAACCTATTGGTTTCAGAGAAGAGACCCCTTTCAAGTTGGTCCCAGTGACTCGAACCTGATCCTAGCCCTCCTGTGGTGGCAGGATCAGAGCAATTAAGTTGGGGTCCCTTCATTTCCCTACTCACGACTTGACTCTCACTACAGATGCTTCCTCTGGGTTGGGAGCCCACATGGCACCTTTCCACCAGGGAGTGTGGTCCCCAGGAATCTCTGCTCCACATCAATTTGCTGGAACTCAGAGCTGTCTTTTAGCTCTTCAAGCATTTTCTGCATCTGTCCACGACAAGGTGATACAAGTCAGAACAGACAACACCACAACAATGTGGTACATCAACAACAGGGGGCACTGGTCTTCGGCCTTGTGCACCGAGGCAATGAAGTTGTGGTCTCTGGCCTATTCCCTGAACACTTCCCTCATAGCAGTTCATCTTCCAGGGAGGGACAATGTCCTAGCGGATGCTCTCAGCAGGATTTCCCAGGGCCATCACAAATGGTCCCTGGATCCTCAAGTGCTGGGGATAGTCTTTGCCAGATGGGGCACCCCTCAGATAGATCTTTTTGCAGCCCCAGACAATCACAAACTTCCTCTGTTCTGTTGCAGGACTCCAGTGCTGGGCTCAGTTCCCCTGGATGCCCTTCTTCTGGATTGGGAGGGGAAGTTTCTCTATGCTTTTCCCCCTCTTCCCTCTCCTATTCAAAGTACTAGTCAAAATCAGATCTCGGCCTTGCAGGGTGATTCTGATTGCTCCGGATTGGGCCAGGCAGCCCTGGTACCCACTCCTTCTGTCACTGACAATCCATCTTCCCCTTTGCCTCCCCAGGAATCACAACCTGTTGACTTGTGCCCAGGGAAGGGTTTGGTATCCGACCTCAAATCCCTCAACCTCAAGGCCTGGCTCTTGAGGAGTTAGAGTTTGCTGATTTACACCTCTCTCAGGGTGTTCTTGAGATCCCAAAGGCTTCTAGAAAACCTTCCACTAGGGCTACTTATAGTTCTAAATGGAAAAGGTTTTCCATTTGGTGTGCTCGGGAAAATATTTCCCAAATCTGCTGATTTGCCCATTGTGTTGGTTACATGGTCCATCTTAATTCCTTGGTCTCAGACCAGCTACCCTGAGAGTTCATTTGGCAGCTGTATTTGCTTTTGTGTCAGCAGGAAAGTCATCCCCTCTTTCCTCTCATCCTGTGTTTTCCAAGTTTTTTAAGGGATTACTCCATATTAATCCACCCTTTCGGGAACCGGCCCCTGCTTGGGATCTTAATGTTTGCATTGCCCAGTTAATGCAACCCCCTTTTGAACCTCTGTCTTCTGCAGAGCTTAAGTACCTAACTTGGAAAACTGTTTTTCTAGTGGCTATCACTTCTGCCAGACGCATAAGTGAGTTGCAAGCCTTGTCAGTGGAAAATGACTTTATTTCTTTCCACAGGGATAAGGTAGTCCTTAGGACTAATAGGAAGTTTTGCCTAAGGTGGTTTCAGATTTCCATCTTAATCAATCGATCTCCTCCAGTATTTTTCACTGATCACTCCTCTTCTGGTGAGAGGAGGTTGCACAGCCTGGATGTTAAGAGAGCTCTTAGTTACTATATAGAGCGACTAAAGGTCACAGGTTCGAATCCCTCCAACTTTTCCTTACCTATGGTGAAGTTGGGAAAGACAAACCTGCCACTAAGAGATCAATTGCCAGGTGGATTGTCTCTTGTATCCAATTTTGTTATCAGAAACTGGGCAGAGCCCCCCCCCTGGTTTGAGGGCTCATTCTACCAGGGGTACAGCTGCGTCTCTAGCTGCTGCCAGAGGCATCCCTATATTAGAGATTTACCAGGCTGCTACTTGGAAAACGGTACACACTTTTACCAAGCATTACTCCCTGGATGTCCAGGCCAGGAGATGATCGGTTTTGCACAGCTGTTCTTCAGAGCCTATTCCTAAGTAGGTTCTGCCCCTCCTCCATGGAGGTACTGCTGTGTATTCTGCTACTGTCATAATATTGCAAGACTTCATGTTGTTTGAAGAAAAATTACCACCTTAGTAATGTTGTTTCTTCTAATGGAGTCTTGCTATATTATGACCTCCCCCAACCTGCCCTCTCAGAACCTCTACTTGGGTGGGGTGGGGCAACTTGGTGGGCACCTTTTTTGCCCTGTTAGCATTTTTGTCCCCTTTGGGGCTTTGTGTGTGTGTGTTTTATTATACTTATGTTTTATTCTCATATTATTAGAATTGTGTTAGTATTTCTGGTCCCCTGACTTGAGTCTTGGGTGTTGGGACCAGCAATGGTTGTTATTATTTAGGTAGCCATTTGGCTACTGTAGGTTACAGCTTCCACACAGACCTTAGTGAGTTTGGCTCGTAAAGATCTGACAGTTCAAGTTTGAAATAACACAGATAGAGCTGCTTCTTAGAGCTCGTTGCCAAAATTCTATTTTGGAATGGTTTTAACCATTTCACCTCCGGAGCAGTTCTAGAGCTGGATCAAACTGCTACTGTCATAATATAGCAAGACTCCATTAGAAGAAACAACATTACTAATGTGAGTAATTTTTTCATATATACACTTTATGAAACCTGTAAATGTTGAAAATACCGTGGCACTAGGTGTTTTTGATAATGGTAAAAAGTACTAAGTGACTATTATAGAAATTAAGTTAGTTGTGCTATTTAAATGCATGCAAATTGCTGTAAGTTGAACAAGTCTGAATTGTCATGGTGATTTTACATATATCCCATGATGCTTTCCATTAGGAAGTATGTGTGATGTTGTCTTTCTTTGAAACTTGGCTTATTGTCCGTGCCCTTTGGGGTAAACTTCAGTGATTCTGTACTGAGGTGTTTATTTGAGCCCCCACTACCCAAGCAAACAAGGCCTGCACAAGGGTGGTGGCAGAATCTCAACTGCTGAGTTAGATCAGGTGCTGACTAAGTGTAGAGGAAAGACTTGCATAGTCTGTTGTTAAAACTGATGTACTGAAGAAGGGATATGCCATTGCTGAAGGTTGTCTACTGCATTTTGAATAAACATCACACAGATTGTGTGTTAAACTTGAAGTTTGGTGTCTGGGCCATCTGTTATCCCACAACTCCTCCACAAAAGGCTGTTCCTGGAATCAATCAATCAATCAAAATCTTTATTCAGGCGGACATCATTGAGCAAAGCTCATTTACAAGATGGACCTGATGGGTCAAGGACCAAATTGAAGGTACAGTAGCAGATATATACAGAACACTTGTATTTAAACAGATGCAGTAATATAAACATATATACAAATGAAGGATAGAGATTGATAAAACCTAACAGGACAAGGTAGAATACAATAAAAGTACACTAGAAGAAACCAGAATGTCTAAGTCCCAGTAGAGGAGCCAAAGCAAGCACGCAACACAGGGTAACCGGTATTACAGGCTCCAGGGCAAACTAAAGCAGACAAACGGATATAATTGATGACTGCAAAAAATGATGATAAACAGCCTCTGACGAATGACATGGAGGGGCTGGTTGGAGATTCAGATAGGGGCTAAGGCTACTAGTAGTAGGAGGTGTGGAGGAGTGGTTGGGGTAGAAGTAAGTGCCAGGAGTTGCTGTGGAGGTCTTGGTCAGGGGAAGCAAAGCTGTAAAAAAAGGTTTGATAGGGGGCTGAGATACAAAATAAGGGGGCTGCAAGGGAGGGAAAAACTAAGGGGATGATTTATGGAAGGGCTGTCAATAATAATTGCTGACTGAAAGGGGGAGGGTTGTGAATGTGACTGGACTAGGCCTTGTGGTAGCAGTTGCATTTCTCTGGGAAGAGACTTATGTAGAGCTTTTTAAAGGATGCTAGAGGTATAAAGTTGGTCTTTCTGTGAAGAAGTACTTCCTCATATCTCTCCTGAATCTACACCCCCTTCCTGTTTCACAGCATGTCCCCTTGTTCTAGAATACTTTTTTTTGTGAAATATACTCCCATCCTGTACCTTATTAACCCCGGGTGAGGTATTTAAAGGTCTCTGTTATATTCCTTCCCCCTTCCCTCCCGTGTGTACATATTGATCTCCTGTAGCCTCTCTGCATAGGGTTTTTGATGCAGACTCTGCACAATTTTGGTAGCCCTCTTCTGGACCACCTTCACTCTGTCCATGTCCTTCCTGAGATGTGGTCTCTAGAACTGAACATTGTACTCGAGGTGGAGTCTTACCAGTGATCTGTATAGGGGCAACATTACTTCTGTCCTTCTGCTAGTATCCCTTCCTGTGCACCGCAGCAACCCACTACCTCTCCCAACTGCCTTGTCACACTGCTTGGCCACCTTTAGTTCATCCAATATGATTACCCCACGTTTCAAGACTGCTTGTCATTGTCAGTATCACTCCACCCATTTTGTACTCTGCAGCTGTGTTTCTGTGGCCCAGATTCATTTATTTTGCATTAAAACCCAGCTGCCATATCCTTGACCACTCCTCCAGTGTTGTGTTTTTTTTTTTTTTTTTTTTAAGATCTCTGCACAGCCCCCCCCCGGAATGTCCACCGTGTTGCAGATCTTGGTGTCCTCTGCAAAGAGGCAGACTTTCCCATCCAGCTCCTCTGCCATGTCACTTATAGAGACATTAAAGAGGACTGATCCCAGCACTGAACCCTGAGGTACCTTGCTGGTCACACTTTCTTCCTCGGAGAGAACTCCATTTACCACACTACCCTCTTGTCTCCTCTTCCCCCAGCCAGGTTCTACCCAGGCTACCACCTTATTGCCAATATAAGCTGCCCAACTTGCTCACCAGTCTCCTGTGTGGAATGGTGTTGAAAGCCTTGCTAAAATCAAGGCAGGCCACATCCATCACCCCTCCCAGATCCAGCTGCTTGGCCACCCAGTCAAAGAAATCTATCAGAGTTTGGGCATGACTTCCCCCTGTAAATGCATGCTGCCTCTGATCCTGTAACCCATTGGATTCAAGATATTTCACAGTCTCTTCCACTAGCAGAGTTTCCATTAAATGTCAGGCTGACATGCCTATAATTGCCTGCATTTTCCCTGCTACCACTTTTGTGAAGTAGGACTACTACTTCTGACCTTCTTGAGTCCTCCGGGACCGCTGTGGTTCCAGTGATCTGTTAAATAGGTCCACCAGTGGTGCAGCTAGTACCTACCTGAGCTCCCTTGGATGCACCCCGTCTGGCCCCATAACTTTGTCCACCTTCAAGTTAGCAAGTGCTTTCTTTACTCTCTCCTCAGAAAAAGAACTGGTGTCCATTTCCCTTCCATCAAAACTCCCAGTGCTTTTTCACAGTCCCTCCCCTTCCACTGTGAACACTGAGCAGAAATATTTGTTCAAGATGGCTGTCTTTTCTTGATATCTCTCTCTCTCTCTCTCTCTGTGTGTACAGACCCCCTCCCAACCTCACAGTGTCTCCTTTTGTCTTCCTTATTTCAATAACCTACCTTAAAAAAAAAAAAAAAAAAAAAAAAGTTTTTGATACTGCCGCACCTATTCTTTAGTTTGCACCTTTGTGCTCCTTACTACTTTCCCTACCTCCCTCTGTTTTCTCGGGTGCCCTTCCCTCTCCTCCTTCTCCTCTCTGTATCTCCTTATATCTTCTAAAAGCTTCTGTTTTAGCCTTTACTTTTTTTTTTTGTCTTCTCTTTGCGTTTGTCTGCTTACTTGATGCACATGTTTGTTGCCTTCACTATGGCCTCTTTTAGTTTGTCCCACTGTTCTTCACCTCTGCCCCCCCCACCCCCGTCTTCTTCTCTTGCCAGGTCATTTCTGAGGCAGTCATCCACCTTTATAAGATCTGCACTTCTGAAATCCAGGATTCTCGCCATTGTGTGGTTGGATTCTGCAGCTGTTTGGTTTCTTTTTTTTTTTGTTTTGTTTTAATGTTGAACCACACTGTACGATGAACATGGGTCCCCAGATGGCTTCCCACCTTGACGTCTGCAGTACTGTCCCTCTTTGTAAGCACCAGGTCCAGTACTGCCCAATCACGAGTGGGCTCACTGACTAGCTGCCTGAGGAAGGCTCCCTGTAGGGAGTCAAGGATGTCCCTGCTTCTAGCAGAAACTGCAGCTGGGAGGCTTCAGTCTGCATCTGGCACATTGAAGTCTTTCACCACCAACACATTTTGCCAGTTACTTCTAGCATTTCCTTATCTTACTTCTCACCCTGTGCTGCTCCGGCCTGTAGGTCATGCCTGTCTGAATAGTGGCTGTTTCTTGATTTGGTAACCCATAACACCACTGCCCCCCGCCCTCCCCTGAATGTCCTGTATTTTTGTTGCTTTTATGCTTTTTCACATAAAGCACCACCCCCCCATTTTCCTTCTTACCATTTCCTTTCTGAACATCGTGTAGCCAAGTATGGCCAGTTATGGTTATCAATGTGACATGACTTGGTAATAATCACAGTATCCAGGTTGGCCTGCACCGTTATGGCCTCTTGGCCTGGGATCTTGCTACCCAGACTTCTAGCATTCATGCACTGGCCTTCAGATTTTGTTAGCGATTTGCTTGTTGTTCCACCCTTTTTCCTTTTGTTCCACCTTCCTCCCTGTTGTCTTTTGATTACTTCTTTTCCCATCATCCTCTTTTGCTATCACCCTGCATCTTTCATTAACTTTCACCCTGGGGGGACTCTCATCTCTTGGGCTCTCCCAACTCTGTATCTCAGCCTTTGGGGGGGGGGGTGCAGTTTCTGCCCCCTTTTTTTTCTTACACCACCCCCTTGACTAGTTTAAATGTTCATCAAAGTAATATTTAAACCCTCCACAGAGGACTGTGGTTCCCTTCCCGGATGGATGCAGGCCATCACCTCTATTGGCTCTCATTGACCCAGGTATACCCCCAGTTGCCAATATAACTGTGCCCCTCCTTTCTGCACCATCCCTTCAACCAGGAGTTGAAGGCCTTGGTGTAGAGATCTCTCTATTTTTACCTGTCCTAGATAAGTATTTAAGTGCCGAGTTTATATTTCCCTTGTACTTGCTGAAAATAGTGCTGCCACTGGGGAAGCAGTCAAGGTGGAGATTTTTGGTTCAAACAGTACGGGCTTTGAATGTTCTCTTGATGTTGGAAGTTGCACTTTCAAAGGAGTACTGCAGTCAAATTTGCAAAAACGTGCTTTGCCGTGTGTGTGGTCCTGGTGTATCCTTCCCTTTGTTTACTATTGGGGGTTTTTTCCTAAATTGCCTGCTAGTTTTCATAGACTCATAGAAATCTCGCGGCAGAAAAGGACCGCTCTGTGTTCCCTGGAATTTCTATACTAACATGCCAGCAGAATAGGCCTAACGGTCTTTCGTGTCTGCTCGTTTGGTCAGCCCCCACCCTGGGAGCTGACCTCGCTGCCCCCCTCACCTTCTCCCTTCCCAGTTCCAGATATTCTTGCTGCACTGGATTTTGCTTCCACAACCCTTCCTCTGTACCTGACCCACCCCTCTTGAACCCCTCCACCATATCTGCCTCCACCAGCCCCCTGGGCAGCACATTCCATGGCTCCACCACCCTCTCAGTGAAGTAGCACCTCCTCCTTTCTCCCCTGAATCCCCCCCCCAGCTTCCACCCATGCCCTCTAGTTGCCCCCTCCTCCTTCCTTCGAAGCACCCCAACTGGTCCTCCTCTTTTCCCCTTCATATACCTGAAGATCTCTATCATGTCCCCCCGGTCCCTTCTCTCTTCCAATGTGTACATATTTAGCTCTTCGAGCCTCTCCCCATAGGTCCTGTCCCCCAAGCCCCAAATCATTTTGGTTGCCCTCCTCTGGACCCTCTCCATGACTTTAATGTCCCTCTAAGTGTGGTCTCCAAAACTGCATGCAGTACTCGAGGTGTGGCCTCACCAAGCAGTTATACAGAGGGAGTATCACTTCCCTCCTTCTGGAGGTGATTCCCCCTAGCGATGCATCCCAGCATCCTGTTGGCCTTGGCTGCTGCCCTCCTACAAGTCTCAGAGTTGTTCGTCTTGACATCCACCCCCAGGTCCCTCTCCGCCATCGAGACTTGTAGCATCCCTCCCCCCGGGTGTACACTTGGCCCGGGTTTCTGGCCCCCAGGTGCAGTACCATGCACTTCCCTGCATTGAACCTTGGCTTCCATTTTCTAGACCATCTTTCTAGAGCCTCCAGGTCCCCCTGTAGGGCCACCCTCCCCTCCTCCCCATTCACCACCGCCCATGTCACTCCTGATACCTGTCCTTGTGTCAGAGGTGTAGGTGTTGAACAGGAGGGGCCCAAAGGACTGATCCCTGTGGGACCCCACTAATGACCCTCCTCGGGGATGAGACTATCCCGCCAACTACGACCCTCTGGGTCCGGTCCTGGAGCCACTTGTGTATCCATCTAATCATCTGGTTCCCCACCCCCATTTCTCCCAGCTTATCGAACAGGCCCTCATGAGGAACAGAGTCAAATGCCTTACTGAAGTGTAGAAAGAGGACGTCCACTGGTCTACCCAGGTCCAAGGCACTCCTCACCCAGTCATAGAACTCAGCAAGGTTTGTCTGACACTGTGTCCCTGGGACTAATCCATGCTGTCTATCGTCCAGGCACCCTGACTTTTCCAGGTCTTTCCCCCCAGCCTCTCTTGACAATGCCTCCATCACCTTGCCCACCACTGATGTCAGGCTGACAGGCCCTGTAGTTCCCTGCCACCTCCCTTGATTCTCCCGCCCCAGGTGGATAGGCACTACGCACCTTCCAGTTCTGGGCACCCACCCTGTCCTCAGATGGTGAAAAGTCTGCCAGGGTTTCGCCAGGACATCCATAAGTTCCTTCAGCACTCTGGGATATAATTTATCCGGCCCGGTGCTTTCTCCATCTTAAGGGACCTGAGGGCTTCCCTCACTTTCTCTGCTGTGATTTCCACCTCCACTACCCCTTCTCCCTGCTTAGCCTCCCCCCCCCCCTCCTGCCAGTGATGCCTCTCCCTCTCCCCAGACCCGCCGATCGGTAAGGGTCCCCCCTCCTCAGTATCACTGTCTTTTCCCATGTATGATATAGTTGCATGTTTCATGGCTATTCCTACTGTGCTTCTTGTCCCGTGTGACAGTGATGTGCCTGGGACCATAGCTTCAGCAGTACTGGTTTAGAGTCCATTTTAGAGCAGTGATTTTATTTAACTTTCCTTATCCACTGAGCACTGAAGGCTACAGTTACAGTAAGCAGACTCTTGAGGACTAATGTTTGTTTACTTTGTAAGAAAACAAGAGTCTTTAATTATAGCATTGATTTCCTGGGGTGATTTGTGTGCTGTTTATGGCAGTGTGTAATTTGATGTAATGAAAAGCTTTAAAAGCAAAACATTTACTCCTCCTGGCTAGACCTAAACACGCTTATAGAAGACAAAAATTTTGAATTAGTTTAGTTGACGCCAGACTATCCGACTCTTAACAGCTTCCTACAGCAACTTTCTCCTCACTGAATCAATGGTTGAGACAGGAGGCATTGTAGTAATTAATTTATTTAAAATTGGTAACCGGGAGACTCTCACTGAGCCAAGGCTTGTTTCCAGGTGTGACCTGGGGGAAGGGGAGAAGCACCTTTACAAATAAAATACAGCCAGTCAGATGATGTGGTTATGGTGAGGATGACAAACAGCACAAGTTGAGTATAGTACAGACAAAACGGCGCATACAGAGGACCGATGAATTGGCATACAAATCATCTGTGCAGATTGAGCAAACTTAGTGTATAGTGCCAGAGTGAAGGGAAGCTGAGCTGTACTGAAAGTAGGACTCCAAACAGATTGATAAACCTCAATGAGGTTGCCAGAACTATGAGGTTAGAGGGGAGGGAGGAGGTGTAGGGGGTGGTCAAAAGCCAGGGAAGTGTAAGGAAGGGTTCAGGAAGTGGGTTGGCAGGAGTGTTTTTTTTGGGGGGGGGGGGTTCAGTTAGCATCTAATGGAGGGAAAGGAGGGGGAGAGATGGATGGAAGACGACCGCTGGTCCTGGAAGGAGGGGAGACAGTATGAGAGAGCAGTACAGTCCAGAGAGATCAAGCACTTGTAAGATGACACCAACGTCGATAAAAGAAAACTGACTGCAAATTCACCAGATGGTGAAATGCTTTAATCAACCAGGTGATGTGAGAACGTAGGTGCAAGACAAATGTCAGCCACACTAACGTATTAAAAGCCAGCAGAATAGGCCAAATGGTCTGTCTTCTCTGCTCGAAAGCCAGCAACCTAGTAGCTGCTCGCCTTACCCCCCCACCCGCCTCCAAGAGGGTGTTCTCTAGATTGTTTCCCCTTGTACCTATCCCACCCCTTCTTGAAGCCCTCCACTGTGCCCTCCTCCACCAGCCTCCCAGGCAGCGATTCCTTGGCTCCACTACCCTCTTAGTGAAAAGAATGCTTCCTACGCTCCCCCAGTAATCTCCCCCCCAAGCTTCCACTCATGGCCCCTGGTTGTCTTTCTCCACCCCCTTCTTTAATCTGAACAGCTCCTTGGTTCCACTCCTGGTTATTCCCTTTACATACTTGAAAACCTCTCTCATGTCTCCGCTATCCCTCCTCTCCTCCAGTGAGTAAAGCCCAAGCTTTTCCAGTTTCTCCTCATAAGGCCTCCCCTTCATGTCTTGAATCATCCTGGTCTCTCTCTTCTGGACCCTCTCCAGCAACACTGTCCTTCTTCAGATGAGGTCTCCAGAACTGTACACAGTACTTGAGCTGCGGCCTGACCAAGGCATTGTATAGAGGGAGGATCACTTTCCTCTTTCTGGACATAGTTCCCCTGGCTAGGCAACCCAGTATCCTGTTTGCTTTGGCTGCAGTTGTACTACAATTTTCAGTTATTCATTTTGACGTCTACCACCACTCCTATATCCCTTTCTCCCAGTGTTGCTTACAGTGTGCCCCCCCCCCCAGGGTGTATACATGGCCCAGGTTTTTGACCCCCAAATGAAGTGCCTTACATTACCTGGCATTACATTTCAGTCCCCACCTCCTTGACCACCCCTCCAGGGTATCCAGATCCGCCTGGACTGTCTCCCTCGCTTTTTCACAGTCCACCAGTGCTCCCAGTTTTGAATCATCCACAAAGAGACTCTACCTATTCCTAACCCCCCTCCCTATATCTGAGATGTAGGCATTGAACAAGAGTGGCTCCAGCAATGACACGTGAGGGACCCCACTGATTACCTTCCTGGGGTAGGATAGTATCCCAACCACCACTGCCCTCTGTAAGCGCCCTGAAAGCCAATTTTCAACCCAATTTAGCTCCTGTCTTCCCACCCCCACCTCCCCCATTTTTGCTATCAGTCCATTATGGGGCACTGAATCAAACGCCTTGCTGAAATCTAGGTATAGGATATCCACCGGCCTATGTCTGTCCAAGGCCCCTGTCACCCAATCATAAAACTCTACAAGGTTGGTCTGACACTATCTCCCCAGGACGAACCCATACTGTTTATCATCCTGGTGTCCTAACCTTTCCAACTGCCTCCCAAGCCTCTCCTTGATAAAGCCCTCCATTACCTTGCCTACCACAGACATTAGACTGACAAGCCTATAATTCTCCATCTCCTCCCTAACACACGAATGCCCCCAGCAATTTGACTGTTGTTGTTGTTGTTGTTGTTGTTCAGTTTTCTTTATTTTTATCCACCTTGGTATCATCCTAGGAGTGCTTGGTCTCTCTGGATTGTATTGCTAATGATTGGAGGTTAGCCACCCCACGCCAAGCACAGGGCCCTGCTGCCGATGAGGACACTCGCCTCTTGAGCATTGGTGAGAGAGAACAGATTCTCTCTCCTAAGCTGGTGTCTGGGCTTCCATACAGATGGGCTGTACCTCCTGATGCAGATATGCAAGCAGGAACTAAGCTCTGCAGCTGGGGATATCCAGCCCTCCATTTCCTGTTTCCACCAGTTTATTTCCCGCCTTCCAGCTAGCAGGTACTCTGCAGCAGAGCTCTGTCACCATGTGGCAGGTGAGAAGACATTAGACTGCAAGTCACAAAATTTAATTCTTATTGGATTTGCTAAAGAATCTCAGCATTTTAGAGTACTCCTGCGTAGGACTCAGTCTCAGCCTTGCAGGCTGCATAGACTGGTCTCACTTTACCGCGGAGGTTTTCCCCGTGGTTCTGGGTCCAGCCCAGTGTTCGCTGTAGCCTTGGAGTTTGTCTACTGGTGGATTTCGTCGACGGATGCCGTATTTACGGTGATCGGACAGTATTAGCACCTCAGTGCTGTGAGAGGATTCTCTCCTCATCAACGGCAGAGCCGTTTTTCTCCCGTTGACGGCTGGCTTTCTGACTCTTTCAGCTACTCGTTGACGGTGGGCCTGCGGCTGTAATTCAGTCACTCGTTGATGTTCCATTGCTATCTGGTCATCGAGGGCTGCATTTTACAAGGAGTGCTGCTCAGGAATAAATAGTTTCTCATGCATACCGCAGGCCTCTTCTCCCCACACACCCTGCACCAAGGGAGCAAGAAAATATTAACTAATCAACCAACCGTTTAACAGCTCAGCTTTTTGCCCTTAAAGGGCCAGCAGCAGTGTTCCATTGGGGCTTTAGCATTCTTCCAGACAGCCCCCCCATATTATCAGGAATCCTCCAGGGGGAGGGGGGTGCGTGGACTCAAAGGGGATTAAAGCCATTTTCGGTCATGGCCTCAGACAAGCCTGCCAGAGGCAGAAAATGGCAGCGTTGCAAATCCCCTCTTCTAATCACCTTAGAAAGTTCGCTTTGCCTAAAATGTGAGAAGGCCGTGTCTGCAAATGGGGAGGACAGGAAATAGGCCTCCCTTTCCTCAGCTGAGACAGATAGCCAACAGACAGACAGGTCTGAGTGAGCAGCAGCCATCAGATTTGAGAGCGCAGTGGCCACCAGGGAGACCCAGCAGTCCGCAGCCCCCTCTCTAGCCCCAGACGTCATAGACTAGCTAAATAAGGCCTTTGCTCTGGACCCTACATGTTTTGACTGGCAACCTCCAGGATCACCAGAAGTGAGGGCTCACAAGAAGGCAAAAAGAAAGAGGACCCCTTCCCCATCCTCATCCGAAGAGGGGCAGTTGTCTTCACATCACTATGATAAAAAGAAAAAATCCCGATACAGGAGCAGATCCTCGGACAAGGAGGATTAGCATTCCTCACGCCACAAGAGAAAGAAGTTCTCGTTCTCTGAGTAGAGCTGGGGCACCCATAAGGGGAAGCATTGTAGGGACCATTCCCTGGACTCCAGTTCCACTTCTCTAGAAGAGAGGGAGCCAGGGGACTCGTCCTCAGCCTCTGATTCCCCGACCAGAAACTTTGACCTAGAAGACCTAGACTTTTTCATCAAGAAGGTAATAGCTGAAATTCATCTCGATTCTTCCCCAGTGGCTCCAGCACAGGTGAAAAGGGCCTTTCGCCTGGCATCTCCCACCAAACCGGCCACAGCCTTCACTATTCCTCCAGCCATAGAGGATTTGCTAAAAGAGGAATGGCAAGGTCCTCAAAGCACCTTGGCAGATCTCTAAGTTCCTCAAGTTTGATAAGAAACTATCTGAAAAGTGGCTAGACTGCCCCAGAATTGACCCTCTGATTTCGAACCTCACCAAGAAGACTGTCATCCCAGCCGAGGGAGGAGCATCACTCAGGGACCCAGTGGATAGGAAAGTGGATGCCTCATTCAAGAAGGCCTTCCAATCATCAGCAATATCTCACAAGGCGGCAGCTGGCAATCTTTTTTCGGCCAGAGCCGCCCTGTCCTGGGCCTCAGAATTAGCTTTTCAATTCGCTGAGGACCCAGAGAAGAACAAGGATATTATTCATTGGCTACAATTAATGGGTTTGGCATTGGCTTATGCAGCAGACTTATCAGAGGAGGAGGAGGAGGTTAGGTGCACCGCTCAGACCGTATTTTATCAAACTTCTGCTCGCCGCAGCCTCTGGCTTTGGGCCTGGCAAGCAAATGCCTCTTCATAGAGCCATTTAGTAAACTCCCCTATGAAGGTATTCTCCTGTTTGGCTCGGCTCTGAAGCAGGCGGTGAAGGAATCCAGGGGGAGTGCTAAAGTGCATATGCCCCAGTCAAAAGACTGGCAAATCATGGTCCTTGGGCCCCAGATGCAATGAAGCTATCTGGGCCCATCTTTGAGTAGGTGGCCGACTTCCAAAAATTTCTCGAGGAATGGATCCAAACCACGTCTGACAGATGGGTTCTAGACATCATCATCATCAGCAGCAAGGGTTACCTAAAATAATTTGAATCCAAGCCCCCCACTACTTCTTGGTGCCTTCCCCTATTTCTGGCAACTCATCCAAGAGACTGGCAGTGTTGCAGGCCATTACAGCCCACCTTCAAGCAGGGGCTATAGAGCAAGTCCCCCCCCCCCCCACAGAGATCAGTCGGGGGGGGGGGTCTACTCCCTATTCTTCGTCATGTCAAAATGCACAGGGGGGTTCAGGCCAGTCCTAGACTTCAAATTCCTGTATCATTTTGTCTGCAGCAGACCCTTCAAGATGGAAACCTTGTCATCAATCGGGGAGTTTCAGTGAGGATTCTCTCTCCTAAACTGGTCTGCAGGCTTCCTTACTCCTGGGCTGTACCTCCTGATGCTGATCCACTGGTAGGGAACAGACCTCTCTGCAGCAGGGGACATCCAGCCCTCCACTTCCTGTTCTCCTCAGTTTACTTCCTGCCTTCAGTCTGGCAGGTACTCTGCAAACAGAGCTCTGCCATGTAGCAGAGCTGAAGACAGCAGACTGTAAGTTGAGTAATTTTGTTTCAGTGAGGATCAGAAATCACTGCCGTATGTTGGAATCCCAGGGTGGGTGCCAGTCTTAGCCTTGCAAGCTGCACAGTCTGGCCCCATTTTCACCGGGTTGTTTTTTTTTCCCTGCACTAGGCCTGAAATGCTGCTTAGTGCAGTGGAAAGTGTTTCTCAGGGAATCGAAACGGGCACCGGAGTGATTTGATTTTCAGGGAATCTGAAAGGGCCCAGAGTGCTCAGTAACCCGCAACATCTATTTTAAGGGGGTCAGAACAGGATGGGCCCCATCTCTTCGTGCGGCTGTTTTCCCTGTGCTTTCTAGGGTGTAAACGGTATGAGGAGTTGGGTAGAATACATCTCCCCTCAGCTTTTGGGCAGAAACTGCTTGTGGGTTTGTTTTGCCCACGCTTACTACCTGCGAAGGATTGCGCAAGGGAATAAATGGCACGAGGACTTGGGCAGACATCTCCCCTCAGCTGGCAGCCCCGTATCTTTTCCCCGTATTTTTTCTTGTTATCCCACCAACAGCATTCTAATTGAGCCACTCGTCGATGGTGGGACGACAGCTTGTCAGCGGCAACTTGTTGACGAATCGCTGCTCGACAGAGCGCTGCAGGGATGAGGAACTCCGAGCACGCAAAGGGGCTTAAATTATCATATATGAGGCAACCGTCGGCGGCGGGCAATCAGATTACTTCAGCCGCTCGTCGATGGCTGATGTGCAGCACGGTTTAGTGACTCCATTGATGAGCACTACAGTGTGGAGGAGCGCTATTATGGAGCCTTTGTTCACCGTGTTGTGCCCTGCCCCCCAAAAAAACTGTCAAGAAGTGAGCCAGCTGCCTAGGTTTTTTCAGATCCCTGCATATTCTAGGGGGAGTAAAATAAAAAACCTTAGAAAAAGGACTACAGCACATGGGCAGCTCTGATGGCCTTTACAGGACTGGCACAATTCTTAAAGGGCCAGCACACTTTCTACCTGCTTCAGCAGCAGGACATCAGGAAGGGGGGAGTAAGCTGAATTAAGGGAAGTAGGGCCTTTTGTGGTTATATGGCCTCGCACAAGCCTTCCAGGGGCAGAAAAGGTCAGCACGGCTAGTTGCCCGCTGCTAATGACCTTGGCTGGGTAGCTTCTCCTATAATGTCCAGAGGGCAACGTCTTCGAATGGGGAAGACGTCACGGAGGAAGATCCTCCTCGGCTCAGTATCATAGCCCATGGATCATATTAACCGACAGCTTCCAGAGGGACTCAGCAATCCGCAGCCCCCTCTGACACCACACCTCATAAAACAGTTAAATACAACCCAACAGTTAAATAAGACCAGATATGAGACCTTTCTAGAGGATACAAGAAAATGGACCATCCATATTCTCACTCCTCTATATTCTCACCCCGAGAGACAGTTGACTTGGGAGGATCTACATTCTGCTTCCTAGGAGAAAGATAAGGTATAGAGGGTAACCTAAAGCGTTGCAGGGGGCATTTCTGGCACTCATAGGACCCCAGGTTATCATCTTCTGGAGGGGGAGTGAATGGCCAAATTTCTGTCTAAATAGAAGCCACTGTCGAGATTTCCCTTGGTTCTCACCCGACGGCTCCCAGCCAAGAACAACAAGTTTTTCTCGCTTGTCATCTGCTGTCAAACCGGCCACAGCTTTTCCCACTCTTCCTATCAACAGGGAAATGGCCAAAGGAGGAGTGACAACTCTCTAACCTTCCTCCCCTATCCAGTGTCCCAGCAGATTTTAAGCTTTTCAGGCTCTGAATGCAGCAACGGGAAAAATGGCTAAAACTGCCATAGAAGCTACCCTCTGATTTCAAACCAAACAGTGAGTCACTGGACAGGATCGTAGAGGTCTTGCTAATGCAGCAAACCAGTCCGAAGAGACTGCACGGGGCGATAATCCCTGGCTTACCACAACCCCTGGGTTTGGCCCTAGCAGGCAGGGTCCTCTCCCAGGAGGTGTTTGGTAATGCATGTCATAGTCTAGGGCAAGGGCAATTCAGGGTCCAGAGACCCCAGACGCAGAATTCATGACCAAGCTTATAACTAGGATCAAACTCAACTTCTCGAGGAAAACTGAGTATGGGTCTCCTTACCTAAGCAATGTAACCTCAGAAGGGACGAATCTAGTGGAGAGGGTGACAGCGATCAACAAGTAGTCACAAGCTGTCTGGGCTCATTCTCGAGTAGGGGGCAGACCTTCATATTTCTTGAGCAAGGGGTCCAAACCAAGTCAGTCAGGTGGGTCCTATGCATCACCAACAAGCCCCCGCTTCGTGTTGTGCCCTCCCCTCTCTATGGTGGCTCATCCAAAAATGCAAACCCTCTACAGTCGGAGGATATTGTACACAGTGCCCCTTTGAACAAAGTGCAGTCACAGAGATTAACTAAGGGGCTGCTCCCTATTCTTCATGGCGCAAAAATATATAGGGGGTTCAGGCCCCTCCTACATCTCAAAGGATTGAACAAGCAAAAGACCCATCGGTAGATTCCTATTCAGGAACTACACAAGCACCAGTTCAAATTCAAGGTGGGGGAGCAGTTCTTCTAGTCAAAATTCTGACATCTTGAGTATTCCCAAGACCCACGGGCATTAACAACGATGCCATCAGTGGAAATGGTCCACTTAAAGGCCCCACAGCTCGACAAAACAGTACATGCAGGGGATTTTCTGGCACCCATAATTCTGCAGGATGCCTATTTGCTTATTCCCATGTAGTAATGGCACACGCACTATCCCGGATTCAGAGTGGGAGAGCAGTACTTCCAAATCAAACTCTACCATTGCTGTCTTTTCAGACCCATGGACGGTATTTAAGGTGCTAGTAGTGGTTGTAGTTCACTTAAAGGCCCCACAGCTCAACCAAGCATTGCAGGCAGTGGCAGAGGTAGTCAGGTCCCCTATGGCACATGGTTTTCCCATCAACTGGAGAAAGAGCTCCCTAATTCCAAACCAGACGATCCTCCTGGGGGGCTCGTATCATGACACAAGGTCTTCTCCAGCCGAAAACTAGATTTTGGGATCTGTAATTGCTCATCAAGGAGTTTTGTAAGCTCCTCGGCTGCTTGCTTATTTTTTCATACAGCTCATTAAGATGGATTAAGCCCTTCCTCCAGGGACGGTCCCAGAGGTCAGAGGTCATGAAGGGCCACAAGTAGACCATCCGCACCAAGTCGGAATTGTGACCAATGCAAGCCTCAGGAGCTGGGAAGGACTCGCCTGCATCAGCTGTTGGCACCGGGCAGGGGATTGCTGTTGGACACATGGTACAGTATAAGCGTTTCTGAGGGGGGAACAGTAGGCCATGCCCCGTGACACGCTGAACAGCAATTCCTCAGTCAGGTTAGCCTGATTCCAACTGACAATCTGGCAACACTGACATACACCAACCATCAGGGTGAAACAAGAAGCTCAAAGATGCTAAAGGAATCCCTTCTTTTTCAGTGGGTTGAGCACCACTAAGCGATGTTTGTATCGGGACAGAAAAATGTCATAGCAGAATGTCTCAGTCGCAAGGTGGGTCGACCAAGGGATCGCAGCCGAAGGACAGTGCCTCCCACATTCAGACAGAGTAGTGGGGCAATACTCACAGATCTTTTCACCTGCCGGCAGAACTCCCAAGCTAAAGCAGTTCTATTCCCTGGCCAAGGACGAACCAGCGGTGGCTCAGGACACCTTTTCCCCATAAACTGGGATCTGTTCGGTCTCCTGTATGCCTTCCTCCAATACCGCCTCTATCAAGAGTCCTCCACAAAGTGGCCTTGGACAGGAGAGTCATGATTCTAGTCTGTCCCTTATGTTTTTTTCCACACTTAGTTGTTTCTCATTCATTGGTCAGGGCTACCACTTTGAACATTCAGGTTCAGTCTGGGCATTCTCCATCAAGGTCCAGTTCTGCACCCCATTTTAACAACTGGTCTCTCTCTAGACCTGGAAAGTGAGTGGAAAAACTTTAAAGGAGCTATGCGGCACAGCTCTTGCTATTAACATGATGGGGAACTCGTGTCTCTTTTTTCTCCAAAGTGCATTATAGAATTCGGATGAAATTTTGGTTCTGGCTTCATTCCAGACACATACAGAACGACACAATATAATCACCTGTACTACTGCAGTTCCTTTAAGACAGATGGACGAAGGACTGCAACCAACCACCTTACAAAGTAGAGTTTCTGCACTGGGGGCACTCTTGCTGGACCCTGGGGAATTGTTGGGCTCATATTCCCATGTCTGGTAGTTCTTCAGGCAGCAGCTATTAAAACATCTTCAATCCACCAAAGCTATCACCTTGGAGTCTTAATATGGTTCTCAAGGCCCCCTTTAGAGTCTCTCAAGCATCCATCATGCATCTCAAAATAAAGGTTCCCCTTTTTTCTCAAAGTTGTTATTCCAGCCAGGAGTTTCAGCAAACTAAAAGCATTGCTTGCCCAAGAGCTGTGCACTCGTTCGTCAGGCTGGAACAGTTCCAGTTTTTGTTTGCCAAAGTTATATGTCTCATCTATTTTATAATCAAGGGTTCATTCTTCCTTTTTCTGCCCACTCTCTAAAAGCAACAAGGATGGAAAATGTCATACACTAGACCTGGGACGAGGGAGACAAAGGTACATTAAGAGAGAGGACGCTATTCACAAAACTTCAACTATGTTCTTGCCCGCTAAAGGGAAAAAATTTGGGGCAGTAAGGATTCAGTAGGTTCTATAGCCAAACGGTTTCTATCCATCACCTCTACGGCTTATGATCAGGCCAGAGTAACTTGCCTGGCTCAGTGAGAGTCCATGGCCCCCTTCGTGGGCGTAATTCAGAGAAGCATTGACAGCACACTCACTCTGAGTGGCCTTTTTGATCATCCATTCACACACTATAGTGCAAAAAAAAAAAAAAATTTCTCACTGGGGGTGATGTCCTTGGCAGAGGCATCCTTTAGCCGCAGAGTATTTCAAGTGGTGGCGAACCCTTATGGGCTCTTGACATTATTCCCACCCGGGACATCTGGGGACGTACTGCTTTTGTATATCCCAGGAGTAAAGAAGCCTGGAGACCAGTTTAGGAGAGATTAATCGAAATTTAAATACCTGTAAATTTTCTTTCTCCGATGGCTAGTCTCCGGGCTTCGGATTCCCTCCCAGAATGTGTATAGTTGGCTGGCCTCATGGCCATATATGCCTTAAAATTCTTGTTTTTTGTTCCCAAGTTCTTGTAGTATTACCACATTGGACTGCTTTAGGAAGAACTGAGGAGAACAGGAAGTGGAGGGCTGGATGTCCCCTGCTGCAGAGGTCTGTTTCCTGCCTGTGGATCAGCATCAGGAGGTACAGCCCAGGAGTAAGGAAGCCCGGAGACCAGCCGTCGGAGAAAGAAAATTTACAGGTATTTAAATTTCGATTTTTCTGGCATCCATCGATCTACAAGATTCTTATTTGCATATTCCCATTGAGGAACTACACAGGCAGTATCTCTGGTTCAAGATGGGGGATCAGCACTTCCGATTCAAAACACTGCCATTTGGGCTTTCTTCAGCCCCAAGGACCTTCTCCAAGATGCTAGTAGCGGTCATAGCTCACCTTTGGAAATGAGGGATACAACTTTTCCCTTACTTGGACGATATTGTCAAGGCCCTGCAATTCAACCAAGCAGTGGCAGAGGTAGTCCAGTGACTTTCGGCCCACAGTTTTGTCATCAACGGATGGAAAAGTTCCCTAACTCCAAGCCAGACCTTTAACACCTGGGGGCAGGCTTCATGACACAAGCCAGCAAGGTTTTTTCCCTCTGAAGCAAAATTCAGGAACCTGCTGAAGCTCATCAAGAAGATTCACACAGCTCCTCTGCTGCTGGCTTACTCCTTCATGCAGCTAATTGGGACTCTAGTATCGCTGGCGGATTCAGTCACTTGGGCTCTAGTCCACAAGAGGCCCATTCAAGCACACTTGCTCAGGCTGTGGTCCAAGTCTAGACACAGCACTAACTGATCCCAATTTCTTAACAGATAAAAACTTCCCTAGCACTTCCAATTCAAAACACTGCCATTTGGGCAGGACTCGGTTTGCTGGCCAAGGCACCTAGCTTAACCTGAGCTCTCTTCTTCTAGGTTGCTTGAAAGGACAGAGCAAAGAACCTTACCAGAGCAAGGAAAAGTATTAAGGCTGCTTTTGGCTAGGCAGATTTACTGGGTTTTATTTTTATTTTGTACTAACAGGGATCATAACTGTTTGTTGCTAATATTTTATTGCTTTATTTTTCTCTGATTCAAATTGTTGCTGGGTATACCTTCTTCGGCATTATTACAGTTGTGTGCTTACAGATTACTACTGTAATCTTCTGATTCAAATTTTTTTTTTGCAAGGTATATCTTCTGTTACTGCTTTGTTTTTCTCTGTGGCAAGGCATTTCTTACAGGGTATATCTTCTGTGGAATTATTACAGGTGGCACGTTACAGGTTTTACAGATTTATCTATCATTAAAATAAGCTTTCAGGGCTACTGCGTTTGTTGTTGGCTGATTGTTTCTGCTCTTACCGCCTTGTTTCTTTCGTCCATGTTTCTTCTTTATTGGCAGGGGAAGGGCCCAGCCAACCACCCCACACTACACTCCTTTTATAGGGTAGCACAGTCGTGACATTTCCTGTAGCAAAGCAGGAAGGGGCGGATCAGAGGGGTATCCACACAGTGAACTCATTTACAGGGGCACTAATAATTTAACTTGTCATACAAGTTATACAAAAACAAATAAAACACAAAATCAAACTTTTGCTTAAATTTTTTTTCCTTCTAATTGCTCTGACCAGGTTATAAACCCAGCAGTGTATCTGGAATGGATATCATTAACTGCAGGTACTGTGGAACACTTTTCAGAAGGGCAGTTTTACAGGATTTAGGACATTGTCCTACATGCTGGGCCATTGGAGATCTAAGGGCTTAGCTCCAGGCAGCATAGGTAGAGATTGCGTGTCTCAAATTGCATTGTTTAAGAGGAAATATATTATAAGAACAGTCCGTCATTTCCCCAACATCCAACAGAAGCACCTCTACTGCAGAGGGTAGTTGGTCCGGGATGTTGGCAGGTGGTTAGGCGGGGCAAATCGGGTGCCCCATCACTCTGTGCTCTCCAACCTATTACCTCCACAAACCGTATAAAAACTACAAACATGTATCTGCCTCTATCTCCAAAATCAAACAAAGGGGCAAAGCAGGACACTACAGCACAGGAGCTGGCACAAAAATAATTGCCCAAAACAAAAAAGCAAAAAGGAAATCCAAAAAACTTCTGATCATAGGAGACTCCATGATTCGGGGAGTCGATACCCATCTCCAGCCAGGGGTAATGGTTAGATGTCTCCCAGGTACATCAGTGTGGAGAGACATGGACTGCATTGCTAAAATTGTTCAGGAAGCAGGAGAAAACATTGACGTCCTGCTACACATAAGGATTATCTATCTCGCCAGCCGGTAAGTTGTGGAGACTAAGGAACACCTGACCAGGCTGGGTGACAAACTATCATCCATTTCGTCTGGCATCATCCTCTCTGAGATTCTGCCAGTCTGGGAGAGGGGGGCAGATGGATGGGAGGACACAGAAGGGGAGATAGGGGAGCTAAACATGTGGCTCAAGGGCTGGTGCCAGGAAAAAGGACACAAATTTGTAGGGAACCGGCAACAGTTTTGGGAGCGAATGTTCTTTAAATCTGATGGACTACATCTGACTAAGAAGGTAGTCAGTGCATTGGGGAAGAAGTCTGACGTCTTTGCAGAATATTTAAACTAGCAAATGAGGAGAGGGGTGCAGCACCCAATACGTCGAATGGGAAGAATATCCTTCCCCCATCAGCTAGTGGTCAAACAGGAGTTCAGCATGTTTGCAGTTCATTTGCATCACCAGGTAGGGAAAAAGGTTCGGCTCCTCATACGACGCACAGGGGAAACGCCAATCCTTGCCCAACAACTAACGCACCGAAATATGGCAAATGGAAAATCATGGACACACATGCTTGCAGTTTGGGAAACAAGATCCCAGACCTGCAGGCAATAATAGCAGAGGCTAAACTGGACCCAAGAGCCATTAGCAAGACAAGCTTTACCAGTAACCACACTTGGGAGACTTCAGTACCTGGCTATGTACTGTTCAGAAGAGACAAAGGTGCAAAAAGGGGAGGTGGAGTGGCCCTTTATGTCAATGAAAATATCAAAGCTACAGAAATTCAGAATACACATAAGGAGCCAGAAGAACTGTGGGTCACCCTGAAAACAGGAAATGGGACAGCCATACGAACTGGGGTTGTGTACAGGCCTTCAGACCAGGGGGAGGACATAGACATATTACTGTTAGAAGATATACAAAACATGACCGCTATAGGGGAGGTTCTGATAATGGGAGACTTCAACATGCCAGATACAGATTGATCAATACTAGCAGGAACATCTGCCAGAACTAGACACATGGTGGATTACCTGCAGGGGGGGGAGTGCCTCAAACAACTGGTACAACAACCCACAAGAGACAGGGCTATCCTAGATCTAGTACTGACTAAGAGGGAAAGGATCACAGATCTCCAATTAGGTCACCTGGGGGCCAGTGACCATCATATGGTATGGTTCAGTTTGGCCACTAGAACTAAATCATCCCATTCCAAGGTAAAGATACGGTACTTCAGAGGAGCTGACTTTGATAAGATGGCCAACGGAGTTTAGCTAGCCCTGGCAAAAAGAAATATAGGTGAGGGGGTAAAGGCAAAGTGGGCAAGCATTAAGGATGCAGTACTTGAAGCAACATCCCATTGTGTTAGAGAGAAAAGGAAGTGCAAAAGAAAAAGGAGACAACTTTGGTTCTTAAAAACAGTAGCAGAAAAGGTCTGAGCCAAAAGGCTGGCCTTCAGGAAGTATAAGGGAATGCAGCAGGATGAAGATAGGGAGGCATACCAAACTTCCCTAAGGGAAGCGGGGAAGGCAGTAAGACAGGCAAAGGCCCAAACCGAGGAAACTCTAGCACAAACAGTAAAAGAAGGTAAAAAGACTTTCTATAGATACATTAGTGAAAGAAGAAAGTGCAGAGGGGGTATTGCTAAGATCAAAGGGGATAAGGGGGCATGTGAGGAGGAGGATCATGTAAAAGCATCTGTCCTAAATAGATACTTCTGCTCAGTATTTACTGAAGAGAAGGTAGGGCAGGGCCCACAGCTCAGCACCATGGACACGGAGGAGGGAGGTGTGCACTAGTCCCTTCACAAAAGAAAGGGTCTTACAAGAGCTCGATAAGCTCAGGGTGGACAAGGCAATGCAACCTGATGGCATACATCCCAGAGTACTAAAGGAGCTAAGGTTGGAACTAGCAGAGCCATTATCAGAACTGTTTAGTGAGTCTCTGAGCACAGGAGAGGTCCCAGAAGACTGGAGAAGGGCTCATGTGATCCTGCTCCACAAGAGTGGTAGCAGGAAGGAGGCAGGGAACTACAGACCAGTCAGTCTTACCTCACTAGTGGGCAAAATTTTTATGGAGGCACTCCTTAAGGAAAGGATACTGCAACACTTGGAATCCATAGGAGCACAGGATCCAGGACCGCATGGGTTTACAAAGGAAGGTCCTGTCAAACTAATCTAATAGATTTTTGACTGGGCAACCAGAGCGGTGGACCATGGGGGAGCAGTTGAAGTTGCCTACCTTGACTTCAGCAAAACTTTCTATACTATTCCACATAGAAGATTGATTAATAAGCTGGGTAGGCTCCGAGTGGGTCAGAAGTTGGTCAGTGGGTGGCAAACTGGTTGACTGGCAGAAAACAGAGTGGTGGTAAACGGTATACAGTCGGAAGAGATGCAAGTCACAAGTGGGGTACCTCAGGGATCAGTCCTGGGACCAGTCCTCTTCAGTATCTTCATCAGTGACATTGCAGATGGACTGGAGGGTAAGGTTTGTTTGTTTGTTTGTTTGCAGATGACATCAAGATCTGCAACAGAATTGGTGATCCAGATGGGGTGGGCAGAATGAGAAGAGATCTGGATAAACTAGCAAAATGGTTGGAAGAGTGGCAACTGGGGTTTAACACAAAGTGCAAGATCATGCACATAGGGAAGAGAAACCCTAAAGTCACCTGTAGCTGGCAGTCACAAGGGAAGAAAGAGACTTGGTCATTATCATCACTGATGACCTGAAATCATCCAAGCAGACCACTAAAGCAGTAGGTAAGGCTAGGGGGATGTTTGGGTGTAGTAGTAGGGGTATCACAAATTGTAAGAGGGAGGTAATAATCCCTCTTTACAAGACACTGGTTAGGCCCCATCTGGAGTACTACGTGCAGTACTGGAGGCCACACCTTCACAAAGACATTAACCAAATGGAGGCAGTCCAGAGAAGGGCAACCAAAATGGTGCAGGGACTGCATCAGAAAACACATGAGGACAGATTAACGGAGCTCAATATATATACCATAGAGCAAAGGACGGAGACTGATTATATGATTGAAACATTCAGACAACTTAAGGGCATTAACAAGGTGAGAGTCTTATCATGTTTCAATATAAGAAAAATAGCAGAACAAGAGGATACAGCATGATATTAGAGGGAGGTCGATTAAGGATAATGTGAGGAAGTTTTTTCACAGAAAGGGTGGTGGATGCATGGAACGGCCTACCTCAGGAAGTGGTGGATATGAATACAGTGCAAGGCTTCAGACAGGCACAGGATAGGGATAAGGGAGCAATACAGAGGAGTATAAATACACAGGCCATTGACAGAGCAAAGGCAGATGGCACATTCATAAGGTAGAAAAAGAAATGGGCAGACTGGATGGGCCTTGCGGTCCTTATCTGCCGTCAGCTTCTATGTTTCAGTGTTCCCTACAGTGGTGGACTTGGGGGACAAATGTCATGAGGGGTCGCAAGTTGGGCCATCCACTCCAAATCACAACTGATGTCAGCCTCGGGGGCTGGAGGGCTTACCTGCATCAGCTGTTGGCTCAGGGCAAGTGGTCACTGTTAGAAACAAGGTACAGCATACATGTCCTCGAGATGAGAGCAATACACCTAGCCCTGATGCACTTCGAACAGCAAGTCCTCGATCAGGATATTCTGATTATAACAGACAATTGGACAACAATGGCGTACATCAACCATCAGGGTGGAACAAGAAGCTCAAAAACGCTATGGGAGTCCCTGCTTCTCTTTCAATGGGCTGAGCACCACCTGGCAAGCATAAGGGCAGTGTACGTTCCAGGCAAGTGAATGTCACAGCAGACTGGCTGTTGCAATAATGTTCTACCAGGGGAAGGGAGCTGAAGGATGGTGCCTTCCACATCCTAACAGAATGGTGGGACAATCCTCCGATAGAGTTTTGCTAGCAGGTGAAAGATCTACGGTAAAGCAATTCTGCTCCCTGGCCAAGGATGAGCTAGCGGTGGCTCGGGACACCTTTTCCCTAGACTGGGGTCAGTTTGGTCTCCTGTATGCCTTTCCTCCAATACCGCTACTATCCAGAGTCCTCCACAAAGTGGCTGTGGACCAGGCAGAACTGATGCTAGTCTGTCCCCAGTGGCCTCGTCACCCATGGTTCCCGCTTCACATTCATCTTTCAAGGCGACCACCTCTAACCTGCAGCCCGGACCTTCTCCATCAGGGTCTGGTACTGCACCCCATTCTAAGCAACCTCTCCCTCTCGGCCTGGAGATTGAGTGGGAAACTTTCAAAGAGCTAGGCTACACAGTTCCTGTTGTTGAACTGATGGTGAACTTGCATCTCCCCTCTTCCTCTAAAGTATATTACAGAATTTGGAGGAAATTCTTGTTCTGGCTTCAATGCAAACACATGCAGAACCAACCAATATCATTGCCGGTATTACTGCAGTTCCTTCAGTATGAGTTTGACAAAGGTTTGCAGCCAGCCACCTTAAGGGTTCAGGTTTCTGCGCTGGGGGTGCTCTTGTTGGTGGATTCAGGTGAATCATTGGAGTCTCATCTCCATGTCAGTAGGTTTCTAAGGGCAGCAACATTAAAACGCCCTCCAATCAAGCCAACGGTACCACCTTGGAAGCTTAATCTGGTTCTCAAAGCTTTGACCAAGGCTCCTTTTGAGCTTCTCAAGGAGACATCCCTCATGCAACTCACAGTGAAGGTCGCTTTTCTCATAGTTACTTCTTCAGCCAGGAGAATCGGCGAGCTAGGAGTCTTGCTTCATCGGGACTCTGTGGTGCTCTGAACAGATCCAGTGTTGTTGTTGTTTGTGTTTTTTTTTTTTTTTTGCCAAAAGTCTCCTTTCCATTGCAATCAGGAGTTGATTCTACCTTCTGTCTGCCCACACCCAAAAAAGAAAAGGAAAGGGAATTTCACATGCTAGATCCAAGACGAGTAGTGAAAATGTATATCAAAAGAACGGATTCTATTTGAAAAACTTCCTGTTCATTCTAACTACAGGTCAGAATATGGGTAAAAAAGCTTTGAAGGGCTCTATAGCCAGATGGATCTGTTCTGTCCTCACCACTGCTTATGATCAGGCTGGAGTAACCTTGCCTGGCTCAGTGAGAGACTATTCTACCTGGGCTATGGCCACCATGTGGGCGGACTTCAGAGAAGCATCTCCAGCAGACCTATGTAGGGTGTCCACATTGTCATCAATTCACATACTCACAAAATTTTACAAACTGGATGTGATGACCTTGGCGGAGGCGTCCTTTAGCTGCTGCGTTCTTCAGGCAGTGGTGGACCCTTAAGGGCAATTATATTCTTCCTACCTGGGATATCTGGGGATGTACTGCTTTTGTATATCCCATCTGTATGGAAGCCTGGAGACAAGCTTGGGAGAGAAACTAAATTTAAAATACCTATAAATTTTCTTTCTCTGACGGCTTGTCTCCAAGCTTCTTCTTCCCTCCCAGAATGTACAAAGTTGACCAATCGGCCATGTATGGCTTAATTTTCTTGTTTTTATTTCCAGGTTCAGACAGTATTGCCACATTTGGACTGCTTTCGAAAGAACTGGTGGAAAAAAGAAATGGAGGGCTGGATATCCCCAGCTGCAGAGCTTAGTTCCTGCCTGCATATCTGCATCAGGAGGTACAGCCCATCTGTATGGAAGCCCGGAGACCAGCCGTTGGAGAAAGAAAATGTACAGGTATTTAAATTTTGTTTTTCCCGGCTGAGGAGTGATGATGGGGACGTAAGGATGTACATGGGTCTCTTGAGTGCAGGGAGTAAGAGGAGGAGATGGGAAGAGACCGAAACCAGTATTTAGAGATGAGGGAAGCACAGTGTGACTTGCGAGGTGCGAAGAGGGAGGAGCAAAGAGAGCAGTGGTGAGTATGAGAGGGTGAGTGGGTAGCAAAATGGCAGAAGACATTGCAGAGGGTGTCTGTGGTAGAGCTGTGCTGTACCCAGGACATTAGTGTAGCAGTTAAGTACATTTTTCTGTCTTTTTCTCTTCCTTCTGTACAATCTGTTGCAACAGTACCTCTAGAAAATTATCCTCTTCAGGGTTTTAAATAATTGATTGGCAGTTTTTTTCTTGGGACAATGTATAGAAAGTATTCATATAAGTTTTCTAGAAGTGTTATGTTTGTTAAACACAATGAGGGAAGTGCTATGCATTTTCACAATGTTTTAGTACTTTATGAACAAAACGCTAAGCAATTTTTGGAGTTAAATAAAACCCTGCTCTTCTTTCTCCAACACTGCAGTAGGTTGGCCACCTACGGCAGCCTTTTTGTATCCTCCCTAAATTTCTTTTCTCCCTTTCTTTGTTTCGTACTCATCATTCCGTCCCTCACCAGACACCATATGCCATTCTGAGGAAATAACCAATATGCCTATGAGCAACTACAGTAGCTGACTGTATATAGGAAGAAGGCTGGAACCTGAATACATATGTATACCTTCGTAAAATGCCAAGCTTGCTGGCTGTTTAATAAAGACCTGTATGTGCTTCATATGAAGAAAGATTAAGTGCTTTAAGGGACTTTCAGACATGAAGTGCTGGCAGTGCATTAATGAAGTGCAAGGTGCTTTATAAAATGAAACTTCATATTGTTTGTAAACGGTGCCCTATAAATCCTGCAAAGTTGGTATATTGGTTGGAATGATGTGTAATGTGCGAAGTGCATGATAGAATTATTAAACCTTGCTGAAACTGATTAAGTTTGTCCTGCAAGGGAAGGAGTTTGATATAGAGTGATAGATAAAAAGAAACTGCTCTTCAGACTGTTAAGTGCAGTCAGAAATAAAAATGCAGCATGCCTAAAAGAAATTGACACCGTACATTCCTGCTTAAAGCTGAACCAGCCTATGATGGTGATCTGCGTGTACATCCCATGATGCTTTGTATTATGGAGGTGTGTGTGATTTTGTATTTCTTTGAAACTTGGCTTATTGCCAGTGCCCTTTGGGGGGTAACCCTTGCTTCATTGCTTTTTGTACTGAGGTTCTTTGTTTTAGTTTTTTTTTTTTTTTTGTTTGTTTGTTTTATTTGGGCTTACTATCACCTAAACAGGCAAGATCAACATGGGGGATAGTTCATTTCCACAGGAAAGATAGATCAGTGGGTTAGTAGGTGCTGACCAAATGCGGATGAAGGATGTGCATAGTCTGTTGCTGCAAACTGATGTATTGAAGAAGGGATATACCATTGTTTTAAGGTTATCTCCTGTGGTCACTGAGGAAAGCAAGTCGCCTGCAGTTCTGGAAATAATTTTGTTTAATTTATTTTGCAGTTAATTATTTTATCCTGACTTTGAAAGAAAATAAATCCATACTGCGGTGTGTTACACGAATGTGCTGTTGTCTGCATTATCCTTACCCACACCTGGCCACAGTGTTTAATCTGGCAAGGGGAGTGGAGGTGGCAGTGTCATAAACCACATCCTCGTAGTCGAAAACTGGCAGAACCATTTTGGTGACCAGCTCCCAGCTGACCTGGGGAGAAAGGCGCAGCTCTTGTGGTACAGGACACTGAGTTTGGGGCAGAGTTTGGCATGGATGGCATCAATGTGGAGAGAGAAGTTAAACCTGATGTCTAGCCACACACTGTGGTACTTAAAAGTTGGGACTACTTCAAGCGATGTGCCATCCAGCATGGAGAAGATGTGAAGGGGGGCAACCTGGGTCAGTTTCTGGCTGGTGCCAAAGGTCTTTGTGTTGACCCAAAGTTGGATGGACAGGAACCAAAGCAGAACATTGAAAGTCTTAATGAAGTGAGACTTCCAGAGATGCACTTGAGGGACTGGAGGTGTAAAGAAATGTCATCTACATACATATGAATATGCAAGTCGGCACAGATTGAGGGGAGGTCATTTAAGAAGATGAAGAGGACTGGACTCAGGATGGAGCCCTGTGGGACTCTGATCTGGATAAGAGTGGGTAGGGTGATGGCACCCCCTGTACCAATTTGTTGACGGTACAAGAGGTAGGAAAAGAACCAGTCAGCAACAGGAGCTGAGATGCCGGCAGAGCTCGGCTTATCCAGGAGGAGTGATTGGGACACTGAACCAAAGGCTTTAGCCAGATTAATGAAATGACATCTGTGAAGTTCTGCCAATCCATCACTGAGAGGATGGCCTTAGTGATGCTGAGTAGGAAGGGGATGTTGGAATGATCCTAAAACCAGATTGGAAGGAGGAGAGGAAGTTGGAGGAGTGAAGGAAGTCTGTAAGCTGTAAGTAGACTGCAACGTCGCAAGAGGAGGGAGATATGATGGCAATTGCCAGGAGTGAAGGGATCACCCCATTTTTGTGGAGGAGGAGAACTTTGGCAATTTTCCCCAAGTGTGAGGAACAGGGTAAAGGAGAGATTTAGGTGGTGAGTGGGGGGGGGGAGCAGTAGCAGGAGTGGACTGATGGTGGTGGGGGAGAAAGCAGTAAACCGTGCTAACATGGAGATCCCCTGAGGCCATAAAACCAGTAGGCAAATTTAGAAAATTTGGATCCGTAGGGGACAGGATTACACACCTAAACCACAAAATTCCTGAAAAAGAATCTGGTAGCAATTTTCTAGCCAACATTGATGTGAAAGGGAATTATCAATGTGGTCTCTGTAATAACGAACACCACATATAAAGTGAAGAAATGTTATTAAAAACTTGGCTAAAGGGGAGAATATAGAGACTTTGGACTTATTCATTAATTGTCAAACCATGGGGGTGGTATATTAAATGTTCTTGTGATAGCTTCAATGCTCTAGAGTTGCCCACATAAACCCAAGTATAAGGGAACACAAAGAATACATTGGGTGGGGAGACTTAATAAAGGTGATCCGCAAATTAAATCGTATAAGAGTCTTTCCCATCCCACATACCTTGTAGGTGTTGCGTATGGAGGCTGCTGTCGGTACCATTTTCTGAATAATCTGCACTTTTCAAAATACCGCTGAAACATTTAGGTGAATACAGAAGTGGCGGCTGGGTCCCGATCTAGTGGGCGCAAGATTACCTGGATATTCCACCCAGTTTTGTGACGTTGCAAACACCACTGCTCTCAGTGGGGTTGGGGGGGCTTAATATGCTTATTTTATTACTTTCGCAGGGTCTTGATGACTAAATGTAATATCTACAGCAACACCGGTCTGAACCATGTTTCATGGTTTTAGCACAGTTTTGAAAGTGAGAAACGTTTTCCCTTGCCAGTGTGTACAGGTGCCTGATCAGTGTTCCCTGCAAGTGATCCTCCTGGCACCCACGATGCAGTCTGATCTACACTGGCAAGCGAGCTGACAGCATGTTTAAACACGTTTTCATTTCAGGAGGTGTGGAATGGCACAGAATCGTGTTTAAAACAGGGTTCCGACTAGTGTGGATGCGGTAGCATGGTAAGCTCTGTAATGGTTTGAAAAACATTAACAGATTTTAATTGCAAATGTGGACACGGCCAAAGATTGTAGGTGTACAGGAGTTAAAATCTGTAGGGTTACACTGCATCGGTTTCCGTAACACTGGTCAGTTGATCTCCTTCATTCACTTAGGAGGCTTCTGTTATAGTGATTACAGTAGTTTTTTATTACTGGGCTTTCAAGGGTAGAGGTTTAGACTGAAGAATTTCTCTGCAGGCGGGAGTAGCAAACGAAATAATGAAACGTGTTCACAATTTTTTTTTTTTCTCTTTCAAACCTATAATTAGTAATTAAACCATGGGTAGGGTTCTTGCCAATAGTGGGTTAAACTGGATAGGTGGATCAGATACAAAATGTGCACCAGGTGTTTTACCTGCGCAAAGTTTTAAACCACCATCAGTATAAAGAGCTGCTTGCACACTGCTCCTTGCTCTTTGTTAAAGTGGCAGGCGCAGGAGCCGTATGGGACCATTTGATCCTTTTTGGTAAGTTAGCTGAATTAGACAGTCTGTTTAGAAAAGGGTTTATAATTGTTTTTTTTATTTACGCTATCACTTGGTTTTTATAGGTCAAGGCATGGTCCCCTGCCTTAGAACGATGAGTTAAAATGATAGTGTTTACAGTGTTTGTTACTGGTAAAATACCTGCGTAAATGAATTAATGGAGCTCTGATGCATTTAGTGGTTCTTTGAAACATTTCTAAAGGGATTTACTGAGCCTCGTTGCACTTGTTATATAGAAAACAATCCATAATGATAGTGATATTAAATATCTGACACATTTCTGGTTGAAACTAGAATAGAAATTCCTGGGTTTTCAGTGCTGGTTTTAAATAACAGAATAGGCTGTATTTAGCAGCCAATGTTACAGAAAATATGAGAGCATTACAGGAATACAATAAGAAATTAAAGAAAAAAGTTGTGGTAAAGATATTTTGCTTTGCAACTTTTTTAGAGGGATATGCTGCATTTATGTTGCTACTGTCACTATGCATGATGATTTATTGGGAATTGTTTGTATGGGGCATCTTGTTCAGTAGTATCTTTTTTGTAGTAGAAATATTTGAGAGAGAATTGATTAAAATGTCATTACATCTAAGCCTATTCATAAGTGCAGGCAGCTTTGATGGCTGATTAATTCATTTATTTGAAATCTTACAAATACTGTTTAGTTATGTAAACAGTAATTTTTATGTTGGATATACATGTGGGCCAGTTTTCCCTGATGAAGGGGTAACCTGAAACGTTGGGAGTGATTTCTGGTGGAGAAATGTTTATACTGAATAAAACTGTTTTGAAATTTTATATATTTGGTGAGTGAGTGTTGATCCATTCTGACTACAGTATTTATGCTTGATTAGATCCAGCTCCTCCCTCATGATATGTTTTCATTTTTTGTACCGAGGTGAGCCGAGCCAGAATTGCCTACACTGAAATTTAGAAAAAACTCCTAATAGCAAACAAAGGGAAGGACACTCCAGAACTAGATACATAAATCAAAACACTCGCCACAGCATATGTTTTTTGGAAATGTATTTTTCACTTTCCCCCTTCTCCAGCTCTCTTTGAGCTACACAGAGCCCGAACCCTGTCACTTCACCTTCTCCCAGGGCTTACCTTCTCTGCTGTGCACCCATGCTATCTGTGGTGGGGGCCCTGGGGCTGGCTCAGTTCCCTTGGAGAAGCCATCTTTGTGTGCAGGGAGCCAGTCTAGTCGGTGGGTGCAGGGTCTGCAAGCTCCTGTGTTGCTGTCATTCTGCGTCGGCTGAGGTTTTTCTATTTTGTGGCACCTTCCCCAGGGACACACACACTGAATCTGGTGAAATGCAATGTCTGTTCGGCTCAGTGAATGGCTACAGTCCCTACCTCTGCACACTTCAGCCTGCACTGCCACCCATGGTCACCCAGGTGGTAGTGGGTCCCCCTTCCCACCTACGGAGGGGAGCATCCTCTGAGAGGTGGAGTCCTCCTGCCCTGGCTGGTCCTCTGATGACTCTGGCTCTTTCCTGAACCCAGGTTGCCAGTATCACGAGCAGTAGCGCTACCACTGTGCCGACAGGCCAGCATTCTTGCAAATGTTGACTGTAGTACTCCTTGAAGATGCATCCTTATAAGTATTTTTATTCTTTTAAGGAGATCTGAGGTGTATTGTCATTCTTAGAATGCACCATCTGCTTTCTTGGATCTCATTTTAATTCCATATTGGAGATTTGTTTTAATAATAAGTATTAGTTAATCAGAGTTTGCTTTGTGGCTGTTTAAGGGCTGAAGGTTAATGTTGAGCAAGGGACTATAAGAACAGCAAATCTAGAACACGGGACCCTGAGTAGAAGTTGGCAGGGTTGGGTGGAGATTCGGGAGGAACATGAAGTTTTGTTTTCCAGAGTGGTTGAGTCGTGGAACAGTCTGCCAGCTGAAGTGGTGAGTGCCGGAACTATTATTGATTTCAGGCGCCGCACGGACAGGGTAATGGGCGTAGTAGTTACCCGGGGGTGGTAGTAAGGCAGGGAACATGGTGGTGGGTAATGTAGACAGAAACCCCTTCTAGACAAGGGTCTTTGGGTAAGATAGAGTATTAGGGATTGATGGTCTTCTGTTGTCATTGTCTGTGTTTCACATCTTTATACTGTTTTAAGTGCAAAATAGTGGCTAGTAGTGTCGCATTCAGTATCCTGCTTTTTTTTTCTCTTGTGTTCCCTGCTTTTTTCCACAAGTCTTGGCTTGGCATATGTGTCCAAGATCAGTGTACCCACTTACGAGGACCATGGACTAAAGGACTAAAATACATGTGGCTAGCATGTAATGTCTGGATGTATCCATTCTGAATGTCTAAATAGCTCTATTGCTGTAAGCATGCCGTGTTTTTTAAATTGATTCAAGTATCGATTAAAAAAGGTGATCTGAAATGTTAAGAGGGGATATTGTGCAACGGGGGGAAGTGAGGAGAGCAAGGCTGAAGCTTTATGGATTCACCTTCAGCACTCAAAGTGTAGGAAGGTGAGACTGGGGGTGGTGTATAGGCCTCCCTCCCAAAGTGCGGAAATGGACAGGGAACTGGGGGGACAAATTAAGAGGCTTAGCGGTAATGGCAACACAGTGGTGGACTGGAACACCCCAGCCACCTCAAGTGCCAAAGAGCAGGTCCTCCTGGAGGCATTCCAGGATGGTTTCCTCATACAAAAAGTGACCAAGCCAACCAGAGAGGAGAACACTCTGGACCTGGTTCTTACAAACGGAGAGCTAGTCCAAGACATAGAGGTGAAGCCCCCCCCCCAGCAGGAAGTGACCACCGCACAGTGTGGTTCTCCCTCAGTCTAGGGAAGGAGGTAGCCAGTACAAAAACAAGAGTGGTGGATTTTAAGAGGGCAGACTTTGGAAGGATGGGAATCATTCTGAAAGAGCACCTGGCAATATCAGCCCAGACATGGACGCAAAGCATAAATGGAACATCATAAAGAGGGATCTGGCAGAGGCCACTAGCTCTTGCACCAAGTGTCAAAGCAAAAGGCCAGAAACGAGAAACTAAGCTGATTGAATGGAAAGGTAGTGGAAAAGGTGAGGGGAAAAGAGAGCAGCCTTTAGGAAGTATAAGTTTTCTACTGGGATGAGGATGGGGAGAAATATATGTGTGAAGAAATCCAGGGAGGTGAGCAGAGCATTGAGGGCAGCCAAGGCTTCAAAAGAATTAAGGCTGTCGCATGGGATCAGGGAAGGGCAAAATGAATTCTTCAGGTATATAGGAGAGAGGACATGCAAGGACCAGATTGTATGGATTAGGAAGGAGGGTGGAAGTACTGAATGAGTACTTCTGCTCAGTGTTCACCAGGGAGGGATGGGCGATACCTGGGGGTGGAGGGGTGTCGGGGAGAGAGAAGTAAAACGTGGAGATCTGTTGTAAGGGTGTTGGAGGGCCTACGGGTGGATAAGGCGCCTGGTCAGTACGGAGTGCATCCTAGGGTAGTCAGGGAGTTGGCAGGGGTCCTGGTGGGACCATTGCCGGATTTGTTAAAAACTTCCTGCATACTGGATGCATGCCCAGGGATTGGAGGATGGCACATGTAGTGCCAGTCCATAAATGTGCCCGGGGATGAACCTGGGAACTACAGACCAGTGAGCATTACAGCGATTGTGAGAAAGCTAATGGAGACTGTCCTTAAGAAAAGGCTGGTGAATTTCGTGGAGGAGAATGGTCTAGAGAATGACAGGCAACCAGAGGATAGGATGCTGAAAGGTTTAAGGGCACTGAGGTAGGGATAAGGTACCGGGTCTGGATGGCATTCACGCTTGGGTACTTGAACTAGCTGAGGTCCTGGCAGGACCATTGGCTGACCTGTTTAATACCTCCTTGGACACAGGATGTGTACCACTGGATTGGAGGAGGGCCCATGTGGTGCCCATTCACAAAAGTGAACCCAAGGACGAACCAGGCAACTACTGACCAGTGAGCCTCACATCAGTTGTGGGAAAACTGATGGAGACGATCCTAAAAGAGAGGCTGATGACCTTTTTGGAGAACCATGGTCTCCAGGACTGTCAGCTGCACAGGTTTGTCTCAGGAAGATCCTGCCAGACAAATCTGATTTGAGTACTACAACTGGGTGACAAGGGAACTGAACAAAGGCCATGGGGTGGATGTCCTGTATTTGAATTTCAGCAAGGCCTTCGATTCTGTGCCACATGGGAAGCTGGAATATATAGGGGGTGGGAACAAAGATGGTGAACTGGATCACCAGTTGGCTGAAGGGTAGGCAGCAAAGGGTGGTGGGGGAACTCTTGTCAGCGAGGGATGTGACGAGCGGGGTGCCACAGGGATCAGAATGTTGGGACCAGTGTTGGGATTTTATTGGCTGATATTCCATTACGGGTCGGAGGAAGATCGCCCTCGCAGATCTATTACCAAAGATGGGAGCGTGGTTGATGACATTGAAGGTGGAGGGGCTGCAGGAGGATCTGACCAAACACAGGAATGGTTGGAGGCATGGCAGTTTGGGGTTTAATGCCAAAAAGTGCAAGGTATTGCACTTCGGGGCTAAGAAACAGGGGAGGAGCTATCAGCTAGGGGAGGTATAGCTGGAATGCACCAAGGAGGAGAAGGATCTAGGGGTGCTTATAACTGGGAGTATGACCAACTCTGCTCAGTGCAGGAAGGCTGCAGCAAAAGTCAGCAGGATGCCTGGGTGCATAGCGAGGGAAATCTCCTCTAGAAATAGGGAGGTGAGCCTGCCTTTCTATAGGTCGCTGGTCAGGCTGCACCTGGAATACTGTGTGCAGTTCTGGCACCCATTCCTGAAGGAGGACATCAAATTGTTGGGAGGGTGTACACTGTAAGGCGACAAAGATGACCCAGGGACTAGAGGGATACTCCTATGAGGAGAGGCTGGGCGAGCTGAACATGTATTATCTGGTGGAAAGGAAGGATGGGGGGACATGAACGAAACCTTTTAAATACCTAAAGGGGATAAACTAGACTAATTGAGAAGGACTTTCCAGATCAGAAGGGGGAGGAGGGGCACCACCTGAGATTGGGAGGGGGGGATTCAGGAGGGAAGTCGGGAGACAGTATTTCACTAGTGGAATACTCTGTTTGAGGAGATAGTAGCCTGTAGCATGGTGGACGGCTTTAAGAGGGGATGGGACAGAGCGAGAGGGGGTAATTATGAATAGGGATGGGGAAGGTGGGGCAGCTGCAAGGTGAGGGGCTAGCTGCACAGTCGAGCATACTTGATAGATCATGAGGCCTGTATCTGCTGGCGTTATTTGTATGTTCATATGAGTTTGTATCTGGCAGATCATGTCAGACCAACCTTGTTGACTTTTTTGACTGGGTGACTAAGTCACTGGATAGGGGCCATGCAGTGGATGTCGTTTACCTGGACTTCAGCAAGGTGTGTGACTCTGTGCGCGATGGCGAAAGGCTGACCAGCGTGCTAAATAGCCCGGGAGCAGGGAGGAAACTGGATGGGTGGAGTAAGAGCTGATTGCAGGGCAGGCAGCAGATGGTGGTAGTTGGAGGAGAGTACTTGACACCCAGGGTTGTAACCAGTGGGGTCCCACAGGGGTCGGTGCTAGGACTGGCACTATTTAACATATTCTCAGGCAACATATCAAATGGAGTGGGGAGCAAGATCAGCATCTTTGCAGATGACACTAAGATCTGTGCTCAGGTGGAACGTGAGGAAGGGGGTAAGGTACTGCAAGAGAATTTGGCAACACTTGAGCGCTGGTCAGCAACATGGCAGCTGTGGTTCAATGCTAAAAAATGCAAGGTCTTGTACTAGGGAGCAAAAAACCCAGAGAACAGCTACTGGGTGGGGGGGGACTGCAGTTAACCACTTCAGCTGAGGAGAAAGATCTGGGGGTGCTGGTGACAGGGGACATGAAACTTGGCACAGTGCTGGAAGGCAGCTGCAAAGGTGAACAGAATGGTGGGATGCATCGTCCGGGGAATCGCCTCTGGGAGGGAGGAAATTATGCCCCTGCACAGGTCCCTTGTGAGGCCGCACTTGGAATACTGTGTGCAGTTTTGGTGCCCCTAATTGGAAAGGGTCATGAAACTACTGGAGCGGGTTTAGCTTGGGGCTACTAAGATGATCTTGGGGATGGGGACAGGACATATAAGGAGAGACTGAAGGAGCTCAACATGTACACCCTTGAGGAGAGAGGGGATATGATTGAGACTTTAAAGTACCTGAAGGGCATAAATGGTTAGTTCTGAGGGTTTAAGTTAAAAGGGGGAGGCACACCAGGGGACACGGTCTGAAATTGGAGGGAGGAAGGTTCAAGTGGGAGATGAGGCACTATTTCACGGAGAGGGTGGTGGCAGGTTGTGATGCGCTGCCAGAAGAAGTGGTTTCACTGCGGACAGTGGGCAGCTTCAAGAGAGGGCGGGATAAGGCCAAAGGGAGGGTCAAATCTGTGGGGAAGTTTCACATACGAGTAGTGTGTTATTGTTGGAATTTCACAGCAAAGCCTTCAGTGCAAGTTGGTGTAACCTGGAAGTCTGGCTTCGGTGTCATTTTGTCACAGTGGTTAGAAAAGAAATGACAAAAATTGTCTCCTCTGGTGCGGGAGCAGGACCACAAGGCCCTTTTGCCTCTACAGCGGTCGCAGTCAGCATAGCTTGGTTGACAGAAGGTGAACCAAAAATGTCTTTTGATAGTTCAGGCCGTAAGAGACCTTGGCAAAAAGGTTTACTCCTACATTGTTCACCGTACCATAGTGCAAACTAAAGCAGATCTGCCAGAGGTAGAGAGTAAAGAGGCATCTCTGATGGTGGCATTAACAATGGGCCTAATCAAAAACAAACAAAATGGTGAGACAAGGGTGGAAGCCCTGGATACCAGGACCAAGGGAGTGAATATCTGGCTGCTGGGGTTGTCTGAAGGAGCTGAAGGATCTACTTCGAGAGACTATATTGTGCAAGTGCTGTCCTCTGCTTTGAACCTGAACCCAACATCATGATAACTCAGTATGATGATATATCACTATAATCACAACTAATAAGAAATTAGCGTTACACAATTGCGATTATAACCAAGTACATATATCCTGTGTTTTGGGTTTTTTTTTTTTTTGTTTGTTTTTTTCTTTCAACTCCTGTTATTCATATGGGTCCCTGCAGTATGGACTATCTAGTCGGTGTTAAGGTGGCACCTTCCTCATCTTCTTTTACGGTGTTCTGGAACTTCCCACTTTTTTACACTAGCTCTTATGGGGTGGGAGGGAAGGGTGGTTTGGAGGGTTGTGGGACCTGTGGATAAAAGAGGTGGGTCTGGGTGGGTTAGTGGGTGGGGGTGTTTAGGTAGACTATCACATGCTTTATGTACTGTAATGACTGTATGTGATATGTCGCTTCATATGTTCTATTGTCCTGTATGGTGATCTTTAAATAAAGCATATTAAATTAAAAAAAAAAAAAAAATTGCATTTATTGTGCAGTATGATATGCCATGATAGTGTCTTAACTTGCTTCTCTGGCAGCATGTCACCCTTCAGATGCAACCATGATTCCTGATTCCCCACCTTCTTCTATTCAGATTGTTACTATGTTTCCTAAAATTATAAATGGCTGCAGATTATCACGAGAATCTGTATTCTGATAATTTTTTTTTTTTTTTAGTTACACAAATGTAATACTAAAAATGTTATATTGTGACATCCCTACCCAGTAGTGGAGATGTTGAGTTTATGGGATAGCACCCAGGCTTCAAGTTGGAGGGGAGACACAAGACTGCCAGGGAATGGGATATACATATGTCGTTTCTGGATTATTACGGTGATCGGGGGTTGGGCCGGGAGACGCAAGCTGGACTGACAGCTCTTGCCACCTATCTTCTATCCAGTGCTTGGCCAGAGGGTGGTGGTCGGGTGTTTGCACACGTCTGTGTTCTTTGATAGGAGTAATAATTTGAATACATAAAGCAGTGCAGCGATACCGGCTATCCAGCATTTAAAAAACCTCTGAATATACCATTGTGTCCTGTAAGAGGGAGTCCTCATTTGCAGGGGTGCAGCTGTATATTTTGTATAGGGCTGTCCACTTAGAGCGATTAACTAGGGGCAACTTAATATAGCCCACTTCCAAACAAGAAAACCTGGTTAACACGTCACTAACTTGTTTAGCGATGTGATAACCTTCAGAAAATGGGTGTCTCAGTGTTTTTTAGGTTGCTACTGAAGCTTTTAGACGTGTAGATAAATTGCTCATTGAACTGAGGAACATTATTTTGACAAATGAAGATAGCTAAATGGACATTTTTGCTTTTATCTTAAGTAAACAAGAGCCCTGCTGCAAATGGGGACTTACGTTTTACATCCCGATTTTTATGGTTAATAATAGTGTTAACTCGCCTGTGTGTTGTAACTAGTGGGTGGGATAGATGGAAATCTGTTCTTATTAGTGTGAAAATAATGTTGTTGGAAGCATTGCCATCTACTGTGATGCTACCTCATGGTGGAGTTGTTTTGCAGTTTTTCATTTCAGAATGAATAAAAAGACATTGTGTTATTTTCTTCTCTGCTTTTTTGTCTATATTTTTCCTACTGTGGTCTATCCACCAGAACTCCTTCCATCACACCCCATGCCTGGCAACAAAGCCCCATTGGTCATCGCCACAGAATTGGTCTTCACCACAGAATGCATGGCTACCAGAACTGCAGCTCAGGGCTGTTGCCCAGAATGGCCTTTCATGAATAGGCCCCTGCCCTGCAGCATCACAGCAAGCATTCAGACTTCAGTGCAGCCAGCGGTCGTCAGTGCTTTGGTTACACTGTGTTGGAGGAGTTGCCCAAGTTGATATGGGACCTGCAGTGGCCATGATAGGTTGGCGGACTTCCATCTGTCCAAAGGCATACAGCCGTTTCCTACTGGTTTTGTGCATGATTTCTTCCTTGAGAGTGAATTACTAATATTTGGTGCTGGCAGATGAGGCACTACTGTGTCACCATGCTCTCCCTCCTCCTACAGTGCTAAATTTTGCTTCATTGGCATATGTGGTCACCCAGGTGGCAACATACAGTCGTGGCCAAAAATATTGGCGCCCTTGCAGTTTTTTCTAATAATGCACCATTCCTTCCAGAAAACTGTTGAAATTAAGAAATATTTTGGTATCCACATATGTATTTCTTTGGTTTGCAGTGGAATAAAACACAAAAAGCAGAAAAATTTACTAAGTCTTGGCTTATTCCACACAGAAATCCCTAAATGGCCTGGACAAAATTATTGGCACCTTTTAGAAGTAGTTAGAAATAATTAGATTTCAAGCAGGTGATTCTCCTTCACTTTGGAACTGAACTCGCCGGTGGTGAGTTGCAGGTGCCTGCAATATAAAAATCACTCATTCAGCCAGTTTGAATAGAGAAAAGGACTCATTCTCTTGTTTTGTGTCCCTGTGTGTACCGCAGTGAGCGTGGAGAAAAGAAAGACAGCCAGAGAATTGTCTGAGGAGGTGAGGCAGAAGATTGTAGCCAAGCATGGACAATCTCAAGGCTACAAATCAATCTCCAGAGACCTTGATGTTCCTGTTTCCACCGTACGTAATGTTATCAGGAAGTTTAAGGCCCATGGCACTGCAGCCAACCTCCCTGGACGTGGCCGCAAGAGGAAACTTGATCGAGCTGCTTTCTCCACCATTCGAACAACCTGCGCTGCAATCTTCGATCAACTGCCAAACCGATTCAAGCTGACCCTCAGACACAAGGTACGACAGTTTCAACTCTCACCATCCGTCACCAACTCAATGAAAGGGGGTTATATGGTAGGAGGCCCAGGAGGACCCCACTGCTGAGAGAGAGAGAGACATAAGAAAGCCTGACTGGGGTTTGCCAAAACACACCTGAACAAGCCAAAATCCTTCTGGGAGAATGTCCTGTGGACAGATGAGATCAAATTAGAGCTTTTTGGTAAAGCACATCATCTCTATGTTTACAGAAAACAAAATGAAGCCTTCAAAGAAAAGAACATCTTCTCTACAGTCAAACATGGAGGAGGTTCAGTGATGTTTTGGGGTTGCTGTGCTGCCTCTGGCACTGGGTGCCTTGAACGTGTGCATGGCATCATGAAATCTGGAGACTACCAGGCCATTTTGGAGCGCAGTGTTGAACCCAGTGTCAGAAAGCTGGGTCTCCGTCGAAGGTCATGGGTCTTCCAGCAGGACAATGACCAAAACACATTTCAAAAAGCACCCAGGAATGGTTCAAGACAAGATGCTGGACTGCTCTGAAGTGGCCAGCAATGAGTCCAGATCCAAATCCCATTGAAAACTTGTGGAGAGATCTGCAAACAGCAGTTGGGAGAAGGCACCCTTCAAATCTGGGAGAACTGGAGCAGTTTGCACAAGAAGAGTGGGCCAGACTTCCAGTAGAGAGGTGCAGGAAGCTCATCCATGGCTATAGGAAGCGGCTGATTTGCAGTTATTTTGACCAAAGGCTGTGTTACCAAATATTAGGTCTAGGGTGTCAATTTTGTCAATGCCATTTCTTTTCATTTTCTGATTTAAAAGGATATATTAAATTCTGAATCAAAAACAAAGGTTCTGTAATAACAAAGAATTGTGGAGACCAAATACTGTACTGTTTAATTTCAACTTATGTTTAGAGGAAATTGTGAGTTATTTGAAAAAGTGCAAGGGCGCCAGTATTTTTGGCGACGACTGTAGCAGCAGTACATAGTAGCTACCTTTCCCCTAGAACATTAAGTGGGACACTTCTCCATCCGCATACTGATTTTCCAGCAACCCGGGCTTAGGATGTGAGCCTCCATCACTGGGTGTTACGAGCAGCAGCCCTACGATTGCACTGATGGGCCGGCCAGTCTTTTTTTTTTCTGTTTGTTTATGCCTCTCCCCAGCCTTTCCTTATTCTCAGGACCTACAGGCATCTCCTGATCTCCCATCTGCAGGCTTCTGCTTCCGTGGAGCCTTGGATAGATTCCCCCCTTCCCCCCCCGGCAGGGTTGGGATAGGTGGTGTACCCCTGAAATGCTGCTAGTTTCGTCAGGTGGTGGCAGTGCGCCGGGGAACTGGGAATTTGGATAAAGCTGGGGCCTTCATTGCGGAGGTGCTGGGGCCATATTTTTTCCATTTGTCCATCAGCCGCTGGGGTCATCACTTACAAGGATGTCAAGGCGCACCTGCACATGGCTGTATGTGTCTGCCCACCAACATCTGCAATGTTCCTGCCTTCCCCTTGGTCCTCCAGCTGCACTACCACTTGAATTCACCCAAGTGGCAGTATTGAAGCAGAGGATGGAACCCTTCCCTCTCTGGATGAGGAGAACATTCTCTGAGATACTCAGTCCTCCCCTGACAACTTGTTACCGAACTTGGGTAATTGGCGTCATGAGCGGTAGTGCTACTGCTGTGCCCACAGGCCGGCCATATTTATTTTGTGAGAGATGGTTATGAACTTATCCTCCTGCATATCATTTTTGTCTGACTGCACCGTGTGACCCAGGTTTGCAGGACATTTTGGCAGCTTATTTACTCCCTGCAAGCCTTACAGTAACAGTAAATGAAGTGATTAAAATTGGACGAATGCAGATTTATTTGTGACTGGCCCCTGGCTAAATACGGTTGGTTGCAGGGTGGGAGGACAAAATGGAACTAAGGTTGGCAGGCCAGTTTGGAAGGGGAGGGGGTAGTTATATGCTACAAAGAATTTATTTATTTTTTTTTTTTGTAATCACAAATTTTATTGAAGAATGTCTTCCCCATATGTGTTACAGAAAATAGAAACCGTAGTAATACATGAAAGAAAACAGTCAGTTACACATTGCAGTACATGCACTTTAAGCATAGTAGGTTATAACCTCTTAAATTAGAATTTCATAACTTTTGTGAGCTGTTCCTAATACATATATAAACACATTTGGGGGGGAAAAGGCTTTCCCCATCCCGTGGATTGTTTGCATCTCTTAGCAGTTGGGTAATAATGGATCTAGCTCCATATATATAGTAAAGTGTCCATCAAAAGCTTCAGATGTATTGCGCTGTTTGGCATTATAAGTTATAAATTCTGTGCATTATTTGAACCCACATTTGTTTAGTAGGTCTCTGAAGTCATCCAAATTCTTGTATAACTTTTTTTTTGCCAGCTGTGAAGAACAGTTTAAAAACTGAATAACTTTACATCCGGGCTATACACCTGAGGGGTTTGGGGAACCCTGAAGGCCCCGACAAAGGGGTATGTGTGGCACTAGAGCTAGGTAGCCAAGTCCCAGAGACGACAGGAGATGGGTTTGAGGGTTCACCAGTAATGGGGTAGTGGAGAGGAATGGCTAAGGGAGCAAAATAAATGAATGCAGTACACTTATTAAAAATTGTACAGAATTCATCAAAAATAAGCCTTTAGTTTAATGAAATGGTGAAGTGCAAGGAATTAACCTGCTGGAGAAGGTCCAGAGGAGGACTACAAAGATGATAGCCGGTCAGCAGGGTAAGGCGTATGAGGAGAGGTTGAGGGCACTTAACATGTACTCCCTGGAAGACAGGAGATGGAACATGATTGGGACCTTCAAGTACTTGAAAGGGATATAAAAGGCTGATGAAGAGAGTCTCTTTAAGCTGAGTGGCAGCAATAACACGAGGGGACACAGCCTTAAGCTTGAGGGTGGGATGTTTAGGAGGGAGATTAGGAAGCATTTCTTCACAGAGAGGGTGGTAGACACTTGGAATGCACTACCAGAAGAGGTAATCTCATTGAAAACGGTGGGCAGCTTTAAGAGAGGCTGTGACAGGCATAGGGGAGGGTAAGGGTCATAGGTAAGGAGGATGGGAGGGCAGGGAAATTAGCTCAAGCTATGAACCCTGCAATATGAGCAGACTTGATAGACCAAATGGCCTTCCTCTGCTGGCTTCTTCATATGAAGTCACATTCAGCAAACGTAAGCCACAGACAGAATATGATGCAGTGTGCTTTGAAAGCTCTCTTGTTTAGAGATAATCCAACACTGTATAGTACGTAAGCATTAAGCCATGAGAAGGGGGCCTTCTACTAGGGAATTAATGCATAGTTTGAGGGGGGGGGTTGGAGCACAAGGCCGAAGACAGAGTGCCCCAACCATGCATTAATTTCCTAGTAGAAGACTCCTTTTGAGTGGCTTAATGCACTTGTAACATGGCAAGCGTTTCCAGAAATAAGCAGATTTATTATTTTTAATGCTTACTTGTAATGCAAGAAAAGACACACAGTTATTTCTTAACTTTAACACTGTATTGGTAGTGCATATTCTGTTGAATGTAACCTGTCTTTTTTTTTTTATATATATGCAAGCAGGCTGGGAAAAATCCTATTGCCTGGCATAGAAAACCCTCTCCGGAGAATTACATTATTATTAATTAAGTAATTAATGAGAATTAAAATATTATTAAATCTGAGCCTGCCAGTCTCCCCAAGAACTATCGCCCAATAACTTGTTTACCAGCAACATATAAACTATGTACTGGAATCGATGCAGATAGTCTACAATCATTTAGACTGCAATAAACTCATGGCAATAGAACAAAAAGGCAATAAAAGAAAATCATATGGTACAAAGGACCATCTCCTGTTGAACAAAGCCATTATGGAGAGCTGCAAAAAATGCCGAAATCTTAGTGTAGCATGGATCGACTACAAAAAAGCATTTGACAGTATCCCACACTCCTGGATCACTGAGTGTTTACGGATCTACAGGATACATCCCACACTGATAAACTTAATTGCAACAACAATGACAAAGTGGCAAACCACCCTGCAATTAAATCATGAGAGAGGTCAAATCACCATCCCAAATATAAGCATCCAATGAGGGATATTTCAAGGTGACTCCTTGTCACCACTTCTGTTTTGCCTTGCCCTCAATCCCTTGAGTAGCTTAATCAACAACCTAGGCTATGGATACAGCTTGAACCCCAGAAACAATCAACAGCTAACATCTCACCTTCTATTTGTAGATGACCTAAAACTTTATAGTTCATCTGACAAACATTTGAAAGAACAACTACAAATTAAGACCTTTTCTGATGACGTACGGATGACGTTTGGCCTAGACAAATGTGCCAAAGCAACATTTGTAGCAGGAAAGTTAACTCTTAAAGAAAACATGAATCTGGCGGAGGTTTGTGACATAAAAGAACTTGAGCAAGAGGGAGTGTATAAATACCTGGGAATAGATGAAGGAGCAACAGCACAACATGAACAAATGAGAGTAAAAGTAAGCAAGAATATTTTTGAAGGTTAAAGTTAATTCTGAAAACTGATTTGACCTGAGAAAAGTGCAAGCTATAAACCAGCTCGCCCTTCCAGTGATATCATACAGTTTTGGTGTGATAGACTGGCCATAGAAAGTGTTGAACCAGCTAGATATAAAAACAAGAAAAATGTTTCATGCTCACCAGTTAATATACAAAAATCAGTGCATGCCAAGATTTTACTGTACATCCCAAGGGCAGAGGAAGGCATGGGCCTCCATTGAGATTGATTACACATATAGATCCACAATAGTGGGGCTATATACATACTTACTGACATCCTTGGACCCAAATATAGTCAAGGTCTTGCATCATGAAGAAAATAAGCCTAAAATGACTTCACTCATCAAATTAGGAGAAGCCTTCAGAAGGGTAGCAGAGATTGATGTCAATCCACAAGTAGATAAGGAATTGTCAGCAACAGAAAACGCAAAGAATCAGAAAAAGGAGTATAAGGATAAAGACCAACAGAAAAAAAACAATTGGAAAGACCATAATTATAGTGGAAAATACAGGGAGCTACTGGAGCAACCACAGGTCGATCAAGCCCTGACCCATGAGTGGGTAAAAAGAGGTGAATTTAGGCCACGAGATGAGACTGATAATGGCAGCCCAAGATAGTGGGCTACGCACAGGATGGTTCACAAAATCCTTACTATTCTCCCTTTACCTTAACACCCTTCCACGCTCTTGCTTGGGGAACATTTTATTGTACGCTGATGATGCAGTCATCTTTGCCTCAAGTCGTAACCCTACTGCCCTCCAGGACTCGCTGCAGAAGTCCTTCACTGAAGCCGAGGGCTGGTTCAAGGAACATAGATTGGTGATAAATCTTAAAAAAACAAAAACCATGTTCTTCACTCATCCCCAAAACAAGTCCTGCAATTTCAAACTCCTCATCCACTCTGGGTCCTCATTCCCACTCGAACAAGTTTGCTCCTATAAATACCGAGGATCCATTTTGACCCTCCTCTCCTTCCATGGACACATCGCTGCCCTAGCCACTGCCACTAATATCCGATTGGGCATCTTACATCGGTATAAACACTGCCTCCCCGGAGGCTCTTCGACTTCTGAGTCACCTCCTCTATCCTGTCCCTAGTGGACTATGGACTGCCGGTATGGTGCTGCTGATCAGACCGCACTCCATAAAATTCACTACTCTGAATAAGGCCTGCAGGTTAATTACTGGAGCACCTAGGATGACACACACCTGTCCTGTATGCTAAAGCACTGGTGCTTGATCTAAATGGCGCCTCAAATATCTTACCTGTACCCTTACAAAAAGACCCTCCTTGGGCTTTCCCACCAGGATTGACCACCACCGTACGCCGCTCTGTCCCACTAGTTCATACTTGGACCTCTGGGAAAACCTCTCTTGTTATCCCTAGAGCTAGGACCTCTCACGGCCAAAGAACCTTCAGCTTTAGGGCCCCCTCCTGGTTCAACACACTGCCCCCTCCATCTCCGAAGCTCCAACTATATCGTGCTTCAAAACTTCCTTACGTAACCACCTTATTAACACCCGATGCTGTAACTGCCACTAGTCAAAGCCGTACTCAATACTTAAGACAAAGCTTATTACTAAGCTGCTAAGGACGCCATAACTCTGGTATTGTTTGCATCCATCCTACCTGTACCAGCTTGTTTGTATCTATGTCTTAATTTTACTGTTATACTTATGTGTTGTACTGCTATACTGTGTATTTTGGTTTGTCTTACTGTGACAAGGTATCTTTGTAAATGAGCCTATGGCTCAAAGGTTTTCCAAACTGCTGTTTAAATAAAATAAAAAAAAAAAATTAAAAAACAGGAGACACAGACAAGTGCAGGTTCTGTAGCACAGAATTACGACATACGAAATTTGCCAGCAGATAAAGGCCTAGAGGTCTATCAAGTCTGCTCGAATGTGCAGCTAGCACCCCTTATTCTGCAGCTGCCCCTCCCTTCCACCCTTCCCCGTCATTAACCCTCCCCCTTGTCCTGTCCCATCCCCTTTTGAAGCAGTCCACTGTTCTACTGGATACCACTTCTGCAGGTAACGCATTCCACCCAGCCACCACCATCTCTGTAAAAGAAAAAAAAGTGTCTCCTCCTCTCCCTCCCGAACCTTCCTCCCTCCCTCCAGTCTCATATCATGGCCCCTGGTGGCCTTCCCCTCCCTTACTTTGAACAGCCCCTCTGTACCCGTCTTTGTTTATTCCTTTCATGTATTTAAAGGTTTTAATCATGTCACCCCTGTCCTCCTCTCCTCCAGTGAGTACATGTTCAACTCCTTCAACCTCCTCTCGTATAAGTCCCCAGCCCTTGATCATCTTTTGTTGCTCTCTGCACCCCCTCCAGTAACTTAATGTCCCTCTTCAGATACGGGCGCCAGTACTGCACACAGTACTCCAGGTGTGGTCTAACTAATGACCTATAGAGTGTGGCAGAATCACCTCCTCCCTCCTCGAGGATATACCCCTTGCAATACAACCCAGCATTTTGTTGGCCTTTGCAGCTGCCTTCCTACATTGTGCCGAGTTGTTCATTGACCCTGTAATGAGCACACCCAGTTCCTTTCTCCTCTGTCTGGGCTTGCTGCACTCCCCCCAGCTGGTAACTCATCCTTGGGTTCTTCATCCCAAAATGCAGCACCTTGCACTTTTTGGCATTAAACCCCAGTTGCCAGGTGTCTGACCAGGCTTCAAGCTTTGCCAGATCCTGCAACCCCTGCCATCCCCCCTAGGTCATCCACCACCACGCCTACCTTGGTATCATCAGCAAACAAACTGATCTTGCTCTTGATGTCCCATGATATGTCTGCAATGAATATCCCAAACAACACTGGTCCCAACACCGAGCCCTGTGGAACACCGCTCATCACTGCCCTTGGGTGTGAGAGCTCCCCACCCACCACCACCCTCTGTTGCCTTCCCTGAAGCCAGTTTCCTACCCATCTCACCAGCTTTGCACCTGCCCCTGTACCTACTAACTTCCTTCCCAGCCTTCCATGCGGTACTGAGTCAAATGAATTACTGAAGTCCAGATACAGGACATCCACTGCATGGCCCCTGTCCAGTTGCCTAGTTACCCAGTCATAGAACTCCACCAGGTTGGTTTAGCAGGATCTGCCACGTATGAAGCCATGCTGTCTGCTGTCCTGTAGTCCTTTGGCCTCTAGGAGGGCCACCAGCCTCTCCTTCAGGATAGTCTCCATTAGCTTACCCACGATGGATGTGAGGCTCACTGGTCTGTAGTTTCCCGGTTCATCCTTAGGGCTACTCTTGTGGAGGGGCACCACATGAGCCATCCTCCAGTCCTGAGGTACACACCCTGAATGTAGTGAGGCATTAAATAGGTCTGCCAAAGGTCCTGCAAGGACCTCTGCCAGCTCCTTCAGTACCCTGGGGTGGATGCCATCTGGGCCTGGTGCCTTGTCCACCCTCAGTGCCTTCAAACCCTCTCGATCTCTGCCCTCCATGATTTTCCCATCTGTCACCCCTTCCCCCCTGTTTCTGCCACTTCCCACTTTGGGTGTCACCCCCCTCTTCTCTTTAGTAAATACTGAGCAGAAGTACTCATTTAGTGCTTCTGCCTTATTGCACCCTGCTTCCACCCAACCCCCCTCCTTCCTAATCCTTACTATGTGATCCTTACAGCTCCTTTTCTCCCTGATATACTTAAAGAAGTCCTTCTCCCCCTTCTTAATGCCTTGTGCCAGCCAGAGTTCCGTAGATGCTTTGGCTCCCCTTACTGCCCTTGTCACCTCCTTCGATTCTGTCAAGTACTCCTCCCTGTCCTCCCCCCTCCCTGTTTTCTTGTACTTCCTAAAGGCAGCTCTTTTCTTCCTTACCTTTTCCATGACCTCCTTGCTCAACCAGCTCGGTTTCTTAGCCCTAGCCTTCTTGCTCTGGGCTTTGCAGCAGGTTATGGTTGCCTCCACTATCCCCAGCTTTATGAGCTCCCACCTCTGGTTAGCATCCATACTAGATTGAATTCTGGCCAGGTACCCTTTTACCACTTCCCTCATCCTCCCAAAGTCGGCCCTCCTGAAGTCCAGCACTCTTGTGCCAGATTCCACTCCTTCCTTGCCCATATCCAATGTGAGCCATACTGAGTGGTGGTCACTCCTTGACAGTGGTTCCTCCACTGTAAGTGTTCTCACAAAGTCCCCATTTGCCAGCACAAGGTCAAGGGTATTCCCTAGCCTGGTTGGTTCACTGACCATTTGCAGCCGGAAGCTGTCCTGAAGGCATCCAGCAGTACCTGCTCCTTCTGTTCCTGGTTGTTGGGGTACTCCAGTCCACTCCTGGCATGTTGAAGTCCCCACAATCACCACACTACCCTTCTCGTGAGGTCCTCCTGATCTGTCCCACTAGTTCCTGTCTAACTCCTCCATCTGAGATGGTGGCCTGTACACCACTCCCATTCTAAGAATCCTATTCTTGGAATCCTGGATTTGCATCCAAAGTGACTCCACTACCCCTCCTCCCTTCCTCCCTTACACAGTTCAGTCCTTCCTTCACATACAGTGCCACCCCTCCTTTCCCAATCACCCTGTCCCTTCAAAATAACCTGTACCCTGGTACAGACAGGTCCCAGTCATTGTATTGGGTGGCCCATGTTTCTGTGTGATGCTGCAATGTCCACCTCTCCCTCTGCCATGAGAACCTGTAACTCTGCAGTTGTCCTCCCAAGGCTCTAGCATTAGGGTAACCACCTTCCACCCTTCCCCCTCCCATCCTGCCCCCTTCCTAGCACCACCAATAGTACTTGCCATGTGTCCTTTGTCACTATGGGAGTAGCTCATATGGTTTCCCAACCTGTGGTCTCTGCATATCTCTTCCCCAATTGCCACCCCCCACTCCTAGTTTAAATTCCCAACTTCCTCTATGTACTCCTCCATCCTCTGTTTCAACACTTTCTTTCCCTCCTCACTCAAGTGTAGTCTGTCCTTGGCATAGAGACTACTGTCCTCCCAGGTCCCTCCCACCCCCAACAGCCCATACCCTTTAGCACAACACCAGGTTCTTAGCCATCTGTTAAATTCCTCTATTCTCAGCTTTCTTGTTGTGCTTGCCTTTGGCACCGGAAGTATCTCTGAAAAATTACTGACTCTTCCTGCCCTCACATAATTGTGCTAGTTCCTCAGACCTCCTCTGGACTATATCTACCGTCTTGTCAGCCAGGTCATTTGTCCCCAGATGTATAATTAAATGAGGCTTGTCCCTACCCCTTCTAGCATATTTCAGAACAGACTGTCCCACCCTTTCTGCTGTCATTCCTGGCATGGCCTCCACCCAAATGCGACTATGCCTCTCCTCCTTGCTACCCCACCTGACTCCTCTTAGTATTGAGTCCCCCATTCCACCCCTCTTACTCCCTGCTTGCTTCCATTCATCTCCCTCTCTCTTTTCCAGCTCCTCTTCTTCCTCCTGCACATTATTTCCCCCTTTTACCCCTGTTGCTATTCTCCCAGCAGAATTTCCCCCTGCTCCAGTTTGGTCCAGGCATTTATCAATTACTCCTCTAATTTCATCATTTCTCTCCTCCACCTTCTTCCTCTCTAGCAGTGCAAAACTATTTTCTGAAGACCCTTCACAAATGCCCGCTCCCTCTCTCTTCATAGTAACCTGTTCTCTCCTTTCCACTCCATGACTTTTGCCACTTCTTCGCCTCCCCTCACAAGTCCCTATCTCCTCCTTCCATTTGTCTTTTGTCTCTGACCTGGTTTCCTGGCAATCGTTCTTCCTGGCCTGGGCCCCTTTGTCTCTGCTTCCCTTCTTCTGACCCTCTCCTCACCACTGTTGGCTTAAATCGCCCTCCCTCATCTCCCCTTCTTCCTCCTTCCAGTATTGGGCTAAACCTGCCCCCAGTCTGCCTTACCTGTCTTAGTTCCTCCTGCAGACCCTCAATCTCCTTTCTAAGTTGTTCTATGTGGTTGCACACTAAACATCCTCCCACGCTGCAGGCAATTTTTAGAAAGATTGGTGCACCGCAGTTGTTGCAGCCTACCACCCTACCCATTGCTGTCGTTGCCCACCAATGACCCCCCACCCTTCCAGATGCAGGATACCAAACATTCCCCCAAGTCTCCCCTCTCCACCCTCTATCAGTGCAAAACATTATTTTCTTTATTTCCCTTACCTCCTTTGTTGTACACGTTTAGATATATTGAGCAACTGCGTTTTATATTCCTATCCTTCCTATCCACACTCAAAAAGAGAGATTAAGTAGCCATTGCACAACCTTCTTCAAACTCCTACTCCTCCTTTCCCCAATGCAATATCAATGCGAAGAAGTAATAATGAAAGCTCCTATATTTGCATTTACTTCCCTTCCGCTGAGATAGCAGTCACCTCTTCACTTGCTGCTGTTCCTTTCCTGGACGTCTGCTTCTGCTGTGACAGGTGCATATCCCTTGCCTGTTTGAGGAAGTGATGTCAGAACCCCTGGTACAAAGGAAATCCTGGACCAGGGTGGGTGGGTGAGGGTTTGGGGGTGGACCAGCCCAAGTCTTCCAGAAACAATCAGGTAGCTGAGGCCTCTGTTCAGACCATTAGCACCCTTCCCCCACTCTGCATAAAACTTTGCAGCTAGTGAAGCCAGCAACAATGAATTCCAGTTCTACTCAAAGCCCCCCAAGTAGGTTTGCTACCCAAAGAAACAGGACTCCAATTCAAACAGCTTCACCAACAACACATCAAAATAGGCTTGGAATTAGAAGATATAGGTCTCCAATTCAAAGAAACAGATCCAGTTAAATCACACCAATTATACTGTAAAACATAAGAAACAGGCCTCTACAAATGCAGCCTGCCACACAGTGAATCATCAAACAATGAGCCCACTTATAGCTACCAAAACAGGTTTCAAAATTCTAACAGCCCCAAACAATACCCTGCTAGCCCCTTAGTAGTAAGAAAGGAAAGAAATAACCTACCAAGTAGAATCCACAAGAAACAATGTAAAAACAAGAAGAAGTTACTGTACTGTAGATCTGATCCTGTCCCCCTTCTAGTTCCTTCGGGATTAGGAACAGTTGCGCATCTCGTGGCTGGATGTGAAGTACTCATGGCAGAAGGCCTGCAAACTGAAAGACACAACAATGTAGCAAGATTGGTTCACTGGAAACTGTGCAAACACTGTAACGTACAGGTAGCAGAGAGACACTGGAAACATGAACCACAAAGAATCGCAGAGAATGAAAAAGTAATGATCATATGGGATCACCCAATACCAACAGCCAAGAAAGTGGAAGCAAGAAAACCCGATATTGTAATACAAGAAAAGAGAACAAAGGTAGCATTGCTGATTGAAATAGCCACCCCTAGTGACTACAGTATGCTGCGTACAGAGACACAAAATCATGAAATACCAAGATATGCAGTCAGAAACCAAACTGATGTGGAATAAGGAGACACAGATTGTTCCAGTAGTGCTTGGAGCAATGGGACTAATCAAAAAGAACTTTCAGGCACATTTAAATATGCTATAAGTACTCGTGACACCTTATGAACTTCAAAAGGAAGCCGTTTTGGGGACATTGCGTGTGCTGAGAAGAGCGCTCTCAGCAAACATCAAAGATTAATACAGTACTCATTTCTTGAGTTTTGAATATGCCCTGGCTAAAGAATGGGGTCCATTCTTTCCACGGTATTAGAAATCTCTAAACATTTGGAGACACTAAGCCAGAGAGAACCAGCTTTCAAAATGTAAATGCCCGCCAGACAACCACAGTGTTTCAGTTCTTTTCGGCAATCTGGGCATGCATTGCATTTTCCAGCCTGGCGCATGCACAACTGTCGAAGTAGACCCCCGCGCTTCTTTTTCACTCAACTCCATCAGCAGAGGTGGGTTGCTGATGTCTGAAACATTTTATATAAAATTATTGGATCTATTGTCTGAATGTTGGACTGTAACATTCAGCAGCAGCCAGTAGCATTGCATTACAACACTTGCGACATGTTCCTTCTCTCCCCCCCACTCCCAGTCACCTCACAGATTTGTTTCAAGAGTCCTCCAGTCAGAGTGCAGAGTTTACTCTGCATAGGAGCGGTCGTCGGGTTTGGGGGTACCGTAGAGAGAATCGGACGAGGAAGGTTCAGCACTGAGGAACACGTAGTGGCCAGCTACCATCGGCAGATCGCGAGTGACAAGAGTAGACCCACTAGTCCTAAAATTAAAACTTGTGTGTCCGGTCATACAAAAGCATGTATAGCAGACCGGCAAAGTGAAGTTCGATGCTCAAGGGGATGGCGGTTGGCAGTGGCGGGAGCTGGAATTCTGGCACACCATGTCTGCAAATCTGCACCTGGCTGGCAGGCTGTGAAGAGTGAAGGGCAGACAACATCGGTGATCTGTGGACAGGATAGTCTGTCCCAGCAGTCAGAGGTCAGGACAAACCAGTTCTCGAGTGTGAACAAGAAGCCTAATAAACATGCCAACACCTGTAACATTAGTAACTCTATGTGAGTGAACTGGGTGCAGAGGGAAGTTGGGGGCAACCTGCTTAGTCCCCTGAAATGGCAAGACTCCATTCTGCTCATCGGGGGAGAGAACATAATGGTGAATAGCACACTTAAATGATTTATCAGAACGGGGGTGATAGAGTAAAGGTTTATGATAATGGCTATAGGATTGCTGGGATGAATGGAGCACTCCGATTGGCTAGTAGGTGTGTAGGTGTTTTCCCCGCAATCACAGGAGGCTGAAAGTTGTACTAGCAACACTTGACTACATTATTAATGTCCTTACACTGTCTAACTGGTAGTCATTGACAGGACTAAAGAAAAAACAGTTATCCTTACCATACTCAGTATGGCTGCTATTTCTCCAAACACCAATCTCAGAACAGTGACCCCACCAAAATCCCCTGGCTGCTGAAAATCCAACCTCCATTGCTGTTGACTAAGGCCCACTTAGAACATCTGAAATGCCTGTAATTTTCCTGTATTATTATTGTTGTTGTTAGTTTGTTTTTGTTTTTTAAATCAATATCCACACCCCACCACCCTAGGTGTAAAGAAAACCCAACCCTCAGTTGCTTATTACCTCAATAAAATAAAGTTGGTCCTGTTCTATGGCCTTTCCCCACCCAGGAGTAGTAAGTCCCCTTCCCTGAAAAGTGATTCCCCACTGCCAATGGGAATCTTTAGCCCTTCCCCTGCACCACTAGACTAGTAAAGCTGCCTCATTCACTGGGAGTAATGACCCCTAACCCAAGAAATAGTGTGGATCATCCCACAAGGCATAGGGTTAGTTTACCCACCTGTCCTTAAGAGATAAAGAATAAGAAATCTCAAATCTTGTTACTCCCTGACTCCTGAGCACAGTAACTCTAAAATTGTTGCATAAATTTGCTTCAGAATTCCAGGACAACAAAAAACTTATGTCTGGCAACCAAAGTTAGGGACAGGGTTGTCCGTGGGCAACTAAATTAAAAAAAAAAAAAAAAAATTCTGAGTCTGGTAGGGAGGCATTACTTGACATTTTGATTTAAGTGCATGGTGTTGTTTGCGAAACATACTTTTAACTTTTTTACGGTTAGTTTCTTTCTTTCCCAGGCGGCACTCCTTCTAGCCTGATTTTCCCCCAGCCCCGTCCCCTGCTCACAGCCTACCTTCCACTGTCCTCCATGGCTTTCCCCCATAGCAGTGCGGCAGGGATCCCTCTAACCCGCTGGAACGGATCCATTGTGGAGGTTACCGCTGTTCACGGGAGCTGGGTCTGCAAGAATTGGCTGTCATCGTGTCGTGCCCAGGACTCTACTTTTCTCCCCTTAGAGGAGGCGTGGCCGGTCCGTCGGCACAGCGGTTGGATTTCTGCTTGCGACGCCAGCGACCCAGGTTCGGGGGCAGACTTGGGTCGCTGGAGGGCCGGCCAGGCGGGAGAAGGCTTGAGCATCCCATGACAGCTCGCCTTCTCCGGGGGGAGGGGGGAGGCTACAGCCCGCAATTTGCGCGACCCTGAGCGGAGATTCAAGATATGGCAAGCCCTGATTTTCAGGGGAAGGCTGGCCATGACCCGTGGTGGACGTTGACGCATAGAGCGCCCAGACATCAAGGGCGCATGCCACACGGGAGGAAACTGAGGATAACAACCCTCCATCTCCAGGAAGATGGGACACCAGGAGCATGCCCTCTATGTGCCTTCACCTATCCAGACCACCTTGCCAGACGAAACAAGTAGGCATACGGGGTGTAAGAGCCCCACCTCGTTACCCCACCCGGGGGTATAACCGTGGCTCCATGGGGCACAGGGTGGTTTGAGGGCTGGGTGACTGGCAGAGGGATGACTCTTGGGTGCCCCCGAAGAGTCGGAGACTGGGAGCGTAAAAGGGAAGAAATAGAAAGTATAAAATTAAAAAATAAAAAAGGCATGCAATGATGCCCTAGGGAAAAAGTAGACAAGTATCCACACACGCTCCTCCCAGCATCTGCCTCCACTCCTCCCCCTCTCCCTCTCTGAGCGTCTGTGTGCCATCCCCCAGCCACCGCTAGGGGGCAGCCAACACTGAATGCTGGTGGCCCCCCTCCCTCCCTCCCTGGAGAAGGGAGCGCAGTCCCTCAGACGCTTGATCCATCTCCTCCGCTGCCAACCCCCAGTGGCCCATGCTCACTCCTGAATATGGGTCGCCGGTGTAGCACGAGGTAAGGTACCCAGCGCCTCAGCCCTCCATGCCACCAGGCCGGCTACCAAATATACTTTTGTAAGTTTTACTATTGTACTTTTTCTCCTGTCTGGATCGGTGCTAGATACTTCGATTTTCATCAGTGTGTATTACAAGATATGGGTTGCACTGCATGGTGGGACCATGCTAGGGTTTGTTCCTGGCAGCAAATAGGAAAGGAGCACCAGGTACAGCCACTGTGGTGCTAATTAGCAAAAAGTCAAAATGTAGCACCGAAATTCTAAAGCACCCAGAACTGGAATACGAGAGTTCTAATTTAATTGCATAGTGAAAATAACACGGTGAAGTATCCCCTCATGGTAGCCAAGCTGGCCCCACAAAAACCGGTCCCATGGCAAGCCAACAGATGGCTGTGATTGCTGATAACTGTAATATTGTTAGGGTAGATCCTCATGTTTTGTTCCTGCTGTTCCCTTGGCAGGCCAACAGATGGCTGTGAAACAGTGCTAGCAGCACAGCGAGGTCTTACAGCCATCTGTTGGGCTGCCATGTTAACTGCACTTAAAGAATTTACTCTAGTTCACCAAGGTACAACAGGAGCAACCAGGCATTACTAAGGAATTGATGCATGGTTGAGCTTTGGTCATGTGTGGCAGTTTAACCAATTTAAATAGCTTATTCTAGTACACTATTTATTGCCATGTTGCAAAAATTTAATAAAGCCCCCTGCTGTCTGCGGTAGGGACTCTGAACTTCTGTGGAACTGTTGGGTCAAATTCTGTAGCACATTTATATATAAATACAGAACCAGCATTACAGTTTTGGGAGACCCCAGCAATGAGGGCCTGCGAGGAGGACCCCTGACTTCCACCACATAAATGTACGTTACATAATTTCCCTTAAACCTCCAGTTTTATGTTTTTCAGCAGCTGTTCTGGCTTTCCATAGTCATCTAAATCTATTTAGGGACTGGGGCTATGTCATGCAGCATTAACGGTTACTGGCAAGCACCCCTGAGCATACTGGCAACAAAGCAGATGGCTGAATAATTGTTCCCCAAGGGGGAGTGTGTGTGTGTTTTTTTTTTTTTAAATCTATAAAGTCTTTGTTATTGAATTTTCAAGCATAACAGAATATTATTACAGATGTAAAAACAATTTATCCTGGCCAGGAGAAAAACTCCTTTGGAAATACAACACTAATAATAAATGCATTATATTTATATATATGTGTGTGTGTGTGTGTGTGTGTGTGTGTATATATGTATATATGTATATATATATATATATATATATATATATATATATATATATATATATATGTGTGTATATATACACACGATATACATACACACATATATATATGTATGTATGTGTGTGTGTGTGTGTGTGTGTGTGTGTGTATGTATAGATATATATATATATTGTGTGTGTGTGTGTGTGTGTGTGTGTGTGTGTGTGTATATATATATATATATATATATATATATATATATATACATACACATATATATATATACATACATACATACATGTATATATGGGGTGCAGTGTGTTGCGAGACTTTAACACACTCCTGAGTTGCTGGATGGCACATTCGCCCTCTGGGTTTATGATAGCCATCCAACAACCAAGGGGATGTGTTAAATTCGAGTGAAACAAACTTTACCCCATATTTTGTTATATATAATTGAAGGGTTCCGTTTTTTTTCGTGTTGAGCATTGAAATAAAGATGAAACTGGAGTCTTGCCTCATGCTGACGAAACGGTTTCATTTCTAACAGAAACGGAGAACTACATGTTGAACACTTAAATCGTAGTATTTGAATAGTAAAAAGAAAAAAAAAAGTTGGTTGCTGTCATTTTTTAGGTTGCTCAGTCCATTTTCATGTGATGTTGTAGTTTGACCTGCAGAGAAAAGTTGAGTAGTTGGGGACCGTGGTGAAACTGTGTACTTTCACAGTGTGCTGTCTTACATGAAAACTTAATATTTTATGGGGCAAATATGTGTCATTGTTTTGATTTTAGTTTGAATAGGTATATTCTGAGCTGTCTGAGTCCTCGATAACTTGGATTCTTTTTTGTGGTTATTGGTTGGAGTTGTAGATGTTGACTGTGACAGGGTTGTGGAAAATGCAGGCACTCCCAAACATAGCCTGCTGGTTACCGGAAATTATTTGCTCTTTCACAAAGTTTTGCCTTTCTTTTGAAATATGCTCAGCATTTTTTTTTTTTTTTCTTAACTTGGGTAATGAGAGGGTATCAGAGAATATTTTGTAGAGAGCGAACATTGGTGAGCAGGTGAGTGTTTTGTGTAAAGTTGTTTGTGAGGAAAAACGGAGAGTGGGAAGCTCGAGCTGTGTTTATCTCTTGTCTCGAGTGTATTTGAATGGGAAGGAACCACGTGAATGCCGTAATACCTACTCTGGTATTACGGTATTTAATACACAGTTTTTCCCATTGAAAAAAAGGAACCTAGTAATTATATGTATATAAAAGGTTTACAGTAATCACCTACATAACATGTAATTCTTTACAAACCCGAGGGGGGGCTTGATGTAGTCTAGCCATGTAAAACCTAAGACTCCCCTTCTCTGTGAACACCTAGCGGGGGGGGGGGGCATACACAGTTGTAGTTGGGGGAGGCTATTGGTGAATACAGTGGCTCCTCATACTGCCACCCTGAAAACTGTCATATCTTAACAATATAAAAACATTAAACATCTGCAGTGTCAGCGTGGTTATTTTATTTATTTATTTTTTTTGTCTGTTTGCTTCACCCTTTCCTTGTTTAGTTTTCACATTTTGAACAAATAATCTTTAGCTTGGTTATCTATCTTAAATTGGCTTCATTTTTATTTTATTTTATTTCATGTGCACCTCCCTCCCGTATCCTGAAAGCCCTGGCATCTGCAGTGACCTCTGACCATGGGCTGTCCTAGAGCAGGTAATCCCAGGATCACACGTGAACGTAGGTTGCCCTAATGGAACCTTGATGTGCTACTACTGGCCAATCAAAGTGGCTCGGCTAACTTTTTGCATGTTCACTGTTTTTTTTCTGCCTCTGTAGTCTCATTGTTTTGTTTATAGCCCTGTTTACACAGTCATATTTGCACTGCAGCAGCCAGAGTGTTTGGGTTGTTGTGGTGCAAATGCCACCATGTGGACACTCCAGATCTCAGTAAGCCGGTCCTTACTCTGCTCCCGCAGTCGCATCAAGTCTGGGAATGTGTTCCGGAGCAAGCTGAGGCCCTGTGGACAGGCTGCACTGTTCAAAACACGCCAGACCCTGTGGGTATCTTTGCTTTTATCAGCTTGACTCGCAGCTCCTCACCAGTGCGTCTTGCATTGGTGCTGAGAGGGGCTGTGTAGAAACAGACTCTAGGTGTGTATTTTTATTTATTTATTTTTTTGGAGGGGGAGGCTCGGGGCAGTGCTGCAATGCCCCCAGAAGGAGCGAAGTCATCCGTGTAAACACTTACGTTTCTAAGTGAGGCAAAGTTTCCCTTCCCCCAGAGAAAAAAATGGCAGCAGTGTTCTCTCTCCTCCACTCCAGACCAAAAGACTGTAATGCTCTCTGCTCTCTTGTCTCCTCCCCCACCCACCTGTTAGCAGTAATATTCTTTCCTCCCCCAGTCTACATAATGGCAGCAATAATCCCTCCTCTTCTCTCTTCCCCAGACCTAATCACAGCGGTGCTCTCTTTCATCACACTCCCCCTTAATGGCAGTAATGCTCTTTGCAACCTCCCCTTACCCTAGGCCTAATGGCAGTAAGATATTCTCTCCTTTCCCTAATGTGATCCTGCCCCCTCGAAAGCCTTGCCTGATAAAAGTTTTTAAAATCTAGTGTAACCTGCCCAACTCTGCACCACTTCCCACCCCAGGAAGAAAGAGGAATGATATTTGCAATGCTCTCTAAACAATTTTAGCACAGCATGTTAATGCATTGGGGCTGGCTTTCAAACTAGGGATGGTTAAGAGATAGGGCTGCCAGTTACACAGAGCCAAAATTTGATTAATTCAAATCAGAGTGAACTACACTAGATTTATTCTTTGGTAACCTTACTCTGTTACAAAAGAATAAAAAAAAGCTGACTGCTGTACTCGGCAGTCATTGATGCTCTAAGTAAATCTACTTGTCGCTCAGTGTCGTTTTTAATTGGGATGAAGTGAGCTTGAAATCTGTCTTGCCCACCCTTGCATATTGTCCCGGAGAACATATAAATACTAAAAAAAATTTTAAATATTTGATTTGCAATCTCACTGTGGCTTTCCACCCTCTTTCCTTATTTAGTTTCCATATTTTATGTAATCTTTATCTTTAGTTTTTCACTTTTCTTACCTTGGCTTCATCTTTTCAGTCTATCCAGCATTCTCTCATTCTTTTCCTGCCACAATAATTTTATTTAATTATTTATTTATTCAAGTGTTTAACCAGGAAGGCATGCTGAACAGACTACTGCTCAATTCCAGATGCGTCCTGGGGAAGGGGGTACATACAATTGAGGTAGGTAAAACAATGTATCATACATAGTGCAAATACTTAAGTAGGGACAGACCCAATACAACTAGGTACCAGTTATAGAGGCATAGAACAAGTTGATACTGAAACAAATGGGCATACTTTAAATACATACATTAAATATATTATGAGTAGGTAGGCAAACATTAAATGAACGTAGGCTGCACGACCAAGGCTGTTACACTGTGGGCTGTTAGGAGGCAATGCCGCAAGAGCAGGTAGGGGAGAAGTGAGCGAGAAGCATGGAGTTGAGATGCGGAGGGGAAGAGAAGTAACAAATGTTTGCTGGGAGGGAGTTCCACACCTTTGGCATGTGGTAGCTGAAGGCTGCCTGTCCTACGGCAGTGGTTCTATGAGGGACAACTAGGATCTGTGAATCATTGTTTCTGAGTGAATATGTAGCTGTTCCTTTGCTTGCATCTTTTATAATTTACATTTTTCTCCCCCAGACACGAGAGTTTTGACCCATAGGTTGACAACCCCCCAGCCTCATCCATAGCAACCTGTTGTGCTCTAAACTCCATAAGGATAGCAAACTGGTCCCCCCCCCAGCCAGCACTTTGCCCTCTTATAATTTTAGAACAGGTCAAACCCACCAATGCCCATCTCAGCCCCACCAACTTCCTAGCCAGCCTTGAGAATATCATTGAGTGACCTTGTAGATTTAAATGCATGTCATTATTCAGCCCAACACTGTACAGTGATCCTTCCTACTTCAAATGTATTGTAGGGTTTCCTGTTTTACATTACTCTGCCCCCTCATAAAACAAGAAATACCAATCCTGCATATCTTAGCCCCAAAGTCATTCCACCCAGAGCCTCATTAAGTCACTCCTTTTTATATAATATATATATATATATAATATTTCAAACATGAAGTCTTGCTGTATTCTGGCATATTGCAGTGATCCCCAACCTTTAAACTGCCCCGGAGAACAAAGAGTTAACTTTCTATGCAGAGCATAGAATGCTGAGCTCGAGCTCGGTTGAAGTCTCTGTCTGGAGTGTTTCAAACGCGAACCGTCAGATTCTTTACTCCGTCTCACTGAACGGTCGCTCCGGAGATTTCTCCTTCAGCTCGGTTCGAAAGTCTGTTAAAGACTCAGTTCTTGTCGTTTTTTTAAACCGAAAAAGTTATCCACATAGTCTGTTCAGTCTCTGTCTGTGGTGCCATGAGTACTAGATAGGAATTGTTCTGTTTTTCTGTGTGGAACTTGTAAAAGTGTGGTTCGGTTCGACTGAACTGGCCATTTGATAGTGAAATCTTGTGTTTTGTGTTTTTACTTAGTGTGTGGTTACCGATCCGTATAAGTTCTTTTAAAAAAAAAAAAAAAAGTGTTAGTACTTTTTTTTTTTTTTTTTTTTCCTCCCAATACCCGTGACACGGTTAGGAACAGATAAGGGAGCCTTGCTTGGCGGTTGCCATAAAAAGGGTAAGTTGGTTAGGTTGGCCATGTCTGAGAAACCCAAGGAAAAAACAACGGGCCCACTGGGTTTCAAGACTGCAGTGAGTGTGGAGAGGCATTTGCTAAGGCTGATCCCCACACCACCTGTATTTGTCTGGAGTTTGACCACCTCGATTCAGACTGCCAAATATGTAAAAACTTTCCCAAATCTACCCTTGAGAAGAGATTAGGTAGACTGAGGGAAAAGGAGGCCGAGACGTCCGCTGACCCGGATGGCCAGCCCGGTTTGGTTCCAACCGAACCAGGAGGAGTGCCCTCTGACCAGGGTGATACTTCTTCGGGCAAAAGGAGAGCCGATTCCAAGGGATCGGTTCCGACAAAAAGAAAACTGAAAGACAAATCGGCCGGTTCGGATCCGGAGGTTGATGTTCCGACCGCCGAAGAGATAGCCAGAGCAATTCAGATTGTGGAATCGCTCCGTCCGGTTCTTGCTGATCCGGCTCCATCCGGGAGGGGTTTGGTTCGGTTGGTTCCCTCGGTTCAAGATTATACCCTCAAAGATTTTTATGAACCGGAATTTGAAGAGGAAGGGGAATTTGAGGATGATGATGGTGAAAGTGAGGTCTGGATGTGCCTGTGGAACCAGACATCTCCCCAGACAGACCTTCAGGTGTTTCCCCTCCTAGGCTTTCTGAGTCCCCTTCTCACTTTATGTTCTACAGAAAGGTGGCTGAAACCTTCCAGCTTCCTATGGAGGAGGGTGTGGAAGATTAAGAGCAGCCTGATTATGTAGAAATGGACATCCCAGAGTCCAGGAGATTGTCTGTTCCCCTCCACAAATCCTTTGGGGAAACAGACACAAAAAATCCTAAAGTCTCCTAACACTATATCTCCTGTGGATAGAAGAATTGACAAGAGGTATACACTTTCAGGCTCAGACACGGAGTTCTTATACCAGCAATGCAGCCATGTTTGGGTAGTGCAGGCTGCTGCCTGTGACAAGGCAAATATTCCCTTGGCTTCACACCCCCCAGACAAGGATTCCAGGAAGATTGATGCCATGGCAAAGAAACAGTACATGGCATCTTCCTTGGGACTCAGGCAGGCGAATTACATGGCCTATACAGCCAGGTGCCAGAAGTCCAGGAGGGACACTGTACTGGCACTGGCTAAACAGGCCTCCCCCCAGCTAGCCAAGGAGCTGGAGGCGGTGGCTGCAGATGGGCTTGAGGCATCTAAGGTTCAGTTTCATGCTGCTGTGGACTCTAATGATGTGTCATCAAGAGTCATGGCTACATCTGTGGCTCTTCGGAGGATGGCTTGGCTCAGATGTACTAGCCTCTCGCAGGACACCCAGGCTAAGGCCATAGATTTTCCTGTAGTGGGTAATTCTCTGTTTGGGGAGCAGATAGAGAATTACAGGAAGAAAATGGATGAGTACAGGACCACTTACAGGAGTGTTCAGGCCAGGGAGAGGCAGGCAACTCCTCAAAGGTAGCAGTCTAGGGGCAGGGGCAGGCCTTTTCAAAGGCCTTTTGGCCAAGCACAGGCCTCCTCTTCCTTTTCTCAGGGGGGTTCTTCAGAGGGAGAGGCAGAAAGGGGATGATAAGGGCTGCATCCACTCCTCAGCCTAAAGCCCCTGCCAAGCAGACACCCTGATGGGCCTGCCCGGGTCAACTCTCCTATTCCAGTAGTGGTCAGGCTGGCTTACTTTGTCCAGGACTGGATGTCTGTTACATCAGACAAGTGGGTCCTGGAAGTAGTAAGCCAGGGACTGGTTCTCGGCTTCAGAAAATTTCTGAAGATGAGAGCCAGAGCTTTTCAACCTGTAAATCTCTCGGAAACCCTTGCACTAGAGGCAGAGGTTTCTTCTCTTCTAGCCTTAAGAATCATAGAGAGAGTACCTACCCTACACTGGGGCAAAGGACTGTACTCCCAAGTACTTCCTGACACCAAAAAAGACAGGGGAGTGGCAACCCATCCTAGACTTAAGATACCTAAACAAACCTCTTTTAAAACCAAAGTTCAAGATGGTAACTCTGGGAATAATCCTTCCCTCTCTAAGGCCAGGGGACTGGCTAGCCTCCCTGGATCTCAAAGATGCCTAGTTTCACATTCCAATCACGTGCTTCCACAGAAAGTACCTCAGGTTCGAGTTGCCCTCAGGCTACTATCAGTTCAGAGCAATGCCCTTTGGCCTAACCTCAGCCCCAAGGGTTTTCACAAAGTGCCTGGCAGTAGTAGTTGCCTTTCTAAGAAGGCAAAAGATTTCCATTTTTCCATATCTGGATGATTGGCTAATAGTGAGTCAGTCTCCAGACCAAGTCAAGTCTCACCTGCAAGTGACCCAGCAAGTGCTCACTTCTCTAGGATTTCTTCTCAACCTTCACAAGTCAGTTCTCGAACCAGTCTAGCTTCTTACCTTTATAGGGGCAGAACTGGACACACTCGGAGCAAGAGCCTTTCTTCCTCTAGGAAGGGCAAGGGATCTTATGGAACTAGCCATCAGTTCCACCGGATAGCTTTTTGGTCTCAGAGGAAGGATTCCCTTACCAAACTGATCCCAGTGACTCTGACTTTGATTCAGGCCCTCCAGTGGTGGCAGGATCAGGACAATTTAAAACAAGGTGTTCCTTTTGCTACTCAGCCTTGTTCAGTGGTCCTTACCACGGACGCTTCTCTTCTGGGCTGGGGAGCCCATCTGGGGTCCCTCACTGCCCAGGGGCTGTGGTCCTCCCAAGAATCCTTTCTCCATATCAATCTCCTAGAGCTCAGGGCAGTTTTCTGGCCCTAAAAGCTTTCTCTCTGTCACTACAGAACAAGGTGGTTCAGGTCAGAATGGACAACACCACCACCACCATGTGGTACATCAACAAGCAAGGAGTCACTCTGTCCACGGCTTTGTGCACAGAAGCCATGAAGTTGTGGTCCCTGGCTTATTCCCTGCAAACCTGTCTGGTAGCAGTTCACCTTCCAGGGAAGTACAATGTGCTAGCAGATGCACTGAGCAGGATCTCTCTGGGCCATCACGAATGGTCCCTGGACCCTCAGGTGTTGAAAGTGATTTTTTTCAAGGTGGGACACTCCAGAGATCTCTTTGCAGCCCTAGACAATCACCAGCTCCCTCTCTTTTTGTTGCAGACCTCCAGTCTTGGGCTCAGTCCCCCTGGACCCCCTGATTCTGAATTGGGAAGGGAAGTTTCTGTATGTCTTTTCCCCCCCCCCACCTCCTTCCCACTCCTGTTCAAAGTTCTAGTCAAAATAAGGTCTCAGCCTTGCAAAGTGATTCTGATTGCTCCAGATTGGGCCAGACAGCCCTGTTGCTGTCCCTAGCAGTCCATCTTCCCCTGTCCCTTCCCAGGAATTACAACCTGTTAACATCCCCTCAGCGGAGGATTTGGTACTCCAGTCTTCAGACTCTCAATCTCAAGGCATGGCTCTTGAAGAGTTGGTTTGCAGATCTGCATCTTTCCCAAGGGGTTCTGGATATCCCCAAGGCTTCTCGAAAGCCCTCCACCAGAAAGTCTTATAACTCCAAATGAAAGAGATTTCAACATTTGGTGTTCTAAGAAGCATATTTCTCCAGATACTGCTGGATTGCCTACGGTTCTGGATTATATGGTCCATCTTAATGGCCTAGGCCTCAGACCAGCTACTCTCAAGGTACACTCGTCAGCTGTTTCTGTGTTTTTGTCTGTGGGGAAGTCTTCCTCACTATCTTCTCAGCCTGTGTTCTGTAAATTTGTTTAAAGGATTGCTTCACACCATTCCTCGTTTTAGAGACCCTGCCCCTGCCTGGGATTTGAATGTTTGCATTGCTCTACTTATGCAACCCCCTTTTGAGCCTGTGTCTTCAGCAGAGCTTAAGTACTTGACTTGGAAAACTGTGTTCTTGGTAGCCATTACCTTTGCCAGGCGTATCAGTGAATTGCAAGCCCTGTCGGTGGAACCTGATTTTTCTCATTTCACAGGGAGAAAGTGGTCCTTTGAACCAATAGAAGGTTCTTGCCCAAAGTGGTTTCAGACTTTCATTTAAACCAGTCTGTGTCTCATCCTGTTTTTTTTCACTGATCATTCTTCGTCAGGAGAGAGGAGGCTACACAGTTTAGATGTTAAAAGAGCCCTTAGTTACTACATAGAGCTTACCAAGGGTCACAGGTTTGACTCCCTCCAGTTGTTCCTCACTTATGGAGAAGTGGAAAAGGGCAAACCTGCCACCAAGAGATCTGTTGCCAGGTAGATTGTGTCTTGTGTACAATTCTGCTATGAAAAACTGGGAAAAACTCCACCCTCAGGCCTGAGGGCTCATTCCACAAGAGGTACAGCTGCTTCCCTGGCTACTGCCAGGGATATCCCTCTCTTAGAAATTTTGTCATGTAGCCACCTGGAAAACAGTCCATACCTTTACCAAGCATTACTCTCTGGATATCCAGGCTAGGAGTGATGCTCGGTTTGGCACAGCAGTGCTTCAGAACCTATTCCCAAAGTAGGTTCTGTCCCTCCTCCATGGAGGTACTGCTTGGTAGTCTGCAGTATGTCAGAATACTGCAAGACTTCATGTTTGAAGAAAAAATTACTCGCCTTAGTAATTGTGTTTCTTCTAATGGAGTCTTGCTGTATTCTGACCTCCCTCCCTGCCTCCCCTCTCAGAACCTGTTTTTGGGACGTGGGTGGGCAGGTGCAGTGTTGCACCCAAGGGGTGTTTTTGTTTACACCCTCCTCCTTTTTGTTTGAGTGCTGATTTTATTACTGTTATTTGTGTTAGATTGGTTTTTGGGTTTCCTGACTTGAGTCGTCCTTGAGAATCCAAAACTTTTTTTATGCCAGTTGGCTAGTAGGAATTTTTACAATTTCCACATAGAATTTTTAGTCTGTTGGGCTCGTAAGAATCTGACTGTTTGAGTTTGAAACACTCTAGGCAGAGACTTCAACCGAGCTCGAGCTCAGCATTCTATGCTCTGCATAGAAAGTTAAATCTTTGTTCTCCGGGGCATTTTAAAGGTTGGGGATCACTGCAATATGTCAGAATACAGCAAGACTCCATTAGAAGAAACACAATTACTAAGGTGAGTAATTATTTTATATGCACCCTTTTTTGGTCCAATACTGTTGGACAATCCACTGCTTCTTCCTATTACTACTTGGGCCCAAATGTGGGATTCATGCCCCATTATGGGTTTGTGTGGGCCCCAGAAAGCACTACTGGGATTAATAAAGGAGCATTATGGCCCACTAGCAGTGACAGAAAAAGGCAATGGATCATCGCACAACCTTCGACCAAAAAAGGATGATATATATGTATATATATATGTGTGTGTGTGTGTGTATATATATATATATGTGTGTGTGTGTGTGTATGTATATATATATATATATATATATATATATATGTATGTGTGTGTGTATATATATATATATATATATATATGTGTGTATATATAGGTGTGTGTGTGTGTGTGTATATACACACACACACACACACACACACACACACACACACATATGTGTACATATATGTATATGTATGTGTGTGTGTCTCCCCATTGAATACCCTGCTGCTGACTACCCCTCAGGCAGTTACCGCTCCTGGTGGAGCAGCGCCGTCCTCTTAATCCTTCACTCACCTGAGCCGGTGCCTCTCACCCTCCTCTCTATAGCCACCTAGCCGCCTCTTTACAACCCAGGTTTCTCCTAACTGTACTCTTCTGCTTTCCTGTTATGTTGTCTTGCTGTATTCCCCCAACTATCTGTTGGATGTACCACCACGCTCCTGATACCACTTTGATGTCTAACTCCCTCATTGCTGCTCTTGCTGTGAATTCCTAAACTGTTTGTCGCATTACCTCTGTATCACCCTACGGTGGAGCATATTGCTGTTGCATGAAAACTGTATTGTATTTGCCAATTGTTGGAGCATGTGGCTCCTGTATGTAACCCAATCTGTTGGAGCATGTGGCTCCTGTAAGTAACCCAACTGTTGGAGCTAGTAGCTCCTGTATGTAATTGTTTTGTCCCTATGGATACCCTGTAACTCTCCCGGGTCGCTCCTGAAAATAGGCATGTTGCTGTCTAGTATGCTTACCTGGTTAACAAAAGCAAATAAGTAAAATAAATATATAAATATAAATGGGATGTCTCGTGGTCTCTCAGGGCTTGGTGGGGATGGTGTGAGAGGCTGAGGAAGGTTGGGGGTAAATGTTTTTTAGTTATTGTACGTTAAAAGCAAGCCAAAGAATTGGTGGAAAGGAGTGGTGTCCGTCTATAACTTACTGGGGCAATTTCTGTGGCAGGTCTTAATTTCTGCGGCAGTTGCCGCAGAAAACAGGCCTCGATATAAACGGGCAAGTTCTGGCCACAGTGTTCTGGAGGTGGGGCACCCCCGAGGTGGACCTCTTTGCCTCCAACCTCAGCCATCAGCTCCTACTTTACTATTTCAGACCCCCAACTCGCGGTACACTTCCAGTAGATGCTTCGACTCTCGACTGGGCAGGGAAGTTCCTCCTACACTTTTCCTCTGATATACAGAACTTTCTTGAAGCTCAGGTACCAGCCACCCACCATGATTCTGGTGGCTCCAGACTGGGCAAGGCAGCCCTGGTACTCCCTACTCCTTGCTGTCTTGGTCAGGAAGCCAGTCTGCCTGCCACTGAGCCATAGTCTCCTGACTCCACCTCAGATGGGGTAGCTTATCCCAGCATAGTCTCTTCACCGCAAGACCTGGTTCTTGAGTTAGAGGATCTTGATTCTCAGTACTATGAACAAGTCCTAGAGATTCTTCGCGTAGCAAAAAAACAAGTACTAAGAAGACCTATGCTTCCAAGTGGAAAAGGTTTTCCTTTTGTAGAGGTAGCAGATATATCCTCTCAGGGCCATCTCACTACCTGCTTGAACTTACATTTGAACACTTCCAGAATATCGAGCCTTAAAGGAGAGGGGAAATTATTTTTGCATATTTAACTCCCCTTCCAGCTTCCTTTCCATGCCAGTTATGTATTTTAATATGTTATGATGATTTTTTGATAAAGTAGCTTTGGTGTGCCTTCAGACCTACATTGAGTTCAACTCTCCTCACCAGCTATTGCTTTTGACTTTCATATTTCTTAAGACATTCTATGACATCACAGACTCCCACTCCACGTTATTCATGTGAATGGCCTGGAATGGAGTTTGTGATGTCGTAGAATGTTCAGGCAGTATGAAAAGAGCAGCAACTGCTGAGCAGAGAGGGATTCAGGGTAGTTACAAAAGCAACAAAATTAGATTAGTAATTTACCAAAAAAGGTCAAAAGTACATCAGAATGCTGGGTATCCAATAAAAGACCTGGAAGGCATCTAGAGGTATAAAAACAGTTTCCTATCACCTTTAAGGTCTCATCTCTTAAGGTGCATTTAGCAGCCATATTGGCCTACTTTTCTGCAGGGAAAGAGAGATCTGTCATTTCAAAAGAGGTGGTGGGGAAGGTTGGGGAGAAAAAAAGATAGTACTCAGGAAGTATGAGTAAGTATAAGGAAACACAAGGAGCAGAACAGAACTGTACCAGTTAAAGCAGAAGAAAGCTGGGAAGGCAGTCAAAATAGCCAAATCCCAAACCAAGGAAAAGATAGCCAACTTGGTTAAGAAGGGGGAATAAAACCTTTTAAAGGTACATTAGGGAGTGAAGGAAGACCAAGGGAGTGATGGTGAGGCTTAATAAAGGGAGGTGGGTGGGTAGAGTATGACAGTGAAAAAGCAGGGTACTGAATGAACACTGCTGCTTAGTATTCACAAAAGAAGAGGAGGTACCTAATCCAATCATTAGACGCACTCTGGATAGAGGGAGTCGATACCAGTCCATTCACAGAAGAAAGGGTTCTGAAAGAACTCCTAAAACTGAAGATGGACAAAGCAATGGGCCCTGAGGGAATTCACCCCAGATTTCTAAAAGAATTAAGGGGAGAATTAGTGACACCACTGACTACCCTTTTTAACAAATCCTTGGAGGATGGTGTGGTACCTAAGGACTGAAGGAGGGCGGATGTGATTTCCTTTCACAAAAGTGGGAGCAAAGCAGAGGCAGGAAACTTACAGACCTGTTGGTTTGACCTCAGTGGTAGGGGAAGATGATTGAATCATTTCTGAAATAAAGAATTGTTGAGAACCTAGATACCAGTGGGGCACAGGACCCAAGACAGCATGGCTTCACAGCGAGAAGGTCATGTCGGACTAATCTAATAGATTTCTTTGGGTGACCAAAGTAGTAGACCAGGGAGGGGCTGTGGACATGGTCTACCTAGACTTTAGCAAGGCATTTGACAGTCTCACGCAAAAGATTAATAAATTAGCCAGCCTGGGAGTGGGTCCCAGGGTGATAGCCTGGGTAAAACATTGGCTAGACAGCAGGACACGGGGTAATGGTAAACAGTCCACTTAGAAGAAAGGGGGGGTTACTAGTGGGTTACCGCAGGCTTCAGTACTGGGTCCGGTCCTTTTAATGTCTTTATAAGCGATATTGCGGAGGGACTGGAAGGAAAAGTATGCCTCTTTGCAGTTGACACAAAGATCTGCGACAGGGTTGATACATAAGGGGGATGGAAAGGATGAGAAGGGACTTGGCAAGGTTGGAGGAATGGTCAAAAGTATGGCAGATTAGATTCCATGCAAAGAAGTGCAAAGTAATGCACCTGGAAAACCAAAATCCAGGAGAAGAGTACACAGTGGGAGAAGTACTAACAACAACAAAATGGAAAGGGACCTGGGGGTAGTCATATCAGGTGACTTAAAGGTAAGCAAGCAATGTGAGAAGGCAGTAAGGAGGGCTGGGGGGATACTGGGATGTATAGGAAGAGGCATTACCAGTAGAACACAGGAAGTTGTTATCCCTTTGTACAGACAGTTGGTGAGACCCCATCTGGAGTACTGCGTGCAGTTCTGAAGATCCCATCTCCGCAAGGACATAGACAGGATAGAGGCAGTCCAGAGAAGGGCAACTAAAATGATGCAGGGTCTGTACCAGAAGCCATACGAAGAGACTAAAGGAGCTTAATATGTATACCCTAGAGGAAAGGAGGGAGAAGGAGGACATGATAGAAATTTTCAAGTACCTCAAGGGAATCAACAGTCCAGGAGGGTAGCATCTTTCAGAAAAAAAGATGTGCAAGAACAAGGCACAATTTGAAGATAGAGGGGGGATGGCTCAAGGGCAACGTATGGAAGTATTTTTTTTTTTTTCACTGAGAGGGTGGTGGGCACATGGAATGGCCTTCCTGAGGAGATCGTGGGGTCAAAAATAGTGTGGAAATTAAAGAATGCATGGGACAGACGTAAGGCAATTTTGAGGGGGGGTTAGGAAGAAGTAGGTGACTGTTAAGCTGCAGATCCTAGTTATCCATTAGGTAGGGAAATGGGCAGACTGGGTGGGCCAAGCGGTCCTTATTTTGTGTCAGTCTGTTTCTATTTTCAAGAAATTTTTCAAAGACCTGCTACACTTTCAGCCCCCACTAAGGGAGCCTGTCCCTCCCAGAGACTTGAACCTGTGCATAGCCAAGCTCATGGAACCCCCTTTCAAGCTCATTGCTACTGCTCACTTGAAGTATGTCACCTAGCAAACCATTTTCCTAGTTGCTATCACCTCTGCCAAAAGGATATCAGATTTGCAGGCCTTGTGTGTACTGAGCCTAACTACATCATTGCCCACAGGGACACGGTAGTACTTAGAACAAATAGGAAGTTCCTACCTAAGGTGGTCTCTGAGTTCCACCTGAAGCAGTCCATCACTCTCCCTGTCTGTTTTTTCACAGAAAAATCCACTCCAGGTGAGCATAAAAAGAGCCCTGACCTACTGCGTGGAGCACACCATTCACTTCAGGGACTCCCATACTCTGCTTTTTCTCACCTATGGTGAGGTAGGCAGGGGAAGACCAGCCATCAAGAGGACTATTTCACATTGGATAGTCTCTTGTATTCAGTTCTGTTACAGCAAAGCTGGCAAACAGCCCCCTGGGGGCCCATTCTACTAGGGGCACTGCTGCCAAAGTGGCAGCCTCAAGGGATATCCCCCTGCTCGATGTCTGCAAAGCAGCCACCTGGAAAACTACATACCTTCACAAAGCACTGCTGCGTGGATGTACAGTCCAGATCAGATGCCAGATTTGGCAGAGCTGTCTTGCAGAGGCTTTTTCCTAAGTAGGTACTGTACCCGCCTCCCTACTGTACTGCTTTGTAGTCTGCACTTGTCAAGCAGTAATACTAAAGGACCCCTGGAGTGAGAAGAAAATAAATTACCCACCGTAGTAATATGTTTCTTCCAAGGTGTCCTTTAATATGCTTGATCTCATGCCCATCCTCCCCTACATAGGATGGCCCTGCATCCCTTTATCTTTGCTAAATTTTTCACAGTTTTTACCCTAAAGTAAAGTGTTAACAGTTTTTGGTGTTTTCTGTTTTTTATGTCTTTCTAGATCATTTTTATTCCTGTTGTGACAGTTCATACATGGGGCCTTGTTTTGCCCTTCACAGCTTCGAAATAATCATGGTTTCTTCTAGGCTAACTGATGGCATCACACCCTCTTGCACTCTCCTCATTTGTCAATACCTAAAGCTCATTACCACTGACTCCACCCCTGGGGCAGCTGAACTCTGCTGACATTCTGCACTTGTTCAGCATACTAAAGGACACCTTGGAAGAAACAGTATTACTACGATGAGTATTTTGTTCTTTTTTGTGATGGGGAAAATCCTTTACCATGTGCCACCATCTTCTCCCTGGTGTCTAGTGGCACCCCCCCACCCTTCCAATCATTGTCCCGGTAGTTGGGTAATTCCCTTGTGTCTAGTGGCACTGCCAACTCACTGATTGTTATTCTTGTAGTTAATTATTTTCCTGATGTCTGGTGGCACCCCCACCCTCCGATCGCCATCCCCTTAGGTTTTTAGGTTTCCCTGGTGTCTAGTGGTACCCACTCCCTCTCCTTGTGCTTGGCTAAATAAAAGAAATCTGTTCCTCGGGTCCCTTGATGCTCCCTCCCTTTGAGCACCCCCACACACACACACACCCTCACTCACCTGAACAAGTTACAGGACCAAGATCCACTCTCCAGTTAAAACACATCTTGCTGTTGGAACCGCCGACTGCAATATGATAAATTAAGGTAAATGTGGTTCAGAGTATTTCAGTGGAGTTTTCTTTCTAGCTTTGTGGCATAACTGACATTTTTGCATATTTTGACCTCAAATTTTCAGCATGACCTTTATGGGACCCCTCCTCATGAACAGTGGTGGTGGAGTTAAAATACGGCCAGAATGGCAATTTCTCGGTCGCTTGGCGAAATCGCTTTTTGGGTGGAATTTGAAAATTTCGAGCACTCCTGTTCATCTGGTGGGTCCATAAGTAGGATGCGTTGAAATTTTGGGGTCAGAACATCTAGAAATGCCAAAGTTATGCGCATACATTTAAATTTTGCTATGCTTCCTTGTAACTTTGGCTATTTTTAATATTGTGACTCGAAATTTTCACCATAACCATCGTTTTACACCACCCCATGAACGTAACAGCTGTTGTTTCTCAAGCCCTGTCCAAAGTATGTGTTTGCACCTGTGGCGCGGAATCGAGTTTTGGCAGGGATTTTGGACATTTTCATTAGACTTCATGAGGTGGGGGTAATAAGAAGGCTATGCTGACTATTTCGTTCCTGTTTTAATACAGATATGTTTGCATCTGAGGAGGGATGGGCTCACAGGGCCCTGCGTTCCCACAGACAAATGAGGATACAATTATACTATCTCAAAAAGTAAGGAAATTCTTTGCAAAAGCTTTGTTAATGCACTAGTTAGGGTTGAAATGACAAAAGTAGGGAAATGTGGTGGTGGGGTTTTCAGCCCTAATACCCTATCCCCACCCTGCAGGCAGCAACAGGCATGGGGTGTGCCTTGGGCTGTCATCTGTAACGCTCACCCCATTACATGAGAAAATTAGCTGAGATGGATATAGTATATGAGAATGGGGTGAGCGTTCAGGTTGACAAACCCAAGGCACACCCTTCGCCTGTTGCTGCCTGCAGTGTGATGGTAGGGTTGGAAACCCTAATGCCAAATTTCCCTACTTTTGTTGCTTCTGCTCTAGCTAGTGCATTAACAAAGTTTTTGCGAAGGGTATATAGATACATAAATAGATATAGATATTTATATATTGGCCCCACATTTTCGAGATAGTAGTTTTATGACTTCTGTTACAAACATGACATGTAGCATTTATAGTGTGTTGGCTGAAATTTCATTTCTCACCAGAAGTGCAAAAACACTTCTCGTCCAGGATTTAACAGATGTCACCTGTTTGTTTGAGGTGGTGTGGGGGGAAAAAAGACTGCGTTGAAAGTTTGGAGTCAAAATATTGGAAATTACAAGTGAAAGTGTAAATGCTGTAATATTCACTCATAACCTGGGCATTTCACTGTATTTGTACACCAGATTTCAGCATTACCTTCTTATTACCCCACCCTTATGAACATGGTAGGTGAACATTTAGCATCCATGCCAAAACATCATTCTTTGCCACAGAAACGTCATTCCACAGCAGAGGTATGAAAACCCATTTGGCCAGGATTTGAAAAATGACAGCTGTCCTGTTCATGAGGTGGGGTGAAAAAAAATGGTCATGTTGAAAATTTTGGGGTCAGAATATTTAAAATTAACCAAGTTATGAGCAAACATTGAAACATCTCAATGTGTGTGTGTAACGTTGTAATTTTTGAATATTTTGACCCCAAATGTTAAACATTACCTTCTTATGACACCACCTCACGAACCAGGGTGGTGAAAAAATTACAAATTCTGCCTGAAAGGTGATTTTTGCAGAATGACAATAAAATAGCCTTTCAGGCCAGTTTTGCATAATCCCACCACCATTGGCCTTGAGATGGGGTCCCAAAAGAGGCCGTGTTTCCAAGTTGTTAATCGGTCAGGTTAAAAAAGATATATCTGTGATTTTCTTTGCTTTTCAGGAATATTCTGACACTGGGGATTGGGCACCCCAGTGTCGGGTGTTCAGTGGCACCGGGGGACCTAAAGTGGAGTGGGGTCAAGAGAAGTGGTACTGGGGGTGGGCAGCCTGGTCTGCTTTTGTATCTGAGTGGGGGAGAGAATAATTGGGGAATGGCAGGCTAGCTACCTGGAAGGGAGGGGGAGAGAAAGAAGAGGTTCAGGGGCTGGGTACCCGGATCCGCTGAAGAAATATCTGAAGTAGATAGGTGGGTAGACATATGGGTGGGTGGGTAGGTAGGTAGACTGATGGATAGAGAGGTAGACTGATGGATTGGTAGATGGGTGGGTAGGGAGGCAGACAGCTAAGGAGATGGACAGCTAGGGAAGGTGGATGGACAGACAGACGGGTAGGGAGGTGGACAAGCAGACTGAAAAGCAGGCAGACGTGGGGGGGGGAGGAGTTAGGGCAGGCCGACAAAAGTGAACAAGGGACCACAGGCATGTATCACCTCTTTTTTTTTTTGGGTGGGGCTGAATCTTTCAGTTTCTTTTCTCATCTTTGTCTTGTTCCGTTTCAACTGTTGGTGCTGCCTTTTTTCCCGTGGCAAAAATGGAAACTGAGGTGGTTGGTGTAGAAGGCATCATCAAGTAGCAGCTGCTTGTGCTTTCATTGTGTGCTGGTGCCATTTATTGTGCTGTCCATTCCTAAAGTTTACTGTTGTGGGTTCCTAGTGTTTCTGACCTTAAGACCACAGTATGTTACTCTGTGGAAGAGCTACTCAGGAAGAGCAAGAGTTACACTAAGTAATGTTTCTTTTCTGCTTGTGACATTATAAATCATGTTCTTGGCAACAGACCGTGATGTGTGACAGGCAAAAGATTATGATGGGTGTAGCCAAGAAGCCAGAACAGATTAATTCACATAGTTGTCAGGCAAAATGGGAAGCTAGTTAAAATAAAAGCTGAAATATTCAATTTCCCTCAAAACTTCCAAGGTGGCCTAGCGTGCTGCTGTGCAGGCAACCCAGGTGCAGAGGTGCACTTTGGGAGCCAGGAGTGCGGCACTGCTTCCCTGTCAGGGGAGGGTTTTCAATTCAGTTTTAGTGAAGGTCATCCCGATCACTAAAGGAGGTGACCCTACAGATCCCTCTATTGCCCCATAGCCTTATCAACAATCTCTAAAATATTAGAAAGAATTGTCCGTGGACAACTAATCGATTATCCTGAGAAGTACGAGAAGCTGACAAAATTTCAGTCTGGCTTTAGGAGGGGCAGATCCACAGCCACCGCGCTGACAGACTTTTTTTTTTTTTTATATGGTTGCTACCTCTCTTGGAGCTGGGAGGTCTGGGGGCGCAGTATATGTGGATCTGTCAAAAGCTTTTGATTTGGTTGATTATAAGATTTTACTGAGTAGACTCGAAGAAATCGGTGTGGCGGACGAACCCTGTCAATGGCTTAGTTCGTATTTAGTCAGAAGAACCCAGGTAGTTATAGTAAACAGATATCAATCTAAAATATTACCCATAACACGAGGGGTGCCCTAGGGGTCAGTCTTTGGCCCCCCCTTCTGTTCATTATTTATGTAAACAGTCTACCAGGATATATGGAGCATTCCTGCATTCGGTTATATGCAGATTACATAGTTTTGGTGGCAGAAGGCAACTGTTCTAGAGGGATTGAGAACAAATTGCAAACTGAATTTTTTTTTTTTTTTAAGTAATGCAGGAAATGCACTTCTTTCAGTCAATCAAAATTAATTTTCAAAGCGGTTTTCAACAAACCAAAGCACATATACAATATGAGAAACATCAGCTCAAATAAAATATATAAAATGACAAGGCAGCAGTAGCAAGACTAAACATTATCCCCAAATGCCATTCCAAATAAATATGTTTTTAGTGAGGATTTAAAGGTCTCGGTGGACAGGCACTCTTTAATTTGACAAGGTAGAGAGTTCCACTGATGTCAGCAGGTGGACCCTGGGAACCTCTAGCAATCCCTCCTCGGCGGAGCGGAGGGGGCAGTAGGGCCGAAGGAGGTCTTGCAAGTAACCTAGTCCATGTCCATGTAGGGTCTTACAGGCCAGCAACGTGACCTTGAAGGTGATCCTCCATCGCACCGGCAGCCAGTGCAGTTCGCACAGCACAGGTGTGACAGGGCTAGCTCTTGACAGCCCTGTCAGCAACCCGGCTTCAGCGTTCTGCACCAGCTGCAGGCGGTGGAGATCCACCCCCCGATAACCCAAGGTATAGAGCATTGCAGTAATCCAGACAAGAGGAAACAAAGGCGTGAACCAATGTGGGAAGGTCCTCAGGCGGAACGAGGTGCTTTATCCAGGCAATGTTCCTCGAATGATAAAATGAGGACTTCACAACTGCTGACACCTGCGTTCTTAGTGTTGGTTGGTTATCGAGCACAACACCCAGATTCCGCACTCGTTCAGAAGGCCTCAACTGGTTACCCCTTAGCACAAGGCTAGATGGTTGTCCAGGAGTCAGTTTCTCTACCCGCTGACCTGGGTCCACCACCAACACCTCAGTCTTATTCGGATTCAGTCTCAACCAGTTAGCACTCGTCCAGTCCTGGATCTCAGTGAGGCAGTTGTTAAAGACTGAGATTGCACTGTCCTGTTCGGGTACAAAGGACATGTAGAGCTGAGTATCATCTGCATAGCAGTGAAAACTCAGTCCATACTGCCTTTTAATGTCTCCCAATGGCAACATATACACCATGAACAACTTGGGGGATAGCACGGAACTGTCCTGCACCCCACAAGGCAAGAGAAAGGGGGCCCGAGGAAAAATTCCCCGACACCACCCCTGAGTACTGCCTGTGAGGAAAGAATGAAACCACCTGAGGACTGTCCCAGACAGTTCACAGAGTAGCCGCACGCGTACCAGCAACACCCCATGATCCACAGTGTCAAATGCAGCAGAGATATCAAGGAGGACCAAGATCGAACGACTCCAACGATCCCTCGCTATTAGGAGATCATTAAGTACTTGAACCAATACCGTCTCGTTACTATGCTTCTTCCTTAAATCGGACTGGAGAGGATCATCGAGCTGCAACTCGACTACCTTCTCAATACCCTTGCCCAAAAAGGGCAGGTTAGAGACCGTTCTGTAGTTGGCAAGACAGTCTGGGTCGCAGGAAGATTTCTTTAAAAGGGGTGTCACCCCAGCCTCCTTCAGGAAGTCCGGAAACACCCCCTGATCCAGCGAGCACCAGACTGTCTCAGCAAGGATCAGTCTGTTGGCATCCATACACCCCACAAGGAGGTGGGTTGGACCAGGATCCAAACTACAGTAAGTCGGTCGCAAGCTCCGAACAATCTTCATGATATCCACAATCGCTGGCTGATCAAAATCTGTCCAGACAGACCAGGTGCCTGTGCCCTCGCATCGACCACCGCCGTACTCATTTGAATGAGTCGGGCAGATCTCCTACCTGATAGAGGACACCTTATCTGCAAAGAATTGAGCTAACTCATCACACTTCAATTGTGAAAAAGCTCTCCGGCCCCAGAGGCAGACTGGATTGCACAGCCTGTCCATGGTCCGAAAGAGCTGAGCCGGTTGATTCTTTGCTGCAGCAATCTCCCTGGACAGGAACTCTGCCTTCTTAAGGGAGATTTCTGATTGATAGTCCAAGTAATGGGCAGTCAACCTAAGTCTGTCGTCCTCCAGGCCAGATTTCCGCCAACAGCGTTCCAACCTTTGCCCCACTCTTTTCGACCCCCAAAGTCCCATCAAACCAAGGGCTGGTTATCAGTAATAAAAAGATTCAAGTCATGTTGTTTGGCTCAAAACGGTCAAAACGAAATAAAGTACGATCTAAGCCTGAGGTAAAGACAAACGAAGGGAATATTTCAACCCAAACTGTGGTTTACAAGTACTTAGGAGTTTATTCTGATCAACATTTAGTTTTTTGACCATCACATTAAGGAGCTGACAAGGAAAATAAATGCTCTCATCGAGGCAGTGAGGCTGATTTCTAACTGTACAAGCAAGAATGTGCATTTAATGATACCAACCAGCTGATCATGTCTGTCATAGATTATGAGAGCCATATTTATTGGCATGTTCACAAACAATTAATGAAATTAGATCTAGCCTACAATAGACTGGCAAGATTTGTATTAAAATGTAAGTACAAGTAATCACTGTGCAGTGTACAGTGCACTAGGTTGGTGATCGCTTGACTCAAGAAGAAAAGGTATATGGATCAACCATGTGTGGGGAATACTTAAAAATAAATTACAAGACCTAGCAGGGAAATTACAAAAGCAGAATCATGGTTTGAATTTGAGGCAAAAAGGGGTCAGGGATCTAGTATAGTGCAACATAACTAATAATTTTAGTAAAATAACATTTCAATATAAAGTTGCTATAAGTTGGAATGCAGTCCCCCAACACACTAGGAATCTGGAGATGTCATGAACCACTTTTAAAACTGCAGTACAGCAGGATTCAGTTTTCACTGTGAGTGCAATAGGTAAACAAACCAGATATGAAATAAGCACCAATATTGTTCACTGATTGTATGTATACATCCCTCCTTGAAATATGTACTTGTCTCATGTGTTTTTAGTTTGTTTGTGTTTTTTTTTTTTTATATTGACTTTTGTAACCAAATAACAGGTACATCCTGTGAAAAGGGTATATACAGCCCTAATGGTGTTAACAGTGTATAAATAAAATGTTACTACTGTACTTATTTTACCAGGAAATACACCATTGAGAGAACTCATTTACAAGGTGGTCCTGGGAGAGCACCATGTTCCACCACCTCCTGCCACCCCTCTGGTGGGTTGTGGAGATAGCTGCTCTGTACGTGTGGTGTACGTTGTGTGCAAGGTCGGCAAACAACTCTTGTGCCACGAGTGAGGTGGGAGAGTCAAATGACGAGAAGAAATGGGAGGACAAATTACCAGGCCATCTTCATGGTGGGTGCCATCATTCTTGCCTCCTGGGGATAACTATAGTCACTTTTGGGAGATCGATGAAAGGAATGTCTCGAGTACTGGGCCGACTGTCTCAGGAGGAGAAAAATACATGAAGAGGGGAAAAAAGGCCTGGCAAACATGAAAGTTTCTTCTCATCACTACACTATTTAGTAGCATTACTCTGATCTTTTTTTTGTTTCCCTCTTCCCAGGAAATAGACAGAAGACTGGAAGCAAAACTGAAGATTGTACAGAAGGAAAGGTATGGGCTGGCATTTGGAAAGTATAGAGAACATTAAATTGTCAGTGAAGATGAGTGGACTAACAGGTTTCTGTGTCAGTACTTACTGGCTTTTTGTGGGGATATTGAGATGGTTGGGGAGGTGGTCCTTCATCTGCCAGTCTGTCCATAAGGGCCTTCTGTGTTTTTTATATTAAGTAGTATGGCATGACAGGGTGTGCATTATGTAAGGAATAAAACATGACCGAGGGAGACTAAGCTTTAATATACTGACTGGGTTTTCCTCAGGCTTAATGATTTATCTTAACCTCCCAAAATAAAATATTTTATTCAACTTATAAGACAGGATTTATGTAATATTTTAAATGTATTCTCTCATTTCCAAGCATTTTGTCCATTTGGTGCTGTGGTATTGTTAAGGTAGAGTGGGATTTTAATTGTGGGATTTGGATGAATGTCAGAGTGTGTGTGTGTGTGTGTGTGTGTGTGTGTGTTAGGTTGTGAACACACAAAGTCCATCAAGACTGCAATTCCTCGGTCCTTTTTGGCACCCCAAAGTCCCTGCCCTTCCTTCTGCTTCTTTATTTCTTTGTTTTTTGTTAATGGATGTTTTTTTATGCTCTGTTCATCTCCAGTGTTTTGACTCTGTCGAGGATACCAAGGCACCTTCCTAGGTCCATGTGGTGCCTTGCACGCTTTGTCCCCTCCACAGATCTGTGGTTTGCCCCCTACGACTGGGTTGGGGGTGGGTAAGGCGCCCCCCCCCCGATAATCACAGGTTCATCATGTGACTTATGGTGTGAGGACCACCGCTCAGGCCACAGGAGCACTGGGATTCCATCGCCAGTGAACACTGGGGCTTTTCCTAGTTTATTAGTTGCATTTGCATTCCCACTGACTGACTGGCACACAAGGGCCCAAACACATGTATGCACACGCAGCGGTGTATTGGTGTGCAGGCTGCCATCACCCAGACCCTAACCTGCCTGCCTCTGCTTCCCTTCCACCCTTGGTCACGTAGGTGGCAGTGTTGCAGTGGAGGCAGTGACCCTCTTTTCCCCAGGAAGAGGCAAGCTCCTCTGGGGCACTAACCTCCTTCCTCATGGCTGGCCCGCATGACCCGGGCTCTCTTCGAATTTGGGTTGCAGGTGTTGCAAGCAGTATCGCCTCACCCTTCTACTTACCCCTTGTACATATCCATTTTTTCTTTCCCTTTTGTTTCCTTTTATTCCCCAACAACAGTCATTTTGCCTGCCAGTGATGTGCCCTGTACTGGCCCATTAAACCATGTTTACCACTGGATCTCGCATCAACCTGACCTCCATGACAGCTTTCTCTTTCCTAAAGCTGGTCTCTGGGCTCCTCACTTCTGGGAGGTCCTTCCTGATACCACATGATAGGCAGGATGTAACGGACTTCTGCAGGATGGCGATACTCTCCCGCTTGTTTCCTCCAGATGTCCATTTACTTCCTGCCTGTTTAGTGGTAGGAGCTCTGCAGGACCTCTCTCACAGGAGTTACAGAGCAGAAGTCTTCATCTGCAAGTGTTTGTGCTACTTTTCTGTTTTTGGACATCAGCAGCGCTAGCGCAGGGACCCCTGTCTTAGCCTTGCAAGCTGCACAGACGGGCTGCCTCTCTCCTTCCTGTGCTTGGTCGGTCCCCCCACCAGATTTAGGCCTGGGGGGTGCTTGAGACTAGTGGGGCAAGAAGGGGACAGCAACTCAAGGTTCTCCTGGGGAACCCGCAGTCATTCAACCAAACTCGCCTCGACAGACGGCCCAGGCTCTCCTGTCCTCCACAGGAGCCCCCCATCGACACAACCAATGGAGATGTTTTTTGGGGGGCTGGGGCCAACGGATTACACACAACCAGTGGAGACGTTTATCGGGGGCTCGGGTCGACAGATTAGGTATTTCAGCCCGGGGCCATTTGCAGGATATCCCTCATTAACCTCGTCGTCGACGAGCCTCTCAGGAATTTCGGCTCGTTGACTGTGTCAGCTGCCCAGAGCCTTCTCTCCTGTCGACAGCCGCTGAAAACTAAGACTTAGGCCGTCGACGCACCTGTCAGCCGGAGAGCTGTGTAGTCTACTCAAACTCTCCGATGCTGGGACCTTAACTTTGAGCTTTTGCGCTCTTTTACAGCCAGAGAGGCAGGCCATTCCAAGCGGCAAAGGGACAGAGCATTGCGCCGCTTGTCTAGCATCGCCTGGTGCAGCTCTTCAATGGACCTCTCCAGGGGGCACCTCTATATCAAAGGGGCTGTTTTTCAGAATAAAATTAAAATTAAAAACTTTGAGGATATCCTCATCAAAATCGGACAGGCCCCCCAGAGGCAGAAAATGCCACATGTGCAGAACACCCACGCTGGCCACATTTGCTGGGTCTCTGTGTGTCACATGCGACAACGTAAGGTCGCCAACCTTGGACGAGGCGGATGAGGTATCCGCCTCCGAATCTCAGGACGTTCAAAACCAGCGCATGGATCAGGGATGGTCTTCCACTTAGAACTTAGAGGGGCTCTGCCACTCAGCTATGACTTTAGCCCCGGACCTAATAGACAAACAGAACAGGGCCTTCGCTCTCAACCCCTCATATTTTGACGTCCTTCAGCAGTCTCCAGAGCCTGGGACCCATAGGAAAGCCACCTGCAAGCGCACTCCCTCCCCATCTTCGGACGAGGGCATTCTCCACTTCTCACACCGCGACAGGAGGAGGAAGAGGGGCAGATCCAGAGACACCACCCATGGGAAGCACAGATGGGACAGGTCACCCTCAGTGTCTGACTATTCATCTCCAGAGGAGGGTTGGGGGGACTCCCAAACTCGGACTCAGACCTCTCCCCAGCCAGAAACTTAGATTTGGGTGACCTAGATTCTTTTAGTAAACACATGTCAGATGGGATCCACCTGAGTTCGTCCTTACCGGAACCCAAGCAAGCGAAGCCAGCTTTCAGGCTCGCGTCGACTTCAAAGCCAATGACAACTTTCCCCATTCCTCCAGCCATAGAGGACCTCTTAAAGGAAGAATGGCAGGGACCAGAGTATTCCTGCCCCATTCCACGCCGCCTAACCAAGCTACTGAAATTCGACAAACCTCCAGAGCGATGGCTAGACTGTCCCAAGATCGACCCTCTAATCTCAAACCTCACCAAGACTGTTATCCCAGCAGAGGGTGGAGCCTCCCTAAGGGATCCAGTGGATAGGAAAGTGGACACCTCTCTAAAGAAGGCTTTTCAGTTCACTGCAACCTCTCTCAAGGTGCTACAGCTAACCTCTTCTCAGCTCGGGCTGCTCTCTTCTGGGCTATTGATCTGGCATTCCAGCAAGCCGATGAGCCAGAGAAGAATAAATCTATTTTGCAACACCTGTAGCTAATGGGGCTAGCTTCGGCCTACTCGGCTAATGTCTCAGAGGAGGCAGTCAGATGTGCAGCAAGAGCTATGTTTTACCAGACCTCAGCTCGACGCAACTTGCGGCAGTGGGCATGGCAGGCAGATGCCTCCTCGAAGATGCATTTGGTAAGTGCCTGTTATGAAGGAAGCCTTCTTTTCGGATCAGCTCTAAAGGAGGCAGTCAAGGAATCTGGGGAAATGGCAGAAGTGTGAATGCCACAATCCCGGGGAAGGAACAGGCCCTGGAATTCAGGATCCAGACATAATTTTCGTGCCCAAAATCAGTCTAGGGGTCAGAATAAGCCAATTCCGGGCAGACTAGTCTGGTTCACCTCGCGCAACCAGCGCAGCTTCAGGGGCAGTAGCGGTGGCTCCCAAGATGCTGGGGGGAACTCCAAAAAATCCCGGTGAGGACTCACGGACCCATCCTCGTGTAGAGACAGGCTTTCCAGCTTTTTCGAGGAATGGGTCCACACCACCACGAACAGGTGGGTACTAGATGTAATTTGCGAGGGTTACTTCATCGAGTTCGACTCCATGCCCCCCTGCACCACAGAGTACCCTCACCAGTCTCAAACAACCCAGTAAAAAGAGTGGCGAATCTGCAAGCAATTACAGATCTTATACAGGCAGCAGCGATCAAACAAGTTCCTGTTCAAGAAAGGAACAGAGGAGTGTACTCCCTATTCTTCATAGTGCCAATACGCTCAGAAAGTTTCTGGCCAGTGTTAGATCTCAGGTTTCTAAACGGTTTGCCCTCCATTATCTGGGAAATCCATTGGGGATTTTTTGGCCTCAATAGATTTACAAGATGCTTATCTGCATATCTCAATCCGGAAGACACACCAGCAATTCCTCAGGTTCAAAGTAGAAGAACACCACTTTCAATTCACGACGCTGCCGTTTTGCCTGTCCACAGCACCCAGGATCTTCTCCAAGGTCCTTGTGACAGTGGTCGCTTGACTCAGAATGTAAGGGATCCAGCTCTTCCCATACCTCATCAAAGCCCCACTATACGATCAAGCAGTCCAGGCAGTGGTGGAGGTCACTCTGTGCCTCTCCTCTCTGGGGTTCGTAATCAGCCACAATAAGAGCTCTCTGTGACCGTCAGTCTCTGAATCATCTGCAGGTGAATATCACACAATCCAGAACAAACTTTTTCCCATGGAGTCGAAATTCAAGGAACTGAGGGCTCTCCTTGGCAAATTCCAAATGGCCCAACCACTGCCGGCCCTCTCGTTCATGCAACTCATAGGGACAGTGGTCTCCCTGGCAGACTCAGTCCTCTGGGCGCTAGTCCACATGCAACCTCTCCAGTCAAGTCGCCTGCAGTAATGGTCCTAATCAAGGGGCTTAATGGATCAGAGGATTCGGGCGCATCATCAGGTAAAGGACTCCCTTATATGGTGGACTCGGCAAGTCAACATCATGAGGGGGCTCAATCAGGGACACTCTCACCAGATGAGTCACCACCGATGCCAGCCTCCGGGGCGGGGGGGTGCATCCGGAACAGCTGTCTGCACAGGGCAAGTGGTCCCTGGTGGAGTCTTGCTACAGCATCAGTGTGCTGGAGATGCAGGCAGTCCGCCTGGTGCTGCAGCAATTCAAGGCACAGCTTTCCAACCGGGACATTCTCATCCTCATGGATAATCTGACAACAATCAGCTACATCAACTGCCAGGGAGACACAAAGAGCGCTCTGATGCTGCAGGAGACTCTTATACTTTTTCAGTGGGCGGAAGACAACCTGAGCAGTCTAAGGGCCGCCAACATCCCGGACCACGAAAATATCACAGCAGATTGGCTAAGTCGAAATGACATCCTGCCAGGTGAGTGGGAGCTAAAGGACAGCACCTTTCAACTCATCACGGCACGGTGTGGCCACCCGCAGGTAGATTTTCTAGCCTGCCGAAAAAAAATTGCAAAGTTCCGCAGTTCTGCTCTCACCAAGGACGAGAGGGCCTTTGCACAGGATGCCTTCTCCATCAACTGGAATCAGTTCAGTCTTCTATATGCCTTTCCTCCAATTCTGATCCTCTCAAAGGTACTGCACAGGATTGCCCAAGATCAAGCAGGAATTATTTTGGTTTGCCCATGCTGGCCCCACAGACTATGGTTTCCTCGATTTTAGTCCAAATGTCTCTACATCCTCCTCTGGTGCTTCAAGAAAGGTCAGACTTGTTACATCAGGGACCGATGCTGCACCCCAGTCCTCTCAATCTATCCCTCTCGGCGTGGAGATTGAGCGGAAATCTCTAAAGGAGTTGGATTTCTCTGCACCGGTCATCAAAATGATTCAATCCAGAAGGGCCTCCTCTTCCAAGGTTTATTATAGGATCTGGAGAAATTCCTGTTCTGGTTCCAAGCCACCTCTCTGCCAGATGACTGTGTCTCTGCCTACCACCCTTCAATTCCTTCAGGAGGGTTTTGACAAGGGCCTCCATCCTGCTACCTTAAGAGTCCAGGTTTCTGCTTTAGGGGCGCTCCTTTTGGCGGACTCCGGAATCTTTAGGAGCTGTCCCTCACGTTCGATTTCTGAGAGCGACAGCGTTACAGCATCCTCCAATAAAGCCCATAGTTCCACCTTGGAAGCTCAACCTGGTACTCTAAGCACTCACCAAGCCTCCTTTCGAACCCTTAAAGGAGTCATCTTTGCTTCTTCTCACTGTGAAGACAGTCTTTCTTACTGCAGTCATCTCAGCCCGCCACATCGGTGAGATTGGAGCCCTGTCATCCAAAGAACCTTACGCTGTCTCATTAGGACTCGGTGGTTATGTGGACAGATCCTGCAGTTTTACCAAAGGGGATGTCGTCTTTTCACTGCAACCAGGTCTTGAACCTACCCTCTTTCTGTCCTCATCCCAAGAACGAGAAGGAGAGGGAATTCGCACACTTGATCCAAGGAGAGCTCTGAAGATTTACCTCAAGAGATCTGACTTGGTACTTAAGACTTCATCTATTTATCCTTGCATCAGGCCCGAATGTGGGTAAGAAAGCAGCAAAAGACTCTATTGCTAGGTGGATTCCGCTCCACCATCTCCATGGCTTACCAGAAGGTTGGGATCGTCCTGCCGAGATCAGTGCAGGCTCACTCAGCCCATGCGATGGCTAAGTCCTAGGTGGAATTCCAAGACGCTTCTCTGGCAGACTTATGTAGAGTGGCCATGTGGTCATCCCTTCGCAAAGTTCTACAAGTTGGATGTTTCTGCTTCAGCTGAGACCTCCTTTGGCTGCGGGGTCCTCCAGGCAGTGGTGGACCCGTAAGAGACTATGGACATTCTTCTCACCCAGGAAGTAGAGGGATGTACTGCTTTAGTATATCCCAGAAGTGAGAAGCCCTGAGACCAGCTTTAGGAGAGAGAAATGGACATTTAAATACCTGTGAATTTTCTTTCTCTGACTGCTGGTCTCCAGGCTCCGGCCAACCCAGAATGCTGAGAATCCACCTCCGGCTGCAAGTTTCACTAACATTTTTGGTTTTTTTTCCCCAAGTTATGTGTTTCCTCAGGGGACAACTGCTGTAGAAGTACTGACGTCTGGAGGAAACGAGCGGGAGGGTATCGCTGTCCTGCAGAAGTTTGTTGCATCCTGCCTGTCACATGGTACCGGGAAAGACCTCCCAGAAGTGAGGAGCCCAGAGACCAGCAGTTGGAGAAAGAACATTTTACAGCTATTTAAATTTCTATTTATAGCAGAGGCTCCAAGGAGCCATCCTCTTCTCTCCCCCACCACCCCGAAGCAGACCACGGTGTGGGCTAGGATCCAGTAAGCGTAAGAACCATGACACAGGGGAGTCAAGGAACCCAGGCCATCATACATGGTACCTAGGTTTCTTCCCTCCCCTGATTGCTCAGCCCTACCCTCCCTGACTGCAGTGCTCTGCTGAGCAGCAGCTGCTGCGGTCAGGCCTGCTTACCAATGTGGTGTCCTTGGCTTGCTTCTGAACTCTGTCCGCCTGTACTGCAGCATGGGACCATCAGAGTAGTCTGTCAAATTATGTTTTTAACTCTGAGATAATTCTAAACTACCTAGTCACCACTCTGTCTGGAAAAGAGTTCCTTAAGTCCTTCTTGAAGCACCCCCTTGCTATTTTTTACTGAGTTTTTTTTTTTTTTGATTTATGCACCCCTGCCCTTCAGGCCCTTAGTAAGTCACCCACTTTTTATGGGACTTAACAGCTCTGACAATTCTACCACAGATTGTCCCCAATGCTGGTGGTCCTAATCCTGATATATGGAGTCAGTGACATAAGATCTGCAGTGCAGTAGAGCTTCATCTAGCTCTCTGGGTCACCCCCCAATATATCCCAGTGTTTGCCAGTTTACAGTGGTGCTCTGCATGCACACATACATCAGTGTTGAGGACATCCTCCCATTTTGAGACTCCCTACTGTACTTGCTACCTTGCCTCCACCAGGTAACCACCACCTCCACCAAGTGGGATGTCTAGACCCTCCCACCCCTCTTCAAGCTGACCCGAACCCTGGTTGCCGGCATGGCAGGGGGAAAGTGCTACCATCAAGCTACAGGTTGGCCCATTATTCCTTAATTTAAAAAAAATCTGAGTAGTTCACCCTGCTATGTCCTTGCATGTATTTATAAGTTTCTGTCACACCTCTCATCTATCTGCCCTCTAGTAAGTATGCGTTCAGGCTGTGTAATCTTTTCTGATGGTTCCTTTTCTACCCCTGGATCATTTTTGCCATTCACTGAATAGTTTCTGTCCTTTCCTTACCATTTTTTCAGATGAGGATTCCAAAACTAAACGCAGTACTCTAGTTGTAGCCTAACCTATGGACATGTACAGCGTCAACATCATGCCTCGGTTTCAGCTAGTGAAACCTCGCATTATACATACCAGCATCCTATGAAGTTTCCCATATGATGTCCTGCACTGAGAAGAGGATTTTTAAACTACTGCTTATAACCTCTAGGTCCCTCTTTTCTCTTTTGAATGTTCTGCTGTAACTCCATTGATGCTGTATTACATCTGTATTTTTTCCTGCCAGTGTGCATGACTTATTGTAGTTTTTGGTGTAGTTTTACCTGTCATGTTATAGACCACTGTTTCTGCTTTTCGGCATCCCTTTTTGCCATAAAGCTTTATTATCCTCCTTTGGTTAGACAGGTGGCTGTTCAGTCCCTCCCTGCCTCCCATGACTGGCTATTGCTTCTCCTGGTGTTGGGATTTAAATCCCCCATAGATTTTCCACCCACAGCAGAGCAAGAGGGAGGAGGCCTGTTCCTAGCCCCGGGGACTGAGTGGCAGTGCAGGCCAAGGAAGAGCAGGTGGGGCTGCATTAAGCCCCCTGCCTGCCATTTTCCATTTCTCTTCCTGGCACTCCCTTGGCTGCGATGGCACGCAAGTGCGTGTGCATGGAGACATGCATACACTGTGGAACTGCAACCTCCACCCTTTGAAGCCCCTTGGAGCCTGCACTACTCCCGGACCTCCACGCTGAGACAGTCAAAGGCTGAGGCAGTTTGGCCACCCCTCCGTTGGAGAGGAGAGCAGTCCCTGGGATGCTCTTTCCCAACCCCAGCAACTTGAGTTTGTTCCCAGATCCGGGTTGCTGGTGTGGCGGCAGAAGACATAAGTACATCAGTTCTCTGGGCCAGCTTCAGCATCCCTTTTCATGCTGCTGATTACCTCTTCATTTTCTACCCTCCCACAGAGTTTTGTGTTGTCTGTAAATGGACTTAATTTACCCTGTAACCTCACCCCAGTGTCCCTTATGGTACATACTGTCAGTCATAGGGCACTCTGCTTTTTTTGCCCCCCTTTGAGAGAGATGGTGTGTCGGCTACTAAGGCAGGCAGCAAAGATGCAGGCTGTTCTCCTGTCAGCTAGGACAGATGGAAAAGTGTGGGGTGCACATGTGGGTGCGGGTGACTGTGTGTGTGAGAAGACACACCCCCATCTCATCACCCTTGGTCTTTTCAGTTTGTTCACTAGCTTGGTAAAGGGCTCCCTGCCAGCAGGGAAAATTTTCTCAAAAGTTTTCCTTTTTTTTTTTTCTTTCTTCAAGATTTTTAGTTTGCGACTTTCCCCGGCAGAACATTAAAGGAAATATCACTTAGTATAGCAAGGACCGATGCCTGGTAGGGGCTGCCTTAGTCTGTGCTACTTTAGTGCCTGAAGGCACCATTCTCCTACCCCTGGTTGTAAGGTAGGATTGGGCTGTTTTTGTTTTGTTTTTAAGGGAGAGGGAATGCTATTAATTTGTGGTCTCTATGCGATTGAAATCGCAACCAGGGTGGGTTCCCAAGCTTTTTGACCGCACACCTGCGGCAGCGCAGTCCTCAGAAGCTCAGCCATTTAGTTTAGTAGGTGGCCATCTTTGGCACAGCTATGAGTACGCATTACTCTCCGGCAGCCGTCTTAGGAAGGGATGCTTGTGGTGCTTTGTTGCATGGTGGCCATCTTTCGCATGACAGCACAAGTGCACAGGACTGCGGAGGCCATATGAAGGGGTAGTTTTAAGGCACTGAAAGCACAGTCACCAAGAGAACAGTGTTTTGGCCACTCAGGATTTCCTGAAAGAAACGGACCTTGAAACAGAACTTTGAATGCAAATTCACAGTTTTGCTCACCAATACTTGTGGGGGTAACAGCTTTGTCCCCTGATTTCGGGGCTCTCTGCTCCCTGGAACACTGCTACTAACTATTTCTGACTGCCTGAAAACTACAGTCTGTCAAGTTTACTGCAATTTCTTTTCCTACTGGCTGCTCTGACCAAAGAAGTGTCTTCCTCCAAATCTCCTAAGAAAGACCCCAGATCTAAGCCCTCAGTTGCAAGAAGTATTACGCCAGGCTACATACCATGGGGGCAGGCTCCTACTGCACTTCATGTGATAAGGCTTTGTCCACTAAGCACAACAAAGTCTAGGGCCCCTCCTGTTCCCCTCCAAAATCTGTCATGCACAAGGACCCCTTGGAGATGGACTCTCCTTTTTCTCAGGCCTCTGAACAATCTGAAAACCCACCCCATTTGTCAAGAAGCATCTCACCCACCTTCCCCAGACCAGGGAACCTGAAAATTCTCATCTTGGTTTAAAAAAAAAAAAACTAATCAGTGCAGTGGTCTTCCTCATGGAATGATTGTCTGAGCAAAGCACTAACAAAAGAAAAAGGCTGAAGGAGGTACCTCTTCCACCTCCTCAGACCATGGCAGTTGCCATACCATGTACACACTGGTCCTACAGACACAGCTTTGTAATCTTAGTGTACCATCTGATGAAGAGGATTGTGAATTGGACTGAGAAAGTAGGAAGCTACATTACTCGAATGAGGAGTTGGGGGACTACTCAGTCGGCAAAACCTTCCCTTGGGATGAACTTTCCTAGCTGATGAAGCAAACTTGCATTATTTTAGTCAAGCAAGTAAGGCAAAGCACTCACCAGTTTTCTGCCATAAAAAATAAAGGAGTCAGTTGTGATTTCAAAAATTTCTCCTTTTTTTTATTGCAGGTATTTTCAAGACGCTGGTATGGAAACACCACCACACCAAAACCCCAGTGCTTCGACAGAAGTCTTCCTGAGGGGGGTCCATTGCATTATATTAGACCTGAAGGAAGATCAGCAGCGTTGCTCACAAAAGAAAGCAAATTCGCTTAAGAATGCCAGTAAGAGGTACAAAGCCTTTCTGACCTATAATACAACAAAGGAGATTATCACTTGGGAATGGACTCACTTGGACCACAGGGTATCGGGTATGCGATAATGCGGCACACCAGACTCTACAAGGTTCAGGAACATGAACTTCAGGGATGCAAGCCCGAAGGTGCCCACACCTATTTGAGCTGCAGTTAAGAAAACTATACTCTCGATTCCTGGTGCGGGCATCAAAGACCCCGTTAACTGCAAGCTGGAATCAGTGGTGATAATGAGGTCTTACAAAGCATCGTGCACTGTCATGTGGGCAGCCCTGGCATTGGCCTATGTGTCTACAGCCATAGCTTGTTGACTTAGACATCTCCTTTGATCTACCATTGGACTCTGGGGTCTCAGCTCGGATAGATAAAATCTTTTATTTTTATACAGGAAAAATGTGTCGAGGCTATACGACCTGTTCACAAGACGATCCTGTTATACCTTATAAGATACACTATTTTACAAATACCATACATGAACTTAATTAACACTTACTACAAAACAAGTATACATACAATTCACACTGATGGCAATGTACACCTGAATCAAAACAATGTCCTATCATTACCTCTGTTTACAATTACATGTAAGTGGATACAATTCATTCAGTGCATGAATAAAACCCCCATGAGAAGGCAAAATGCATCTCCTAACTTTGGTTTTTGATTTCCTGGCAGATGCATCCTATGATATTCTGCAGATCATCACAAAGCATTCCTTATTTCTAGGAGCGTGGATATGTTGTTTATCCACACTCTTTGGCATGTCCCTTTCCCTTTAAATCTGGCCGGAAAGTCTTCAAGCTAGCTTCTCTCACCCACCTGGGTGGTAAATACCTCTGCTCCGCCCCATTACACCAGATCTTCCTTTCCGCTGGAAGATTCAGGTTCCCTTGTGCTAACTTTAGCCATCGTAGGCCCTGGATCTGTATCATCTGTTTTTAACTAATTTAACTCTCAAACTCGTCAGAGTTTTCGATTCCGATAATAGCACATCAGATATGGAGGACAAGTCATCCCCCGGTTTTCGCCGGTGTATGTGCAGCTAGAAAATGTCACGCACCAATCCCCACCTTACCTGCGTGTACTGCCTAGGTGTCTGTCATGACACCACCACATGTACCTTTTGCTTGGCTTTCCATCCCAACGTCCTGGACGACCGCATGGCGCGCCTTAAGCTGGGGAGACCGGAGAAAAGGAACCTGCCAGTGAAGTTTAAAGAAGCGAGGTGGGCGGTTTCTGCGGCCGCAGAATCTGCCAAGCAGCTCGAGCAGATGAAGGCCTTTGAAAAAGAAGCTGCCCAAGCTTCGGCCAGAACAGTACCCGCCCAGCTGAGCCCGCGCCCCTCGGAAAGGATCTCAGCTCGCATGCAGTCGGCCCTTCGAGACGACGTAGTTCAGCTCCTCCGCAAGGAGGCGGTAGCTCCAGTGCTGGATCCGTCTGTAGACCCAGGCTCCATATCCAGGTACTTCCTGGTGCCCAAGCGGACGGGGGGTTGGCACCCCATCCTATGTCTCCATGACCTGAATCAGTATATCAGGTCTCGCACCTTCCGGATGGTAACTCTGAACCAGATCATACCATCCCTGGTGCGAAACATGTGGTTTTGTTCTCTGGATCTGCAGGACGCGTTCTTTCACGTCCCAATCCGTCCGTCCCACCAGCGGTTCCTCCGCTTCAGGGTCGAGGGGACCCTGTACGAGTTCACAGCCATGCTGTTCGGCCTGTCATCGGCCCCGCGGGTCTTCAAGTGCATTGCAGTGGTGGCAGCCCATCTTTGGTGTCGAGGAGTTCGAATCGACCCTTATCTTGATGACTGGCTTCTGGCAGGTTCCTCACTTCAGGAGGTGGAGAGATTCAGGGATCTGGCTCTCGGAACCTGCTCTCAGGTTGGCATCCTGATCAACGAGACCAGGTCGGAACTCGTGCCGTCTCAGCTGATGGGCTTCATTGGGGCCAAGCTCGACTCTTGTCAAGCCAGAGCCCGGCTCACGGCGGACAGGGCGGAGATTCTTTCCTCCTTTGCCCGATCATTTCTGGTTGAGCTCTTGTGCTCTGCCTGGGACTTTCTGCGCCTTCTGGGTTACATGGCGGCGTGCACCTCAGTGGTCTGTTGGGCCAGGTGGCACATGCACCCCTTCCAATGGGAGCTGGCTGCCCAGTGGACTTAGCACCATGGTCAATTCGACCAGCTGATCACGGTAACCCATAAGATGTGGGACACTCTCCAGTGGTGGACCGTCCCAGAACGGTTGCAGGAAGGGATTCCGTTTGTCCACCCCGAGCCGACGGTCGTCCTCATGACCGATGCCTCTCTCTCATGAGCTGGGGAGCCCACATGGAGGACAACAGGACCCATGGGTTCTGGACCCCTGAGGAGTCCCGATGCCTCATCAACCTGTTGGAGCTCAGAGCATTCAGACTGGCACTGTTGGCATTCACTCCTCAGCTCCAGGGTCTTGTGGTTCAAGTCCAGACTGACAATACCACAACCATGTACTACCTCAACAAACAGGGCGGCACGCATTCCCATCTGCTGTGCAAGGAGGCGCTCCGCATCTGGACCCTCGTCAGCCGGTTGGAGGTGGATCTCCTAGCAATCCATGTGGCAGGAGTCTCGAACCAACTGGCGGATGCTCTCAGCCGCCTAGGCTAGACATCCCACGAGTGGTCCCTCCATCCGGAGGTAGCTTACAGTCTGTTCTCCCATTGGGGCAAACCATTGGTGGACCTGTTTACCTCCAGGGAGAATGCCAAGCTGAGTCTGTACCATGCCAACCCCCCTCAGCAGGGCTCACTGCAGGGGGATGACTTTTTGAGGCCATGGACCCCAAAGCTCCTCTGTGCCTTCCCTCCATTTCCCTTGATCCACAAGGTGTTACTCAAGGTGAGGAGGGACAAGGCGAAGGTGATTCTGGTATCCCCAGATTGGCTGCGCCAATTCTGGCACCCGGATCTCCTCAGCCTCAGCTGCAAGCTCCCGGAGCGGCTTTGCACATGCCCGGACCTGATATCATTAAACCAGGGGAAGGTCTTCCATCCGGACCTTCAATCCCTGCACCTCACAGCCTGGTTCCTGAGCGGCTAGAGTTCCAAGCTCTGGGTCTTTCCGAGGATGTCTACACTGTGGTGGAGGCATCTCGCAAGGAATAGACCAGGAAATGTTATGCCTTCAAATGGAAGAGATTTTCCATGTGGTGTCAGGTTAAAAGTCTGGACCCCTTATCCTGCTATGTGGCTAAGATTCCAGACTACGTTTGGTCTCTCTTCAAAGGGGGTCTGCGGTCCTCGACCCTTAGGGTGCACCTGGCAGCCATTTCTGCTTACCGGGCACGGGCCAGTCAGCCGACATTGGCACAGGCGACAGTGGTAGGGTGCTTCTTCAAAGGCCTGGATCACATATCCCCTCTGGTGCGTGAACCTCCACCTCCGTGGGATCTCTTGCTGGTTTTGGCAAAGCTCATGGGCAAGCCATTCGAACCCATGCACAAGTGTGAGCTCTCTCACTTGTCATGGAAGACGGCCTTCCTGGTGGCTGTCACGTCAGCCAGAAGGACAGGGGAGCTCTAGGTGCTTTCGGTGGACTCCCCTTATCTGGTCTTTCACAGGGACAGAGTTGTCCTGTGCCCCAACCCGAAATTCCTTCCGAAGGTGGTCTTAGAGTTTCACCTTAATCAGGTGTTGACTCTGCCGGTATAGTACCCTATCTACACCTCGGATGCCAAGTACAGGCTCCATACTGTGGACCTGAGACGTGCTGTCTCCTACTATAAGGAAAGAACGGCGGAAATTCGTGGAGAGGTTCGCCAGCTGTTTGTCACCTACGCTGAAGCTGCTTCTGGCAGACCTGCAGCCAAACAGACCATTGCAAGATGGATCAAATCATGCATAGGTCTGTGCTATGAGTTGGTGGGCAAGGAGCCTCCCAGAGGGTTAAGAGCTCATTCTACCCGCCATACTGCTGCATCGGTGGCTGCTTCCAGGGACATCCCTATCCAGGAAATCTGTCGGGCTGCTACCTGGAAGTCAGCGAACACCTTTATTTCCCACTAGCACATCGACCTTGAGTCCCGTCGGGATGCTGGTTTTGGGGCCTCGGTTCTCCAATCTCTGTTTCCTAAGTAGGGGGTGTGCCCCTTGCCTCCTTCCTCCCGGAGAACTGCTAGGAGTCTGCCAAAGAGTGTGGATGAACAACATATCGAGGCTCCAAGAAGAACAGGTTACTCACCTGTAACAGTAGTTCTAGGAGTGGTATATGAAGATCATCCACACACTCCCACCCGACCTCCCGGCTTTAGGCGCACCACCTTGCTTCCAGCGGGCTAAGAACTGGCGTCATGGTGCGGAGCCGAGGTATGGTGGGTGGGAGGAGCCAGCTTGAAGACTTTTCGGTGAGATTTAAAGGGAAAGGGACATGCCAAAGAGTGTGGATGAACAACATATACCACTCCTAGAACTACTGTTACAGGTGAGTAGCCTGTTCATTCTGTGCTTGCACTGTTTTTGACCGTGGACGAGTGATAATTCCTCAGAAGCATCCCTACAAAACATGCCTTTTCAAGGAGACCTACAGTACTTTATGATCAGAGCTGGAAACCCTCATCAAGCATGTATCTGACTCTGAGCTTGGGTGGAATTCCTTTTTTTTTTTTTTTTTTTAAAGCAGGGCAGTAGTGTCCAGGAAAATGTTCCTATTTTCCATAGGTAGTGTTGCAAACTACTGCAACCAGAGCTTCTTTCACTAAAGGTGGGTACAGAGGTAACTACAGAGACTGCAAAGACAACCAGTCATTATGAGATTAGGCCAGTTCTCGGTATTCCCCACCCCCTCCCAAAATCTCTGGGCAAGATTGTTGAAATTTGTAGACTAACGGACAAAGACTACTGCAGATCAGTGGGAGTTTGAGATTGTATCCAAGGGCTATTCCATAGTCTCCCCCCCCCCACCCCCTCCATCTGACACTTCTTTTTTTTGTCTTTCTTCGGCGTCTCACGCCCCAACCAAATGGCGATTAAAGCAGGATGTAATGCATCACCTCATGGATACTCCAGTCATCCACCTAGTTACACTTCCCCAACAGGGAACTGGAACCTGTTCCATCTTTTTCATTGTTCCAAGAAAAGACAGGAGGGTTCCGAACTTTCTTGGATCTGAAGTACCTCAAAAAAAAAAAAAAAAAAAAAATGGATAGACGATGCATTTCAGGATGGGATCCCTGCACTCCACGATGGCAGTGATATACCTGGGGGATTTCCAGCATCACTAAATCTGAAGGATGTATATCCTTATTCATTCGTTACACTGCCAGTATCTCAGATATTTTACCCAGGAACAGCAGTACCAGTACTCGCCCATACTGTCTGGACTGTCTTCTGAACCACAAGTATTCACTAAAGTAAAATCAGTGCTGCAGCACAGCTGAAGGAGAAAGGATTCCTTGTTCGTACCATACTTGGAAGACCAGCTTATTTGGGAGCGATACCTCCTGGAAGCACAGACCGCAGTAACCAGAACACTGCTGCTCCTTGGTTCGATAATCAGCCAAAGAGTTTGCCTCAGCTGTTACAGAGCCAGCAGCATCTGAGACTTAAAACAGCAGCAGCAGCAGCCACTGTGGCCCTGGCCTCGCACAGAGTCCACTCCTTGTCAAGGGTATGCATAAGATTGAAAGGGAAACTGGCAGAGATGGCCTGGTGCATTCTTCACATGTTCTGACTCGTGGCAGCCAGCATCAACTTGATACAGTTGGCCAGAACTACGTTCTCGTCTGCTGCAGCTTGTACTCCGTCGTTCATGGGACTCTCAAATAGCATCGCTCTCATACAAGATTTAAAAAAAACCTTGGAAGTAAAGTCTTCTCTAACTTGGTGGGCACACCAGCAAAACGTATCCAGTAGTCTCCTGCTCTACATCCAATGGCTCACTCTTGACTACGGATGCCAGCCTCACAGGAGAGGATGTAATGCTTGGCACAGCCTCAACACAGGGCACTTGGGTCTGGGAGGAAACTGCCTATCAACATTCTTGATGAGGGCATTATTCTGAGCATGCTATTTTTCAGGAACATTCTTCAAAACGGGCACATCCTTGTGTGACTGGGCAACGCAGTTATGGTAGCATATATCAGAAAGCGGGGGGGGGGGCAAAGAGTAAGAGAACGTGGCAGAAGCTAACAAAGTACTTTGCCTGGAGGAAGCCAGCATATGATCAGCAATCCACCTCACTGGAATCCTGAACCTATAGCAGGCTGACTCTGTCAGATCCTCCACCTGGTGGAGCGGGAGCTTAATCAGAATTTCTGCAACACAATTTGTCTGAAATGGGGACCCAACTACCACCAAGGCAAACACAAATGCTCCCATTATACTTGAATCTGTTTCCAGAAAGTCTGCCACTGGGAATAGACTGTCTGTCTCTGCTGTGACCGGATATTCTCCTGTAGCCTTCCCACCATGGCCAGTGATCATAAAGGTAATCCTGGAATTGCAGAAGGAGCCATCAACTTAGATACCCATCGCCCCAATGGGCCTTATACACCATGGTGCTCAGAACTGATGCACCTGACTGTATGCAAATCAGTTATGCTTCCATTCTGGTCGGACCTTCATCACAGTCCAGTCCTGCACCCAGATCCTCAGAAGTTTCGTCTGTCAGCTTGGCTCCTGAGTGCAGAAGATGCATGAGGGCTACATATTTCAAGTGATGAACTCAAGGAATTGTTTTTTTTGAGTGTACTTAATTGAAGTATCCAGAACAATACTCTTATTACAGCACAGTACTATCACACATCATTTATTCCCAACCCCCGCCCCCCGAGTCCTATCACCACATCATAAATTAGAATTGTATGGGTCTTCTCATGTATATAAGGTGAGTAGCCTAGGAAGTGCCGCCCAACCTTCACACCATCTCTGCTTCTACTACTGGTTCATATTGGTGTTTAACAGTCCACATTTTCACATAAGGAGCACTAGGTTGTGAAGCGTTTCCCACAGTTTACAATATGCCTTGTACCTGTGGTTCATGCTTCCTTTTTTTATTTTGTATTTAAACATTGATAACTGGGAGAGGTACACATTTCCAGGTGTGACCCAAAGGAAAGGGGAATGGGAGAAGCACAGCTGCAAACATAATAAAGATAGCCTGATGTGGTTACAGTGATGATGACTTGAAGAGCATAGGTTGATTGTAGTACAGACAAAATGGCAAAACATATATGGAGGACAAGTAAATCAGCATACAAATCATGCAAACTCAAAGGCATTCCACGCTCTTTATGCTGTTTCTCTCTCCCCCCCCCCCCATGCGTCCCAGTAGCCCTTCTGACTGCTTCATCTCCCCATATGGCCACCTTTAGGTCATCCGATAAGATTATCCCCGTGTCTCTTTCCTGCTTGGTGGTGGTCTGTACAACTCTACCCATTTTTTTAGTCCTCCCCTGGGTTTATGTGCTCTTAAGTGCATTATGTTGTACTTTTGCATTGTAACCCAGCTACCATCTCTTGACCACTCCGTAGTTTTCTCAGGTCTCTGCTCATAAACCCCCCTCACCCCCCACCCTATTGCAGATTTTGGTGTCCTCAGCAAAGAGGCAGACCTCACTTGTAAAGGCATTAAAGAAAACCGGACCCAGCACTGATCCCTGAGGCACCTTGCTGGCTACCCTCCATTCCTTGGACTAAACTCTTGTTTACCACCACCCTCTGTTTCCTATTCCCTAACAAATTTCTTATCCAGTTTACCACCTTTGGACCCACTGCTAAACTACCCAGCTTGCTTACTAGTCTCCTGTATGGAACGATATTGAAAGCCTTACTGAAATCTTGGTAGGCCTGGTGGCCACATCCACCACTCTACCCTGATCCAACTTCTTTGTCACCCACTCAAAGAAATATCAGTTCTAGGAGCGTGGATATGTTGTTCATCCACACTGTCTGGCATTGTCCCTTTCCCCTTTAAATCTTGCCGGAAGTCTTCAAGCTGGCTCCTCCCACCCACCCGGGTGGTAAATACCTCGGCTCCGCCCCATGACGCCAGATCTTCCTTTCCGCTGGAAGATGCAGGTTCCCTCATGCTACTTTGCAGTGACAGAGGCCCTGGAGTCAAATCGGCGATTTTCGCCGCACGCCTTAAAACTGCGTGAAATTATGCAATTTCAGATCCGGTAACGGATATGGAGGTGACAAGTCGCTCCCCAGGTTTTTCCTGGTGTCCCTATGGACAAAAATGTCTCGCACCGATCCCCACCTCTCGTGTGTGCACTGCCGCAGCGCCGTACATGATACTTCAACTTGCACCATCTATTCGGCCAGCTGTCCACGTTCTGGAGGACGCAAGGCGTGCAAGTTAGAGACGAACCATAATCCACCGGTGAAATCGAAGGATGCCAGATGGGCGGTTTCCACAGCTGCGGGATCCGCCGAGCAGCTCGAGCAGATGGCGGCCTTCGAAGAGGAAGCTGCCCAAGCTTCAGCCAACAGAAGCTTCTTCGTGCCGCTCAACTTGGGCTCCACCTTCACGGGATCCTTCCAGGAGTTGTACCAGTCTCTCCCTACTAGGGGTGAGGCGCCTTCGGTCTCGCACTCCTCCCGATCCAAGAAGAAGGATAAGGATCCTAAACCATTTTCTTCTACCTGAAGAAGACGCTCCTGGGACCGAGAACGGTCCGACTTTCAAAAGCAAGGAGTTTCGACCACGGTAGGGATTGTCTTCCTCGGCTGCAGGCTTTTCGGACCTCCCGTCAGGCCAGGGCACCGAAGCCGAGGATACAGCAAAACTGGCCGAGATATCTCTCAACCCGATCGAGCCGTTGTCGCAGACGCCTGTCGACGGCTTCCATTCTCTCCTTCGCATGTGGAAACCCGTCTTGGGCATCGATCGAGGACAAGAGCGGAACCCGGTTTTCACGAATCCGGCTTCTCCCAACCGACACAGCTGACGCCGTCGCTCTCGATCGAGGAGTAGGACCCTGTCGGTCGGTAAACCGAGAAAGGGTCACAAACACTCCCGGAAGAGGCGCCGCCACCATTCCTCATGTGGCAGCAACTTCTTTTAACAGGTCAAAAGCTGGCTGCTCCAGCAGTACTGGCCATTACTTGGCCCCAGCCTCTTTGGCCGACACTGACTTCCTCGGTTCCGAGGAACCCGGTTCTCCCTCGGTGGGACCGGTGCGCATTTCGGCATGGCCCGTTACGGGCTCCCCACCAATTTTGGTGGATCCTCCACCAAAACAGCCTCAGGGAGGGGCTCCCTCTAAGGAGGACCGACCAACTACCGGCCTGCCCCATAGGTTGTCCATTACGGTCACTCCTGATCGCCCTAGGTGCATCGAGGGGGACTTAGGTGGGAGACCCTTGTATCCGGACTCCTTGGATTCGGATACTACCGGCCTTCACTCACATGATGAGCTGTCGGTGTCAGGCATGGAAGAAGGGCCTTCCTCTTTCCAGGGCATCCTTCGACTCGTTTCAGAGTCCACATGTATGCCTCTGCAGCCCATTCAGAAGAAGGCGGAATATCCCCTCACGGATATTCTCAAGAGGGGGGATACCCCGATGGAGGCCTTCCCAGTGGCCGAAGCCATAGTTGGCCCGGCTCTGGAACTTTGGCAGCGTCCAGCCTCTTGCCTGGCTCCCTCTGCCCGCATGGCCCGCAGGTACGCGGTGCCCATGGGGTCTTTGGCGGGCTTCACTGAGCATCCCTCGGCAGAAAGCCTTGTGACTGCCTTGTGTTTGGGCGAACGGGCAGCTTTACGGATACTGACCGCCCTCCGGACAAGGAGTCCAAAAATATGGACCACTCGGCCTGGAAGGTTTACGCGGCATCATCCCTGGGCCTTCGTCAGGCTAGCTCAGCAGTGATCATGGCACACTTCTCTCACGCCCTTTTGGGGTCACTTGATGAAGTCCTCCCTCATCTCCCAGCAGACATGCAGACCACGGTCAAGCAGGTCCGGTACAAGGGCCGTGCTGTTGCTAAACAGCTCCAGACGGCTCTGGACATTGGTGATTCCTGTGCCCGTTCACTCTCTGCCGCGGTAGCCTCTTGTCGCAGGGCTTGGCTGAGGTTATCCTCCTTTCCCGCGGATACTCGGCACAAGCTAGCTGATGTGCCCTTCCTTGGCACCGACCTCTTCGGTCCGGGAGTGGCAGGTCACCTACAGCGCATTGAGTAGTCTAATGCTACCTTAAATGCCACCTCTGCTAAAGGTTCTTCGGGCAAGAACCAGAAGAAGCACAAGAAGTCCTTTCGGCATTCTTCCCCTGCGGTCAGATAGTCCTCCTTCCAGGGAGGTCAGCAACAGCAGCAGACTCAAGCTTGGCATCCTAGGCCCAAGCAAGGTCTCCAACAGCCCCGCAAAGGAGGCCGAGGTGCTGGTCCAGGTGCCTCCTCCTCCAAGCTTGCACAGTGACGGGTCGGGGGTGGCCTCCCCCGCAGCCGTCATGCCAGTTCTGGGTCTCCGTGGGGCGGCTCCGCCACTTCGTTCCGCCTGGTCGATATCACCCGGACAGGTAGGTTCTGGAAGTGGTCGGGCGAGACTGCCCTAGAGTTGAACAGTACCCCCAGCTGGGCCCATCCCCACGGGAGAAAAGATCTCAGTTGGCGCTCAGTCGGCCGTTCGGGACGACATTGCTCAGCTCCTCCTCAAGGAGGCGGTAGCTCCAGAGCCGGATCCTCCTTCAGACCCAGGCTTCGTCTCCAGGTACTTCCTGGTGCCCAAGCGGACGGGGGATTGGCGCCCCATTCTAGATCTCCACGACTTGAATCTGTATCTCAGGTCTCGCACCTTCCGGATGGTAACTCTGAACCAGATCATACCATCCCTGGAGCGAAACATGTGATTCTGTACACTGGATCTTCAGGACGCATTCTACCACGTCCCAATCCGTCTGTCCCATCAGCGGTTCCTCCGCTTCAGAGTCGAAGGGACCCTGTACGAGTTCAGAGCCATGCCGTTCGGCCCGTCATCGGCCCCAAGGGTCTTCACCAAATGCATCGCAGTGGTGGCAGCCCATCTACGGCGTCAAGGGGTTCGCATTTACCCCTATCTAGACGACTGGCTCCTGGCAGGTTCCTCCCTTCAGGAGGTGGAGAGGTCAAGGGACCTGACCCTCTGAACCTGCTCCCACCTAGGCCACCTAATCAAGGAGGCCAAGTCAGAACTCGTGCCTTCTCAGCTGATGGGCTTCATCGGGGCAGAGCTCGACTCTTGTCAAGCCAGAGCTCGGCTCCCGGCGGACAGGGTGGAGGTTCTTTCCTCCTTTGCCCAGTCATTTCTGGTTGGGCACTTGCGCCCTTCCCGGGACTTCCTGCGCCTCCTGGGTCACATGGCGGTGTGCACCTCAGTGGTCCGCTGGGCCAGATTGCACATGCGCCCCCTTCAATGGGAGCTGGCCGCCCAGTAGTCTCGGTGTCAGGGTCTCTTCGACCAGCTGGTCACGGTCACCCAGAGGATGTGGGATGCTGTCCAGTGGTGGACCATCCCGAGTCACTTGCAGGAAGGAATCCCGTTTGTCCACCCCGAACCAACGGTCTTCCTTACGACCGACGCCTCTCTCATGGGCTGGGGAGCCCATATGGGGACAACAGAGCTCACGGGTTCTGGACCCCCGAGGAGTCCCAATGCCACATCAACCTGTTGGAGCTCAGAGCAGTCAGACTGGCCCTGTCAGCTTTCACTCCTCAGCTCCGGGGTCAAGTGATTCCGTCCAGGCGGACAATACCATGACCATATACTACCTCAACAAACAGGGCGGCGCGCTCCCGTCTGCTGCACGCGAGGGGCGCTCGGATCTGGACGCCGTCCAACCCGGCTGGGCGGATCTCTAGCCATCCATGTGGCAGGAGTCTCGAACCAACTGGCGGATGCTCTGAGCGCATAGGCCAGACATCCCCACGGTGGTCTCTCCATCCAGGGGTAGCTTCGATCTGTTCTCCCGTTGGGGCAAACCGTTGGTGGACCTGTTTGCCTCCAGGGATAACACCAAGCTGAGGCTGTACCATGCCCGCCTCCCTCAGCAGGGGGATGCCTTCTCGAGGCCGTGGACCCCAGGCCTCTTCTATGCCTTCTCGCCATTTCCCTTGATCCACAAGGTGTTGCTCAAGGTGAGTATGGACAAGACGAAGGTGATCCTGGTAGCCCCAGATTGGCCACGCCAGTTCTGGTATCCAGATCTCCTCAGCCTCAGCTGCAGGGCCCCGAAGCGGCTTTGTACACTCCCGGACCTGATATCGTTGAACCAGGGGAAGGTCTTCCGCTCGGACCTTCAATCCCTGCACCTCACAGCCTGGTTCCTGAGCGCCTAGAGTTCCAGGCTCTGGGTCTTTCTGAGGATGTCTACACCGTGGTGGAAGCATCTCGAAAAGAATTGACCAGGAAATGTTATGCCTTCAAATGGAAAAGATTTTCCATTTGGTGTCAGGGAAAGAGCGTGGACCCTTATCCTGCTCTGTGGCTAACATTCTAGACTACCTTTGGTCCCTCTCAAAGGGGTCTTGATCCATCGACCATAAAGGTGCACCTGGCAGCCATCTCTGCTTACGAGCGCGGAACGGTCAGCCGCGTTAGCACAGAGAGGCAGTGATCGGGCGCTTTTTCAAAGGCCTGGATCACATATCCCCTCCGGTGCGTGAACCTCCACCTCCTTGGGATCTCTTGTTGGTTTTGGCAAAGCTCATGGGCAAGCCATTCGAACCCATGCACAAGTGTGAGCTCTCACACTTGTCGTGGAAGACTGCCTTCCTGGTGGCTATCACTTCAGCCAGAAGGACAGGGGAGCTCCAGGCGCTTTCGGTGGACTCCCCTTATCTGGTCTTTCACAGGGACAAAGTTGTCCTGCGCCCAACCCGAAATTCCTTCTGAAGGTGGTGTCAGAGTTTCACCTAAACCAGGTGTTGACTCTGCCGGTATATTACCCTAACTACAACTCGGATGCCGAGTACAGGCTCCATACTCTGGACGTCAGATGTGCTCTCTCTTACTATAAGGAGAGGACGGCGGAAATTCGGGGAGAGGTTCGCCAGCTGTTTGTCACCTATGCTGAAACCGCTTCTGGCAGACCTGCAGCCAAGCAGACTATTGCAAGATGGATTACGTCGTGCATTAGTCTGCGTTATGAATTGGCGGGCAAAGAGCCTCCCAGAGGGATAGGCTCATTCTACCTGCCATACTGCTGCTTAGTGGCTGCTTCCAGGGATATCCTATCCAGAAATCTGTTGGGCTGCTACCTGGAAGTCAGCGAACACCTTCGTACCATTACCATATTGACCTTGAGTCATGGCGTGATGCTGGTTTTGGGGCCTCTGTTCTCCAATCTCTTTTCCTAAGTAGGAGTGTGTGCCTTGCCTCCTCTTCCTGGAGAACTGCTAGGAGTCTGCCAGACAGTGTGGATGAACAACATATCCACGCTCCTAGAAAAACAGGTTACTCACCTGTAACAGTAGTTCTAGGAGTGGTATATGTTGTTCATCCACACTCCACCCGACCTCCCTGGCTTAAGGCGCACAACCTGGCTTCCAGCGGGCTAGATCTGGCGTCATGGGGCGGAGCCGAGGTATTTACCACCCGGGTGGATGGGAGGAGCCAGCTTGAAGACTTCCGGCAAGATTTAAAGGGGAAAGGGACAATGCCAGACAGTGTGGATGAACAACATATACCACTCCTAGAACTACTGTTACAGGTGAGTAACCTGTTTATTCGTTTGACAGGACTCTTTCCTCCCCCTCCCCGCCCCCACCATGCACCCATGCTGCCTTGGGTCCTGTAACCCACTGGATTCAAGATACTTCACAGTCCATTAATTCAGCAGTGATTCCATTAACTTTCCCACCACTGATGTAAAGCTAACCGGCCTGTAATTGCCAGCCTCTTCCCTGCTACTGCTTTTGTGTAGTAGGACTACATCTGCCCTCCTCCGGTCCTCTGGAGCCACTCCTGTTTCCAGTGAGCTGTTACATAGAACTGTCAGAAGTGTAGCCAGTATTTTCTTGAGCTCCCTCAATACCCTTGGATGCACCTTGTCTGGTCCCATTGCTTTGTCCACCTTAAGATTAGTGAGTCCCTTCAGACTCTCACCTTCAAAAAAGGACTAGTGTTTACCTCCCTCCCTCCAAAGCTTCTTTTTTGTGGCTGCTCCCCTTCTCCTTCCTCTTTGAACACTGAACAAAAGTATTTGTTCTGGATGTCTGCCTTGGCCCACAAATTCCCAGGCAGACTGCTAAAAGAGCTAAAATAAATTGAACTAAACTACCAGTTAATGGAAACGGCACTAGCTTTAGGGTTCATACTACTACTAAGGTAGTGCTAGAAACTAGTGGACCGAGAACCATTGTTGCTTCCATTATGCCAGAAAAATATCTCAGATGAACTTCTTTTATGATGTATTTATCCAATCTTCGTTTAAAACACACTTTATTTTTTGCTGTAACTACATCAGTTGGTAGTTCATTCCACAGTTTCACTACCCTATTAGTGCAGAAGTATTTCCTAATGTTGGTTCAGAACCTTTTACCCTTTATCTGTAGAAGGTACCCTCTTATTCTGTACGTCATATCCTTAAACTCAATCCGTAAATCGCACATTAATTCTAAGTCCAATATGATACTATCCACAACAAAAGATCCCCACAAGCTCAGTCTCCGACATTGGATCTTATCAGCATACTCCAACCCTTTAAGATTGGAGAGTATTTTCGTAAACCTATGCTGAACCTATTCGTCTAGCCTTCTCACCCTTTTTGTAAGGGCTCCAAATCTGAGAAGAGTACTCCCAAGTGGGGATGTATGAATGACCCGTACAGCGGAATCAAAACTTTACTTGTTCTAGAGACAATATTCCTTTTAATTGAGTACATTACCTCATTAGCTTGTTTTATTGTGCTACCAACCTGCTCCCTACTATTCATTTCAAATCCTATATTGATACCCAAATCTTTCTCACAGGTGGTTTTATCCAATATGTGTCATAGATACATAGATATGTAGACAGTGTCGGCAGATGAGGGCCTACGGCCCACCCAGTCTGCCCATTTGAGCTTGTAAGTTGTTTGTTTTCCCAGAAGTCTGTTGCCCCTTACCCCTGACCTCCAGAATTCCTTTGTCTATCCCATGCATTCTTAAATCCCATGGTTGTTTCAGCCCCCACCACTTCCTCTGGCAGGGTGTTCCACTTGTCGTCCACCCGTTCTGTGAAGAAATTCTTCCTCACGTTTCCTCTGAATCGCCCTCCCTCCAACTTCATCCCATGCCCTGTAGTCCTGGAACATCTTTTTCGCTTAAAAATAGTGTATTCCTGCACCCTGTTCCTCCCTGTAAGATACTTGTATGTCTCTATCATATCCCCTCTCTCCCTCCTCTCCTCCAGGGAGTACATATTCAGCTCCTTCAACCTGTCCTCATAGGACTTGTGATGCAATCCATGTACCATCTTTGTTGCCCTACTTTGAACCTTCTCTACCCTGTCAGTCAGTTTCATAGTCAGAGTTATCATTCTTAATCCCCAAATGCATAACCTTACATTTCTTTATATTTAGGGTCGTTTCCCATTTCTTAGTCTATGCCATGATTATGTCCAAGTCGTTCTGCAGCCTGACAGTCTTCCAAACTATTACAAGGCCCTCTGATCTTTGTCATCAGCATATTTTATATTCCAAGAAGTCATGTCCAAGACAGAGACACAAAACAGGGCCGGTCCAAGGACCGACCCGGCTCATGACCCTCCCCACCGATGATAAATGGCCGTTAACTACCACACTCTGTCTCCTATTTTCTAGTCACTCTGCTATCCACTGCACATATGTACTCGCTACCTTGCAGGCATGTAACTTTTCTATTGTCCAGTGGGGAGTAAGGTCAAAAGCTTTGGCGAAGTCCAACTACATAACATCACATGAGGTACCCTTTAAGCCCAAAACTGGCATCTGCATCTGCGCCGATCAACATACCTCTCAACTGCACCACATTACGAGGAAAGTTCCTCATTTTACTTCACAAAAGCTCCCTGTTCCACATTGTGAGGACTTGTCCCACGTTCAGTGTCAACATTTTAAAGCAAAAATCTATAGGAAATGATGCAAAAAATATATTTTTCAATTAATAACAGACTTTCTGAACATAAATGCAAACATTTTAAGTGTTCTGAGCTTCTTAGGTAAAGATTTGATTAAGTGTTCCACATTTTGCTCATTTGTTCCACATTTTGAGAGGCAATGTTCCACATTTGGGGGACAAAAGGTTGAGAGGTATGCCGATCAACACTGGCTAAAACGATAAATCCCACTTTGAAAACCATGTGGCTAAAATGAGCACTTCTGTACTTTAAAACTCAATGAATGACAGTCTAGTTCTTCAAGATAACACTACACAGATATGATTTTTTCACTGCTGAACTGCTTTTAGCACTAGTACAGCTTTTCACTATCATTCAAACTATGAGCCTGCTGTTGTAGTTATCCGATCATATGTTGACCAGCGGGCTTGTTGGTGCAGTTTAAATAGAGGCTTCCCTCTGATACAAGCCGCCCTCAAATAGAAACCATAGCTCAAAACAGCTATTTGTAGAAGCTGTGGCTTTTCGTGGAAATATGGTAAATATGGGGGATTTGAATTTACAGGACATAAATTTGAAATGTTGTTGCCACCATTTGTTAGTTTTTGTGGACCGGGTAAGGTGGGCTAGACAATACTGCCTGTTTTCAACCTCATGGGGGGGGGGGAGAGATGGGTCATCTGGATGCTAACCAACTAAAGTTGAACCAAGTTAGCTGTTGGTGGTATTTTAGTGAATTGGGGAAATTTGACCAGAACACTGAGGTTCTCCTACTCTTCTCAAAGTGCCGTGGGATCTTAACTCGACCTGAATAACACCAGAAAAGGCTGTCAGGACCTTGATTTAATGTTTTACCCGAAGGACTGCATACCGCAGCAGTACTGCAGCCCCCAGTACTGCACTCTGGTATTAGCATTTATGGTATGAGCCCAACCCAATGTGTGTGACAAGAACCCATGACTTTCTGGCCCAGAAGAGGATGTGCTACCATTACCAGCTGAGCCACGCAGACATCTGCCATTAATGATTTCAACAGGAAAAGTAGTGTTGGGCCATGGGCTTGTCCAGTAACTGGACATTGCAGTACTGCCACTCTCAAAGTTGGTGATGTGGGTTTGTACCCCTTAATGGGGCTGTCCAGTGGGCTGGCAGTTAGTAAATTCAGTATTTGAGAGGTACTCCCTTCTTTGGGGTGTATCAGTGGGGTTTATCATATGCAGAATCTTTTTTCTGTTGACGCAGAGGGCAGCTATAGCCAAGCTGTATTATTGTGGACCGGGCAGGTTTTAAAGGTGGGTCCAGAGTGTGTCTGCAATGTACTATGATATGTCTTCTAAAAACGAGGTGTGGTTCTGGCAGAGGACATAGTTGTGTCCACCACATCCTCATCCTTTTGGGGGGTCTCCCCATTGATTCATGAGTCCCTGCATCACCATATTCTGTTTCCAGTTTGATGGGGGGGGGAGAGGGAGCAAACCATGAAAGAGCAGAGAAAATTTTTTTGGGGACTCTGAGGGACATAAGCTGATTGCCCAGAACTGAAAGTGGACTAGTAACAGAGGTGGAATGAGAGGCTGGACACCCTGATTGAGAGGGCACTCAGTTAAACATACTCCTTAGAAGGTGGATGTCTTGCTGTGGCAAACAATTGCAAGCTTTTATGTTGTCTCGCCCTGTGTAGTACCCCTTTAGTAAAGTGGAAAACGTTATAGCTTTACAAAAAGAAAGTTTTTTTGCATGTTCTTTCTTGGAGTCCAAAGGCTGGGTTAGTGGTGTGGGCAGCAGCTGGGAGACCTTTGCTTTTATGCAGCCCCTTGCATCCTCCTTGGAGCTGGCAGGGTGCAGGAGTCCTTGGAAGGTAGGGTGTGAGACATCTGTGACCCCAACCAGCAGATCGCAGTGTGACGGGGTGTGCTTGAAGGTAGCTTTTCTCAGGTGTTTGGCCATTCTAAGCCTTTTTTTTTTTTTTTTTTTTGGGAGAGAAAGGTGCAATCCAGTCCAAGACAAGCAGTAAAATTTGTATTAAAGTTGTAATGATTGCAGTATCTATGTTCCTGTGTAATGTCCTGCTGACTAATGTAATCAAACAGTTTTTATATTTTGAATCTTTTACTTTAAATTTTAGATCACAGGGCTTTAAACTGAGAACTCCATCTTGCCTTCCAGCTCCTCTTCCTGATCCTTGGCAGCTGACAACACAGACAGGGACACAGCATTGGAGTTCTAATCACTTACATGAATATCTCGGTACAGAGTTTAAATCAAATGGGGCTCATTTGCATTCCTTTTCCCCTCTTCAACAATAGGGGCCCACATGGTTGCACCCTTCTGGCCAAGAAGGTGGGCAGCCGGCTACCATTGCAGCCTATGCTAGTGCCACTCCTTGGTCAACCGTCAGCAGATTGGAGTTCTTTACTTTTGGGTTGGATGCTCCTTGCACTGAGGTGGGATACTGGGACTTGCCGGGTCATGAACCCTTGAGGCCTATTTCAGGGCTGTCTGTTGCTTTTGTCTGTTGAGGACCTCAGGACTCCCAGAATAAAAAGTAAAAACATTAAGGCTCCTGGATCAAATTCTAGAAGTCTTGCAGTATTCCTTATGAGTCGCTTTGGCCATCCCGCTGCTGTGCAGGTGGGAAACAGGTTGCAGTTCTTGTCTGAGAAGCTAGCAGTGCATCCTGGAGACACTTTAGCACTGATGGGACACAGTCCCAATGGGTTGCTGGAGAATCAGAGACACGGCCCTGTTATTCTCTAGCTGAGGTCATAATCCCTTACGAATGACATCACTCCTTACTAGAGAAACGATTGTGATGTCATAAATTAGTTTATTTTACAATTTTTGGCCAGGAAAGGCACACTAAGCTAATATTTGTTTCCAGGTGCTTCCTTGCTCATAGTCACACAATACACAAGTGGTTGCTGTGGGATTCAAACACAGTTCTCCAGACTGGTAGCTCTGTGCTCTTAACCACTTCACTATACTGCCTCCCAGATTGAGGAATATGATCTCAGTGGGGTAAATAACCTACTCTTGCTGCTAACTCCTAAAGAACAAGCATGTTGTTGTTTATATAACTGCCCCTTTGTGGTTTCAAATTCAGCACTTCTTGGAATATACAGAGTTCTGTTGATGACAGTTCTGAATTTTTTTTTTTTTTTATGGTATGATCTATTTTTCCACCCCATGCTCGCTGGTCCTCCTCTCCTTCAGGGTCTGCCACGTTCCCCCTGACCTCTTCTGTCCGTGCCCGACCCACCTCTGGTCCCCAGATCGCAGCCGACCCCCGGGATATCCCGGTGTATCCCTTCACCAGTCGGGTCCCTCTCCTCAGAGGGGGAAGGCACCGGGGGGGGGGAAGGATAGCCCCAGCACATCCTTCTAGGGCCCGGGGATGCTGCTGGGGAACAGGAGACACCGGGAAGGCGCTGGAGGCCCTTAGGAATAGAGAGCCATCATCCGGAGGCCAGCGAGCGATTTTCCTGGCTTTCTGTTGGGGCAGTGTAGTAGCGTCACAACATACGCCGGCGTCAGCTCCTCCCCAGTTAGTATTGGGCCGTATCGTCTATGATACTTCCAGCCTCCGCTAAAGGTCCAGTAAGCGCCCGGACCAGTCCCTACCCTCCCCGGAAGGAGGCTGTCCCTGGGGCGCTCAGTCCTTCTCCCCAACCGGCCCTCAGTGACCGGGCTCATTCCGGAACCGGGTGGCTGGCATCGCAAGCAGAAATCCAACTGCTGCACCGTCGGGCCGGCCAGTTCTGATTTTTAATGCTGATAGTAGGAGTCCTAATGCATGGTCTGTCCACAGTACAGTAGAACTCGGTGTTGATAGAAATTTTACAGACCAGAGAATTTGAGGCCCTAAAGATTTTGAAATTGCGGACTTTTTTTTTTTAACTTGGGTTATCACCTAGTAGATTTAGGAGTGACCTGGACCACCCCCAGCCTTCCAGTAGTCTGCTCTCACCCAGGGTGACCCCCTTGCCATCCAGCAGGCCCCATCTCCCTCCTCTAAGCCTCTACAGGCTTACCTGCCATAGCAGGCATTGTCATGGAGATTGCAGACTAGTGACCCAAATGAATGTGGAGTGGATATCTGCCTGTACCCACTCCTCTTTACTCCTACCTCCACCCAGTCTCCCCCCCCCCCGCCAAAAAATAATGGCGGAGCCCCAGGCATCTGATACAACACTGATTTTTTCCCTGCCCTCCATGTGGTTACCTAGGTGGCAGTAAAGCAACAGAAGTCTCAGCTCCCCTACCCCCAGAAGACGAGATAGTCCATTAGGATACATTATACTTCTGCTGGCCATGCTGCTGCAATGTCCCTGGCTCAAAGTGGAAACCTGGTTTCCCTACATTACAGGCAGTGCCTACCATACTTACCTGTATGGCCAGCCAAAATTCCAGACTGTTAGATCAGGGCACATTTTAAACACTTCTTTTATCATTTCAGTCCTTGTATATTGCTTCCCAGTCCACAGTATTGGAGGAATGAGGCATTGCATGCTCTCCACACTGTATGGGATTTGACATGATATATTCGGGGCAAGGGTGATGCGGGGCTTAAAAGTAAAAAATCAGCTGATTTTTATAAGGGGATATCCCCCCAGGAGTTCCCAAAATTGCAAGATTGGGTTTAAAAATGTGAGAATCCCACCCCCTTTTCCACATTTTTAGCCTTGGTGATGTGATTTTGCTACTTCTGTTAGAAATCTACATCTGAGTATCCAGTAAATGAGTGTAAATATTGCACTGATGGACAAACTGGCTCCTGTTCAAATTAGCCAAGTCTGATATCTTTTAGTGTGGTGAATCTGTTCTTAAAAGTTTGAGGTAATGCACTGTCTGGTGGAGAGAAGAATCACTTTTTTTTTTGTTTTGTTTTTGTGTTTGTTTTTTTGTTGTGTTTCTTTTTTTTTTTTTTAACACAGAAAATCAAAGTCTCCCCCCAAAATACCAATCATAATTCAGGATGACACCCTCCCTGCAGCACCTCCTCAACAGATCCGGATTTTAAAGAGACCCACAAGCAATGGTGTAATTACTAGTACGAAGGCCACAAGCAAGCCACTACTGCCAGTGAAGTCACTGGCCCAACGTGAGGCAGAGTACGCAGAGGCCAGGAAGCGGATTCTGGGGAGTGCTAGCCCGGAGGAAGAGCAGGAGAAACCACTTGCAGAGAGGTAAAACCCAAGGGTATCCTAAATACAAGTCTGATTTACAGTCGGTTTTAGATCGGAGGGGGGAGGGGCAGTGGCTCAAGTGGCAGTGTTGCTGTCTGCCACTTGAGAGACTAGGGTTACTTTTCTGAACCTGGGTCGGTCTCAGTAGGTCAGAATGAGTTTCAGAAGAGGCCTGCCTTCCTCTAAATAAAGAAGCTTGCCATGTGTTGTACCAAGCAGCCCTTGGTTGCTCAAGGAGTCATGCAGTGCCCATGATGCGAGTGAGGATAGAGATGTTGGTGGGTTCATAGGTAGAGGAACCTGACAAATGTGGACACATTATTCCTACCTGGCACATTTCTGACAGCAGTGGGGTTAGGATTAAGAATCTGTGAGTCGTGGCTAACGCTGGAAAATCTGGTGTCTGCTGTGGACTGCAGTAGATTTTTACGCTAAGGAATATATCCCGGATCAGAGCTTTATATAGCACAAGAGGATCTAGTGATCTAATGTATGCATTCCTGACCGTGAGACTTGATTGATTACTGTAATGCTCTGTCTGGGGCTTTCTGGAGGTTTGGTGCACACCCTGCAGCTGGTGCAGAATGCTACAGGCAGGTTAGTGCCTAGTGTTCCTTATAAGGATCATAGTACAACTTTTTTTTTTCTTCTTTTACTTACTGTGCTTTATCGAACTGCCATTTCAGCCACTGCCTCCCCCAGTTGTTTCACCCACTGTCTCTGGGACTTAATAAATGACCTGGTAGTGCCCCATGGCCCATCTCTGTGGTAGAGCCCGGTTTTTTCCACATGTCCAGGAGGAGTTTAGCTCGGGTAATAGGTCAGCAGCTCTGTGAGTGGTGTGAGGCCTGCAGGGTGTTGTGGCTTCATTCTCCCATGGTCGAGGTTGTTTTCCTCTTTTGTGGTCCCCTCCTCCTTGGTGCCTCGTGAGCTAGGACTGGATGGATATCAGCACACTAGCGTGCCCATATCCTAGTTTGAAGGCTTCTGTTTACCCTGTCTTAGCCCTGTTTGCACCGCCTCATATGGTCACCCAGGTAACGTTAGTACAGTGGATGTCATGGACCCCTCCCACCTGGAGAAGGAGGGCATCTTCTAGGATTTTGAGCCTCCTTCCCTGGCTGCCCCCCCGGACCCTTCTTGCTTCTGAACCAGGTTCGGTGTCACGACCGGTAGCACTACTGCTGCACTTTATCCTGATCCAGAAGCAGGCCAAGCACCATCCCTTAAGTTGGTCCACAAGCTGGGTGAGCACCGTCCCTTATGCAGGTCCAGGAGCTGGCCAAGCACTGTCCCTTATGAGGGTCCGGGCACTGCCCAGCAATGCAGGTCCAAGAGCTGGCCAGCCGCTGCCTCTTTGTGTGCGAGTCCAGGAGCTGGCTGCTTTTTTCCTTTACCGTTAATTTCTTTTCCCTCCCTGCGGTGGTGCAGTCTTTAGTCCTCCACCAACCCCCAGCCCCATCACCTGGTGTCAGAGATTGACCTTTTCCCAGTGCTTTCTCTGTGGCTTGCCTCCTCTCACCCCATGTGGTGGGGGGTAGACAGTAAGTGCGGTAACACCGATGAGACAGATCCGGTTTAGGAGAGGAGGGCCATAGCTGGTGCGGAGCCTGCGAGGGGTCTGTATCATTAGTACTGCACCTGGCCATTTTGCCTGTTCTAGTTGGAGGGGGATGGATGTGCAGTGCCATTCAGATGCACCATGCATGTGGGAAGTCTACAGCTGCCTTCCCTTCAGCCCCAATGTGCCAGCACTGGCTGCCTGTCTCTCTCCCCAGCCTGTTGAAGGCCAGACAGTGCCAGGACCCACACCCTCCCTCCCCAGAGAGGAGAGCCATCCTACCGATGCTCAGTCCTCCCCTCCCTGGCCAGCCTCTGGCAAATGGTCGGTCTCTGAACCCAGGTCACTGACATTGTGGCAGGTGAGGCATGGGTGCCTCTGCCCTCCGCGCCACCGTGCCTAAAGGATGCTTCTTTCCTTTGTGGAAAAACAGATTTCTAACCCCAGGAATCTCTCACTTGGTGTTTACACTTTAGCAGTCATCTTGGCTGAGAGCGACGCCCTGAAGATAGAAACTCTGCATGTTTTTAAAAATCGGTATGTAGATTCAAACTTTACATCTGTGCTCCACTCTGGTCCTTGCTCAGATCTGTCTCCGTCTGAAAGAGCAGTCATCCCATAGTGAACTCCAGTAACAACTGGTTCTCCAGTTGTTGTTTATTTTATAATAATATTAACACTGTAATCTGAGAGAGTTTTTTGATTATTCTGCGTTAGCCAAGGTTTATCCGGTTCCTTGTTGATTCCCGTGAACCGGACACTATCCCAGCTGGCTGCTGTTTTACTTTCTGCCTGTTTTGACTGCTAAACCAATTTTTTTTTTTTTTTTTTTTGTGTGTGTTATTTATTTTTCATCTCTCATGCCCCAAGACCCACCACTCCTTCAGGCTGCCTGGGCCCTTTATCTGCTCCACCTGTCCCGTCCTGAGCCCTCCATCTGCACATCGCAGCTACCCCGATGTAACCCTTCGCCGGGCCGGGTCCCCCTCCTCCGAAGGGGAAGGCACTAGGGGAGCAACCAGCACACATACTTGGCCCCAGGGTGCTGCTGCAGTGGAGGGGCTCTTTCAGGGCATCAGCGGTAATGGAGGACCAGCAGCCATCTGGTCGCTGGTAGCTGCATTTCCACTTTTCTATGTTGCCTTACTCGCGCCTTCTGCAGGCTCCTGGTCTCCACCAGAGCTGCTGCAGAGCGACGCCAACCCTCTACCCACCCTAGAGAGGAGAGCAGTCCCTACGGATGCTCGATCCTCTCCTTCACCTGCCAACCCCAGCATCCTGAGTCCGTTCCGAGCCTGGGTTGCCGGCGTAGCCCGAGGTGTGGCGTCCAGCACCTCAACCCTCAGCGCAACCGGGCCGGCCACTTTTTTTTTTTTTTTTAATTGTAGTTAGCAGTGGTTTAGTGTCTTTAATTCTACAAATTACAGAGAACGGAGAACTTTCACTTTAGTTTCTGTGTCCTTTCACCTTAAGTAATCTGTGTTTGTTACAGGAACTATGATTTGACCCTTGGCACAGTTTCCACAGTACAAGAGCTCTTTCGTTTGTTTTGGGCTCTTGTACTGCACTGTTTCTGAATTTTGAATTGAATTTGAATTTTTTATTAATAGACACTTGTGCCTAAAGGTTTTTCCCTATTTTCAAAGGTGACCCAGTCAGATTACAGTAAGACAAGCGCATTACAAATAGTACAGTTAAGCAGTAAAAATACCTTGTCACAAGATACATAAAACCATATTGCAATGAAATAACCATCTAAGGCAATTGCATATCTTGTAATAATTTAAGTGCATTCTCATTTCATTTGTATACACAACTTTATGAAATAATAGCACCTCTGTGCTGTGTGTCAGTATTGGGGGCCTTAATTTTAGCTGTTACAACTAATTTTATGCTGTCTGTGCTGTATGTATGTATGTCACGAGCCCTGTTTCAATTGACAGGAAGCAGGAAGAGAGCCAGGTAGTTCAGGCATAGCTGACCCTGAACTACAAAACGGCTGGGATCTTATTTTTTTATACAAATTCAAGGCTTATACCTTGTGCCTGAGCCACGGATGAGTGGTGCATGCACAGAGGGCTAATTTCAACGCTTTTGGGGGGTTTTGCATTGCGAGCAGTTTTGTGACCCCTAGAGACCATTTCCGTGTCGCAGTACCACATAAAACTAGCCCCTGCAGCTAGCAGGAGTGTGATGGTAGCTGTGAGGCAGCGTGTCCTGCTGTGTCCGCTGGGACAACTGGAGTCGGGGGCCCATCAGGATCTTTAAATAAAGGTAATTATCATACCAGGATGAGGCTGTGTATTAGATGGAATATGCTAACCGAGGGGAAGCCCTGGACTGGTTTGTTTGTGAGAAATGTAATTTAATTGATATTCTACAAGCCGAGATACAGGTCCTAAGGCAAAGGGTCCAGGTTCAGATTGATATTAGCAATCTGGAGCACTATATTGATTCTATAGCAGAGGTAACTACGATTTCATGTGAATAGGATAATCACTTAATTGAAACCCAGGAGAATGATGAGGAGTGGTGTCTTGTAGCCAAAAATACTAATAAAATTAAAAAAAAGGGTAGAAGAAATATAGGGGGCTCTTCGAATGTTCTAACACCAAACAGGTTTTCAGTTTTAAACCATGATGCTGTATGCAACATTTCCACACAAGATCACAATCCCCCCCCTCCCCCCAAAAAAAAAGGTTTGGTGACCTTACTTTAACTATAAAACAGGATATCCCCTCTTCAAATGGAAAACATATTACACGCTCTCCCTCCCCACCTACTAAGGAGCAGATTAAAAATTCAAAACAGACCACACCAGTAGGGGAGATCAGTCAGGCTACTGGTAATATTAACAACATGGAGGTGGAAGGAGGGACTAATATTAGAGATGTTCTGGTCATAGATTCTATGTTGAGGTATACGAATCATATTATTTGCAAGAATCGTAATTCAACAACCACAGTCAGTACACTCCTAGGAGCTGGTATAAAAGATATCAAAAATCTACTCCCTGGTTTAAGAGAAAATACCCATAAACCATTAGTTTTAATACATGTAGGAATAAATGATGTAGGAAAAAGAAGGCTCCTAGAGATACCAAGAGATGATGAGGAGGTAGGGAGGATTCTTACAGAAGCTGGCTGCGACCTTACCATTTCTGGGTTATTACCTGTGCTCAGGGCATCTCATGAGGATAATCATGTTATATTACACCTAAATGGATGGGTGAAAAGATGGTGTTTCAGGGAGGGTTGTATCTTTCTGGAACAAGGTGCGAAGTTTAGGAACCCGATGCTATATGCACAGGATGGCCTCCACTTAAATAGAAGGGTTAAACGAATCTTTGCTTACCAACTTAGACAGGCAATTGAGGAAAGTTTAAACTTAGCAGGGGGGGGAGGCAGGCATACCAGTCCTTTTTTTAAAGAGCACAAAAAAGATCATACTACACAGAACTTCCTCTCATTAAATGCTAGGAGTTTGAATAACAAGTTTGGAGAGTTTAAAATTATCTAACATCTAAATATTAGTATTTGTGCTGTTACAGAGACTTGGTGGAGTTCAAATGATTCATGGGAAAAGCAGATCAGTGGATACGACTTGTTCCACAAAGATAGAAAAGAGAAACGAGGTGGGGGAGTGGCTCTGTATATCTCTAATAAAATTAATTCTGAGGCAACAGACACATCAAAATGGGATAAAATCAAGGTGCTATGGGTTAAGATATCTCCCCACCATTCAGATATTGTTATTATTGGAGTAATATATAGACCACCATCTGCTACACCGGAACAGGATGAACAAATACTGGATTTCTTAAATACAATTGGTACCACTAAAAGTAATGTGGTACTAGGTGACCTAAATTTACCTGGCATCAATTGGGCAACATTACAGACAAATACCGCTATAGAGTCAAGTTACCTAGAATCATGTTTGCTAGCAGGGATGAATCAGTGGGTCACCTCCAATACTAGAGGAAATCATATATTAGATCTTGTGCTAAGTAATTTAATTTTAAGTTTTACATAAAACTTACAAGGTTCTCCCCCCTCTTGGATCAAGTGACCATTATATGGTCTATTTCTCCCTAGGCACATTAGCAGATACTACTAAAAGTATGACTAGCAAATATAATTACAACAAGGCAGATTTTAATAGCATGAAATCACATTTAAATAATTGGAACTGGGTTGAAGAATTTCAAAATAAAACACTTGACTCCATGTGGGATCTCTTGGTGGATAAAATAACCTCAGCAACTAAAGCTTTTACTCCTCTAATAAAGTGATCAGATGGCACTACTAAGATCCTACCTAAATGGATGTCAAAATCTGTACGGCAGTTGATTAAGAAAACAAAAATAGGTCTTTTTCTAGGGCTAAAAGATATGTTGGGACATCTATAAAGATCTCTTTATATAAAAAAAAAAAAAAAGTCCAAAAAATTTATTAAGGGTGCCAAAATAAAATATGAGTTGAGTCTTGTAACTAGGGTTCAAGATAATTACAAGTCCTTTTATGCATATATTAGAGACAGGAAGGGAGTCTGTCGTGCTATAGACCCACTACATGCAACGGATGGTAGCGCGGTTACTGACCAGTCCCATTTAGCCCAAATGTACAATGACTTTTTTACATAATTTTTTAACAATAAATCTTCTCCTAAATTAGATCATTTAGAAACTGTATTAGATGTTGGATCACTGATTACTAGAAAAGGGATACTAAAAAGGTTACAAAAAATAGATCATAATAAATCCCAGGGCCCAGATGGAGGACATCCGAGAATAATTAATGAAATGGCGGATTTCTTGGCTGGACCTTTGGCAGTGATCTTTCAAAAATCATTAAATGGTATGTCCTGGAGGCATGGAAGCAAGCCATGGTGGTTCCTATCTAAAAGAAGGGGAGCAGACATGATGTATCAAACTACAGACCGATTAGTCTGACGTCGGTCATAGGGAAAATCTTTGAGGGCATATTAAGACTATATTATGGAGTATGCCCAGAAAATGGAAATGATGGATCCAGTACAGCATGGATTTACTACTGGAAGATCTTGTCAGACCAATTTACTGGAGTTTTATGGAAGGGTTAGTAAGGCCATGGGAGAGGGGCAGTCCGTGGACGTGGTGTACCTGGACTTTACAAAAGCCTTCGATAAGGTCCCTCATGGGGAACTTATTGATGCATTAATAGCACATGGTTTAGCTGGGACAATAACAAAATGGATAGAAGCATGGCTCAATTCCAGAAAACAATCTGTTAGTATTTATGGGACTAACTCTGCATGGGCTGAGGTGACTAGCGGGGTGCCCCAGGGCTCTGTGCTGGGGCCTTGTTTGTTTAATGTATATATTGCCTCAATGTGTGTCAGTAATGGAGTTTGGGTTTCTAAGTTTAGTGACGACACCAGGGTAGGGCACCCCGTAAATAACCAGGATGATGCCACAAGATTGCAGGAAGTATTAAATGCATTGGAAATCTGGGCGTTGGATAAAAAAATTGTTATTCAGTGTGGATAAATGCTGTGTTATGCATTTCAGGAGAGCAGACAGACATTGGTCTTATGCACTTGGAGGACAAATTCTGAGTATTATGGAGCAATAGAGTGACCTGGGCATTATGGTTACAAATGACTTGTCATTCAAAACACATTGTAACTCGGTTATTAAGAAATCAAGTAGCATATTACATTGCATAAATAAGCATATTACATCTAGAAGCAAGGAAGTCCTGCTACCTCTCTATACATCTTTAGTAAGGCCAGCTTGGATTACTGTGCACAGTGTTGGTCACCTAGTGGAAGAGCCGAGATAGTTGCACTGGAAAAAGTCCAGCGGAGAACTACCCGCCACATACAGAAGGCAAAAGGACAAGATTATCTAAGGAGGTTAAATACCTTGGGATTATACTCCTTGGAATTTAGGTGGTTAAGAGGGGATGTGTGCTTGATTATAAATCACTTATTGATCCAGGTTTATGGGAATTTTTGGGATTGAGATTCAGGGAATCATTGTGCAATACTAGGGCACACCCTCTACAACTGTTAGTGGATTGTCCCAAAACAAATTAAAAAAAAAAAAAAATCTTGGCTCACCTTGAGAGTAACTAACACCTGGAATAAACTACCATCAGAGGTAGTAGCTAGTGACACTATGAGTATCTTTAAGTACAGATTGGATAGTTTCCTTATTAAGCATAAGATTCAGGGATATTGATAAATTGGCAAGCAAAAGGACTATTGTCTACATAGCTCTGTATTCACCTATGAAACCTATTTTTAAAATGCCCTGAGCATTCATTGTGCAATATATTCATTGGAAGAGTATTCCGGGTTTTCACAAATCTGTTTTTGAAATATTTTGGAATCGGGGAAGTTTTTTATAAGTGACATTGTAGAGTAACTGGAATGGAGGGTTTACCTCTTTGCGGATGACACCAAAATCTGCAATAGGGTGGACAGTCCATTGAAGGGGAAGGGGGTTGGAAAGGATGAGCAGAGACCTGAGAACTAGAGGAGTTGTCAAGGGTATGGCAGCTGCATTTCCGTGTGAAAAAGTGCAACAGAATGCACCTAGGGCACAGGAACCCAGGGGTGGAGTACAAAATGGGTGGAGTGGTATTGACAACCAACTACAAAAGAGACTTTGTGGTAATCGTATCGGATGACCTGAAAGTGGCCTGCAGTGTGACAAGGCAGTAGGGAGGGCGGGGTGCATAGGAAGGGATATTACCAGCAGAAAGAGGGAGGTAGTGCTGCTTCTGTATAGATTGTTGGTAAAACCCCACCTAGAGTACGATATCCAGTTCTGAGATCACATCTCCAGAAGGATATAGACAAGAGTGGAGGCAGTCCAGTGGAGAGCAAGTTAAAATGGTGCAGGGTCTGTATCGAAAGCCCTATGAGGAGAGACTAAAGGACCTGTGTGTACACACTGGAAGAGAGAAGGGGGTATGACAGACTTCTAAATACCTCACAGAGGTAAATTAGGTACAGGAGGGAAGTATTTATTTATTTATTTATTTTAAGAAGAAATGGTGCTAAAGAACAAGGGAACATGCTATGAAGCTGGAGGGGATAGATTCAGGAGGGATGTGAAAAAGTACTTCATAGAAAGAGTAGTGGATTCCTGAATCAGTCTTCTAGTGGAGGTGGTGGGGGCAAAAACAGTAGTGGGGTTCAAGAATGAATGGGATAAGCACAAGGGAATCGTAGTGGAAAGAGGGGAGAGAGTTGTAGATCGTGCGTGGTCTGTGGTAATAGTGTAGGTAGGGAAAAATGGGCAGACTAGATTGGCCAAGCAGTCCTTACCTGCCGTCAAATTCTGTTTCTCTGCAGCTTGGTACCTCTTAATTGTAGGTGGTGTTTGTTGTAGTATTATATGAATTAAAACATTTAATGGTGAACACCATTATTATATATCGATATAGTTCCTCCCTTGGAGGTTTTCTGAGGTAAATTGTTTTATTAGGCTAATCCTAAAAAAATGTTTAATTAGTTGTCGAATTTTTCCATGTTGCCTGACTTCCAGGCTTCTTACAAATCTGAAGGGCTTAGAAAACTACAGTTGGTAGAGGCAGTATTTGAAAGAATTCCATCATTTGCATGTGTTCCATCTCTCCGGGCAGTCCAACCCATCAGGATGACTGCACAAAGTTATAAATGTCTGAGCATCACTGGGAAGAAAGAAGATTACTGTGGTAAGTAATTTTTTCTTCCAAGTGTACCAGGCCATGGGAAATTTTAATAAGATATCAGACAAGGCCCCCACCCTGGGCTCAGGCTCTAACCTATATGCCTGTGGAGGAAGAAGAATATTCTGTATAAATGGAGGAAGGTGACCACATGAACTTGGAGGACCTGAGCAAGATTTCAAACCACCTCCAAGGCATAATAAGGACTACTCATCTTTGTCTTCATTTGTCAGATGGATGATTGATACCCTCCAAATCCTCCCACTAGGGGCAGAGGAGGAGGAGGATTTTTATGGACATGTTAGGAGTAGCGCCACCAAGAAGTACGCTACTTGACATACATAAACCACTTAAGACTGTAATCAAAAATCATGTCTGCACCCACTTCAGCTGCTGCCATAGATAAGAAAATTGAGAGAAAATATCAGGTGGACAAGCAGGGAGTGGAATATCTGTGTGCCCATCCTGATCTTCACTGAGTAGTCCATTCTGATGCTTGTGAGAGAGCAAACATCTGTGCAGTCCCCTGAAAAGAACTCTCTTAAACTTTGGATGCTGTGTCCAAAAAGGATTATATTACAGCTTCCCTGCCTATCAGGGAGGCAGCCTACTTGGCACATAAGCACAGTACCAGAAAGCACTTTGGAACAGTGTCCAGGCAGTGGCAGAAAAAGCGGATTGTGAATTAGCACATGACCTGATTGCCACAGCAGGATCAGCCCTGGATGACACTGCTGCTAGAGCTTTGGCTCATGTAGTGTCCTTAAGGTGGTTTTCCTGGCTAAAGAAAACCATCCTTTTTCAGGATACTGAAAACAATGCCCTTGATTTGTCCTTTTAAGGGGAAATTCATTATTTGGTCACAAAATAGAGGCCTACAGGAAAAAAATGGATGAATGCAAAACTACGTTGAAGGGAAAGGCCTCTACCCCTTACAGGCTGTATGGAAGGAGAGGCAGATGCACAGAGATGCTTGCTTATTTATTTATTTTTAATTGAATTTTGTTGACCAGGTAAGCCCACTGAGACTAAAAGTCCCTTTTTCAGGAGCAGCCCAGGGTTGGGGTACAGATGGTAACCAACTGAAACGGCACCAGATTAAGCTGTTGGTGGTATAGTGAATGGAGGAAATTTGGCAAGGACACTGGGGAAATTCCCCTACTCTGTGTAGGTGGAGCCTTTGCGCTGGCTGTGAGATGGCCAGTTCGCATGATCCCCTGGAAGAGATGGATGCTACTAGCTCAGGGGAGTGGGCCTCCTCCTCTGTGCTACCTTCCCTAGAGGCCTTAGAAGAACGTCTGGATGTTGCTGCTACTAGCAGCATGACTGTATTGGAAGCAGTTCCGTTTGCCTACTATGCCTATTGAGGAACTTTCTGTTGTACCTGTTCAGGTTGGAGTTCCTTCTCCTGTTTCCAGCCTCCAGGAGAAGCGACTGGCGTTGGTCCTGCAATTGCAACTTCTTGATACAGCAATAGCGTCTTCTGCGCAGGCAACGCCTCGGCCGCCTATTCGTAGCCCTCTTTCCTGCGACGCCGACTCTGGAAAGCCCCCAGTCGACGTCCTACAGGCGGATTTCGCCTCAGTCTCTTCCGCGTTGGAGAAACCGACGATGCCTAGTGCTGACAGCCTCCAGCCCGTTCCTGCAGCCGACTTGCCGCAACAAATCCATGGACCTCCTGCTACTGCCTCGACTAGCGCAGTCTCCACACGAGTAAGTGATTCCTGTATACCTGCTGCATCTGTTTCTGCCTCCAAACAACCATCAGTATTTTTTTTCTCTGCCAATCGAGATCCTGGCTGGTCTAAAAGTGGGAGTTCCTTTTCCACAAAAACCAAGCCCAGCCAGGATACCCACACGGACTGGTCACTGGACAAAACGCTGCAAAATGCAGGGTGGGAGAAGGGAGTTGAAGGGTTTGGACCCCTGATTCCCAAGATCCATATATTTAAAGATGCTTCAAAAATCTACTGTTAAGGACTGTATGAGCTCCAACAGAACCTCGGTGTGTCTTGTCCTCAAACTACTGCTGGCTCGTCCAGTTTTTGTGATAAACCCACTGTTTCTAAAGTTGCTCCTGCTCTGGAAGGACTAAAACTGTTTTTCAGGACCTACTTTGCAAGCTACTGCTAATTTATCTCATGATGCTACTTTTAAACTTGCTGATTTGTTTTCTTCCAAAGGTGAACCTGCACCAAGAAGAAATGCAGTTAGATACTTTATAAGGGTGGTTTAGAACTTCCCTGACCCGTTTACATATTGCCAAAACCCTTCTTAAAGGGTCAATGAAGTTTTTCATCAGATATTTTTGCGTTGATTAATATTGGTAATTCTAATTTTGATATTAGTTTCAAGCATATGTCTGGGCTTGATAGGTTTTGGCCCCAATATGACAAACTTCAATCTACACCTGTCTGGTCCCCTTTTCAAGCCGTTCCCTTACTAAGCCAGCTATACGTAATATTACTGTTGTGTTTAAAATGAAGGGTCCATATTGAAGACATTTTATTTTGGTTGAACAAGCGGTGTGAGGTTTTAAATAGGCCTGTCCTAACCTTGATTCTGAACAAATTTGGGATGGTAGTTGGCGGGTGAGGGTTAAGCTCTTTCCTACTAATACTAACCCAAAACATTTGCCTAATTTTTTTTTTTGGGGTAAGGACAAGGGTTTCATTTTTTCGCTGGGCAGCCAAAGTCCTGTTTAAGTGTGGTGCCGCACTCATTTGAGCTCTCGTGTGACACTCTTAAATGCAGTCACTGTTTTGAATATGGTCACACTTCTGCTAAATGTTCCAATTCTTTTAAATGTAACTTGTGTGAGGGAACTGGCCATGCTTATGGCCGATGCCATGGGCCTCTCATAATAGGGACAATTGCCCTTCCATGGCGGCCTTATTACAGTTGCTCAGCAATTACATGCCCATAACAGCCTCTTCTACCTTAGACATTGTCTCCCCTTTACGGTAGTTACTTCTGATGATCCTCCTGCAGTCCCTGCTTTAGATTCCCAAACTCCTTTACCAAGTATCTCTTACTGCTTCTACTGTCCCTCCCCTGTTACCACTCCACAGTAATAGAGGATGCTATGCCTCTCCCCCATATAAGTTTGGAAACAGAAGTTCCTAGTTTTACTACTGTCACTCACAAGCGAACTAGGAAGGGGCCTTGCTGTTTGCCAGTCGTAGTAAAGGATACCACTTCTAGTAACTGGCACACCCTAACAAATTTCGGTTTTAGCCACTGACATTTCCGATAGAGACTCTGGGGAGAGGATACTGATACCTCCTCTTCTTTCCTTTCCTGAAGGGGCTGACAGGGCTGACACTGATCCAGTAGCCAGCGTACTAGGCAGCGGCGGAGAGGTAAATCTCCATCCACTTTTTAACTATGTCTTCCCTGAATATATGTTCTTTGAATGTAAATAGTATTAAGGGAAAAGAAAGCTGGGTGGGATTTTCTTGACCCTTTCAGACCTAAACTGTGATATTTTGCTTAGATTGATACCAGATTAAAAACCCATGAGGAACTATTCCAGGCCTCAAAGGCATGGACTGGACCCTCTTTTTTGGTCTATCGGATCGGACACTTGTGACGGAATTGGGATATTATTTTCAGTTCTGAATTTGGTATCCAGACTAGTAGATATTCCCTGGCAGAGCCTTGTTGTTAGACTTTTCCTACAAATCTGAGAGGTTTCGGTTAATAGGACTTATGCCCCCAAACTAAAGCTCAGCGGGTTTCCTTTTCATCTGATTAAGCCCTACCTTTCACATCTAGACTACTTTTATGGGTTGGTGACTTCAATTGTGGCTACATCAATCAGATCGAGGCCTTCAGACTTTCAAGCTTTTTGTGACTCTATGGCTTTAAATACTATAGTTTCCGCAGCTAGGCTTGTGGATGCATATAGGCATTTCCACAAGTCTGGAGGTTTACATTTTCAAGGGGTCTTTACACACTAGGATAGATTTCATCTTTCTATCTAAAGTTTTGATTTTACTTTCTTGTAAAACTGTGGGAATTGAATTTTCAGACCATGTTGCTTTATCGCCTCTTTTACTTGGGCTTGCCCCAAGGTGTAGAAGCTGGTTGGCGCCTCAATGACTCTTTACTGAATGATTCCTTTTTTCTCAAACTTTGGCGTAGGGAGTTTCTAGCTCGTTTATCTGTGACCGAATTTTATGATACTGGGATGGACTGGTGGGAGGCTTCTAAACAGAGCTGGAAACAGCTTTTTCAAAAAAAAGCGGCTGACAAACAAAATACTAGATATTTGACTTATTTAACTTTAAGGCATCAACTACAGCATTTAATTTCTTTGGCTAGCTCCACTGATCATGATTTTAGCTCACAAATTGGTGAGATCAGTACTCAAATGAGGTGGTTCAGTATAATCGAGCTGACTCTTTGAGCCAGGAAGCGCTTTGGCACTCGAGTCACTAAAGGTTGTCTGGATTCTTTTAGAGCCTGCAAAGATAGGATTGACACTAAATTGGTTTCCTCTTTTCTATCCCAGTCCGGGGAATTTATTCTGCACCTGAAGGACTGCTTCAACATATAGAGAATCATGTCTTTAATATGTTTGGTACCAAAGCTGACCTGGCTAATGGCGAACCCTTTCTTAAATCATTGACATTACCCCAGCTTTCAGATTCCGATCAAGCCAAGTTGTCTTCTGATCTTAGTGAACAGGAAGTATTATCCGCTATTAATAGTTTGAATCCACATTCGCCCCAGGGTCAGACGGACTGACCTCACATTTTACAAAACCTTTTCCACCGATCTTGTCCCTGTGTTAGCGATAGTTTATAATGAAATGTTACGCTGTGATACTTTGACCGCCTCGATGAAAGAAGCCTTACTGATTCTACTTTTCAAAAGAAAGGGATCCCCGATATTAATAACTGGAGACCCATTAGTCTGTTAAACGTTGATTATAAGATTCTTGCCAAAGTTTTACTGTCTAGAATGCTTACTTTAGCATCCCATATGATAAGTTCTACACAAACCTGTGGTATCCCAGGACGATATCCTTATGACAATCTCATTTTATTGCATAAATTTTAGCTTCTAGGAGATAAAAAGCTGTCTCTGGGTGGATTTTAAGCTTGGACCAGGAAAAGCTTTTGATAAAGTTTCTCATGACTTCTTATTCCAGGTGCTGACAGCTTTTGGGTTTCCAGTCGTTTCCTTTCCTGGATCCGCCTGTTATACAAAGATGTTGTGATCTGAGCCTAATGTCAATGGTTGGATAGGTCGTCCTATTTCTCTAGCCTGTGGTGTCCGACAGGGATGTCTGCTCAGTCCCTGTTGTATAGTTTTTATATAGATACTTTTCTGAGGACTATTTTCTTTGTCACAGATTGTTGGATTACTTTGTACCCTTCCTCTCCACCAATTAAAACATTAGCCTATGCTGATGATTTAATTTTGGCTATTGATTCTTCGACACAGCAGGAGGCTATTGTTCAGGTCCTCCAAACTTTCTCTTCAGTTTCTGGTTCAAAATAAACCTAAATAAAAGTATATGTGTGCCATTAGGGCATGACTCTCTTCCAACACAGGCCTTTTGCGGAGTTTCTGTTTCATTAGAAGCTTTCCATATTTAGGTATTTTTTGGCGTGAAATAATGTCAAGTGTACAATTGGAACCTTGCTTTACAGAAAGCTGATAATTTGATTAATAGTTGGAAACGTCATTTGATTGGTAAAAAGAAAAATTGTGTTACTTAAAACTTTGGTTACCTCAATTTTTTATATCTTAGCTATGTGTTTCCATCACCTATTTCTTTGTTTACTAAATTAAATGGTATTTTTTTAAGGGTTTTGGGGATCTAGATTGAATCCCATTAAAGAGGTTTTACTACCGGCCAATAAAGAAGGTGGCATCAATATGATCCACTCTGTTTTTTTTTCTATAGCCTTTTTTCAATTACAATTTTGGAAGGCTTTGAAACCTGGGGATGTCTTTGGAAACCCTATTTTTGGCGTGGTTCTCCTTTTGTTTAGACAATTGGAGCGCTCATTATAAGGGTGTTATTACTAAATCCCAGTAGTCCCTGCTTATGGGAAAGAGAGTTTCAAGATGGCCTTAACCTGGAGCCTTCTCCCTCAGGATTTCTGTATCTTATCTAGATTAATGATATATAATAGACTTTAGAGGATGGAGGCCCAGGAAGAGGTTATTTTCCATTCTGCCCTCCTAAGCGTCTCCCTTGGGTACTCCATCAACTCCAAAATCTGCGATTACCACCCTATTTATGGGACATGGTTTGGTTAGGTAACTATGACAGACTAGGGTTAATAATAATCATAAGCACAAAGCTTTTGAATTTGAGGTATTCCTAGAACTTCTTGTCTCCAGGTTCTTGAAACCCAACAACATTTGTTTTGTGAATGTCCGTTTTCTTTAGAAGTTTGGTCTACATTAGCTGTTGATTGGTCTGAACCTCTGCTCTCTCGATTTCTTATGAACATATCATGTTTTGCACTAATGATCTGCTCAACGACAGATATCACGAAGATACCTTGTATATAATTTTGCTATTGTTCGATATCAAATATGGCAACAAGATGTTTATTAGTTTTACACCAAAAACTATTTTAAAAGTGAAGTCCTTTGTAATATTACAGCTTTATGTTCTGTTAAAAAAATGATTTTTAGTTCACCCTGGTTTTCAAGCTGCACTGTTGTGGAAAAAATTGTGATGCTTTATTTTCTGTTACATGACTTTGACTTGTTTTTTCTAATTGTTGACTTGTGTTTTGTTTTTCTTCTGTAATGACGTCCAATTTATCAATAAAATTCCCCTACTCTTTTCAAGAAGTGCTATGAGATCTTTAATGTCCACCTGAACACCCACCAGAACAAGCAGACGGGACCTCGGTTTAACGTCTCATCCCAAATACAGCACCTCAGGAGTGCAACACCCCCCCCTCTTGCTGCACTACATTGTCAGTATTGGTATATTAACTCAAGTGCTTGGTGTGGGATAGAACCCACAGCCTTCTGATCTCCCAGCCTCAGAGGAGAGTGTGCTACCTGCTGAGCCATTGACACAGACATTTACTTCCTAAGAGCCTAGGTCTCATAGAAACATAGATTTTGATGGCAGATAAGGACTGCTTGGCCCTCCCAGTCTGCCATTTCCCTACCTATTTGATGAGCTGCAGATCCTAGTTGACCAAACAGCCTACTTCTTCCTACCCTCCCCCACCAGAATTGCCTTATGTCTGTCCCATGCTTTCTTGAATTCCCCCACCGTTTTGACCCCAACTTCCTCAGGAAGGCTGTTCCATGCATCCGCCCTCCATGAAAAAATACTTCCTCACGTTATCCTTGAGCGCGCCCCCCATCTTCAGATTGTGCTCTCTTGTTCTTGCGTCTCTTTTTCTGAAAGATGCTACCCTCTTGGACTTTGTTGATTCCTTGAGGTACTTGAAAGTTTCTATCATGTCTCCCCAAATTTTAGTTTCCCTCCTCTGGACTGCCTCCATCCTGTCTATGCTCTTGTGGAGATGGGGTCTCCAGAACTGCACACAGTACTCCAGATGGGGTCTCACCAGCTGTCTGCATAGAGGGATAACAACTACCTGTTTTTCTCCTGGTGATGCCTCTCCCTATGCATGCCAGTATCCCCCAGCCCTCCTTACTACCTTCTCACATTGCTTGCCTACCTTTAGGTCATCTGATATGTCTACCCCCAGGTCCCTTTCCATTTTAGTTGTTGTTAGTACCCCCCAAATTGGGTACTCTTTCCCTGGATTTTTGTTTCCCAGGTGCATTACTTTGCACTTCTTTGCATTTAATCTAACCTGCCATACTTTTGACCATTCCTCCAACCTTGCCAAGTCCCTTCTCATCCTTTCCACCCCCGTGTATCAACCCTGTTACAGATCTTTGTGTCACCTGCAAAGAAACATACTTTTCCTTCCAGTTCCTCTGCAATGTCACATAAAGACAATTTAAAAAGGACCAGTCCTAGTGCTGAACTCTGCAGTACCCCACTAGTTAATCTCCCTTTTTTTGGAGTGGACTCTGTTTACTATTACCCTCTGTGTCCTGTTGTCCAGCCAGTTTTTTTTTTTTTTTTTTTTTCCAGTCCACCACCCTGGGACCCACTCCCAGGCAGGCAAATTTGGTGAAACAGTGTGAAATGCCTTGCTAAAGTCTAGGTAGGCCATGTCAACAGCCCCTCCCTGGTCTATTACTTTGGTCACCAAGTCAAAGAAATCTATTAGATTTGTCTGACATGGCCTTCCCGCTCTGAATCCATGCTGTCTTGGGTCCTGTGCCCCACTGGCATCTAGGTATGCAACAGTCTTTTCTTTCAGAAGTGATTCCATTATTTTCTCTACCACTGAGATCAAACTAACAGGTCTGTAGTTTCCTGACTCTACTTTGCTCCCACATCTGTAAAGGGGAATCCCATCTGCCCTTCTCTAGTCCTCGGGTACCACACTATCTTCCCACGATTTGTTAAAAAGGGTAGTCAGTGATGTCACTAGTTCTCCCCTTAGTTCTTTTAGAATTCTGGGCTGAATCCCGTCAGGCCCCATTGCTTTGTCCACCTTCAGTTTTAGGAGTTGTTTCGGGACTCTTTCTTCTGTGAATGGACTGGTATCGCCCCCGATCCAGAATGCTTCTGTTGATTGGTTTATGTACCTCCCCTCCTCTCTTGTGAATACTGAACAGAAGTATCCGTTCAGTATCCCTGCTTTTTCACTGTTACCCTCTTCCCACCCATCCTCCACTTTAGTAAGCCTCACTGTCCCTTGGTCTTTCTCCACTCCCTATTGTACCTATTAAAGTTTTTATACCCCTTCTTAACTGAGTTGGCTGTCTTTTCCTAATTTTGGGCCTTTGCTATTCTGACTGCCTTCCCCGCTTCCTTCTGCTTTAGCTGGTACAGTTCTGTGTACTGCTCTTTGTTTCCGTATACTTCCTAAATGCAATCTTTTTCTCCCATACCTTCTGTTGAGAGTCATATTTTTTCCCACGTTTTGATTTATTTGCTTCACACAAAGGCTTGTTGCATCTTTGATGGCAGTTTTGATTTTTTTTCCCCATTGTTCCTCCACCCTCTCCTTCTTGCCTGTTTGTTTAGTGCTTTTCTGAGGTGCACTCTCATTTTGCCAAAGTCAGCCCTCCTGAAGTCCAGTACCCTCTCCTTTGTATTGCTTGACTGTACAGCTGTGTTCATCGTGAACCACACTGTTTGGTGGTCACTTGTTCCCAGATGGCTGCCCACTTCTAAATCTGAGATCCTCTCTCCATCCCCGTTTGAGAGTACCAGGTCTGAGATTGCTCCCTCCTGAGTGGATTCCAACACTAGCTGTATGAGGCATGCCCCTGTAGGGCATCAAGAATGACCCTGCTCTTGGATGTGGCTGCAGCAAAGGTGCTCCAGTTGACATCTGGCATATTCAGGTGCCCCATCAACAGTATCTCCCCTTTTTCTGCTATCCTAAGGCTGCCTTCTGTCATTTCCTTGTCCATTTCCTCCCCCTAAGACGAGTGGTCTGTATACAACCCCCATGTGGATTTGTGGTGCCGTTTGTTGTGTCCAGGGTGACCCACATTGCCTCCTCTCCTCCCTGCATACCCTTTAGTTCCATTGCTTTGATCCCTTCCCTTACGTAGAGAACTACTTCTCCTCCACTTTTAGACTCCCTGTCCCACCTGTAGATTGTGTATCCTGGTATGTTGACATCCCAGTCATGGTTTTCTGCGTACCACGTTTCTGTGACTGGCACAATATCCAGGCATCCCTCTTCCATCAAGGCCACTAGTTCAGGAAGCTTGTTACCCAGACTATGGGCATTGGTACTCATTGCTCTCCATTTTTTGATGGCCTTACCCCTTTTAGCCCCATCCCTGTCCTTACTGTCTTTTTCTCCATTTACCCCTGCTCTTCTCCCTGTGGATGTCTCTACCTTGGTGTTTGCCTTGCTAAGTACTGTGTGTGTGTGTGTGTGTGTGTGTGTGTGTGTCTGTGTGTGTGTGCTGGGATTTCCTATGTGGGGTGGGGGCTGCTCCTTATGAGAACTAATCACAAAGGGGTTACTATAGGGGAAGGGGAAAAGGGGCTTCCAGGCACAAGGCTGCAGCTCCACGCCTTTCCCCAGCCAAAACAAAACTCCTGACAGTTTGCCGAGGTCACCCAGCCCTTGCCAGTGGGAGGAAGACTGGCACTCTACTTCCGGAATGAATAGTCATTACCACAGACAGGTGGGTACTGAAGGTAGTGGACTGGGGGTTGTGCCTGCAGTTCAAGCACTTTTCCATACCTGCAGGCATACAGAAGTTTTCCAGCTCACTTTCCCACAGAAAAAAAATCTGTTGGAACTGGAAGTGAAAAAACTGTTAATATCAGAAGCCATAGAAAAAGGCGTGCTTTCCAGTGGCGCAGGGGTCTATTCTGAAGCTGCTTCCTGACCCACAAGAAAAACGTGGAGTGACGACCCATTTTAGAGCTCTGGTTCCTGAACAAGCATTTGAAAAAAAGAAATTCAGGATCTCACATTAAGGATGATGATACCATCTTTGTAGGCTGGTTATTGGCTGGGATCCCTGGGTCTGAAAGATGCCTATTTTCATATCCCAGTCGGACGATCCCACAGAAAATATCTCTGATTCAAGTTGGGGAACTACCAATACCAGTTAACAGCTCAGCTGTTGGCTCTCACCTCAACTCCAAGGGTTCTCACAAAGTGCTTGGCTGTGATGGCAGTACATTTGAAAAAAAAAAAAGGCATGGTGGTTTTCCCCCCTACCTGGACGACTGGCTAGTCGCATGGAGAACAGAACAAGAGGCATGGTGCTCAGTTCAGTTGGTAAAAAGCACCTTGGAGAACTTGTGATTCTTGGTAAACCTGCAGAAGTTCCGGCAAGAGCCCGTTCAAGTACTGGACTTCATTGGAGCAGAGTCAAACATCCTGCAGGGGAAACTTTTTCTCCTGCAGACCAGAGTTACAGCTTTGATAGCAACAGCAGAGCCTTTCACAGCTGGTCAGCCAAGACCTGCAAGAGACTGCCTGCAGCTATGAGAACACATGACTGCATCCACAGCTGTAGTTCTATGGGCCAGGTTCCAAATGAGAAAGATCCAGTACCACTAAGAGACAAGTGACCTCAAATATGGGACCTCCTTTCAAAGCTAGTGCCTTGGCAAAAGCACTACTGGAGTCATTAAAGTGGTGGAAAGAAGAAAGCAACCTCAGAGAGGGCTCTCCTTCCTTCAGCAGTCACCAACAGGTAGTCTTATGATAGATGCCTCACTCCTGGGTGGGGCACTCACCTGCAGGATCTCACAGTGAGTAGCATATGGACCCACAGGAGTCACTAGAACATGTCGGCCTTCTGGAGCTCAGAGCTGTACTGTGAGCAGTGAACCTCTCGCCTCCCAGCTACAGGGTCAGTCTGTCCAATTCAAAATGGATAACACCATGACAGTGTATTGCATAAACAAGCAGGGAGGCACAAGATTCTCAAAACTGTGTACAAAGGCAATGAGGATCTGGGACCTGACACATTCCTTAGAAGCAGACATAATAGTAGTGCATCCGCCAGGTAAAGAAAATGCCCTGACAGAGACCGTAAGCAAAATCAGCCAGGGAAATCATGAATGGGCCTTAAACCAGCAGATTCTGGCCACAGTGTTCAGAAGGTGGGGCACTCCCAATATAAGCCTGCTCGCTTCTTGGGAGAACTGTTAGCTACCACAGTTTTGTTGCAGACCCACCAGCCAGAGGGACAGTCCCAGAGGGCTTTCTGATGGGGAAATGTCTGCATGCCTTCCCATCATTCCCACTCATTCAGAAAATACTCTGAAATTCAGGAGAGAACCTGCAACAAGGATCCCGATATCTCAAGACCGGACCACAGGCCTGGTACTTGGTGCAAGATCAAGATCCTAACACATTGAGTTGTCACAGGCAGTGAAAGGAAGTGAATTTCAGTGTGGCCCTTCTCTCTCTTCAGAACCTTCACGTCCCGGTCAGCACGCGTAGGGTAAAAGGGAAGGTCACTAGATGGCTCAAGCGCCCTCTACTCCAGCTGCTGAAATGCAGGGATAAACTCTGGTCTGTCTGGAAATACTCTTCCCTTCAAGCTGATTTCGATGCTTACGGGATGTTGCGCAACACTTGTAAAAAGGAGATTAACTATGCTAAGAGTACGTACTACCAATCTGCTCAGTGCCTCTGCCTTTAGCCCAAAGCTACTGGTCTCAAATAAAGGAAATTCTTGGGAATAACAAGCCTCGGACTCCAAATGAAATGCTCGTAAATGATACCCACTGTAATAATCCTCTTACTATTGCCAGTGTCTTTAATGCCCTCTTTTCTACTCTTCCTTCCCCCATTCCTACCTCCTCTCCCCCTGCTACTCCCATGGCCTCCCCCTCTTCTCCTGCGTCTGCTCCCACCACACTAGTGCTGACCCCAGTTATGCGCCAGGAAGTTTGTTACTAAAGACCATTCCTGCTCACGGAAGTACAGGTCCTGATGGTATTGATCCAAGGATCCTTGGGCAGTTCGCCTCTTGTCTCTCCGAACCGGTTACCAGGCTCTTCAATCTCTCAATCAGTTCAGCCTCTGTCCATTCGGTCTGGAAAGCCGCCAGAACTATACCGTGCTTAAGAAAGGTATCCCAAAATCCTGTCAAACTATCGTCATATTTCACTCTTGCCTACGTTCAGTAAGCTGCTTGAAAAAGTTGTGCACTAGAAGGTCTCTCAATACCTACTCCACTCTAACCTTCAATCCCCCTTACAACATGGGTTTAGGGCTGGGCACAGCACTACTACTGCTCTAATCCATTTCGCCAGCAACGTAAAATGCAATATTTATTCATTTTAATTCTGTTAATTTTATCCTGTCTTTATGCTGTTTGAATAGTTAGCACTGGCTGTTATCTTAGCTTTTGTACCAAGTTTGTTGTCATTTGTTGTTTTGGCCGCATTTACTGTAACTGTACTCTCCCGGATAAAGGCCTACTCACTGGAGCAGTGTTCATCGATCTCTGCAAAGCTTTTGATATGGTACTTGACCCTCTACTAATAGACAAACTGCAATCACTTGGAGCCACTGAATCCACCTTATCTTGGTTCGCCAGCTATCTTGAGAATCGCTCTCAAACTGTCTCCGTCTGTAAGGCGCTCTCTGCCCCTGCCCCAGTCATCACAGGCTGCCCCTGCCCCAATCATCATAGGCATCCCTCAGAGTTCAATTCTGGGGCCCTTATTCTTATCTTTTTATCAATGATATTCCCAACCCCTTCCCTCTCTGCAATACCATCTTGTATGCGGATGACCTGGTACTTTACTCTGCCTCTAAATCCATTACCAACCTAAACCAACAATTATCCCCTGCCTTTCAGTACCTGCAATCTTGGTTTTCCTCCAGCTACCAAATCTTAAACCTATCTAAGACCCTGGCCATGCTATTTGGATCCTCTAGACGGGTACCAGCTGTGGCCCTCAGTTTCTGGTCCGTGGCTGCGATGGGTCGCCAATCTCTAACACAATATCTTTTAAATACCTTGGGGCTACTCTTGACCCTGCTCTGGATTTTGCTTCACATGTCAGTGAGGTGCCCAATGGGTCCTCACTGCAAGTTATAGATTCTGTCAAGTACCTGGGAGTGACGCTTGACCCTCAACTGGATCTGAATTTGCACATAAGCAACTCATGCAAGGCCTCCAACCGCAAGTTGGGCCTTGCATACAGAGCAAAAAACTGCCTCACCCCTGCTCGCCTTAGCCAGGGGACTCCTACCCATGCTCTGCTCTGGGCTTATCACCTTCGCCTATATTGCTAAAACTAGTCTCGCAAAATGGGACACTGTGTACTAGCGGCATAATAAACTGCGCTCTCCGGCTCCCACCTTACCCACCGCTGTGAGCTCTACTCCCGGCTTGAGTGGCTCTCACGGGAAAAAGCACCGTTCCTATGTCTTGGGCAATTTCATAGATAATGATGTCAGGTCTGCCAGTCCCTTAGCCCTCGCTGAATCTCTCGTTCCGGCTAACGCCAGCTACCTTCTGAGATCCAGCGACTCGGGCCCTCCTGGTGCCAAAGACTCGCACCCAAATGGGCGACCGGGTCTTCGCTGCGTACGCGCCCAGGTTGTGGAACTCCCTCCCCTCAAACACTCGCTCCTCCCCCCTCCCACCGTGGTTTTAAAGCCTCCCTCTGGCGCTTTCTCAAATCGGCCTCCACCTGCCTGTGCACTAAACGAACCCACCCGACCTCTGTTGCTCAGACTGCTGAGTCGCTACCAAACTTCTCTGGTTACGGCAGTGGTCCACCGCACCTTTATTCCACTACCGAGCAACAGACCAACTAGATAGATTAATCCACTTTAGCCCCAACCGCTCAATCAGTGTGCATAGTGTCCTACTTCTGGACTATGCACTGGGGATCCTCCACCCTAGTTTGTTTCTTCTCTGCCTACCTACTAGTTTTTACTGAGTTGCCGCCCGACATGGTGGCCCCGCCTATCCCGAGACCACCCTAATGTTATCCTATCTGCTGTCTGCATTGAAAAAATCCTGCCATCTTCTTGCACTGACCTTGTTGTTTGATGCACTTTAAATGTAACCTTACTTGTTTTGCCTGTACATGACTGTACCATTGTAATCTCCTAGGTCGCACCTGAAAATATGCACTTGGTTGTCTAGTGTGCTCACCCGGTTAACAAAAGCAAATAAATAAATAATTCTGAAATATCTATTGCACCTGCAGTTGTTAGGCCTACGACTTTCAACTTAAAAGGTGCACTTAGTAGTAGTTTCAGCATATTACATCATATCAGGTGGCAAAGGAAAGTCTGTGGTTTAACAACCCATTTTCAAAAGGTGTTTTAAAGCCCTTAGCCATTTTATACCCACCAGTGAAGGAACCTCCCCCCTGGTGGCTCAATATATGCCTTGCCCAGCTTATGGAGTTTCCCTTGGAACCTATGAAAACTGCCGACGTGAAGTAAGTCTCGTGGAAAACCATATTTCTGGTTGCAGTGACCTCTGCTAGGAGGGTAAGTGAATTGCAAGCCCTCTGCACGGAACCAAATGACACTCCCCACAGGGATAAAGTAGATCTTCAAGGATATCTTTTTCATCAGGTTGCAGCTATGGAACTTACAGCCACCAGGCGCTGGCACCACATGGAAGCTTCCAGCCAGGAGCCGCCCACAACGACGTCTGACGTCAGCATGTACTTAAACATGGACGATCCCTCCTCTCATTTCTTTTCCCACAGTTGATCAGACTCGTCAGACCACTGTGGAAACACCACTATAATAGCTGAAGTTATTTTTCCTCTAAGAAAGTAATCACTTTTACAGTGATTTTCAATGACCTGTATGTCCAAAAAACTGTTGAAACGTTCGATACTTTGAGTGTGGAGAAAAATATCTACACCGGCAATGCCCATGACATCTGTGTCTGCTGCCTAGGCCCAGACCAACATGAAAGCCTGTGAAATTTGCCGGGGTTTCAATTCCGGAGGCAATGCCATAAGGGGCTCTGGAGAAGCATCTTCTCTAACAGAAGGTAGTCAGAATGGAGGAGTTCTGGTAACCTTTTTGTTGGCCCAGTCGACCGAATCGCGGTCATCTAAATCTCAGGACCAGGCATCAGGGAGTCACAAATGCAAGCACCGGGATGAGGACAAGGAGAGGGCCTCCCCAGTGTGTTCCAGGTTGCCCCTTGGGTCTGCGGGCACTAGCTCCTCGGCGCTATTGTCTGCTTCAATGCCTCTTTCCCCCACCCCACTACCGTTGACATGACACCAAAGTTGGGTCTTTGCGTAGACACTACCAAGCCAAGTACAGCTTCTCCAGTCACACCCGTTGACTATACGGGTGCCGACGCTGAGGCGATTCTCTTATTTTTGGACATGACAACAGACCTGTTGCCTTGCCTCTCTGTTCCAGGGTGCCATCGGCTGGGCCTTTCATTAACCCCCATCAATGCCCAAAGGTATACCCATGCCACAGCCACCTCCTCTGCCACCGCAGGAACACACTCTTCTCCTTGTCGACCTGCTTGACGATGAGTATAACCCTGACTTAATACTGCAGGAGGAGGAGGATGAGACTGGGGATTACACTGAATGCCATTATGACCATGGCACCAGCTGCACTGTCTCAACATGCAGTGAGGACTCTTTGGTGAACTCACCACAGTCCCTTCCAGAGGATCCCACTTTCCTCCTCATGATGCTGCAGTTGCAGTCTGCCATGGGTTTTGATCTGCAGGAACAGAACACTACCAAACAAATTTAATAGAGTTCCTGGAACTACCAGAATATCCTGCCATTGTGGTGCCACCTCTGCTTCCTGCCTTAGAGGATGCCACTTTTGCTGTCTGGTACAGGCCAAACCACATTCAGCTGTCCCTAGAAAGGCAGACAAAATGTATATGGCACCTTCTGGGGAAGCCTTTCTATGCCTCACAACCTGAGACTAAGAGGTGATTCATTCTGCTCATAATAGGTCTAGGTCACCTAAACACCTTGGTTCTCACCTCAGGAATCCCTCGGTATACTTGAGTAGTGCAGTTATGCCAGCTGGGTTCAGCTGCCCTGGAAGTGGAGTTGGAGGCTAATGATGCCAGGGAATTGGCTAATCAGAGTGTAGTGAGAGTGTTGCCTGTAGGTGCCACTGTGCTTCTAGTCAAAATTATTTCTCCACCTGTCAGGACAGCTTTTTCAAATCTTCACTTGAAGTACTTCTTTTCATTATTTTTGTACTTTGTGCTGCTTTTAGAGTGTTTTTACTCTATTGTTTATTAGTTTTAGTGGATTTTCTGTGGATTGTTCCCAGAATCTGCAGAAAAACTAATATTTTTTCCCCATTCCTGTACCCTTTCTCTGACTAGAAAACACTGCGGCTGAGGTTAAACAAAAAAAAAAAAATCTGCACATTTTATATTTTTTTCCTGCAGATACTGTATTTTTGTCAGGTTTCCATGATTTTTAGTCATGTTTCTTCATTTTGACTTCTGAGTGTCATCTCTTAGCGGCTCCACAGCACTGGGCAACTTTTTACTTTCTTGACAGTTGACAAGCCAGATAGACCCACTTTACAGACTGACTTTACCAAAAAAAGTAATTGTGTTTTGTTTTGTTTTTTTCCAATTGTGATCTAGCCAGACTACCACAATTCTCATTACATAATTGGAGCCAGTCTCTGTTTTCTGTCTGAGCTATTTTTGTTGCTCTTTTCATTAAGAATATTGCCTTTGGGCTGCAAACTATGGCTTCTCAGTCTGTCCCCCCCCCCCCCAAAAACACGTTTAGAAGAGGGGTCCTCCTCTCATCAAAAGTCTAAAGATGAGCAAGTCCTCTAAGGACCCCATAGAAAATAAATCTGATAAAAATAATTATGACCAAGCCATACAAAGGCCTTCACAGCAGGTTCCTGATTCGGTGCCTGCTAAAAAAACAAAAAACTGTATCACTGCCCTTCCTGCCGAAAGGCAAAGAGAGAGATGCCAGTGTTACAATAATATTTACCCTCTGCGGAGGAAATGGCAAAGGCTTGGCAACTATATCAAACTTTTCAGGCTGTTGGCTTTCTTCTGGGTGTCCAGATCCTGTTACACCTGTCCCCTTTGACCTGGTCTTGGCCAGTACATTTTCGGAGGAGGAGGAGTCGGAGTCTGAGGAGCCTTTAGACGCTGATGGAATTTCTGAACAAGAATTTGGCTCACATTATACCTTTGTTCATCATATGGTGGATACTCTTGCCCTTTCTATACAAGACTGCACTGAGGAAGTTGAGGAGGCATACATTTTGGATATCGTGGGTCTCCCTCCTCCTAAAAAGTTACTCCTTCCAGTTCATAAGTCCCTTCAGAGGGCTACTTTCAAATTACTCCAGAATCCCACCTCCATGCCATGGGTGGATAAGAAAATGGAGGAAAAGTACCAGCTAGATACAACTAATGCTGAGTACGTTTACACATATCCAGATCATGAAGGAGTAGTGCAAGCTGTCGCTTGTGATAAAGCAAAAGTGCCCCTTTCTTCACAGCCTCCAGAAAAAGAATCCAGAAAATTGGATGCTATGGGTAAAAAATCTTGCACCACAGCCTCACTGCTTGCTTTTCCTCTGTACTTGCATGGTATACACAGCACAGTACCAAAACTACCATTTTTTTGGGTTATGTTCTTGCCATCAGTCAGCAGCTTCCAGGTAGAATAACTCTGGACCTGGCAGAAACCGTTAAAACTGCCTTAGAAGCCACAAAATACCAGTTCCATATGGCTGATGATGCCAGTGATGCTGCCTCCAGGGTAATGACTCAGGCCATTTCCCTCCGAAGGTTTGCCTGGCTGATTATTACTAACCTCTCTCAGGCCACTCGTGTAAAGCTATAGATTTCCCTTCTGAACAGTTCTCTCCTTGGGGACAAAAGAGACTTCCATGAAAAAGGTGGTGGAATACAAAACCACCTGTCGGAGTAATGCAGCCAAAGAGAAACTATCTACCTCCTGCAGACCACAAGGAGTGGGCAGAGGTAGGGGTTATTGTCCCAGAGCCTTCTACCCTATGCCAGTGCCCTTGGATTACTCTCCTGTGAGAGGATTCTTTGGGGAAGGGTCAGGAGGGTACAGAAATGTACAGATACCACTCCTTCAACAAAAGTTCAAACAAAACTCCTGACAGGGATGTTCAGGTTGCCTCCCCTCCTCCAGTAGGAAAAAGGCTGGCCCACTACCTCCACCAATGGCACCACATCACCACAGACAAGTGGGTGCTAGAAGTGATGGGTCAAGGACTTGCCCTGCAGTTAAAGAAATTTTCTACTCTGCAGGGCCACAGGTGCGTGAAACCTCTAGCTCCCACAGAGAAAATTGTTGCTGGACCTAAAGGTAAAGTCTCTCCTATCTGCAAATGCAATGGAAAGAGTCCCTCTCTCCCAGTGCGGAAAATGCCTCTATTCCAGATACAGTACTTTCTAACCAAAAAGAAAAGCAGGGACTGGTGACCCATTCTGGATCTCGGGTACCTAAACAAGCACCTGTTCTATCCCAAATTCAAGATACTTGGTAATACTTGGTAGAGTAAGGCAAAGTAGGCTATAAAGCCCATTTAAGTATGTCCCACTCCTAGTGGGGTCCTTTTTACTTGGTGACATTACCAAAGTGATTTAGAATCAAGTGATTGTCTAATCTACTCTTGAATTGTTCGAACCATGGTGCCATTACAATATTCGTAAGTAGTTCCATAGTTTAGATGATCTTGTAGAAAGAAAATTGGTCACCCTGTCAGTGGTGAATTCCCTCTTTACAACAGGGAGACTGGCTAGCCTCCCTAGACCTGAGAGATGCCTATTTTCACATTCCAGTCAGACCCTCTCACAGAAAATAGATCAGATTCAGGCTGCCCTCTGGCTACTACCAGTTTGCAGCTATGCCATTCGGCCCTTCTTCAGCTTGAGTTTTCACAAAGTGCCTTGCAGTAGTAGCAGCTCATCTAAGAAGACAGGAGGTCTCTGTCTTCCCACACCTAGACCACTGGCTCGTAGTGAGCAAGTCTCCCCAAAAGGTCAGATACTCTCACACACAGTGCGCCCTGTAGTCCCTGTGGTTCCTGATCAACACAGAAAAGTCCCACATCGAGCCAGTTCAACTCCTGGAATTTATTGGAGCAGAGCTGGACACATAGCAAGGCAAAGCTCTGCTCCCTCTGGACAGGGTAGAAACCTTCAGGCTGTGGCACAGTCATTTGTCCTAGGCCAACTAAGACCAGCCAGACACTTCCACAGACTTCTAGGCCAAATGGCATCTACTACAGCTGTAGTGCCAGGAGCCAGGTTTCAGATGAGACATTCAGTACCATCCGAGGGCTCATTGGTCTCAAAAAAGAGACGGTCAAATCTCATCCCAGTCACAAGGACACTTCTGCAAACCCTGGACTGGTGGAAAGATGGGGAAAACATCAGGGAAGGAGTCCCTTCTAGCAAAAGGAACCCTCCAGAGTGCTCACAACAGATGCATTCCTCTTAGGGTGAGATGCACATCTTGCAGACCAGTCTATAGGCAGAGTGTGGTCTCCCAGAGAGTCCAAGTGTCACAAAAATCTACTCTAACTCGGAGCCTTGTGCCTGGCTATCAAAACCTTTGCTCCCCAGCTCAGAGGTCAATCTGTCCAAATCAGAACAGACAATATCACTGCTGTTTTAAATCAACAAGCAGGGAGGCACAAGATCCACAAAGCTTTGCACAGAGGCCAAGCAGGGAGGCACAAGATCCAAAGCACTTCGCACAGATGCCATGAAGATCTGGTCCCTGGCCTACCCTTTGGACATGCAGCTCATGGCTGTTCACCTGCCAGGCAAGGACAATGTGCTGGCAGACTTCCTGAGCCGCATCAGTCAGGGCCACCTCAAGTGGACCCTAAACAAACAAGTGCTGCCACAGTCTTCAGGAAGTGGGGTACTCCAGAGATCTCTTTGCTTCCAAACAGAACTACCAGATTCCCCTGTACTGTTGCAGACCTCTGGCTGTGGGCTTAATGCCAGTGGATGCCCTGTCTCTGGATTGGACCGTGAGGTTCCTGTATGCTTTCCCTCCATTTCCCCTGATTCTCGGGTTCGTGCTTAAAACTCAGAAGCCAGCCAGCAACCATGAGTCTGGTGGCTCCAGACTGGGCGAGACAGACTTGGTATACTCTGCTTCTCGCCCTCTGTCAGATGGCCCATTCACTTGCCTCCCACTCAGTCTCCTGACCCTGCCTCAGACAGGGATAGCATACCCCAGCATAGTCTTTTCGCCTCAAAGCTTGGTACTTGAAGAGCTAGAATTCATGGAGTCTCAGTATTCAGAGTAAGTCCTGAGAATCATTCGACTGGCCAAAAAAAAACAACCAAGCAACAAAAAGACGTATGCATCCAAATGAGATTTTCCTTCCTGGTGTAAAGACGGGCAGATTAAGCCTCTGCAGGCTAACCTGTCCTCCTTAATAGACTATTTGGTACATGTGCAAGCGTAAGGCCTTAGAGCCTCATCTCTGAAGGCTCACTTGGCAGCCATTTCGGCCTACATGTTTGTTGATGAGGAGACATCCATAATTTCTCATTCCATTTTTAAGAAATTCTTTAAAGGCCTGCTGCACACCTTCAGCCCCCACTTAAGGAACCTGTTCCTCCGTGGAATTTGAACCTGCATAGAGCTAAGTTGATGGAGTCTCCATTTGACCCCATGGCTGCCGCAGACTTAAAATATGTCACCTGGAAAACTGTTTTCCTAGTGGCAGTCACTTCAACCAGAAGAATTTCTGAGCTGCAAGCTCTGCACTGAACCAAACTACATTATTTCCCACAGGGATGAAGTAGTTCTCAGGATCAGGAGGAAATTTCTTCCCAAGGTAGTGTATGAATTTCACCTAAATCAGTCTATAACGCTCCCTGTCTTTTTTCTCAGACAATTCTACTGGTGAGCGCAGGCTTCCTAGCCTGGATGTCAAGAGGGCACAGACCTACTACTTGGAGTACACAGAGCAACTGTGCTGAGGTGGGCAAAGGCAAACCAGCCTCTAAGAGGACTATCTCATGCTAGATGGTCTCTTTGATCCAGTTCTGTTACAGTAAGACTGGCAGATGGCCACTGCAATACCTCGGGGGGCCCACTCCACTAGGGGCGCAGCAGCCTCAGTGGCAGCAGCAAGGGATGTTCCCTTGCTTGACATCTGCAAAGCAGCTACCTGGAAGGTTGTACACACCTTCACAAAGCACATCTTGCTTGGATGTACAGTCCAGATCAGACACCAGATTTGGCACTGTAGTCCTGCAGAACTTCTTTCCAGAGTAGGTTCTGTTCCCTCCCCCCAACTGCACTGCTTTTTAGTCTGCACTAGTTGGGGGTACTTGGGGTGAGAAGAAAAAATTACTTACCATAGTAATATTATTTCTTCCAAGGGATCTTTCAGTATTCTTGACCTCCCACCCAGCCTCCCCTCACATAACCTGGCTGGGAATAGTTGTGCAGTCCTTGCCTTGAGCCAAATTTCTTAACTGAAGAGCAATAAAATGGCAATGTGTCTTTTTTGAAACATGAGGTATATAGTTCATCTAGAGGCGAGTTCCATTGTTTTTTGTTTTTATCTTGTCTATCCTTAGTATTTGCATAGGTTTAGGGTTTGGGGCCTTTTGCCCCCTAGGCTTCAAAGTGAATCTGACTGAACACACAGTGGCACCTACAGGCAGCATACTCTTACTACATTCTGGCTAATTCCCTGTCATCATTAGCATAACTCCATCTCCGGAGCAGCTGAACCCAGCTAGCATAACTGCACTAGTCAAGAATACTGAGGGATCCCTTGGAATAAAAAATATTGCTATGGTATTTTTTATTCTCTCCCATCTATTGAAAATATATGTGTGTGTGTGTGTGTGTGTGTGTGTGTGTGTGTGTGTGTGTGTGTGTGTGTGTGTGTAGATATGTATATGTGTGTGTGTGTGTGTGTGTATGTATATATATATATATATATATATATATATATATATATATATATATACACACATATATATAATATATATATAGATATGTGTGTGTGTATATATATATATATGTATGTATGTGTATATATATATATATATGTGTGTGTGTGTGTATATATATATATATATATATATATATGTGTGTGTGTGTGTGTGTGTGTGTGTGTGTGTGTGTATATATATATATATATATATATATATATATATATATATATATATCTATATATATATCTATAGAATATATAGCTCTAGAATGAACAAACAGTACATGGAACACTAACATATAAATTAGAAATGTAAATGTAGAAACCAGAGTGCCCATATGTTCTTGAGGGCATTCTTCATCTAAAGCTCCCTATTCACACCAGCCCAGTGGCGCTGAGGGTTGAGGCGCTGGACGCCACACCAGCAACCTGGATTCGGGAGCAGACTTAGGTCATTGGGGGCTGGGGAGGAGTAGGATTGAGCGTCTGTTGAACTGCTCTGCTCTCCTCTCCTGGGGTGGGTGATGCTCCTTGCTGTTCTAGCAGCTCCCGATGGTAACCGTGAGCAATGCAGTTTGCAGGGGCATGTATGCAGGGTATGGGGGCATTGACAGGCTAATGTGCACGGGTGCGGGAGCGTGCATGTCACGCGCAGACGCCATTGCATGTCCACGCCCTCGTGACTTCAGCAAGGTGGAAAACCCAAGCACTCAGTAGGGCGATGGTGACCTCGAAGGACCAAGGTCCACATGCCCAGTGCAGGACCCACCCCGACCAGCTTTCTCAAGCCCTCGCTCCGCTCCTGGATCCCAACGGTCTGGATTCCAGAAAGGATACCAAGGTAAGGAGTTTGGTGGTCTGCCCTGGGGGAGGAGGGTGTAGATCCAGGGGGTTGGCTGGGGTCCATGAGGTCTCTGTCCCTGATTGGGCGGGTTTCAGGTAGGCAGTAGGAGCCAGTCAAGTGAGGTACACCTGAGAGCTCCTGAGTTGCCGTCGCTAGGAGAGATGGAGTTGACCAAAAACAAAAAAAAAAAAAACCTATTCACAATCCAGTCCTGTTTTTTTTCCCTGATGGTTATGTACAGTAGAATGACTATTTTATTAGAGACTGAGTAATTTTTTAATATTCTTTTAAGGTAATATATAATATAGAAATGGTTACGATTGCAATGTTCTTTATGCTTGTAGTCAGCAATGAAAGTTTGAAAGTATATTATGTTTATTTTACTATATTTAATGTTATTTGTGAACATGAATAAAACATTTTATTGCTTAAAAAAAAAACAGTACAAAACTGTTCTTTCTGAGAACCAACAGAAAATTCCTGCCTAAAGTGTTGAGTTCCACCTGAATCACTGACTTTCCCTGTACTTCATCCAGAGCACTCCAGTCCAGTTGAGGAAAATTTGCATAGCTTGGACCTAAAATGAGTCCTGACCATCTACATGGAACGGTCAAAGGATATACAGTCCCCAAGGACCCAGTCTTTTGTTACTTACGGTGAGGCTGGTAAAGGCAAACCAGCTATAGAGAGATCTGTCTGTTGCTGGACAGTCTCTTGCATTCAGTTCTGCTATGAAAAAGCTGGAAGAATGCAACTAAGAGGCTTGAAGGGTACATTCCACATGGGATACCTCTGCTTCTGTGGCTTTCTCAAGTATCCCATTGTTAGACATTTGTAAAGCAGCTACCTGGAACACAGTACATACCTTCACGTACAGCAGTACTGTTTGGAGACATGGTCCAAAAGGGATGCCAGCTTTGGAACTGTGGTCATGCAGAACCTTCATCCTACCTATGTTCTGGACCCAGCCTCCCAAGGTACCTCTGTGAAGTCTGTTAAAGTATATTCATTAAGTGAGGGATTCCTGGGGTCGAACATTAAAAAAAAAAAAAAAAAAAAAACCATAGTAATGTTTCTTCCTTAAAGGATCTCTCACTATATTTACACTTCCTAACACTGCCTCCCCTTTCAGAACCTGAAATAGGTTCTCACAAGAATTGGTTCTTTTTCATTTAAGTTGCTTAAAGGGATGCTGTCAGGTTTTTAGGGATTTTATGACTATTGTTTAGGTCTATCAATAGTACTCTGAAAGCAGTTTCTTACCTGAGTTTCCAGTTGTACTTGTTGCAGATAAAAGCATTCATTTTTAGAAAAAATTATTTTCTATTTTCCTGACCCATTCTGTTCCACATACTTCTCCCCATACATCTGCAGTAGAGACGTGTGGAATGCTGCTGGACTCATCCACAAACAGGTTTGGCAATTTTTGTGGCAAATGAACAAAACAGATGGCAGCATCAGTAGATCTGAGCTGATTTCTGCAATACCTGTAGTTTGGCAAACTGAGGGGTATTTCATAAAGATATCACAGCTTGAAAAGTAAAAGCGGGACTCTGCACATGCACACTAGCGCCAGTGCGGAGTCTCACTCTTGCCTTTCAAGCTCCTATTTCTTTATGAAATACCTCTTGTTACTGTTGATATACTGCCAGCTATTTTGTTCAGTTGCCACAAAAATCACCAAACTCTTTCGTGGATGAGTTAAGCAGCATTCCACACGTATCAGTAGTGGGGACACGCGGGGAGGAGTGTACAGCACAAAATGGATCGGGACGATGGAAAATTTTTTTGTAAAAATTAATGCATTCTTCTACAAGTACAGCTGGAAGCTCAGGTAAAAAAATTGCTGTCAGAGTACTGTTTATAAACCCAAACAATATAGGGATCATAAATGCTTAAAAACCTGACAGTGTCCCTTAAGTATTGCTTTTGCAGTTCCTACAGTTTCAAGTTTGTTACTGTTGTATGACAAACTAGTACAAGTCTTCTTTCAGTTTGTTTGGCGTTTTTATCTCATTCTGTCCTAGACAGTCATGTTGGGTCAGGTTAAGCAGTGGATGATTTAGATGCCATTAGGTGCTACTGAAAGTAAATTCAATGAACATTTTTTTTTTTTTTCTGAGAATGTTTTGGTAGCCTTTAGCTATGTTTCACTAGCCGCTGCTCCACTCTTCGAAATGAATCTGAGCAATGATCAGAGTGGAGTGCGGATGCAGAGGTCAAACCTGCATTCCAAATTTAAAAAATTTACTTGGATTTCATCTCCAGAGCATCTCTTACAGCTGAGATGATTGCTATGAGAGAACCAAAACATTACTATGGTGAGTAATTTTATTTCTTGTTGCACTCTAGATGGCTGCTGCTGGTAAGCAAATAAAGAAAAAGGAGCAGACTGCTAGATGGTGACTGCAGAAAGGCAATAATTTAATTTCCTGCTCGCATTACTTAAAACAGATCTTACTTCGAGGAGAGCTCCTGCAGCAGGCAATACCAATAGGACTAAGCCACCATGCACTAGGACCCCCACGGAAAAATTCTAGCTAGCAGTATACAGCCGGGGACCGCCCCCTGACGGCCGATCCCGACATTGGCCAGTGGTACAAAAGTGGCTGTCCCCCAGCCCTACCCAAGTTCTTTTCCCGTCGACCCGTGTAAATCTGCTCCACAGATGCCTTCTGCTCACAGTCAACCCCCATTTTTGCATGTACCCGCGCTTTTTTATTTACTTTTTACAGCATTAATTTTACTTCTTCCATGACTTCATCTTTCTTCGTCTCCAAAGCGGTGGACAAACAAGTGTGGCTGCGGCAAGCGGATCCCTGACTCCGACCATTCGGCCTGCCTGTTTTGCCTGGGCCCAACCACTACACCGGGGCCTGCCAGAACTGCCGGAGCTTCAACCGCAGGACTAAGATCCGCTACCTGAAGGCCCTTGAGCTTTTTGCTCGAACAGCAGTTGGCCACCATAGAATCTTCGTCAGCTTGCTTTTCAAAAGCTGCAAGGACATACTCGTCCTCGAGCAACCACAGGGAGAAGTCCCACGGGAAGCGCTATCACAGGGATAAGGGCGAGGAGATGGCCCAGTCGAGCTCTTGTCCTCTTTCCCTGCACCATGCGGCAACTACTTGAGTTCCTCTTCCTGCAGGAGGTTGGACTCCGTCCCGTCTCCCCTCCCCGGCTGCCCTTATGGCATCTGTTTTTTTGTTTGTTTTTGTTTTAACTTTCTTTATCCGCTACTCACGACCAGACTCTCTCAGATGGGGGCACACATCTTACCTCCATCCCGCCACGTCTGAGACTCAGTCCTGACTCTCGGTCGGGCCAACTCCTCCATAGTCCAGGCATCCACAGCTCACCTTGAGCCACCCTACATGAGGAAATCTGCGTACTGGGGGAGCTCAGAGGTCAGCCGGCGTACACAACTGTTGGGCATAGGGGTAGCTCCCAGACCCCATCGTCTCCTACCAGGGCCCGGTCCATTTTCCATGTCTGTTTTCCCTGAGGCTCGGACATACAATGGCCTTCTGCGACATATACACACGCATCCGTACACACACAGAAGGCGTCCACCGCAGCCCTGATCCCTACCATCCGCCCGGCGGGCAATGCAGTCTCCAGGTAGCCACCAGGGCTGCTATTGTACCGGCATGCGTGACTCCCCTCCCGAGGAAGGGTGAAGTCCTTTGGGCGCTCAATCCTTCCTCATCTCTCCACCCCTGTCGGCCTGTGCTCGTTCCTGAACACGGGTCGCCGGCGTGGCGTCCAGCGCCTCAACCCTCAGTGCCACTGGGCTGGCACTGCATCTGGCTTGCTGTTGGTTAGGCCCCCCGCCCTTGTGCTGACGTCTGGTCCAGGGTCTTCCGGGCAAGGGTTTTCCTCAGCCCTTACTCCTCTGTGCCTTAGGTCCTATGTTCACCCTTCTGGGCCTAAGCCTGGAGGTTCAGCTGGTGCTTCTACTTTGGGTGGCAGGTCCCTGTCCACTGCACGCCCAGCTGCAGCGGCATCTGCTCCTTCAAACTGGACGTCAGGGTCAGACTGCACTTTCCGGCACCAAGAGCATGACCATCAGTCAGACGTCCACTCCTCTAGGCGGATACCACTTCAGTTGACGCCGGTTGGTACCACGGTCCAGGTACAGCAGATGCTCACCACCTCAACTCCAGTCTCGCCAGATTTGAAGCAGGTGGCTCCCGTTGAGATGATGGATCTTCAGTCTTTTCTGGTTAGTCCTTAGACACCCCCTCTCTCCCCCCCCCCCCGTTGATGCCAGCACCCGAGGAGCAGCTGCCTTCAGGCCCAGCGCCCATCAATCCAGCACCAGTTGCTCTGTCGCCAGGCCCTTCCAGGCTGTCTGACCCGGCGTCACCCTCTAACCCGGCATCAGATCCATCGGGGAAATACCCCTCAAGCTCCAGGGACCCCCCCAAACCCCTTGATGGAGGTGGGGGCCCTCTTGAACTCATGATGGAACACCATAATGAAGGACTTGCCTGCTGGGCCTGGAACTCCCACGTGGGGCTAAAGTCAGTGTCTCCTACCCCTCCTCCGCCTAGGAAGCTGACTTCTCTGTGGGAACCCTCGCCTCAGCTGGATCCTAAGGAGTCCCGGTCAGCCAGGGGTAGGAAAAGACATTTCTCCTCTAGATCCACCTCTAGATGCTGACACAGTGACTAGCGGCACAGATCCTCTTCCAGGTCCTCATCTTCTGGGAGCTACAGTGGAAGCTCCCATTATGACTCTTGAGTCTTCAGAGGATGGCTTTTCCCCTGCCCCGGTCCATCCTTGATACGCACCTAGGGCCCCTCCTGACGATCTGAGTTTTATGGACGTTATGAGGCACATCCAGGCACTCTTTGGCTAGAACACAGAGGACCTGGACTCCAAAAGGTGCCAACTGGCTGAACACTTGGGAGTTGCAGGACCCTAAGCCAGTTTTCCTGCTCCCTCTGGTTCCTTCCTACCAAGACATTACCATATTGACTTGGAAGCACCCCTCTTCAGCCTCCGCTGTCCCTAAAAAATCTAACAGGCTCTATAAAGTGCCTAAGAACAAGCCTGTCTTGGCAGAACATCCCAGGGCCAATTCCATGGTCTTGACTGCAGCCCATGAGAGGACCAAGCAGCCAACACATTTTGGGTCCCAGCCCCCGGACAAGGAGTCAAAGGTGGTGGATCAGCTGGGTTGCAAAGCTTATTCCTCGGCTATGTGCAGCATTCGCTTCCTTAACTTCTTGGCTCACATGGTGAAGTACCAGAATACCCTGCAGAAGAAAGCCATAGAACTGGCCAAGGCTCTGCCTGAGTGCCCCCAGACTTCAGAGTTTCTGGATATCCTCCAGTCAGAGGCTGATGTGGGCAAGCATGTTTTGCGATGCGATTGTGATACCACTGTCACTTTGGCTAAGGCTGCTGCTACAGGTGTTTGTCTGCACTGTTACTCATGGCTTTGAATATCCAACTTCCGTCAAGACCTCCAGGAGGGAATTCTAGATGCTTCCTTCCAAGGTCCGGTGCTCTTCGGGGAACCCACCAAGAAGATCATCCTGGGGCTCCAGGATTCTGAGAAAGTGGTCCAGTCTGTCTACCAGATGTACAAATCGGATTCTGCTCCCGCTAACCGTCTTCCTTTTCATCACCCAAAGGGCCAGCAATCCAAACAGCCTAGAAGTACCTTCAGGAAGAAGGCTACCTCTCAGCCAGGAGGAGGCTCCGGTTATAGAATCTCTAAGAACCCCCCTAGCCTCCCTCCCACCCCATGTGCCTCTGCCTGACTCCTTGCCCGACCCCCTCCTCCAGCGGAGCATCTGGGGGAGTCTGTAAGGGGTCACTTCTCCCTCTACCTCAAATGGGTGGAGAAGCATTACATCAGATCAGTGGGTGCTACAATTGATCGAACAGGGCCATATTCTGGAGTTCACGATCCCACTGGACAATCCCCAGGTACCTTCTCATTCCCCCTTCCCCCCATTCTCAGTCTGATTTGAGAGGAGAGCCGGTCTTTGCTGTCCAAACGGGCCAAAGAAACGTTTCCCCCGGAACAGAGGGGAAAGGGCCATTCTAGGATCGTGGATATGATGTTCATCCACACTGTTTGGCATGTCCTTTCCCCTTTAAGTTCAGACGGAAGTCTTCAAGCTGGCTCCTTCCACCAGGGTGGGATATACCTCAGCTCCGCCCCATGACGCCAGATCTTCCTTTCCGCTGGAAGATGCAGGTTGCCTCCCTCATGCTCACGCATTTTGTAGGCCCTGGCTTTCAAAACTTCAGTTTTACCAAAACTAAAACTCGTTTGAGTTAGCGATCGCGCTTTTGCATCCTCGATCATGGAAGAGCAATCTTCTCCAAGATTTTGCCGATGTCCTTGCAGCAATAGATGTCGCGCACCGATCCCCATGGCACGTGCGTCTACTGCCTAGGTGTCGGCCATGACCCCTTGTCTTGCAGTTTTTGCCTCACCTTCCATCCCAACGTCCTGGAAGACCACTTGGTACGTTTTGAAGTTGGGGAGACCGGAGAAAAGGAACCCTCCAGTGAAGTCGGGGGCTAGGTGGGTGGTTTCCACGGCCGTGGGTTCCACTGAGCAGCTGGAACACATGAAGGCGTTGGAAGAAGAAGCCGCCCACACTTTGGCGAATCAAAGCTTTTTCTTTCCACTCAACCTGGGTTCCACCTTAATAGGTTCTCTTAAGGAGTTGTGCCAGTCTCTCCCCACCCTGGGTGAGGTGCCTGCGGGCTCTCACTCCTCCCACTCTCGAAAGAGGGATAAAGAATCTGGCTTGAATTCGTCTCGTGAGCACTCTTGGGACGAGAGGGTCTCAGTCCAGGAGTATCACGTTCTGTACCTCGGTCGAAGATCGCTTCCTCGGCTGCAGGCTTCATAGACCTTCCATCTGGCCAGATGACCAAGGAAGTGGGCGATGAGGTTGAGATTATTCTAGACCCTATCGACCCTCTGTCACCGGCCGTGGCTGACATCTCCTCGGAGAGGACTCTGGTCCTCGTATTCTCCGTTGAGGAGACCCAGTTCTCTGGTGTCCCCATCGAGGTTGCGGTTCCGGACCCCCGGGTTTCACCGATCCTTCTGGTGTCTCCCGAGCGACCGAGTCGGCCTGCCCGATCTCTGAGGTCTAGAACCCCCATGGCCAAAAGGCCAAGGAGGAGCCATAAGAGCTCCAAGAAGAGGTGATGCCACAGGTCATCCTCCTCGGATGAGGAGAGGTTCCGGCGGGAACTCCGGCGCTACGAGCACCTTATGTGGCAACAACTGATATTGACTGGGCAGAAGCCGGCTCCGCCGCCTACCCCGGCCATTACTTGGTTTTCGCCTCCTAGGCCAAGGCCGACCCCTCGGAACCGAAGCTCTTGGTTCCCCTGCCCTCGGTGCTGGCCCGTCCTCTGGTTCGGCCTTTGCCAGTCTCCCCACCGATAGTGGTGGAGCCACCTGTGCAGCCTGTGGGAGGGTCTCCTTCAAGAGAACTGAACAGATACCGGACTTCCCTGACGTCTGTCAGTCACGGTCGCCCCGAACCGTCCTTGACAGGTTGAGGGTGATTTGGGCAGCACACCACTGTATCCCGACTCCTCGGACTCTGACGTCACCGGGCTTCACTCACATCCAGTGGATGATGAGTTGTCTGTTGGCACAGGTATGGAGGGGAGGTCCTTCCTCCTTCCATGGATTATCTGTCTCATCTCTGATTCTACAGGGATGCCCCTGGAACCCATCCAGAAAAAGGCGGAGTACCCTCTCATGGACATCCTGAAGAGGGGGATACCCTGACGGAGGCCTTTGCTTGTGGCCAAGGCTATTGTTGGTCCGTCACTCGAACTATGGCAGTGGCCTCTCGCTGCAGAGTTTGGCTGTGGTTATTCTCCTTTCCAGCAGATACTCTGCATAAGTTAGCAGATGTGCCTTTCCTCGGGACCGACTTGTTCGGCCCAGGAGTGGCTGGTTACCTACAGTGCATTGAGCATCCAGTGCCACCTTGGATGCCACTTCTGCCAGGAGTTTTTCGGCAAGAACCAGCAGAAGAAAAAGAAGCCCTTTTGGCACTCTTCCCCTGCGGTCCAGCAGTCCTCCTACCAAGGAGGACAGCAGCATCAGCAACAGGCTCGAGCTTGGTGCCCTCTGCCCAAGCCTGGACCCCAACAGGCCCACAAAGGAGGCAGAGGCTCAGGTCCTGGAGCTTCCTCCTCCTCTAAGCCTGCCCAGTGACTGGGTGGGGGTTACCACCCCTACCTCTGTCATGCCAGCTCTGGGTCTTCCCATGGGGGGCCGGCTCCATCACTTCCTTTCCGCCTGGTCCGCTATCACTACAGATAAGTGGGTTCTCGAAGTGGTCGGTCAGGGACTGCCTCTAGAACTCGAGCAGTACCCTCCCAACCGAGCCCGCGCCTCTTGGGGAAGAACGGACTTCCGCATGCACCCATTCGGCTCTTCGAGACGACATTGCTCAGCTCCTCCTCAAGGAGGCGGTAGCTATCATAGCGGATCCGTCTGCAGACCCAGGCTTTGTCTCCAGGTACTTCCTGGTGCCCAAGCGGACGGCGTGCTGGTGCCCTTTTCTAGATTTCCATGACCCGAGTCAGTTTCTCGGGTCACGCACCTTTCGGATGGTCACTCTGTCCCAGATCATACCATCCTTGGAGCGAAACATGTGGTTCTGTTCACTGGATCTGCAGGACGCGTTCTTTCACATCCCAATCCATCCATCCCATCAGCGGTTCCTCCTCTTCAGGGTCGAAGGGACCCTGTACGAGTTCCGAGCCATGCCATTTGGCCTTTCATTTACCCCTCGGGTCTTCAAATGCATTGCTGTGGTGGTGGCCCACCTCCATGGGGGGGGTCAGAATTTACCCCTACCTCAACGATTGGCTCCTGGCAGGTTGCACCGAATAGGAGGTGGAGAGGTCCAGGGGTCTTGCCCTCCAAACCTGCTCCCAGCTCTGCCTCCTGATCAACGAGGCCAAGTCGGAACTCGTGCCTTCTGAGATGATGGGCTTCATCGGGGCAGAGCTAGACTCTTTTCAAGCCAGAGCTCTGCTCCCAATGGACAGGGCAGAGGTTCTCTCCTCCTTTGCCCAGCATTTCTGGTTGGACACTTGCGCCCTGCCCTGTACTTTCTGCACCTTCTGGGTTACATGGCGGCATGCACCTCAGTGGTCCTTTGAGCCCGGTTGCACATGCACCCCCTCCAGTGGGAGCTGGCCGCCCAGTGGACTCAGCGCCATGGTCATTTCGACCAGCTGATCATTGTAACCCAGATGTGGGACGCTCTCCAATGGTGGACCACCCCAGACCGGTTGCAGGAAAGGATTCCGTCTGTTCACCCCGAGCCGACAGTCGTCCTTGCGACCGATGTGCCTCTCATGGGCTGGGGGGCCCACATGGGGGACAACAGGGCCCACGGGTTTTGGACCCCTGAGGAATCCCGATGCCACATCAACCTGTTGGAGCTCAGAGCAGTCAGACTGGCACTGTCAGCTTTCGCTCCTCTGCTCCGGCGTCAAGTGGTTCAAGTCCAGACGGACAATACCACGACTATGTACTACCTCAACAAACAGAGCGGCATGCACTCCCGTTTGCTGTGCAAGGAGGTGCTCCGCATCTAGACCCTCGTCAGCCAGTTGGAGGCGGATCTCCTAGCCATCCATGTGGCGGGAGTCTTGAACCAGCTGGCGGATGCTCTCAGCCGTATAGGCTAGACATCCCACGAGTGGTCTTTCCATCCAGAGGTAACTTGCAACCTGTTCTCCCGTTGGGGCAAACCGATGATGGACATGTTTGCCTCCAGGGACAACACCAAAGCTGAGACTGTATCATGCCCCCCCTCAAGCAGGGCTCACTGCGGGGGGATGCCTTCTCGAGGCCGTGGGCCCCAGGCCTCCTCTACGCCTTTCCTCCATTTCCCTTAATCGACAAGGTGTTACTCAATGTGAAGAGGGAAAAGGCGAAGGTGATTCTGGTAGCCCCAGACTGGCCGCGCTAGTTCTGGTATCCCGATCTCCTCAGCCTCAGCTGCAGACCCCCGGAGCTACCTGGAAATCGGCAAACACCTTCATTACCCACTACCACATTGACTTTGAGTCATGCCAGGATGCTGGTTTTGGGGCCTAGGTCCCCCAGTCTCTGTTCCCAAAGTAGGGGGTGCGCGCATTGCCTCCCTCCTACTGGAGGATTGCTGGGAGCCTGCCAAACAGTGGATGAACAACATATCCATGATCCTAGGGAAAAAAACAGGTTACTCACCTGTAATAGTAGTTCTAGGAGTGGTATATGTTGTTCATCCACACGGACCCACCCGACCACGGACGCACACAACCTGGCTTCCAGCGGGCTAAGATCTGGCGTTATGGGACAGAGCCAAGGGTGGGCGGGAGGAGCCAGCTTGAAGACTTCCGACTGATCTTAAAGCAGCAGTACTACGAAATCAGGAAGTAAGTTATCCAAATTCTGTTTTTTGGCTGTAAGCATGCGGCCAAAGTTCCAGTTTCCATACCTGTAAATGTTTTTTTCCAGTCAGTTTTAGTTTTTTAGATATTTGCAATTTATTTGAATGGTTGTAGCGCTACAACAAATAATGGCGGCCGACTAATTTTCCGTGCACTTTTTCTACAGGTCGAACCACGTCTTTTGAAAACAGCAGAGGGTCCCTCTGCTGACCATTCCCGATGCCCCTGCAAGTCATTCATATGTGCAGTTGGCAACAGAGGGGGTTCCAGTGCAGCATGCTTAGTGGCAGACATATAAACAAAAGCGGAGAATAATCAAGCAAATTACTCGGATAGTACAATGCTGGCGAGAAAGAGTACCAGGTATATGATTAGCAGGGCACAGGGAATAAACTGTCAAAGTGTAGGTTTTTTTATCGTAGTACTGCTTTAAAGGGGAAAGGGACATGCCAAACAGTGTGGATGAACAACATAATACCACTCCTAGAACTATTGTTACAGGTGAGTAACCTGTTTTTGCACACACTTTTTCCTAGTCCCCAGGAAAACAGTGGACCTACGGCCAATTTTGGACCTCAGTCAGCTGAACAAGTTTGCAGAGTACAGCAGATTTAGAATGGTCACCCTTCCAGGTCTGCTCCCCCTTCTCCATTAGGGGGATTGGCTTTACTCTCTGGACATGCAAGACGCATATCTGCATATTCAAGTCTTTCAGCCCCACAGGTGGTTTCTGTGGTTCTGCTTCTGGGGGGCCCATTACCACTTCAGAGCCCTCCTCTTCGGGCTGTCCTCTGCTCCTCGCATTTTCACCAAATACCTAGCAGTGGTGTCTGCGGCCTTGAGAAGGAAGGGACACTGTCTTTTCTTGCCTAGACGTCTGGCTGCTGGCAGCTTTCACAAGAGATCAGCTGCAAAGGACTCTGGGAGATACCTTTGCCCTCTTCAGAACTCTGGGTATCACCCTGAACCTCCCAAAGTCCTCACTGTGGCCCTGCTGAAGACCGCAGTACGTAGGAGCTGTTCTGGACACCAAACAGGGAAAGGCCTTCCTACTGGAAGACCAGGTGGAAAGACTCCCGTTCTTAGCCTGCCTGGTCTCCTCGTCTCGTTGGACTCCAGCCAGGACTTGCCTCAGACTTTTGGGCCTCATGGAGGCTGCCATACCCACAGTCCCTGTGGCACACCTTCATATGACTGTACCTCAGTGGACCCTTCAGTTTCAGTGGGACCAGCGTTCAGATGACCGGGATCAGTAGGTGCTGGATTTGGAGGCAGTCTGGCAGATGCTCAGATGGTGGCTCAAACTGCCCCTTGTCAAGGGGGTTTCCTTTCAACAGGACACATCTTCTCGAACTCTGACCATGGATGCATCAGGCCAGGGCTGGGGAGCCCACTTGGCTGGCAAACACTTTGGGGACGTGGTCTCCACTGGAGCAAGATCTCCACATCAGTGTACTGGTGATGAGGGCGAGCCTTTATGCCATGCAGGCCTTCCAGACTGATCTCCTACCAGGCCCCCTGTTGATGCAAACTGACATATCCATGGTCTTCTACATCAACAAACGGGGGAAACCACTCGTATCCCCTTTGCAGTGAGTCCATCAGAGTCTGGTACTGGGCCATAGATCACAGTCTTGAACTGACAGCCACCAATGTTCCAGGTGTCCCAAAACCTTGGTCGACAGCCTAAGCCGGTCTCTGTTCAAGGCCCACGAGTGGGAGCTTCTTCAAGCAGTTGCAGACTACCTCTTCAACAGGTGGAGTGTCCAGAGTTGGACCTTTTTGCAGCCCCACTCAACGCCAAACTGCCCAGTTTCTGCTTGCTCGATCCATGGCCTGGTGTTTCCTGGCGAGCTGCATAGTCCCTGTGCTAGACTGGGAGATTTCTCTATGCCTTCCCTCCTTTCCTGCTGTTGCAGAGGGTTCTTCTCAGGTGGAAGGAACAGACGTGATCCTTATTGTTCCTTATTGGCCAAAGCAGATTTGGTTCTCCTGTTCCGGCAGTGGAGCATCCAGTTCCTCTTCCCTTGAGCATGCATTTGCTCTCCCAGGACAAGGGCATCCTAGTCCATCTGGACCTCAGGTCTCTGCATCTGCACGCATGGCTCCTGCAGACTTAGCCGTCACCTGTTTTGGGGTCTTTCCTAGGGTGGCAGAGGTCCTGGTGGCTGCTAGGAAGTCTTCCACCAGAGCTACCTATGCTATGAAGTGGAAACGGTTCTGTCTGTGGGCCTCCACCCATTCACTTGAACCCTTCACCTGTCCGGTGACCTTGGTTTTAGTACCTCCTTTCCCTGTCGGATTCTGGTTTGGGTTACTACTCCATTAACTCATTGCCTCCACAGGCTCACTCTGAGATTACACCACTTGCCTTCTGAATCTCCTGTATACTTTTAACAGTGAATCCTGGGCCTCTCTAAGCAAAATCAAGCCATAGTCAGCATGTCGCAAACAAATGCTAATAGCTCAATAACTGTACATGCTAGACACAAAGTATGTGTGGCAGAGTTATTCAGCACAACATTTCCTTTCCAATGGTGGGATGCATGTAATAATAAGTAATTTTTTTTTTTTTCTATGCTGGTCGAAAGAGCAAACTAAATATTTTTATCGCTAAAAAAGGGCAACATAAGCCATTTTTTGTTGGAAAATATGTAAAATATCAACACCAAATTAAGCATGCAGACATTAGATTGTGTTTTTAAAATTACGTTTGTTAAAAAAAAATAGATATTTTTACTATAAAACGTAATTTTTCCCCATTTTAGTCAAGGTGCTTTGGTGAGATTTGAGGGATGAATCTCAACCACACACATCATATCATAAATGCATATAACTCCAAAAGTATACATGATACACACAAAGTATCAGCATGAAAGTTGATGAGCACAAAAATGCCTTTCCAATGGTGCTATGCAACCTAGTTGTAATCTATACGGTTTTTATTTTATACCTGCTGAAGTGCCAAAAAAGTGAATTTTATTCAAGCTGCTTAGGTGAATCTTGATGGAAAACATGTCAGCCATACACACCATAAACAAATGTGAATAACTCCTAAAGTATATATGATACACACACAATATCAGTGGCAAAGTTGTTCAGCACAAAATTACTTTCCCAATGGTGGTATGCAAATAATATGTAATTTTTTTTTTAAGCTGGTTGATGCACAAAAAAAAAAATTTTTTTTCACTAAAACAGGCAACATAAGCCATACACACCATACCATAAACAAATGCAAATAACTCCTAAAGTATACATGATATGCACAAAATATCAGTGACAAAGTTGTTCAGCATAAAATTACCTTTCCAACGGTGCTATGCAGTCAAATATATATTGTATTCTGCTACACTATATATTAAAATATATGTGACTTCTCCAGACGTTGCAAGGGCACACTGGGAGTCAGTAGCCGACTTCTGCAGATGTCCTCTGGACACACCAGTGTATTTTACTGACTACTACAGGCGTCTGCTAGGAGACAATGAGTTAAGGTGCATTTGTCTGCCATCTCCGCGTATCATGCTCCTATTGAGGAGAGGGCCCTTGCCCAGCTGAACTTGTCTCGTACCTTTTGGCGGGGCATTCTGCACCTGAAACCTCCCATCCAGGACCCTGTTCCTCCATGGGACCTTTGTTAGAAAAACTTACTTTGCCTCCCTTCGAGCCAGCCGCAAACTGCAAGCTACGCTTTCTGTCATGGAAAGCATTATTTTTAGTTGCTGTTACTTCTGCTGAACGGATTTCTGAGCTTCAGGCTCTGATGTGTGAGGAGCCTTATTTAGTTTTCCACAAGGATAGGGTATCCTTGTGGACCAATCCCTAAATTTTTGCCTAAGGTGGTGTCCGAATTTATGCTGAACCAGGACATCCACTTGCCTGTTTATTATCCAGAGGACTCAAATCAAGGGGAGGCTGTCATACTCTGGATGTACGCAGGGTTCTCGGTTATCAGAATTACACCCATTCTATCAGAAAATCAGATCAGTTATTAGTTTCTTTCGCCCCAAAGACTTTAGGGGCTCTGGTTTCTAAACCGACATTATTCAAATAGTTCATTAACCGCATTGTTTTCTGCTACCAGAAATACGACAAGCCTTTACTGGGCCCGGTTAAAGGCCATTCAACAAGGGGAGGTGTCTGCCTCCTTCACTTTGCCGCAGAAAGTCTCCGCAGCAAATATCTGTGCAACTGCCACTTGGAGTTTCATCCACACTTTCATCAAGCACTATGGTTTGGACATTGCTTCCAGACACAGGACAGGCTTTGGCCTTGCATTTCTGCAGAGTCCCCTTTCTTGAGGGATTGCTTCCGCTATTCTTCCTCCTCCCTTTGGACGGGGGTTGTTTCTTGGCACTGCTTGGGACTCAATCCTACCGGTGTTGCCTGCTGAAGGAGCACTTCTCGAAGTAATAGTACAGTTAAGTAAAAACTTATTATAACAGTAGATCTTTGAGAGAAGCTCTTGCAGCAGGCGCTGCTTCCCTCCCTCCTTTCCCCGTTTCTTTCCTAAGACCCTCCTCGGTCTCCTTCTTCTGCTTGCTGGATCTCTGGCAGGAGAACCGAGGTAGGGCTGGGGGACTGTCGCTTTTATACCAGTGGCCGACTTCGGGGGCAGGCTGACATCAAGGGGCAGTCCCCAGCTGTATATTGCTAGGTAGAAGTTTTCTGTGGGATCCTAGCACCTGGTGGCTTTATCTTTTACTGGTGTTGCCTGCTGCAGGAACTTCTCTTGAAGATCAGCTGTTCTAGTAAGTTCTTGCATAACTGTACTTTTTTTGTTAGAGGTTCAAGTTATGTGAGCCAAGCGAATAAGTTGTTTCTGCAGTCCCCATCAAGCACTTAGCCTGTTTTTTTTCTGTGTTTGCTTACTAGCACGCATCCACCTCGAGTGCAACAAATCTGCATTCTTCCAGTGATGGTTTATGTAGTTGCACCCAACTTCAGTCATGAGAGCACATGGTTCCAGTGTTTATTTTCCTTTGTGCTTATCTAGGAGCTTGCTGCGCATTGTTCCTTTGCCCTGGTCTGGGTGTGCTGTCCCTTTGTCCTGGGGTTTGGGGGGCACTTGTGCCTGGTTCCTTCGTGCTAGTCCAGGAACTGATTGAGCACCATTTCTACATTGATCTGTAACTGGCTAGTCACCATAGGTTATCCATTTTATCTTTTTTGTGTTTCCCAGCAGTGAAAGAACTGACTACTACTCAGAGCGTTTATTTTGTAGATAACAGCACTGCAGACCCGGAATACAAATGTTACTTGTTTCTTTCCTTCCTCCTTTTAAGGTCCAGTACTCATTGTTGCTTGCTTAATAAGCTGTGTTTAACTTCTGTCTCCTCTGCATGTGCATGGTATAGATGGGTACTTGTCAGATTTGGCTTTCAAATATCCTTTTTTTAATGCAGTATTAATTTTTTTTTTTTTTTTTTTTTTTGTAGGCCAACTAGAATCACCCAGCCTGAAGAGACGAGGCTTTCCAATGTGATCAGGCAACCAGTCGGTCCAGATGGTTCACAGGGCTTCAAACAACGAAGATAAATGTGGGCAGTGGGTTATGCTCCAGAGCACAGCATCGTCCGCCATGGGGCAAGGCACCATGGCGGACAAATGGACTTGAGCAGAGGGATTGATTTGGTTGACTTGCACTGTGACTCCCCCTTGCTCTACCCACTGTGACCTTAAACCTCATGCACTGTGACCCCTGCTCAGCCCACTGTGATAGGCACAGGTGCTGTCCCAGGTTACTGGGAAAGAAAGGAGGACTCCATGAACATTGGATTCATTGAGGCAGTTCGGGTGTGTCATTTATTTTGAGAAGCTAGTGCCAGCAATAACATTTACTCTACCAACTGATATATATTTTTTTGTTTACTAATTCCAACACAGACAAACATGCATAGCTTTTAAGAGGAATTGATTTTAGAGAAAAAAACATGCTTTTGTTTGGGTGTGCCTAATTTGTGACATTCACAAGAGGTTTTTCTTTTAACCAAAAAAATGAAATTAATATCCTTTGAAATGACATATGTTTAGAAAATGCAGGTTATTAAATGAAAGTGTGACTTTGAGATGCAGATTAGAAACCTTAGCATTTAGTCAGTATTCTAGCTGCTGCTAAACATATATATGGGATTTGTGTCCTCTTGCAGCACAGCGCAGACTGACCAGTTCTGATATAACACCCATTGTGAGGCTCGTTGACTCATTGTACAGGTACAGTCCTCAAAAGCCATGGGGTGTTTGCTGCTCCACCACTGGATAGCTTTCCTTACAGGAAGCAGTCTGAAGGAAGAGAGAGGTTGTGTCATGACTTCAGAATAGCATGATATCAGTGGAGAGGTAATTTAAGTTTGTCCAGTAGGTTTGGGAACACTCAGTCTGCAACTTCAGGTTTAATAACCTGCAGAATAAAGAAAACTTAGAAGAAACACTTCTATAGAAACTGGAGAGCCAGACTGATGCTGTGTGTGCAGAGCCAATAGGCCAGTTCCTTTTAATACCACCTCTGTCCTTCAGACAATCGCAGTACACTTCAGGTGCAGTAATCACTGAAAAGCTTATGTGGAAATGACCATTGTGCGGGAGAAAAGTGGTGTTTTGTTTGTGTTTCCAAAGCTTGGACTATGCTTCTAAAAGCACTTGACAACACTATTCACTGACCTCATCCAGGGAACTACGCCTGTGGGTGTTCCAGTTTTATTCTGCTGACCCAACAAGGAAGTGTCAAATGGCTGGTTCTCTTACTGGAAGTATTTCATGTTGAATTTCCCTTTGAGGTTCAAATTAACAGAATATCAGTCCTAAATCTGGAGATGTTGGACTGAGCAGCTAGTTCAAGCCTGGGGTAGGTACAGAGTCTGGGCCAGGTTTAGCACAGGGATAGACCAGTATGCCATCTCCATGGTATAGTGGTAGCTAGGGCTCTCACATTTTGCTTCGGTAAAGTTACCCAATCAAAACGATCCAGCTCCTTTCCTCATTTGTTTATGTTCTGCCCAGCTTTGAAGATGTAGATGCTAAGGGAATCAAATTAGCCATTAAAGAGACTACTGTTGGCTGAGCAGGTAGGAGCTGAGCCAGCTCAGTCTTTACAGACACAGCTATACTGCAGGTAGCATGTGTAGATGCTGCTTCCGCAAGGATACATAATGAGTGATGATGATAATGGTTGCAGATGTGGAACCAGTCCACCTGGATGATAGTCAAAGCAGGGTTACAAAGTAAATGCAGCTTTTTTTTTGTTTTGTTTTAGAATGTGGACAGTAGATCAGTACCAGGTCCGATAGTGGTGCCTACAGTACTTAAGTGGGGCTCCTTCACCAAAATTGTTCTGTTATTTACACTAGCAGAATCACTAACTTGAAACATGTACACTAGCAGGAAAAGTGGCAGCGGATTGCATGGTGGGTCTCAAGTTATGACCCACGAGATCATTTGTCCAGCTGACATGTTATTTCCTTTTGATTGATATATACACACTTTGTTTTGCTACTGTGGGAAACACAAACTGGCCCCTCAGGGCCCTAAAGCAGGTGAAGTGTTGCAATTTTTTGGTTTGGCAATCTCAATGGGCCTTGTCTTTTTCTGCCTGATACCATGATATAGTATACTGATGTTGTCCCAGAGTTGCATTGCTACAGTGTACAATTTCACAAACTGATAAACTATTTTAAAAGTAATATTATCCACCCCAGTAGTTTGATTTTTGGCCCTTTTCCCCCCTCTCTCAAAGGACTCCTAAATCTCCCCCAAAACAGCCTATGGCAAAAGATCTTTTCGAGACTAGGGTCCTAAAATCAGATTGTTTTTGGTTTGTACCAAGGAATTTATTTCTGCATTTTTTAAATTATTTAAATACTACAAAAAATGTAGAAACCGGCTGTGTTTACATGCTGGCAACAGAGTGTTGAAATATGGTATGTTGGGAGCCTACAAAAACAATGCCAGGACTTTTTATTTTACGTAGTTTTTATACAGAATTAATTTCAACCCATCAAAGATTGACAGTAACTCTTCAAAAAATTGAATACCAAGGATTTAAAATAATCCTTTCACAAGTGTATAGCAGATGAACTTTAAATCTAAGTGGCAAAGTATTCTGTGTTTCTTTCTGAGGGTAGTAAATCAGTTTATATTTATTATGAGAAAAGGAGAGATTACTAATATAAAAAACTGGATGTGTCAAATAGTGAGTTTCCAGTAATGGTGAGATGGGCATTTAGTCTGCTCTTCTTTCCCTGATGCTCATGCTTGCCTACACGTTGTCTAGAAAGAAGCCGAAGAACTCTTACATCTATGTGAAATGAAATCTTTTTTTCATCCTGTGGTGGTCTAACTGACTTTGAGATGCGAGAGGGGTGGGGACCGAAACACTGTGACCTTTATATGTATATATATATATAGTTGATTTGTTTATTGCGTAGAACTAGACCAGTACTGGGTATTGCACAGCATCATCACATCTCGGTTTTGACCTTTTGCAAAGACTAGGTACGATTGGCGCTCACCATTCCCCTCAGTTTCCCTTGCCTTTTTGATGCACGTTTCCTTAAAATGTCTGGTAAATACAGTAGGGATGGCCTGATGGCGTGTATCTGGTTTTGTTTACAGGCTTAAACATCCTGGAAACAAGCAAACTACGTTAGCAGGTTTCTCACACTCTAAAAATTTATTGGTAAGCATGTGATCGCTAGAAGGTGAAGCATACTTGCTTGTCCTTGCTTCACATCGTGTTAGGCAGAGCAAGTAATGGTGCAGTTTTGTTTTCTTACTGTTTGTGCTGGTACATGAGAAGCTTGGCCATTTTTAGTTCCTCAGGACATAGCGCTGGTAAGAGCACCATGCTTGTATCTTGCATGACTGTCAGAAAACACTTGGTATAAATGAAAATCAAGCTTCTTTCTGCTCAATCCTCACAGTGAAAGCATTCAGAAGATCTAGCGGCAGGTTCAATTTTGTGGCCAACACATTGGTTTGGCTCTGGGTATGCTATCCAGATGTTTACAGCACAACTGAACCTTTAATTTTGCAGGGATTTTTTTGTTTTGTTTTACATATCAAGGTTTATTTTGTTTTCTGATGGGTGTGATGATGCAGCAAGCTTGTCTTTCTCTGCTCAGTTTCTAGCCATATCTACTCTTTCACTTGCAGCACTGTCCTTGACCACCATGCTTCCTGCAGATTTCAAGGTGCATATTCCAGTGGTGAGCCTTTCAGTAGGTGTTAAGATAGTTGATACCCAAGCTATAAAAGCCTTATATTGCACTGCAATAGAGCCTTATAATAAAGTTGAAGTGTATTTAAGTGAACTTAATGTGCTTGTCTCTCGAAATAGCTGATGGTAAATTATTGCTGTGGCCTTGTCCCAGTCAGACACACAGCTGTTTCGATCACCACAACCTACAGTGAAATCTGCCCACAAGGCCATTGTTGCGGTAGGAAGAAACTTTTTCAGAGCCTGATGGTGGTTTATAAAAGCACATTTACAGTGGAGACAGATCCCGGGACTAAAGGAACGTACGGTCTCCTGTTGATGGGTAACCCTCTGCAGACGGGATGCTTTTTTAATGCAGATTTATTCTCTACTCTCTGTAGTGCCTGTTACTGCTGTCTGTTGTGTTAGACATTGCCCTGTTCCTAGTTTCTGTGATGTAAAAGCAGACCATGTAAAAAGGGAACACTATGGTAAGTTGTTTCCTGTGCTTTCCTTTTCACTTCAGCTGTTGAACTCTAGGGTCTACATGCTGTAATAGTTTTACTGTGCGGTTACTGGAGACATCGCAAATGAAGTATGGAGGAATGTAACTGTCATGAGGTTTTATTTTCACCATGTTTCACCATGGTGTAATTCTTTCTCTGTTATATTTTTTTTCACCTGCCACAGTGTGTCCAAAGATAAAGCGGGGTTTCCATGCAAGCTGTTTTGTTTTTGTTTTTCTTAATTTCGCTGTTTTTGTGAAGAATATTTCAAGGCATTGTGCTACTTTTCTTCCAGTCTGGCAATGCAGAGGTTGCATCAGTCCCATTATTAGTGAGGGGTTGGACTGTTTCAAAACCCAAAAACAAACCCTAGAACCAAAAAAAGTACGCTAAACAAGCCAGAGTGCTTTTGAAAAAAACAAAAGTAATTAGCATATAATTTGTGAAAATTGCCAAGCTCAAAAACAAAAGTACCTTTACCAGGCTTAGGTTTGAGTGTCTCTTGGGTAGACATTAACCTGCCACAGGAATACTCTTGCCCTGAATTTGTGATTTATTTATGTTTTACATTGATGATATACAGTATTAATTAATATGGAGTTGGGGGGTTACAGAACAGTAAATAAGACCCAGTGCAGAACATATTTTTAGTTTTGCTTCCAATTGTCTTGTTGACAGAAGCGGGTCCAGCCATATGAATAGAAAACACTGACCACCTGTTACACCTCTTTACTGAACTGGTGGCTGGTTTCACTAGTCCAGTCTAATTTTTTTAAGTGGGTTTGATGCAGTGACCCTCTGTTCAGTGCAATGTCCTGTGTTGCAGTTTAATTAGGTTGCATACACTCAGCATATTTTGTTGTCTGAACCGCTCCAAGTTTTTATTCCTCCCCATTGAAACCTTGATTCTTAGGAACGTGGATATGATGTTCTATCCACACTGTTTGGCATGTCCCTTTCTTTTTAAATCTTGCCAGATGGTCTGAAAGCTGGCTTCTCCCACTCACCCTGGTGGTATATTCCTCTGCTCCACCCCATGATGCCAGATCTTCCTTTCCACTGGAAGATTCAGGTTCCCTCCTTACAGATGCTGCATTGAGTAGGCCCTGGCGCTTCAATCCTGTGATTATTAAAATCAAACTCGTTAAGAGTTTCTCCACATCGTTTTGCGATCACGGTGGAGGACAGGTCCTCTCCTGGGTTCCGCCGGTGTCCTTGCGGGCAGAAGATGTCTCATACCGACCCACATGCCACGTGCGTCTACTGCCTGGGCCGTGATCATGATACTCAGGCCTGCGACTTTTGTCATGTATTCCACCCGGCAGTGTTGGATGATCGCCTCACACGTCTACAGCTTGGTCAACCGGAAAAACGGTACCTACTAGTCAGATCAAAAGACGCCCATCAGGTGGTCTCCATGACCGTGGGGTTTGCCGATCAATTCAAGCAGATGAAGGCTTTCGAGGAGGAGGCGGTTCAGGCCACCAAGCAGTTCTCTTCAGTTTCGGTCTTCGTCCTGCTCAAAATGGGCTCGACCTTCTCAGGCTACTTAAAGGAGTTGTGCCAGTCTCTCCCGATTAAAGGGGAAGGTCCGTCAGGTTCACGCATCTCTTGCTCCTGTAAGAAGGATTGTAAGGAGTAGAGAGAATAGTCTTGTCGACATCGTTCCGGAGAGAGAGAGAGAGCATTCTTGGTCCCAGGAAGCTCTGGTTTTGACCTTGGTAGATATTGCAACCTCGGCCGCTGGCTTCATGGTCCCCCCCATCAGGACAGCCACCCAAGATGCGGGACAACTATGCAGTCGAGATTGTCCTCGACCCGTTGTCAAACGAGGCCAACAATTCTCTGTTCAGGACTCCAGTCCTGACTGGACCTACCAGGGAAGAAACCAAGCCTGCTGGGAAGCTCTTCTTGGTCCTTTTCCTTGACGCAGAGGAGCTGCAGGTTTCCTCGGTTCCTTCTGAGCACCCCCGTCAATTTCCCCAACCGACTGAAGAGGTCTGGGTCTCGGACACCTTTGACTGACAGGCCGAGGAAATCTCACAGACGTTCCAAAAAGCGGTGCCACCGCTGTTCATTCAAACAACTTGAAGTCTTGCTGTATTCTGACAAGTGCAGTTAGTCCCAACCTTTAAACTGGCCTGGATAACAAAGGGTTAACATTTCTTTGCAGAGCATAGGATGCTGAGCTCGAGCTCGGTTGATGTCTCTGTCCGTTTCCCTTTGAACGCTAACCCTCAGATTCTTTACTCCGCCTCACTGAACAGTCGCTCCGGACGTTTCTCCTGCAGTTCGGTTCGAAAATCGGGTTTGTGTCGTTTTTTTCGTCTGTTTCTAACCGAAAAAGTTTCCCGCATAACTCTGTTCAGTCTCTGTCTGTGGTATCGTGAGCACTAGATAGTTTTGTACTGTGTTTCTGTGTGGAACTTGTAAAAAGTGTGGATCGGTTCAGCTGAACCGATCATTTGTTTAATTCTTGTGTAAATTTTAGTGTGTGGTTACCGGTTCTAAAAAAAATGTTTTGAAACGTTTTTTTCCAAGACCAGTGACACTGTTAGGAACCGATAAGGGAATCTTGCCTGGCGGTTGCCGAAAAAAAGGGCAAGTTTGGTTAGGTTGGCCATGTCTGAGAAACCCAAGAAAAAAACGGGGCCCACTGCGTTTCAACACTGCAGTGAGTGTGGAGAAGTCTTTGCTAAGGCTGAACCACACACCACCTGTGTTTATTGTGTGGGGTTTGACCACCTCGATTCAGACTGCCAAATTTGCAAAGAATTTTCCCAAATCTACCCTGGAAAAGAGATTAGGTAGACTGAGGGAAAAGGAGGCCGAGAAGTCCGCTGACCCGGATGGCCAGCCCGGTTCGGTTCCGATCGAACCAGAAGGAGTGCCCTCTGACCAGGGCGATACTTTGGGCAAAAGGAGAGCCGATCCCGAGGAGTCTGTTCTGACAGAAAGAAAGCACAAAGAAAAATCGTCCGGTTCGGATGTAGAAGTCCATGTTCTGACTGCCAGAGAAATAGTCAGAGCAATTCGGATTGTGGAATCGCTTCGCCCGGTTCCAACCGATCCGGCACCTTTTGGCAGGGGCTCGGTTTGATCGGTTCCCCCGGTTCACGATTATACTTTGGAAGAATTTTATGAACCGGAGTTTGAGGAGGAAGGGGAATTTGATGGTGATGGTGAAAGTCTAGATGTGCCTGTGGAACCGGACATCTCCCCAGACAGACCTTCAGGTGTATCCCCTCCTAGGCTTTCTGAGTCCCCTTCCCACTTTATGTTCTACAGAAAGGTGACTGAGACCTGCCAGCTTCCTACGGAAGAGGCAGTGGAGGATCAGGAGGAGCCTGATTATGTAGAAATGATGGACATCCCAGAGTCCAGGAGACTGTCTATTCCCCTCCACAAATCTTTTGGGAAACGGACACAAAAAATTCTGAAGTCTCCCAATTCTGTACCTCCTGTGGACAGAAGAATGGACAAGAGGTATACACTCTCAGGCTCAGAAACAGAGTTTTTATACCACCAATGCAGCCATGTTGGGGTTGTGCAGGCTGCTGCCTGTGATAAGGCAAGCATTCCCTTGGCTTCACCCCCGACAAAGAATCTTGGAAGGTTGATCCCATGGCAAAAAAGCTGTACATGGCATCTTCCCTGGGACTCAGACAGGTGAATTATATGGCCTGTACAGCCAGGTACCAGAAGTCCAGGTGGGACACTGTACTGGCGCTGGCTAAACAGGCCTCCCCCCAGCTAGCCAAGGAGCTGGAGGCAGTGGCTGCAGATGGGATTGAGGCATCTAAGGTTCAGTTTCATGCTGCTGTAGACTCTAATGTGTCATCAAGAGCCATGGCTACATCTGTGGCTCTTCGCAGAATGGCTTGGCTCAGATGTACTAGCCTCTCACAAGATACCCAGGCTAAAGCCATGGATTTTCCTGTAGTGGGTAATTCTCTGTTTGGGGAGCAGACAGAGAATTACATGAAGAAAATGGACGAGTACAGGACCACATACAGAAGTGCTCAGTCCAAGGAGAGGCAGGCAACTCCTCAAAGGCAGCAGTCTAGGGGCAGGCCTTTTTACCAAGCACAGGCCTCCTCTTCCTTTTCACAGAGGGGGTTCTTCAGAGGGAGAGGCAGAAGAGAGATGAGCAGGGCTGCATCCACTCCTCAGCCTAAAGCCCCTGCCAAGCAGACACCCTGATGGACCTGCCTGGGTCAACTCTCCTATTCTAGTAGGGGGCAGGTTGGCTTACTTTGTCCAGGACTGGATGTCTATTACATCAGACAAGTGGGTCCTGGAAGTGGTAAGCCAGGGACTGGTTCTCAACTTCAAGAAATTTCCAAAGATGAGAGCCAGATCTTTTCCACCTGCAAATCTCTCGGAAACCCTTGCCCTAGAGGCAGAGGTTTCTTCTCTTCTGCCCTTAAGACCCATAGAGAGAGTACCTACCCTACACTGGGGCAAAGGGCTGTACTCCAGGTACTTCCTGACCCCAAAAAAGAGAGGGGAGTGGCGACCCATCCTAGACCTAAGATATCTAAACAAACATCTTTTAAAACCAAAGTTCAAGATGGTAACGCTGGGAATAATCCTTCCCTCTCTAAGGCCAGGAGACTGGTTAGCCTCCCTGGACTTCAAAGATGCCTGCTTTCACATTCCCATCAGGGGCTCCCACAGAAAATACCTCAGGTTCAAGTTGCCCTCAGGCCACTATCAGTTCAGAGCAGTGCCCTTTGGCCTAACCTCAGCCCCAAGGGTTTTCACAAAGTGCCTGGCAGTAGTAGTTGCCTTTCTAAGAAGGCAAAAGATTTCCATTTTTCCATATCTGGACGATTGGCTAATAGTGGGTCAGTCTCCAGACCAAGTCAAGTCTCACCTGCAAGTGACCCAGCAAGTGCTTACTTCTCTAGGATTTCTTCTCAACCTTCCCAAGTCAGTTCTCGAACCAGTCCAGCTTCTTACTTTTATTAGGGCAGAACTGGACACAGAGCAAGAGCCTTTCTCTTTCTAGAAAGGGCAAGGGCTCTTATGGAACTAGCCTCTTCCTTCAGCCTTCGGGTATCTCGACCAGCAAGGCATTTCCTCCAGCTCTTGGGCCACATGGCAGCTTCAACAGCAGTGGTACAAGGGGCAAGATTCCAGATGAGGGATATTCAGTTCCATCTGAGAGCTTTTTGTTCTCAGAGGAAAGATTCCCTTACTAAACTGATACCAGTGACTCTGACCTTGATTCAAGCCCTCCAGTGGTGGCAGGATCAGGACAATTTAAGACGAGGTGTTCCTTTTGCCACTCAGCCTTGTTCAGTGGTCCTTACCACGGACGCTTCTCTTCTGGGCTGGGGAGCCCATCTGGGGGCCCTCACTGCCCAGGGGCTGTGGTCCCCCCAAGAATCCCTTCTCCGTATCAATCTCCTAGAGCTCAGGGCAGTATTTCTGGCCCTGAAAGCTTTCTCTCAATCAGTACAGAACAAGGTGGTTCAGGTCCGAACGGACAACACCACCACCATGTGGTACATCAACAAGCAGGTAGGCAGCCGGTCCACGGCCTTGTGCACGGAAGCCATGAAGTTGTGGTCCCTGGCTTATTCCCTGCAAACCTCTCTGGTAGCAGTTCACCTTCCAGGGAAGGACAATGTGCTAGCAGATGCACTGAGCAGGATCTCTCAGGGCCATCACGAATGGTCCCTGCACCCTCAAGATTTGAAAGTGATTTTTTTCAGGGTGGGGCACTCCAGAGATGGATCTCTTTGCAGCTCCAGACAATCACCAACTCCTTATCTTTTGTTGCAGACCTCCAGTCTTGGGCTCAATCCCCCTGGATGCCCTGATTCTCGATTGGGAAGGGAAGTTTCTGTATGCCTTCCTTCCCTTCCCACTCCTGTTCAAAGTTTTAGTCAAAATAAGGTCTCAACCTTGCAAAATGATTCTGATTGTTCCAGATTGGGCCAGACAGCCCTGGTACTCCCTGTTGCTGTCCCTAGCAGTTATCTTCCCCTGTCTCTTCCCAGGAATTACAACCTGTTAACATCTTCTCAGGGGAGGATTTGGTACCCCAATCTCCAGTCTCTCAATCTCAAGGCGTGGCTCTTGAAGAGTTAGTTTGCAGATCTGCATCTTTCCCAAGGGGTTCTGGATATTCTCAAAGCTTCTCGAAAGCCCTCCACCAGAAAGACTTATAACTCCAAATGGAAGAGATTCAGCATTTGGTGTTCTGAGAAGCATATTTCTCCAGATACTGCTGGATTGCCTACTGTTCTGGATTATATGGTCCATCTTAATGGGCTAGGCCTCAGACCAGCTACTCTTAAGGTACACTTGTCAGCAGTGTCTGCGTTTCTCTCTGTGGGGAAGTCTTCCTCACTATCTTCTCACCCTGTGTTCTGTAAACTTTTTAAAGGATTTCTTCACACCAGTCCTCCTTTTAGAGACCCTGCCCCTGCCTGGGATTTGAATGTTTGCATTGCTTAATTTATGCAACCCCCTTTTGAGCCTGTGTCCTTAGAGCGTAAGTACTTGACCTGGAAAACTGTTCTTGGTAGCCATTATCTCTGCCAGGCGTATCAGTGAAACGCAGGCCACGTCAGTGAAACCTGATTTCATCTCCCTTCACAGGGATAAAGTGGTCCGTAGAGCCAATAGAAGGTTCTTGCCCAAAGTGGTTTCAGACTTCCATTTAAACCAGACCGTCTCTTCCTGTTTTCTTCACTGATCATTCTTCCTCAGGAGAGAGGAGGCTAAACAGTTTAGATGTTAAAAGAGCCCTTAGTTACTACATAGAGCGTACCAAGGGTCACAGGTTTGACTCCCTCCAGTTGTTCCTCACTTATGGGGAAGTAGGAAAGGGCAAAGAGATCTATTGCCAGGTGGATCGTGTTTTGTATTCAATTCTGCTATGAAAAACGGGGAAAAACTCCACCCTCAGGCCTGAGGGCTCATTCCTCAAGAGGTGCAGCTGCTGCCAGGGATATCCCTCTCTTAGAAATTTGTCAAGCAGCTACCTGGAAAACCGTCCATACCTTTACCAAGCATTACTCTCTGGATATCCAGGCTAGGAGTGATGCTCGGTTTGGCACAGCAGTACTTCAGAGCCTATTCCCAAAGTAGGTTCTGTCCCTCCTCCATTGAGGTACTGCTTGGTAGTCTGCACTTGTCAGAATACAGCAAGATTTCAAGTTGTTTGAAGAAAAAATTACTCACCTTAGTAATTATGTTTCTTCTATTGGAGTCTTGCTGTATTCTGACCTGCCTTCCCTCTCAGAACCTGTTTTTGGGAAGTGGGTGGGCAAGTGCAGTGTTGCATCTCAGGGGTGCTTTTTTTACACCCTCTTCTTGTACGGGTGTTTATTTTGTTATATTCCTCTTTGGTTTGGGTTTTGAGTTTTGGGTTTCCTGACTTGAGTCTTCTTTTGGTATTCCAAAACTTTTTGTTGCCAGTTGGCTATTAAAAATTTTGTTTTACAATTTCCACATAGAATACTATTAGAGTGTTGCTCGTAAGAATCTGACAGTTAGCGTTCAAAGGGAAACAGACAGAGACATCAACTGAGCTCGAGCTCAGCATTCTATGCTCTGCATAGAAATGTTAACCCTTTGTTCTCCGGGGCAATTTAAAGGCCGGGGCTAACTGCACTTGTCAGAATACAGCAAGACTCCAATAGAAGAAACATAATTACTAAGGTGAGTAATTTTTTCATCTCGTCCTCTTCAGATGAAGAGAGGCTTCGACGCAAGTTGTCGATGCTGTGAGGATCTCGTGTGGCCACGGTTGGTGTTGGTCAGTCCGAAGTCGACCTCCTGCCCCGGCCATCACATGGCTGTCGCCCTCTATGCTGACACTGACTCCTCCGGAGCCGGTTGACAGCGTCCCTCCGAATGCGGAGCTGGTGAAGACCCTCCTGGCTCGGCCTAAACCGGTCTCTCCATCTACCAGGGTGGAGCCTTCACTTCAGCAGCCTCCCACCGGGGCTCCTGCCAAGGAATCTCTGCCTGCCAAGGGCCTACCGCACAGGTTGTTGGTTACCCTCACTCCCGACAGTCCGCGGTGGGGTGCAGGTGACTCAGATGGTCGGCCAGTCTTTCCGGACTCAGACTTGCATTCTTGTCTGTTTGACGAAGACTCGCTTGGGGTCTCTCAACAGAGGAAGGTCCCACGTCGTTCATTGGCATTCTCAGTCTCATCTCCGAATCCACGGGGATGCCTTTAGAGTCTGTTCAGAAATGGGCTGAATATCCCAACACATATTCTGAAAAGGGGGGATTCTCCGACAGAGGCCATCCCAGTAGCTGAAGCCATTGTTGGACCGGCCTTGGAGCTTTGACAGCGCCCTGCACCTTCAGCCCCAATGGCCTGCAAGTATGTGGTTCCAATCGTCTCCATATCTGGATAAACAGAGCGCCCCTTGGCTGAGGGGTTGGTGACCAAATCTGTGTTTCGGTTCTCGGGCAGTCTGGGAGACACCGATAGACTCCCAGACAGAGTCCAAGAAATTGGACCACTCTGCCAGGAAAGTCTGTGCTGCCTCTTCACTTGGTCTCTATCAGGCGAGCTCGGCTGTCATCATGTCACATTTTTCCCATGCTCTCTTGGGCTCTCTGGATGATGTTTCCTCATCTCCCCACGGACGTTCAGACTACAGTTAAGCAAGTCTGTGACCAGGGTCGGGCTGTTGCCAAACAGCAGCTTCAGACTGCTCTGGACATAGAGGATTCTTGTGCCCGTTCGGTGGCGGTCACAGGGCCTATCTGAGGGTCTCTACCTTCATGGCGGATACCCAGCACAGACTGGTGGATGTTCCCTTCCTGGGCACTGATTTTATTTGGTCCCAGGGTCAGTGGTCACTTCCAGCATATCGAGATGTCCAGTGCCACCTTGGACTCCTTTACTTCCGCCCAGAAGGAATCTAAGGGTTCCAGAAAGCAGAAGCCCCTTCAGCCTTCTGCCCCTGCAGCCAGTCAGCCCCAGTACCGGGGCAGCAGCAGGTTCAGGCTTGGCGCCCTCTGCCCATGTCAGGGGCTTCAGTGGCCCGTAAATCTGGAGGAAAAGGTCCTGGTGGTCCCCAGTCCAGATCATCCTCCTCCCTCCAAGCCTGCATAGTGACAGGATGGGGGTTGCCACCCGATACCTGTCACGCCCACTCTGGGTCCTCCTGTGGGGGACTGACTCTGCCACTTTCTTTCTGCCTAGTCCGCTGTTACAACAGACAGGTGGGTCTTGGAAGTGGTTGGCCAGGGGCTGCCTCTGGAATTTGAGCAGTACCCACCAAGCCGAGCCCGCGTCCCACTGGAGGTGGTTTCCATGCACACTGTTGGCTCTCTGAGACTGTATTGCCCAACTCATCTACAAGGAGGTAGTGGCTAGAGTTGTGGATCCCTGGTAAACCCAGGGTTCGTTTCCAGGTACTTCCTAGTCCTGAAATGGACGTGGAACCCTTTTCTAGATCTGCATGACCTGAACCAGTTTTTCAGGATAGTAACTGTCTCTGATCATAGCATCTCATGAGCAGAACATGTGGTTTTGCTCCCTGTATCTGTAGGACGCATTCTTCCACACCCCGATCAGTCAGGCCGAAGGTTCCTCCACTTCCGAGCAGAGGGAACCTGCTGTAAGTTCTAAGTCATACTGTTTGGCCTGTCTTTGGCCCCCAGGGTCTTTACCAAATACAATGCACTGGTGGTGGCCCATCTTCGGTGTAGAGGGGTCAGGGTGTACCCCTTCCTGGACGATTGGCTGATAGCAGGTCCCTACAGATTGGAGGTTGAGGGGTTCAGGGATCTGGCCCTCCAGACCTGCATCGACCTTGGCCTCCTGATCAGTGAGGCCAAGTCAGAACTCATGCCTTCGCAGGTGATCTGCTTCATTGGGGCAGAGCTAGACTCATGCCAAGCCAGAGCCAGGCTGACAGGGCGGAGGTGTTCTCCTCCTTTGCCTGATCATTTCTGGTTGGGCACTTGTGTCCTGCCTGGGACTTCCTGCGACTGCTGGGTTACATGGTGGCCTGCACTTTGGTGGTCCGATGGGCCTGGGGCATGTGCGCCCCCTTCATTTGGGAGCTGGCCGGCCAGTGGACTCATCGACTAGGTCATTTCGACCAGCTGGTCACGGTGACCCGGAAGATGTGGGACGCTCTGCAATGGTGGACCGTCCTAGAGCATTTGTAGGAAGGGATCCAGTTTGTCCACCCCGAGCCAGTGGTCATCCCCATGACCGTGCCTCTCACAGTCTGGGTTGCCCACATGAGGAATTGGAGTCCATGGGCTCTTGATTCTCCCCCTCCCCCAAGAGGAGTCCCGGTGTCGCATCTACCTGCTGGAGCGAGCAGTTTGGCTGGTGCTGACTGCATTCGCTCCGTTCCTTCAGGGTCAAGTGGTTCAGATCCAGACAGACAACACCATGACCATGTACTGTCTCAACAAACAGGGTGGCATGCACTCCTGGCCTCTGTGCAGGGAAGCTGTCTGCATCTGGACCATCATGAGCCAACTGGAGGCAGATTTTAGCCATTCATGTGGCAGGAGCCTCAAATCAGCTGGTGGATGCCCTCAGCCGTGTGGGCGAGGAGTCCCACGAGTGGTCTCTCCATCCAGAGGTAGTACACAGCTTGTTCTCCCAGTGGGGCACCTCCAGGGTGAATGCAAAGCTGAGGCTGTTTCATGCCCACTCCCCTCGGGGCTCGCTGCAGGGGGATACCTTCTTGATGCCGTGGGCCTTGGGCCTCTTCTGTGCCTTCCATCGATCCACAAAGTGCTCCTCAAGGTCAGGAGGGACAAGTTACAGGTGATCCTTGTGACACCGGACTGGCCCCACCAGTTTTGGTACCCTGATCTTCTCAACCTCAGCAACAGGCTCCCGAGGTGTCTTCCAGTACGCCCGGACCTGCTCTGTCAGTCAGGGGAAGGTCCTCCACCTTGACCTTCAGTCCCTGCGCCTGACAGCCTGGTTCCTGAGCGTTCCAGGCTTTGGGTCTCCCCGAAGATGTCCTTACTGTAGTTGAGGCATCCAGGAAGGAATCTACCAGGAAGTGCTATGCCTTCAAGTGGAAGAGATTCTCCATTTGGTGTCAGGGCAAGGACTTGGACCCTTTGTCCTGTCTGGTGGCTAGCATTCTCGACTGCCTTTGGTCTTTCTCCCTCTCTTCCCCCCCCCCCAAAGGGGGGTCTTCGATCTACAACCCTTAAGGTGCACTCCACAGCCATCTCTGCCTACTGGGTGCGGGCCAGTCAGCAGACAGTGGCACAGGAGATGGTGGTCTGGCGTTTCTTTAAAGGCCTCGACCATATTTCCCCTTCGGTGCATGAACCACCACCACCACAGGATTTACTGCTGGTATTGGCAAAGCTTATGGGCAAACCATTTGAACCGATGCACAGGAATGAGATGTCACACCTGACGGCCTTCATGGTGGCTATCACATCAGCCAGAAGGATTGGGGAGCTCCAGGCACTCTGAGTCTCCTTATATAGTCTTCCACAGGGACAAGGTTGTCCTGCGCCCCAATCCGAAGTTCCATCCGAAGGTGGTGTCAAGAGTTTCACCTTAACCAAGTGATGACTGCCAGTGTACTACCCCAGTTGCACCTTGGAGGCTGAGTACAGGCACCATACTTTGGACAAGAGACGAGTGCTCTCTTATTACAAGGAGTGTGCAGCTGAAGTTCGGGGAGAGATTCGCCAGCTGTTTATCACCTGTGCTGAAGTCACCTGGCAGACCTGCAGTCAAGCGGATGATTGGCAGATGTATTACATCTTGCATTGATCTCTACTAGGTTGGCGGGTAAGGAGCCTTCCGTCGGGATAACAGCTCATTCCACCCACCATACTGCTGCATCGGTGGCTGCTTCTAGAGACATCTCTATCCAGGATATCTGCAGGGCTGCTACCTGGAAGTCAGCAAACACCTTCATTTCCCATTACCACAGTGACCTAGAGTCATGCTTGGATGCTGGTTTTGGGGCCTCAGTTATCCAATCCTGATTTCCTAAGTAGGGGTTGTGCGCCTTGCCTCCCTCCTCCCAGAGAACTGCTAGGAGTCTGCCAAACAGTGTGGATAGAACAACATGTCCACATTTCTAGAAAAACAGGTTACTCGCCTGTAACAGTAGTTCTAGGAGTGGCATATGTTCATCCACACAAATCCACCCAGCCTCAGCGCACAACTTTTTCTTCCAGCGGGCAAGATGGGGCAGAACCGAGGGATATATCGGGTGGGAGGGAGGAGCCAACTTTCAGAAAATCAGGCAAGATTTAAAGAGAAAGGGACATGCCAAACAGTGTGGATGAACAACATATACCACTCCTAGAACTACTGTTACAGGTGAATTACCTGCTTGTTTTTCCCCCCTTTACTGACATTGTTGTTTGGGCCTTCGGATGAAACCCTGTTAAGGTGCCTGTCTGTCAGGACTGGTGGCAGATGACCATTTCCTGTCCGGTTAAATGTGTACTTGTTGGTCTTTTCCTCAGCAAGATATAAAACCACATCTCTCTCTTTCTGTGTACTGTTTTTTTGAACCATGTAAGGTGATATGTATCTAATGTACATCATTTACCAGATGGATGGATGACTTATTTTAACTCATCTTGGAATTTTCACGACTACTTATGCATAGAATGATTTTTGTTTCCTCCTCATGTCTGATATAAACATATAAGATGTCACAGAGAACTTACCTGAATTAAAGCCCCACCCCTAAAATTAAGTTACTCTCACCCTAAAACATTGAAGCTGGATTTTCTGAGGACTTTTATTATGATGACTACAGATTCTGCCTGAGGTTTGTACACTACCAACCCTGGCTTGATGAACTGTATATATTGTGTACTGTACATTGTAGGCTGGCTAGCTTCAGAGGCATTTTGCAAGACTAAAACATTTTTATTTGAGAACTTTTTTTGTCACTTAAATTGTTTAGCATTTCTCCAAACGTGATTGTGACCCCCCCCACACACACACATCGGTACAGTTTATTAGAAAAAGCTTAGTATTATACTTGTCTCCTTTAGAGTTGAGTAGGGCAGTAGAGGAGGGTCATTGGTTACAAAACATAGCCATCACAGTAAGTTTGTGTGAATAGGCCCAGAAATGTTCATTCTGCTGCTAAATCATGTAGCTGGAGATAGACTTCAGTTGTGCTACTGTGAGCCCGGAAAGCTCCTCTGCATGAGAAAAGCTTGGTACATTCCCCTTTCAGTATAGCAGTGTAAGTTCTGCCTGTATTTTAGGAAATTTGTAATTGATGGTCTGTGAACAACAGATGAAAAGTTGTAAATTCGATTATTGCATTCAGGTGGATTAATACATTTGCTCCTCCCAAATCATTTTTGCTCAGTGTATTTTAATAGCTTTGCTCCCCAAATTATGGGACACTGTTGCTAGCCACTAGTGCCTCATGATTTTGTGCTGTTGGCTCTAGCAGTGAAAATGGCTGTACAGCAGTGGGCACAAGGATTCATGTCGGCCACCCAGGAGATCCTGGTTGCTAAAGTATCCAAAATATTGTGCTTTTTTGGGGGGGGGTTGCCTCTGCTAGACAGGACTGAGTGCATCTGCTTATGTTAACCCATAAGTAGAAAGTCACGTGGAAGCCATGAACTCAGATTATTTTTGGCATCTAAGACAAGTAGTCGTGAAAATGCCACTGTTCTAGGTATACAGTTGTGCACGTCCCCATGTGTCTGTTGTCTTCAGAGTCTGTACGCTGTAGGCACTAACATTGCAAATGCAACTGAAAATTAAATAAAATATAGATTTTAATTAGTCTGTAGTATTTTTTTTTTAATGTGAGCCTTAAAAAACAAGGCTAAAAGCAGATATACAGCAGCTGGATTTTGCATCAGAACTGTGGATCCCTTTCCCCCGAATTCACCTCTCTTCTAGACACCTGATTTTTGTAGGGCTCACTGTGTCTTCCAGGCCTTTGTTCCTGCAGGTCACCTCAGGACTAGCTATCCTAACACTTGCACTTTCTGCTCAGTTTCTCTGATGTGTATTGTTTTTCCTACTGAATGTTACTGCACTCTGCATCTTTTGTACTTGCACCCACAAATCTGCTATCTCTGATTCCACCCCCCATGTCCTGTAGCGTGTTTTTTTTTTTTTTCCTTTTAAGCAAGTAGATTTTTCTAGGGATGTGGATATGATGTACAATTCCACTTCTGGCAATGTCCCTTTCCCTTTAAGTCCTGCTGGAATGTCTTCAAGCTGGCTTCTCTCACCCACCCGGGTGGTAATTCCTGTCTGTACCGCCCTGAGATGCCAGATCTTCCTTTTCGCTGGAAGAAGGTTCCATCTTTGAAAGCAAAGGGCATACTCAGCGAGAGAGAGCAGCAAAGTTTACAAAAAATTGAAGTTGATGCGAATTTCAAACCTTTTCAAAATCTTCATCATAGATGACTCTGAAGCCTTGTTTACACCATTGTGTTTGTGGCACATCGACCCGTGCTCACCAGTTGATGCACTGCAAACACAATGGTGTGAACACTTATCTAAGCATGTTAAGAGTGCTCTGGATCCCTCTTTGGCTCTGTCTTAGGAGTGGGTACATGTAGCGGATCGAGCTCATCAATCTGCACTGTAAACTCTCTTCTACGCTTGATCCACTACTAAGCTGTCTCCCTGCTGCCTAAACCTGCCCAACGGAATGTCCAGCCCCCCTCTGCAGTGTGACCTGCACTGCTGTAAGAGCCAGTAGTGTTACCTAAAAACGTCAGTGCAGCGGGAAAGGAGCAGCAAAGAAAAAAAGCTGTGGCTGTGTAACACAGCTTATGTTGGCACCTGGTTTTAAGAACTGCGAGTGCAGGCAGATGTCCTGCACGGACCGCACACCTCATGCGTCTACTGCCTAGGCCATGGTCATGCCCCCTGGGCACATGGCCTGTGTTGTACCTTGCATCCCAGTACTCTGGAAGACTGCGCTTGACTACTTTTAGGGCACCCAGATGAACGTGACCCTCTCGTTCGATCAAAGGATGCCCACGGGGTGGTTTCTGCAGCTGCGGGGTCCACAGAACAACATGCAGCTTTTAAAGAGGCAGCGGTTCAAGCCTCAGAGTGTGCCTCTTTTGCTTCTGCCTTTGTGCCACTTTTCTTTTGATACCATCTTCACAGGGGTATTTCGGGATTTGTACCGGTCCCTTCCCACCCTTGGGTAGTGCCTCTCTAAGAGCACAGAATCCTCCAAATCTTTAGAAAAGGAGGCTAAGAAGTCATCTCGCCAATGATCATGGGATTGCGAGGGCTCTTGTACCTCTGACTCCTGTGCTTCCCTGGAGGTTTCGACTACGGTCGGTCCTTCAGTCTAGGCTGCTGGCTCCATGTTCTCGTTAGACCAGTTGGTCAAGACGCCAGTTGACCAACCTGTTGAGTTATTTCTCGAGCTGGTCACGCTGTCTGAGGATGAGGTGGCTATCCTACTTTCTAGGACTCCAATCCTATCCGTTTCTTCTGAGGATTGGTCGGACCAGCATGCTGATTCGGTCACTAACCCTCGTGATCCCATTACCTCGGAGGATCCCCAGCTTTCGCCAGTTTCCTCCATTTCTCGCCATTGGGTTCCCCTATTGTCGGAAGTTGCAGTCCCAAAGTCGGGTGTCAAGCAGCCCGTTCTGACATCAGTGTTCCTGCTCTCTGCATTTGGGCAGGCCGTGCCACCACTATTCTTTTTCTTCCTCAGATGAGGAAAGGCCATCGGCACTATGAAAAGCTAATGTGGCAGTAGGTCATGTTTTCCGGGGTTAAGCTGATTCCGGCCCCCACCTTGGCTCCCGTCACAGAGGCCCTAGCCTACCCCGGCTTGGCCTATTCCATTATCCCTGCTCATCCAGGCGGGGCCGCTTCCTAAGCAGTCAAAGGAGGGTCTGCCCCTCCCAGGGTGCCTGTACCACTCCTGGGCTTCCCCATTGGCTGTCGGTCAGCATGACTCCCAGCTGATCCCGTTAGGGTCAGCAGGGACTCGTGCAGTCGACCACTGCGAATCCACGGAGTCTGAGGACTTCTCCCTGCATTCCCATCCATTGGATGTTGAGTCGGGAGGATTTGTCCACAGAGCATGATCCCACCTCTTTTGGGGGCTTGCTCCATTTGATTTTGGAGTCAACTGGGATCCAGATGGAGTCTGTCCAAAAATGGGCCTAGTATCCCTTGACTGAACTTCTTGACTGAGGGGACTCTCCTGGCATTATTTTCCTAGTCGCAGAGGCCATTCTTGGCTCTGCTCTGGAGCTTTGGCAGCCCCCTGCATCTTGCCCTACACTGTTGGCCTGTATGGCACGAAAATATGCTGTTTCTATTGATTCCCTGTCATATTTCACTGAGCATCCCTCGGCTGAGAGTCTGGTGGCCAATTTGGACTTTCGGCATACTGACAATGTTTGGAATGTGGACAAGCCTCCCAACAAGGAATCCAGGAAGTTGAATCACAAATCAAAAAGGTCTATGCAGCCTCTTTGCTCAGCCTTCGACAGGTGTGTTTGACCTTTTTGATGGCCCAGTTTGCTCATGCTTTTCTTGGCACTCTGGATGAGGTGCTTCCCCAGTACCTTGACTGGCTTAGACCACGGTCAAGCAAGTCCATGACCAGGGCCAAGCGGTGGCAAAACAGCAGCTCCAGACAGCCATGGACATTGGCGACTCCTGTACCCAGTCCATGGCTGCTGCGGTGGCCACATGCTGCAGGGCTTGACTGTGGATCTCTACATTTATGGCAGATACCCAGCACAAGTTGGCGGATGTCCCCTTCTTGGGCACAGACCTGTTCGGGTGGGGGTGGAAGGACATCTCACTCGCATTGTGAAGTCCAGTGCCACCCTGGAATCTGTCACCTCCACCCAGAGGGATCCCAAAGGCTTAGCGCTTCAGAGGAAGAAGCCCTTTCAGCCCCTCTCTGCCCTTGTGGACAAGACATCCCAGCCCCCGGCTGGGCAGCAAGCACAGGCTTGATGTCCTCATCCAAAGTCCATTGCTTCGGTCATCCACAGACCTGGCAGTCGAGGTTCCGCTGCTTCCTCAGCCGGTCCCCCCTCCTTGCCTGCCCAGTGATAGAGTGGTGGACGTCTTCCCCCATCCCATCCTGTCTCTCCTGGGGGGGGGGGCTGGCTCCGCCACTTAGTTTTTACCTGGTCCGCTGTCACCACGGACAGGTGGGTTCTCGATGGTCAGCGAAGGTCTGTCTCTAGAGTTTGAGGCTTGTCTCCCTTGCCAAGCCTGCGCCCCATGGGAGGACATGGCGTCTGCAGACCTGCTGCCAGCCCTTCAGGAAGACATTGCCCAGCTCCTCCAGAAGGAGGTAGTGGCTCAAATTCTGGACCCTTCAGTAAGCCCAGGGTTTGTCTCCAAGTACTTCTTGGTCCTAAAATGGATGGGGAGCTGGCACTTCATCTTAGATCTGCATGGCCTGAACAGAGTGCTTCAGTCGCACACCTTCAGGCTGGTCACTCTGGAGGAGAACATGTGCTTTTGCTGTCTAAATCTTCAGGATGCCTTCGTCCACATTCCCATCTGTCTATCCCGGCACAGGTTCCTTCAGTTCTTAGTGGAGGGAAATCTGAGTTCCAGCCATGCCCTTTGGCCTCTCCTTGGCTCCCAGGGTCTTCACCAAATGCATTGCAGTGGTGGCAGCCTACCTGAGGTGCTGAGGAGTCCAGGTATATCCCTATCTGGACGACTGGCTTGCAGCAGGTCCCTCCGTGGAGGAGGTGGAGTGGTTCAGAGATCTGGCCCTCCAGAGCTGCTTGTCCCTTGGCCTCCTGGTGAACGATGCCAAGTCGGAGCGTGTACCTTTGCAGGCGATACGGTTAATTGGGGGTGGAGCTTGAGTCTTGCAGAGCCAAGGCTCCACTTCAGTCGGACTGGGCGGAGGTTCTCGTCTTTTTTGCCTGATTATTTCGGGTTGGGCAGTTGCACCCTGCTTGGGATTTCCCACATCTTTTGGGATACATGGTATGCACTAGCATCGTCTGTTGAGCCCGGTGGAGAATGTGCTATCTGCAATGGGAGCTCACCCGTCAATGTCTCGGCGCCAGGGCCACTTTGACCAGCCGGTCACTGTGACCCAGTTGATGTAGGATGCCCTCCAATGAGTGTTGGTTCCAGACCATCTGCAGGAAGGAATCCCATTTGTCCGCCACGAGCCAGTCGTCACCATTACGACCGATGCCTCTTGATGGGCTGGGCTGCCCACCTGGGGGAGCACAGAGTTCATGGACTCTTGACCCCTGAGGAGTCCCGATGCCATAGCAACCTGCTGGAACTTCGTGCAGTTTAGCTGGTGCTCGACAGCCTTTGCTTTACAGATTCAGGGTCTGGTCATTCAGGTCCAGACTGACTACACCATGACCATGTACTACCTCAACAAATAGTGCAGGGTGAACTCTCTAACTCTGTGCAGGGAAGCTCTACGCATCTGGACCCTTGTGCACAGCCTGGGCACCAATCTCCAGCCATTCATGTAGCTGGTGTGTTCAGTCAGCTGGCAGATGCCCTCAGCAGTGTGGGCAAGGCATCTTACAAGTGGTCCATCCATCCAGAGATAGTGCACAGTCTGTTCTCCCAGTGGGGCACCTCTCTGTTCACTGCCAGGGAGAAAACAAAGCTGGGTCTGTATTATGCCTGCATCTTTCTGCAGGGAACACTGCTGGGGTGATGTCTTCTTGAGGCCCTGGTCCCCAGCCTTATGTATGTTTTCTCTTCATTTTCAGTGCTCCACAAGGTGCTGCTGAAGGCCAGGAGGGACAAGGCACAGATTATCTGGACTGGCTCTGCCAGTTCTGATACCCTGATCTCCTTAGCTTCAGCTGCAGGCTCCTATGGCGTCGTCTTCTACTCCCAGTCCTGCTCTCTTGCAATTGGGGGAAGGCGCTCACTCCATCTGGACCTTCAGTCCCTGTACCTAACAGCCTAGTTCCCTGAGAGGCTAGAGTTCCAGGCTTTGGGTCTCTCTGAAGATGATCTCACTGTGGTTAAAGCTTCTTGGAAGGAGTCGACTAGGAAATTCTATGCCTTTAAATGAAAAAGGTTCTCTGTTTGGGGCAAGGGGGTTGACCCTAGCATTCTCTACTAGCTTTGGTCCCTGTCTATTGGGCCTTTGCTTGATGACCCTAATGTGAACCTGGCCACCTTCTCTGCAGTGCAGGAGAAGGTGGTCTGGTGTTTTTTATTTATTTTTTTGAAGGCCTTGACTACATTTCCCCTCCAGTGTGTGAACCACTTCTACTGTGGGACTTGTTACTTAATGGTGTTGGCAAAGCTCATGAGCAAGTCAGTTGAACCAGTGCACAGGTGTGAAATGTCTCACCTGTCATGGAAGACCACCTTCCTGGTAGCTATCACGTCAGCCAGAAGGATGAGTGAGCTCCAGGTGCTCTTGGTGAAGTCTCCTTACTTGGTCTTTCATAGGCACAAGATTGTCCTTTGTCCCAATACGATGATCCTCCCAAAGGTTGTGTCCAGGTTTCGCCTTAGCCAGGTGATGCATCTCCTGGTGTTCTTCACCAGTCACTCCTCTGAGGCTGTGCACAGGCTCCATACTTTGGACCTGAGGCAAGCGCTTGCCTATTATAAGGAGTGCACATCCGGAGTTAGGGGAGAGGTTCATTGGAGCGTTGTCACTTGTGCTGAAGCCGTGCCTGTCAGACCGGCAGCTAAGTGAATGATTGGTAGGTGGATTGTACCCTGTATCAACATCTGCTATAAGTTGGCAGATAGGGAGCCTCCCTAATGGGCTAAGGGCTCATTCAGCTGCCTTGGTTGCTGCTTCCAGGGATGGCCCTGTAGATTTCCTGGATAGGGACAAGTCTGCACAAACCTTTATTTCGCACTACCACATTGACTTTGGGTCACACTGGGATGCTGGTTTTGGGGCCTCCATTCTCTTTTCCCTAAGTAGGGTGTGTGTGCCTTGCCCCTGCCTCCCTGGAGAAATGCTGGGAGTCTGCCAGAAGTGTGGAGTCATTTCCACGTCCCTAGAAAACAGTAATAGTAGATCTTCTACGGAGTGGTCTCTTGCGGCAGGTTGTTGCCAGAGGCCACTGTGGTGCATGGCATCTCTTCTAGCAGTCTTTACCAGGGGCTGCCCACATGACGTCAGTTTCCTATAAGTGTGTGCGGTCCCTGGTATCCTCAGTTCATTTTCCTGCCGTCTTCAGCTCACATGCAGCAGTTAGAGTAACTTCAGACAGGCAGCTACTAAGCAAAATGGAGCCAAAACATACAGGTGTACTCACTCGGAGCAGACAGCAGTGTGGCTACACATCTGCTCTGAACTTCAGACAGCAGTCATTGAGAATTTGAACAACCAAACAAATGTCCAAAGAATCTTCAAGCAAGACAGTGCTATTTTGTTCCTGCTGTGGCGGTAGGGAAATCTACCGCTTCAACAACCACACTAATTGTGAAAGGTGTCTGGGACCAACACACGACACCAGTTCCTGCATTCATTGTGAGGACTTCAACCAGTCGTCAACAGTTGCTTTAAAATCAAACTCCATTTAATGGAGCAGACATTGTCTCTCAGAGAATCAGGGTGCTTGTCCCAAGAGTCCCCCGATTCTTGATGACACAAAAAGACGACCTCACCCTCTGTGCTTAAGCGCTCATCGACAACTGCCGTTGACAGCACATTCTCAGTCTGCCTCTTCATCGATGGGAGGGTATACCCTCTTGTCGATGGCACTTTCTAGCGCCTTGATGGCAGTTTACAATGAGCCCTTTTTGGGTTCTGTCAACGGGGGCTTCTCCCATCGACAGGACTGTCGTTTTCACAGCACAGCACGCTTCCCACGGCAGCTCTGTCAATGACTAGCTGTATTCCAAGAGGAAAACCTACTGCATTTGCTATGATTACTGCCCCTCCACCCTTGCAGGTGAGTGCCTGTAGGGGCCAGGCGGATAGTGATCAGGACCCTGGTCTTTATCACCCCGGGGCAAGACCTGCTCAGGCTACCCATCCAGTTCCCTCCATCTTCCCTTCAGTTTCCCAGAAGCCCCACCCCTTCTCCTACTCAAAAAGAGCTGGATGTTTCTACTGTAGTACAGCACGTCTTGCAGGCCATGCGGCATGCTCAGCCCTCTGATCCAGGAGAGTCGTGCTGTCCATCCCATTCAACCTCACCTCCAACTAAAAGGTTTTACGGTGAGAGAGACACCCCCCAACCCCTGTATATGGGGGACTATATATCAAACGAGCCTGAATTGCCAGCAGATTTTACTGGAGATCTAAATGAAAAATTCCAGCAGCTGAATTTCCATTCCCCCCCTCTCCTTTATCGGACCTCTCCTTATTAGAAGAGGACTTACCCAGACATATGGCTGCCTCTCCTCTGGATGACCCTTCTTTCCATGAAATGATGGCCCAGATTCAAAAGGTCATGGGATTCTTCCCTACTGAACATGACAAACAACATGAACATATGGCAGACTACTCGGAGTTGGCCGATGAGCTAGTATTAGTGGTACCCCCACTAATCCAGACCTACCACAGTGCTGTGCTTGTAGCCTGGCACCAACCTTCTTCTGTCATGGCTGCTCCCTGTAAGGCAGATCACATGTACTGGGCTCCTGTGGATCACCCATTTCTATCCACTACTCGAGGTGGATTCAGTGGTGATTTGCTGCTGTTCATGGTCGTACTAAACAACCAAAGCACATGAGTTCCTTACCTCCTGATAAAGAATCCTGCAGGATAGATTGTCTGGTGGGGGGGGGGGGAGAGAAGGTATTTCAATCTAGTACCATGAATCTCAGAATCCTGAATTTTATGGGACACATGAACAAATACCAGCATACACTCTGGTCATCTGCCATTGAATGAATTAAACTCCTTTCTTCACAGGAAATGGAACAGTTACTGGCTACAATAGCCACTGGCAAATCCATTTCCCGTCACCTACTCCGGTCAGGCTATGATGCAGTTCATATCTCAGCCTGTATGTCAGCAGCAGGCATTACCTTACGTCGCCATGCTTGGCTTTGCATCTCCGAGTTCACACCTGATGTACAGCAGAAAGTAGTTAACACCCCCTTTACTGGGTCCAAACTATTCGGGCCAAGTACCCAAACATTGATTGATTGATCTCCAAGCCTCAGGTATAACTCTACGCAGGGTCCATGGCATGTACCATACTTCATAGCCATCATACCATTCCCAATCCTCTTTTTATTCCTAAAGAGATGGAAAATACAGAGGCTGTTCCCAACCTACCAGAGCCAATGCCTCTGCCACCAAGGTCTCCCGCTCACGTCCTCCAGGTGGGGTGGGTCAGCTGCCTCCTAGTGACCTACTGGGGCCCTGTCCACGCTTCCTCGACCAGGCCTCCGAAGCTGTGGGTGGTCGTTTTTCCCTCCATTTGGAGGCCTGGAAAATGATCACATCAGATAAGTGGGTATTCCAGATAATTGACTGGTCACACTCTGGGATTCCTGTCCTGACCTCCCTCTCACCTGCCCCATTCAGTCCATTACCCACCCGACTATATTCCTGTTCTCCAGGAGGAATTACCGGCTCTTCTAACCAAGAAGCCCATTTACCTAGTTACCCCTACAGAACACCAGAATGAGTTCTACTCCCACTTCTTCCTAGTACCCAAGTGAACTGGAGATCTCAGACCAATACTGGACCTCAGACAATTGAATCTGTACATTCAGTACTAAATGTTCTGCATGATCACCCTAAACTTTATCATGCTAATACTAAAACAAGGGGATTGGCTATGTGCTGTGAATATGAAGGATGCTTACCTTCATATCCCTATCCGTCCTGCTCACCACAGGTTCCTTCATTTTCACCTGTTGGGTCACCACTACCAATTTCGGGCACTCTCGTTTAGCCTTTCCTCAGCCCCACGAGTGTTCACCAAATGCCTAGCGGTAGTAGTAGCAGCCCTACGAAGTGACTGGTGCTGTCTTCCCATACCTGGATGATTGGCTCACAAAAGCAGAGTCCAAAATGACCCTGCTCTCTTCCTAGAAGCAACCTTAACTCTGTTCTAAGCTCTAGTGATTACAGTCAACTGGCTGAAGTCCAATCTGATCCCTACACAGTTGCTCCAACATATAGGAGCTGTCCTCGATGCTGTTTCTGCCAGGGCTTACCTCCCAGACGACAGACAGGAGAAGCTTCTATCTCTGGCATCTCAGATATAAGTCCAGGTCCAGAAAGTTGTCACAGTCAGATGCATGCTGTCTTCTAGGACATATGGCTGCTACCATCCCTACGGTAGCTTTCACCCATCTTCGGATGAGACCAGTCCAATGGGTCCTCCAAAATCAGTGGTCTCAACAGGAAATGTCTAAGACAAAATTAGTCACCCCTTGTCGTGGTCCGCCCTGGTCTGGTGGATGCTCCGAGCCAACCTATGTCAAGGCATGCCCTTCCAATCCCCCACACCACCCCTGCAGATGTTGACCACGGATGCATCCCTAGAAGGGTGGGTTGCGCACCTGGGTCCTTACAGGACGCAAGGCAAGTGGACCACTTCTGTCCCTCATCCCCATATCGGTCTCCTGGAATGGAGGGTGGTTTGCGTAGCCCTCCAGGCTTTTCAAGTTCACTGGTCTCCGTGCCAGTTGCTGATTCAATCAGACAACACTGCAGTAGTATTCTACCTCGGCAAATAAGGAGTTACGAAATCCCATACTCCATGCAGGGAGATGTTTGCAGTCTGGCAGGAGGCCATTCGGCAACACCTGACACTAATGGCTGTCCATCGACCTGGACATTACAACCTCCTGGCTGACTTTGTCGCCAGTCGTCCGCACACTTCATTACGAAGCGCTCCAGAAAATCTTTCATCTGTGGGGGACCCCACAGCTGGACCTGTTTGCCTCCCCAGTCAACCACTGTCTCTCCAGATACTATTCCATTATCATGGGCATAAAGGGACGGTCTATAGATGCCCTGTCCCAGCTGTGGACAGGATTCTTCTTATATCCCCCCCCCCGGTCCCGCTCCTGCAATGGACTCTGCTGAAATTGCAACTTGAACCTGCCACAATGATCCTCATAGCCCTTCTGTGACCCTGACAGGTGTGGCTCCCCCCTACTTCAACAGTTCTCAGTAGAGGATCCCATTCTGTTGCCAGTCAGACCAGATCTATTGACTCAGAATCAAGGGACCCTTCTACATCCCAACCTGAAGGCACTACACCTTCAAGCTTGACTCCTGAGGACACTTTCATAGCACATCTACAAGTGTTCTCTCCTGTTGCAAGTATATTGCTGGCGTCACGTAAACTGGCGACCAGGGAAACATATGCCAAATGGAAATGTTTTTCCATCTGGCCTGCTTCCCGGTCACTAGACCCTACTCTGGTCCATTGACAAACATCTTGGATTATCTAGCCTCGCTTGCTGAGACAGGATTAAGGTGTTCCTCCATGCAAGTGCATTTGGCCTTTATTTTGGCCTTTCATGAATCTCTGGATGGTAGATTAATGTATCAACATGTAGCCACAATGTTCTTGGGTGGCTTAATATGGAACATTCCTCTTATCAGAAAACCTACTCCTCCGTGGGGTCTCAATTTACTAATAGAGAAATTAACCCTTGAGCCCTTTGAACAGGTGGCTACTTGTGACCTCTGTTTTCTTTCATGGAAAACACTATTCTTGGTGGCTGTCACTTCTGCTCGACATATTTCCTTGCTCCATGCCCTTATGTGTAGAGAACCTTACCCCCCCCCCACAAAGATAGGGTGGCACTTCATACCAATCCATCCTTCCTACCTAAGGTAGTGTCTGAATACACCTTAAACCAATCCTTGGAGTTACTACTATCCTGAACATGCCAATCGAGGTGAACACCTCTTACATACCGTAGACGTTCATCGTATATTACGATACTACACTAATTTAACCAAAACGATGAAAAACTTCTCAACTTTTTGTCACCTTCGCCTCTGGCAAGGAAGATCTCCCCCTCACTAAACAGACTCTTTCCAATTGGCTAGCACATTGTATAACATTCTGTTATTTAAAATACAAGAAGTCATTAGCTGGACCTGTCCAAGCACATTCTACCAGAGCTATGGCTACCACTGCGGCCTGCTTTAAAGGGGCCTCTATCGTGGCTATCTTTTTATTTATTTTATTTTTATTTATTTGTAAAATCAGTTTACAACCTTTGAGCCAGAGGCTCGTTTCCAAAGGTACTTCATCACATAAAGACATACATTGCGTTTTTGGTTACATAGCGTAGGTTTGCAAAACAATAGGCGTTCAACAGAGGCGCCACGTCACACTGTGGTCAGACAAATACATTTGGGTTACAGGGTACATGTAAGTTGAGAACAGGTGTTACACAAGTTGGTATCAATAGTGAGCAATCTAGTAGGTAAACACTGAAACAGCTGGTACTGGCCAGGTTAAACATAGGCATGGTGTACAGGGAAGTGGTGGTGGGGATGGCTAGGTGGAGAGCCGCCCGAAGGGCGTTGTCAAGAGAAGTAGAGGTGGAGGCTACTTTCAGAGACAGGAGCAGTTCCGAGTGTTGATGTGGTTTCGAAGGGTGGTTTTGAACTTAGAGATGGTGGTGGCATTGGAGATGGGGGCAGGGAGAGAGTTAAACCAGGTTGGGGCTGTACAGCAGAAGGACCTCTGGCCACGGCTGGTTCTTGATCTGGGGACCATTAGAGTGGTCTTGTTGGAAGACCGTGTTGCAATAATGGGAGGGCTCTGGTGGATGGATGCCGTTACCCCCGGGGGGGGAGCCTGAGTAGGGTTTTTTTTGTGAGGAGACAGGTTTGGTATTGGAGCCGTTCATCCAGGGTAAGCAAATTAGTCTCAACATACAGCTGACGGGTGTGAGTGAGCCTGGGGGCACCAGTAATCAATCTGCAGGCTTTGTTCAGGGTTAAGTGAATTTTTTTGAGTGCAGTGGTGTCAGCAGCACCATAGACTAGTAGGCCATAGTCTACAAGGGACAGAACGGATGATGTAACAGCGAGCCGGAGAGCATTTGGGGGAAGGCAGGTTCTATGGCGGAAGAGAATGCCCAGCCATATGTTAGTGGCGGATGTTAGGGCATCGATGTGGTTGTGAAATGTGAGGGCTGAGTCTAAGGTAACCCCAAGGTATTTGTAGGAGCAGACTTGTTCCAGTGGCTGATTGGTACTTGGAAGGATATAGAGTGGGTGGTTGCTAGCTTTGTTTTGGGGGTGGGAAAAGAGCATAGCTTTGGTCTTTTTAAGATTGATGACGAGTCTGCGCTCCTTAAACCAGGCTTCGGCCCTGTTGAAAGACTGCTGTAGGGTGTCCTGGAGGGAGACGGGATTGCGGTGGGTGGCAAAAAGGACAGCGTCATCTGCATACAGTAGAATTTTGCCAGGGCATGCACTGGGCAGGGTGTTCAGATAGAGCGAGAAGAGAAGGGGGCCCAGGATGGAGCCTTGGGGGACCCCAGAGTGAATGGGACAGGTATCGGAGACTGTGGTATTGATTTTTACACACTGCGATCGAGCGTCAAGATAGCTTGTGCACCATGCTAAGGGGCCAGCCGAGAGACCAGTGTGGCAGAGTGCATTCAGCAGAAGTGGATGGGAGATGGTGTCGAAGGCCTTTGAGAGGTCAATGAACACTGCACCAGCTAGGGAGCTGGTATCCAAGGAGGAGTGTAGGAAGTTGGAGAATTCAATTAGGGCAGTGCTGGTGTACTGGGCCTGCGTTGGGATGTATGTTCCCTGTTAGGAGTAGAAGGAGGAGAAGTGCTCTGGTCAGAGGGTGCCAGATGGAGAGTTTACGCCGGGAGTGATAGGATGAGGAAGGAGGTTTAGTAGAACAGGGGGTGGGTAGGGCAGGACAGGCAGAGAAGGCTTGTGTGATCAGAAGCGCAAGGGAGCTGGGGGGGAGGAAAGGTAATGTCTGGATGGGGGTGAGGTGGAGAGGAGCATATGGGGTGTGTGGAGGAGGGAGGGGGAGGAGCAGTGGTAAAGGAGGAGGGGAAGACAAGAGGGTAGGTAGGAACACTGGAATAGTGAGGCTGAGGGTTAATAGGGACAATAGGGTTGGTGGAAGGCAAAAGAAAGAGGAGGAGAAGAGAGAGGCTGGCGAGCAGGGGGTGCACATGCATAGTTGGTAAGGGTGGGGGAGCTGAAGTGAAGAAAGAATGGGGTACTAGGATGATAGAGGGGAGATAGTAGTGAAAGGTCACTTAGCCTAGTTGCTGTTATGGTGTAGTGGCAGGGCTGGTGCCTGAAGTGCACAGGGTACTAGGTTCAAGTCTTGACCAGCGTAGCAGGAAGGAACCCAGCCAGTGGCTGTAGCAGCAGGGAGTTGGGTTCAAGGTCCGCAGAAGCACTCAGATAACACTTTAGCAGTGTCTGAGGGTTGGAGCGTTTTTAGAGTTTTGAAATCCTGCAGTAATAATAGACAGGTGTGCTAGCTTGAGTGGTGGGACTGCTGACTTTGACAGTGAGGGTGCAGGGTTCAAAGGCAGCAAGAGAGAAGTGGTAAACTTATATTTTGGCAGGTTGGGGGGGTAAGAGACTAAAAGGCTTAGAAAGTAGGACTAAAATAGGTAGGCAATGTGGTCCAGAGGTAGAGCTGCTGACTCTGACTAAAGGGTACTGGGTTTGAGCACAGCTCAGGGACAGAGTGTAGAAAGTTTTTTTTAATTCAGAGAAGGAGGGAGGAAGGGTTAAGAGTTTGAAAGTAGAGGAGGATGTTGGCCTGGTTCATTGGCTTAGTGGTTAGTCAGTAGACTTTGGACAAAAGGGTACCAGGATTGATACTGGCAGGTGCTTAGTGGTAGGCTGATGGGAGGTGTGAGGAGAGGAGGTGGTAGAATGATTCAAAGGGAACTGCAGTGATCTGTAGTGGGTCAGCTTTCAAGCAGTGGCTAGGAGGGTAGAGAGTTGAAAGAGGAGCTAGAGTGGAGGGTGCAGCGACCCCTAGTGGTTGGTGTCTATAAGCTGCAAATGGGAAAGTGGACATTTAGTAAAATGGAGGTAGGTCACGTGATGTGACACATGACCTGCCAGCAGCAATAAATGAAGCACCGACCCTGGGTGGTTGGGGCAGGCAGGAAGTGCCTCACAACAGTCAGGCTGTAGTGCAGGACACTTTACCTCTTACAGGCTCTGGCAATTCCCCGACTTCAGTCTCCGCTGCTGGGCAGAGTTCTTAAGGGAGTGGGCTGCTTCAGGGCCTATATAGGGAGGGCAAACAAAGGAATCACATTAGTATGCAGCGGGCTAGATCAGGACCCTACTGCGCATGCGCCAACTATTGGGACTGTATCCCGATACAGGAGGCTACTGCGTGTGCTAAGGCTATGGACACACACGCTACACATTCTATGCAATTCTCCCACAGGTAAGCACTCTAACAACAGCATTTAAACAGCTACTAAATCACAGGAAAACAGTACTAGATGAGCAGTAAACTAGCCCTTAAAGTAACACAGAAATAGCCCCCAAATCCCCATGCAGAGCAGTCCAGATCTCCAGAAGCACAGTCAATCAGTCACTGTGTGGGGACAGAAAAACAGACTCCAGGTGATTCACTTTCTCCAACAGTCAGGCTGTAGTGCAGGACACTTTACCTCTTACAGGCTCTGGCAATCCCCGACTTCAGTCTCCGCTGCTGGGCAGAGTTCTTAAGTTCTTATCTGGTCCACAAGTCACACTTTCTCGAAGAATTACAACTTAGATATTGCTTCATGCTGTAGGACTGCCTTTGGCCAAGCTGTCCTACCAGGCCTCCTGTCATAATGATCACCCTTTCTGGGTTTACTGCTTGGGATTCATCCCAAGTGTATCACCTGCTACAAGAGACCACTCTGTGGAAGATAGTACAGTTACGTAAAGTCTTACCGTAACAGTAGATCTTTGAAGAGTGTCTCTTGCAACAGGTACAATCCCACCTTCCATCCCACTCCTCTAAGAGAACAAATTCTGGTCCAGTGACTTATGGGTTGGGAATCCTCTGGTACTTTGGCTTCCTCTCGGTACTTTGTTTTCCCCTTGTTCCTCACTTAGCGAGCTGAATCTGGCGGGGGAAACCGATGATACCAGGGACTGCCCACACTTGTATAGGAAAAAAGGGAAGCTCATGTTATGTGGGTGGCCACTGGAAAAGACTCCTAGAAGAGCGGCGGTGTGCCACAGCAACCTCTGGCAATGACCCAAGTACCTGCTGCAAGAGACACTCCTCAAAGATGATCTGTTACGGTAAGACTTTACATAATTGTACTTTCTAGGAGAGGTATATGATGTATATCCATACTGACCCACCTGACCTCCCCAGGCAAGTGGCACACCGGTCTTGCTTCTAGTGGGTAAGATCTGACGGGGGGGGGGTGTTGCTGAGGAGTTACCACCTGTGTGGGTAGGAGGAGTCTGCTTGAAGATGTTTACGTCAGGAATTAAAGGGAAAGAAACACTGCCACAAGTGTGGATGTACATCATATACCACTCCTAGACCTACTGTTACAGGTGAGTAACCCCCCCCCTTTTCTTTTTTTTTATTCTTTAAGTGCACAGACTACTGTGTTTTTTGTTTGTAGTACTGCTTATTCATGGTATCTATTGTAACCCTCTGATGTTTGCTTTTAATTTATGTGTATTGTTCGCTGTATTATTTCCTGCTGTTGGTCTGTAATTCTCCTGGAAATAGGCATGTGTATGCCTCTGGTATCAAAAATAAATAAGTATGGGGACTTCTGGTGATGTCATGGCGCAGTAGACAGCAGTCTCATGGGAGCTCCTCCATCATACCAGAGAAATTAGCCCTGTAAATAAGATTTCTTAAAAAAAAAAAAAAAACACTCTGCATTGATAAACTACTATCTTGCCCAATTTATGTATGTGAAAAATGTGTCAATAATAGTGTTTTAAGGGCAGATATAGACACTTTTTGTAATAGACTGGATCAGCTTGAGAAACAAGACAGTATGGCAAATAAACTACACAGTATGAATCCTGTATCGGGTGCTAACAATGAAATTAGGGATAGCCCTGTAAACATTGAACAAGGCCCCTCTGCTACTCCTGCAACAACTGCAGCTTCAAGTTATACCGAGAAAAGGAAATGCCCCTCTGGGGATGAGAACAGCAAGTTTAAACTCCAATGACTGGGAGGAGGTCAGTGATGGATATAAATCCAAAACTAGATGAGTCATTAGAAACCAAATTCAACTAAGAGATATCTGCCCCTAGTTAACTTAGTTGATGGGGATTTATTAATGGGCTGATGAGTAGACATGAGGACATTGTGGCCACATCTAACTCCATCTCATTGAGAACATTGTAGAGGCATCCACCCCAAGTACATCTGTTAATGCCCCAGGTTTGTTATTGTGCGAAAGCTTGTAACTATGAAGAACAGTGTAACCCATTGCCCTGTATCTCTCCCCCCCCTAGTCTCAACTGAGAAAGAGCCAAACAAACCAGAGGGATGTATAGCCGACATGGATACTGAAGCAATCCTAGATCAACCAAGGCAGTATTTTGTCTTGGGGGACTCTATTGTTAAATACATAGACAAAATAGTCTGTAGGACAGACACAGAACATAGCTTGCCCATCATTTGGGGGGCTGGTATTAGGGATATTGGTAACATGACAAAAGATATCCTGAGCAATTCAGGCACTAACCCCCTCGTTCTAATCCATGCAGGAACCAATGATATATACTAACTGTGGAACAAATTTAAAAAAAAAAAAATGAGTTCATTAGTTTAGGACTTAGGTAACACTTTATCAAATATAGGCTGTGAAATACATTTCTCTGAGGTACTCCCAGTTCCAAGGGGTAACTATCCAAAAGAGAAGAAAGTAAAATCAGTAAATGAATGGTTGAGAAAGTGGACATTGCAAAATGGATTCTCTTCTGTGACTCATTGGTAATCATTTCATAATGATAATATACTGTTGTGTTGGGATGGACTGCATTTGGGCAAATGTGGGGCATATAAACTAGGAAAAACATTTAAAGCCTGACAAATTATGTTTTCAAACTAACCCAGTGGGGGACAAGAGTATACCAGTTCTAAACACAGCCAAATGAAAATCCACCAGTTATACAATACTAAACATAAATGCAAGAAGACTTGAGCAAGTAAAGCTTGCTGAAGTCTAGTTACACTTATTAAATAAAAAAGTTGATACAGCTTGTGTAACTGAAACTTGGTGGGATGACACTAGTAGCTGGTTGACTAACATCCCAGGATGGGTGCTGTCACAAACCCACTCAGCAGGTCAGCCCTCTACTCCCAAAGTGCCAACCTCCGAGAACAGTCTTGTTAACAGAAACAGAGTAACCCTCCTGTCTGTTTTGTGGGTTCAAATCTACCTTTGGTCTCAAGTCTTGGAGGGATTCAAACTGTGAACCTCTTGTTAGTGTACCCAATGTATAGGCTCAGATAATTCTGCTCTTTGGGGGTCCAGATATCTTTTGCCTATAGGCACCTAACCAGGCGTACAAAATGAACCCTTAAAAAACTATTAAAGACCTCGGAATAAATTCTTACCTTTTCCCAGTTTGGTAAAACCAGTAAGCTTTGTGTAGTGTCAGCTTTAACCATGTATGCTTCCCTTGTCAAGAAAAAGAAATTCAAAGGCATACCAAGTAGTTTCTAAAGTAGAGGTTTACTTCAAAATAGATAAAAAAAAAATGTAAATAAAGAACTATATATCACAAAACAGACAAATCACTTAAACAAAACAGGTTTAAAAGTGCAGACAAAATCTCCTACCACAGTACTCTTAGAATTGTCTTTTCTAAGGTATTCTTATCTCACAGTGATATAGATGTTTCTTTTTCAGAGTCCAAACATTTGTGTGTAAATGGAAAACAGAATACTGTTTAAAAACTGGCTTTGCCAACCACTTTGTGTGAGGTCTGCTAGCTCCTCCCTGTCAGAATATAAAAAATATATATCTGTGCAAAACAGGATGTCTTATCAAAGGTAAATTCTGTGATCTCAGCCAAACTCATTTTCTCATATGACTTTCTTTGATCTTATGATAAGCCTCCCCTTTCCAGGACATCAAAGGACTTGTGTCTCTCTGCCAGATCTCACGGAGGTGCAACATGCTTTTGTATTACCATGTGAATTTTACTGTTTCTTCTGAACGTTAAAAAAGTTTATGATCTATCTTGGCAGTTGGCAAGCTGCAGTTAGTCACATAAAAAGGAGATCCTAAATTTTAAGTCTCTTCTAGCCTGTAAATATATCTTGGCCTTCCAGGTAACACCTATTAGCTAAAACCTGGGAGGGGGTTGTCATTCCACAGACTGTCAGCATCTCTCATGAGACATTCAGTAAAACATTTTTATATTACAAAAAGCATAGGTTAATGAGAACCAGCTGTCCAAGTGTCACAGGTACCAGCTGTTTTATAAAAAAAGGTCTTACACAGCAGCACACACACCTACCTCCTCTTTTGTATCAAACCACATACAGTGCAGTGAACTTTTGTTAAACACACATGATGTCCAAATCGAAACATTATGACTTAATATTTATCCTGCAGACTCAGCCAAAATTATTTTAGGGATATGTTACAGACCCCCGTCCAGTGATGACTTAGACAATAATGCCTTATTACAAGAAATCAATATGGCAACTGATATGAGCGATATAATCGTTGCTGGGGACTTTAATGCTCCAAGTATCAGTTGGACATCCCTTAAAGGCAATACTATATTTGAAACAAAACCTCCTTGATACCCTGACCTCATGAGGGTGTGATCAGTTTACACTAAAACATACTAGACAGGAAAATAACTTGGATCTAATAATAACAAATGCCAATGAACATATTATCAACCTCAGAGTCAACGCACATTTGGGCACCAGTGATCATAATATAACTGAATGTACCTTGGTAGGTACAAAGACTAAAGTGATGGATACTGCAAAAACCCCTGATTACAGAAATACAGATTGGTCAAAAATGTATCAGCTCCTGGAGGAAATAAATTGGGAAATAATATTGAATGGATTGGACGTTGTGCAAATGTGAGGAAAAAAAACGCATTATTTATACATAGCTATAGACAGATACATTCCCCCGAGGGGAAAATACAACAAGAAGGGTCTCATTCACCCATGGTTTAAAAAAAAAAAAAAAAAAAGTAGAAAATATAAAGTTTTTCAAAAATTTAAAAAGAATTCAACTTCTCAGCAATTAATATACAGAAATGAACAAAGAAAATTAAAGAAATTGATAAGGAATGAAAAAAATGAAACTTGAACAAAAGTTAACCCAAAATAAAGACAGTAAAAGTTTTTGTGCATATATAAATAGCCAAAAACAGCCAACAAAATCACCTCATTAAGTATGGGAGTTGGGAGGCAGTATAGCACAGTGGTTTAAGGCTCTGAGCTGCAAATCTGGAGACCTGGGTTTGAATCCCACAGCCCCCACTTGCATACTGTGTGACCCTGAGCAAGTCACTTAACTTCCCTGTGCTCCCAGGTTGCACCTATAAACAAGCTTTCAGCTTAGTGTGTCTCACCTGGTTAAACAATTGGAAAAAAAGAAGTATGGCTGGAAAATTTTACAGATAATACAGCTATTGCCCAATGCTTTAAGTAATTTTGTTCTATCTTCAACAGTAAATCAGATAAACATGAATTGTGCATGGAAGGGGCTACACCTTAATAACTAAAAATGAAGTATTAAGTGAATTACAAAACATAAAATCTATATCTTCCCCTGGACCTGATAATGTAAGCCCACTGGTTCTAAAAACCCTTGCTGATGTTATAGCAAATCCACTAGCTATGCTTTTTAATAAATCCCTTTATACAGGGCGGTACCCAGGAGTTGGAAGCAGGCTTCTGTTGTCCCAATCCACAAAAAGGGGGACAAGTCAAAGATAACTAATTATAGGCCCAGTATTGACTTAACTCTGTATGTGGTAAACTCTTAGGAAGATTAATTAAAACAGAAATTAATAAGGATATTAAAACAAGGGTTCAAAAACAATACTCAGCATGGGTTTCAGAAAGGCCTTTCCTGTATAACCAACCATGTGACATTGTATGAGTTTGTTAGTGATCTTATGGACAAAGGCATACCAGTTGCCATTCTTCTAGATATAGGAAAAGCCTTCGACACTGTCCCCAAATGATCTATTAGTCAGCAAAATATCACTGATGGGTATAAATATATTGTTAGATGGCTTGCCAACTGGCTAACTGACTGCAGATAATTGGTTAGGATCAATGGTTCATGGTCTGATGTGGGTCTTGCTGCTAGTGGTGTGCTGCAGGGCTCTGTCCTTGACCCTGTGCTATTTGGACTGTACATCAGTGACATGGGATCAGGGCTAAGCAGTGTAGTGTCCAAATTTGCAGATGCTACAAAGGTTGGTGATGAAGTTGATTAGCTGGAGAAGCATCTTGTATTAAGCCATAATTTAAAACAAATAGAAGAATGGGGGTTAAACAACAAATGTTTATTGAATCCAAATGTACACTTATGCACATGGTCAGAAAAATCGGAGGTTTGACTACAAATTAAATGGTAAAACTCTGAAAAAGTCAAGTAAAGAGAAGGACCTTGGAATATGGGTTAATACAGATTTCTCATCAACCAGTCACAGTAGAACCATCTCACAAGTAACTACTAGATTACTGCATTCTATACATAAAACCTTTGAAACAAGGGACAGTACAAGTGTAATTAAATTATACAAGACTTGTGATACCCCATCTGGATTATGGATCACCAATCTGGAATCCTTATTTAAGGCGTGACATTAATCTTTAAAAAAAAAAAAAAAAGATCAATCAAAGGATTGAAATTTCTTGAATACCAGGCTAGGACTACATGACTAAAATTATTTACCCTGGAGACCTGACAAAAAAGGGGACCTATTGCTTCTTTATAAATCCTCAAAAAATCCTAGTTTAATGGCTGAATGTGTCATAAAACTTAATATAAACTCCTCTTGCACTGCTCTGATCTCATTCCTAGCCAGGTCATTTGCCCCTAGGTGGACAATGACATCCAGCTCCCTCCCTCGTGCAGCTGTAGCAGGAATGACACAATATGATTAAACTAATGCAGTCAGCCTTCAGTGTTGAACTGTCATGGAGAGATAGAATTTATGCAAATGATGGAACTCTGGCACTGACAGTTTCAAACTGCTGCCCTTAGTAACTGCTGCACTCTGAGTGCTCAGATTCTTTACTCCATCTGCCAGTTAAGATGCCTCTGAGAGATCGCCTCAGTTTTTTTGTTATTTGTTTTGCTTGATAAGTACCATATTTACTTCATTATTTTTAAATTGCTGCCCTTATAGTTTAGTTTAATATAGTGATTTGGGTTCATTTTACTTGTTTTTTGGTTCCTCATCGGTTACGTGGAACCGTGGGGAACCACTGTTTCAGAGGTTTTTACCTCATATTCTGATTGTATTTTACTGTTTATTTACAGTTCCTTTCAGAATCCATATAGTTTTGTGGTTTATTTTTATTTTACTTAGTTTGTGGTTCCTTTTCCTGTCAGGGACCCAATAAGCACTCTGTTCCATTTTGCATTTGGGAACCGATCACTTGGATTTTAAGTTAAATTTATCAGTTCAGGCAACCAATCACTTTGTGTAAAGGTAGTGGTTTAAAATTGAAATCCATGTCAGAGGTTCTGAAACCTAAGAAAAAGATGGGACCCACTGGTCATAAAAACTGTATTAGTTGTGGTCAGATAGTGGCCAAAGCAGACAGGCATGACCTGTGTATTTTATGCCTGGGTACTAGCCATATTTTCTCGAATTGTACCAGAAGACATTTTGCCAAAAAGTCTAAAGAAAAGAGCTAAGAAATTAGAAGAAATGGGAACTACTACTCCTTCTGAGGCTGTCCCATCCACCTCTTCTCTAAAAAAGATAAGGGCCAAGGAATCAGTGGACCCATAATCCACAGAAAAAATGGACACTGGTAGAACTAAAAGGCCTGTGGAACTGGCTAGCAAACCAGTTCCAACTAAGAAAAAACTCAAACCATGTTGCTGCACCTCCGGTCGAGAAGGCTAAGGAGCTCTTGGCAGACAAAACACACATTGCAAAGGCACTGCAGGTTCTGCAGACCCTACAAGCTGTGGTCCCGGTTCCCACACCAGTTTCTACCCCGGTTCCAGGGGTAGGAACCAGTGTATGTCTATGATAATCCAGAGGAGGGGGAACCCATTGAACCTGAGGTATCCCCTGAACAGGACTTCAGTTCCCCACCTAGAGGTCCAGAAGATTATACCTCACACTGCTCATTTGTAAAGCAAATGGTAGAGACACTGAATCTTCCAATCCAGGAGCTTGAGGAAGATGGAGAGGAAGCGGATTTCTTAGAATGATGGGGCTAGCACCAACAAAACATTTGATGCTCCCATGCATGAATCCCTAAGGAAAGCAGTGCTACACATTAAAAAAAAAATGCTACTGTCCCAGGGGTTGACAAAAAAGTTGATTAAAAAAAAATTATATATATATATGAACTTGACAGTGTCACAAACCCACTCCTGGGGTCAGGTCCACGAGCTCACAGTGCTCACCCCTAAGTGCAGTCCGTGATAGGGAGGTGGAAACAGGAATACCCTCCTTGTGTCCTCCCAGAGTGCTTGCTGAGTTCACAACTGAACACCTGCCATGAGGTCCCAGGGCTCCCTCTTTACTCTGGATAAGGGCGCAATACCAGTCTCGAGTCATGTAGCCAAATAAGTACCCTTCAAACAACATGAAGTCTTGCTATATTATAGACATTAGCAGTTTGATCCAGCTCTAGAACTGCCCCGGAGTGAAATGGTTAAAACCATTCCAAAATAGAATTTTGGCATGAGAGCAGCTCTATCTGTGTCATTTCAAACTTGAACTGTCAGATTCTTTACTCCGCCTCAGTGAACAGTCGCTCCGGAGATTTCTCCTTCTGCTCGGTTCATTTCTCGGTTTAAAAAGTGTTTTCTCGGTTGGATTTAACCGAGAATAGTTTTATTTTAACCGCAAACCGCTCGTTCAAGCTCTATCTGTGGTAACCGTAAGTAAATGAAGGTTTTGTCTGTGTGGAACTTGTAGTTATCGGTTCGGTTTTGAACCGATCAGTGGGTTTAAAACTCATTTAAAACTAAAAGTTACTATTTTAGAGTGCGGTTCCCAGTTCTTATCGGTTCTAAAAAATACGGATTTATTACGTTTTTTTCCAATACCCGTGACACGGTTAGGAACCGATAAGGGTGTCTTGCCTGGCACTGCCGTTAAAAGAGCAAGTTTTTGGTTAGGCTGGCATTATGTGAGAAACCCAAAAGAAAAACCAGGCCCACTGGGTTTCAACACTGTGATGTTTGTGGGGAAGTCTTTGCCAAGGCTGACCCACACACCACATGTGTTTATTGTCTGGGGTTTGACCACCTCCAGTCAGACTGCCAGGTATGTAAGAACTTCCCTGCAGCCACCCTGGAAAAAGATTGGGCAGGCTCAGGGCAGGAAGAGCAAAAAGTCCGCTGGCCAGGATGGCCAGCCTGGTTCGGTGCCAACCGAACCAGAGGAGTGCCTCTGACTAGGGCCAGACTTCCGGGCAAAGAAAAGCTGGTTCTGAGGAACCAATTCCAGTAAAGAAAACAAGAAAATCAGCAGGTCTGAGTCCAAAATTCCTTCTCCAACTGCTGCAGAGATAGCAAAGCCATACAAATTGTCCAGTCACTGTCTCAGGGTCCGTCCGAACCACCACTATCTGGTAAAGGTCGGTTCGTCCGGTCCCAGTGGTTCAGAGATTATGATATTGAGGAATTTTATGAACCAGAGGAGGGGAGGAGGATTATGAACAAGTATGAATGTGGCTGGGAAGGTCTGGGTGTGACCATTGAACCGACATCTCCCCAGACAGACCTTTTAGAATCTCCCCATGCTGTCTGAGTCCCCATCTCATTTTATGTTTTATCAAAGTTGCTGGAAACCTCCAGCTTTTTAGAAGAGGCTGTGGATGAGCAAGAGGAGCCTGATTTTGTAGAAATGATGGATATTCCAGAGTCTAGGAGATTGTCTATTCCTTTACATAAGTCTTTTAGGAAACAAACAATTAAAATTTTAAAAGCTCCTAATTCTGTGCCTCCTGTAGATAAAAAGATGGACAGAAGGTATACATTGTCAGGCCCTGATACAGAATTCCTTTCTCAGCAATGCAGTCATGTTGGGGTAGTTAAGGCTGCTGCCTGTGATAAAGCTAATATTCCCTTGGCTTCACATCCTCCTGACAAGGATTCCAGGAAGATTGATGCCATGGCAAAAAAAAAAACAGTATATGGCAGCCTCTCTGGGACTCAGGCAAGCAAATTATATGGCTTATGTAGCTAGGTATCAGAAATCTAGATGAGATACTGTTATGCAATTGGCCAAGCAGGCCCATGGCCAGCTGACTAGTGAACTAGAACAGGTGGCTGCTGATGGCATTGAAGCCTCTAAGGTTCAGTTTCATGCTGCTGTGGATGTTAATGATGTTTCCTCTAGGGTCATGGCCACATCTGTAGCTTTTAGGTTGGCCTGGCTCAGGTGTATTAGTTTGTCACAGGATATCCAGACTAAGGCTATGGATTTTCCTGTGGTGGGAAATTCTCTGTTTGGAGAGCAGACAGAGAATTACATGAAGAAGATGGATGAATATAGGACTACTACAAGAGTGCCCAGGCTAAGGAGCGGCAAGCCACTCCTCAAAGGCATGTCCCCAGGGGTAGGGGTAGGCCTTTTCACAGGCCTTTCTACCAGACTCAGGCCTCCTCTGCCTATGCTCAGAGGGGCTTCTTCAGAGGCAGGGGCAGAGAAGGGGTGGGCAGACCTGCTCCCACCCCCAGCCTAAAGCTCCTATAAACAGGCACCCTGATGGGGTGCCCAGGGCCGATTCTCCTGTACCAGTGGGGCAGGCTGGCTTACTTCAGTCAGAATTGGGCTCTTTAACCTCAGACAAGTGGGTTCTGGAAGTAGTAGTCGGGGTCTGGTTCTCAGCTTCAAAAAGTTTCCCAAGTTGAGAAGCAGACTTTTTCTACCTGCAAGTGCTTCAGAGACCCTCGCTCTGGAAACAGAGGTCTCATCCCTGTTAGTTCTCAGAGCAGTAGAAAGGGTTCCCTCCCTGCATCAGGGCAGGGGTCTGTATTCCAGATACTTCCTTACCCCAAAAAAGACAGGAGAATGGCGCCCATTTTAGATCTCAGATATCTGAACAAGCATCTTTTGAAACCAAAGTTCAAAATGGTAACTCTGGCAATGATTTACTTTCCTAAGGCCAGGGGACTGGCTAGCCTCCTGGACCTCAAGGATGCCTATTTCCATGTCCTAATCAGAAGATCCCATCGAAAGTACCTCAGATTCGAACTGCCCTCAGGTCATTACCAGTTCAGAGCAATGCCCTTCGGCCTTACCTCTGCTCCAAGGGTATTCACAAAGTGTCTAGCAGTGGCAGTGGCCCACTTAAGGAGGCAGAGGATTGCTGTTTTTTCCTATCTAGACGACTGGCTCATTGTAGGCCAGTCCCCAGAACAGGTAAAATCTCACCTGGAGGTCACCCAGCAGCTTCTCACCTCCCTGGGTTTTCTGCTAAACCTACCAAAGTCAGTTCTGGAACCAGTCCAGGTACTCACTTTTATAGGGGCAGAATTGGACACAAAGCTAGCCAGAGCCTTTCTTCCCCCAGAAAGGGTAAGGAATTTAGTGGCTCTGGCCTCCTCCTTCACTCTGCAGGTTTCTCACCAGCAAGACACTTTCTGCAGCTCCTGGGACACATGGCTGCATCCACAGCTGTTGTGCAGGGAGCCAGATTTCAGATGAGAGACATTCAGTTTCACTTGAGAACCTTTTGGTCTCAGAGAAGAGACCCCCTTTCCAAGTTGGTCCCAGTGACTCGAACCTTGATCCTAGCTCTCCAGTGGTGGCAGGATCAGAGCAATTTAAGAGAGGGGGGTCCCTTCATTTCCCCTTCTCATGACTTGACTCTCACTACAGATGCTTCCCTTCTGGGTTGGGGAGCCCACATGGGCGACCTTTCCACTCAGGGAGTCTGGTCCCCCCAGGAATCTCTGCTCCACATCAATTTGCTGGAACTCAGAGCTGTCTTTTTAGCTCTTCAAGCTTTTTCTGCATCTGTCCACAACAAGGTGATACAAGTCAGAACAGACAACACCACAACAATGTGGTACATCAACAAACGGGGCACTCGGTCTTCGGCCTTGTGCACCAAGGCAATGAAGTTGTGGTCTCTGGCCTATTCCCTGAACACTTCCTCATAGCAGTTCATCTTCCAGGGAAGGACAATGTCCTAGCAGATGCCCTCAGCAGGATTTCCCAGAGCCATCACGAATGGTCCCTGGATCCTCAAGTGCTGGGGATAGTTTTTGCCAGGTGGGGCATCCCTCAGATAGATCTTTTGCAGCCCCAGACAATCACAAACTTCCTCTGTTCTGTTGCAGGCCTCCAGTGCTGGGCTCAGTTCCCTGGATGCCCTTCTTCTGGATTGGGAGGGAAGTTCCTCTATGCTTTCCCTTCCTCTCCTGTTCAAAGTACTAGTCAAAATCAGATCTCAGCCTTGCAGGGTGATTCTGATTGCCCTGGATTGGGCCAGGCAGCCCTGGTACCTCTCCTTCTGTCTCTGACAGTCCATCTTCCCTGTGCCTCCCCAGGAATCACAATCTGTTGACTTGTGCCCAGGGAAGGGTTTGGTATCCGATCTCAAATCCCTCAACCTCAAGGCCTGGCTCTTGAGGAGTTAGAGTTTGCTGATTTACACCTCTCTCAGGGTGTTCTTGAGATCCTAAAGGCTTCCAGAAAGCCTTCCACTAGGCTACTTATAGTTCTAAATGGAAAGGTTTTCCATTTGGTGTGCTGGAAAAATATTTCCCAGAATCTGCTGAATTGCCCATTTTGTTAGATTACATGGTACATCTTAATTCTTGGGTCTCAGACCAGCTACCTTGAGCGTTCATTTGGCAGCTGTGTCTGCTTTTGTGTCAGCAGGAAAGTCATCCCTCTTTCCTCTCATCCTGTGTTTTCCAAGTTTTTTAGGATTACTCCATACTAATCCTCCTTTTCGAACCGCCCCTGCTTGGGACTCTAATGTTTGCATTGCCCAGTTAATGCAACCCCCTTTGAACCTCTGTCTTCTGCAGAGCTTAAGTTCCTAACTTGGAAAACTGTTTTTCTAGTGGCTATCACTTCTGCCAGACGCATAAGTGAATTGCAAGCCTTGTCAGTGGAGACTGACTTTATTTCTTTCCACAGGGATAAGGTAGTCCTTAGGACTAATAGGAAGTTTTTGCCTAAGGTGGTTTCAGATTTCCATCTTAATCAATCTATCTCCCTTCCAGTATTTTTCACTGATCACTCCTTTTCAGGTGAGAGGAGGTTGCACAGCCTGGATGTTAAGAGAGCTCTTAGTTATTATATAGAGCGTACCAAAGGTCACAGGTTCGAATCCCTCCAACTTTTCCTTACCTATGGTGAAGTTGGGAAAGGCAAACCTGCCACTAAGAGATCAATAGCCAGGTGGATTGTCTCTTGTATCCAATTTTGTTATCAGAAAGTGGGCAGACCCCGGTTTGAGGGCTCATTCTACCAGGGTACAAGTGCTCTCTAGCTGCTGCCAGAGATATCCCTTTATTAGAGATTTGCCAGGCTGCTACTTGGAAATGGTACACACCTTTACCAAGCATTACTCCCTGGATGTCCAGGCCAGGAGAGATGCCGGTTTGACACAGCTGTTCTTCAGAGCCTATTCCCTAAGTAGGTTCTGTCCTCCTCCATGGAGGTACTGCAGTATTTCTGTTAATGTCTATAATATAGCAAGACTTCATGTTGTTTGAAGAAAAATTACTCACCTTAGTAATGTTGTTTCTTCTAATGGAGTCTTGCTATATTATAGACCACCCCCAACCTGCCCCTCTCAGAACCTCTACTTGGTGGGGTGCGGGCAACTTAGTGTGGGCACTACTTATGCCCTGTTAGCATTTTGTCCCCTTTGGGACTTTGGGGGTGTGTATGTGTACGCATGTGTGTGTTTTATTATACTTCTGTTCCATTTTCATATTATTAGAATGGTGTTAGTATTTCTGGTCCCCTGACTTGAGTCTTGGGTGTTGGGACCATCAATGGTTGTTATTATTTAGGTAGCCATTTGGCTAGTGTAAGTTACAGCTTCCAAACAGACCTTAGTGAGTTTGGCTCGTAAAGATCTGACAGTTCAAGTTTGAAATGACACAGAGCTGCTCTCGTGCCAAAATTCTATTTTGGAATGGTTTTAACCATTTCACTCCGGGGCAGTTCTAGAGCTGGATCAAACTGCTAATGTCTATAATATAGCAAGACTCCATTAGAAGAAACAACATTACTAAGGTGAGTAATTTTTTCTTCTTCTTGGTTGTTGCACAAAGGGGGAAGATTCAGGTGTTACGATCTCTTTGGGGTAGCCTTGTAAACCTAATTTTGTCTTCTCCTACAGGGCATGTAATAACATGGTTCAAATCCCCACAGACTGTTCCCTGAGAGTTTTGTATTCTCCCTATCTTTACCCACAGACTCTTCCCTGAGACTTTTGTATTCTCCCTATCTTTACCCAGATTTCTCTTTACAGATCCTTGTTTGATTGGTAGCTTATGGTGGCACCCCTTAGCAATAACCGTTTGATCACATATTATTACTAAACACCCAACAATCTTACACAATTTAAAAATCTCATTCAGGCAGGTTTCTTAAAAACAAATATTTTTGCTAAATACTTAAGTATTTATCATACAGTTACAACTAAAAGATTTAGAAATTTGGTCACAGAATAACACAAAAGTGGACATGTAAAAATTGCACTATAACTTTTATCTAATTTCTACCTTAAGTTCATAGTGAATTGAAGTCCAGAAGAATAAGTGAAGTCTGAAAAATAATTTCCTTCTTTTTAGCCACTGTCTTTCAGTGTTGGCTGGCAGTTTGTTTGATGTCTTTGTCAGGAAGTGTGTCAGAATGTCCTGATCTGAGGGCTTATATAGGCATGGCCATCCCAGTCTGTGGATAGCTGTTGGCCTTATCATTTTAGGCCAGCAGGGATCTCCCTTGCTCTGTCCAAGACTTTGAGGGAATTATTATTATTTCCTTATTTAGGTTCTCATATCATCACTTCCTGGTACATTAACATTTCAGAATTAGTGCCTTTGAAGTCCCCCTTCCCTACAAGATAACACTTGTAAGACAGTTCACACCAGCCTGTTAGGAATGGTTATTTCCCAACTTACGTTGACATTATCACTCGAATGGTGGCTTAGACCCACAGCTCCCGACCCACTTGACGATCAATGCTCTTTTTTTAAGACAGCCTTCCTGGGAAAAAAGAGACAAAATGCCATCTAAAAAACAAAGGAGGTTGCAAGACTGACCAGGACCTGGGCAGAAACAGCAGTAACTTAGGTGGATGGTGCAGGATTAAGTCCAGTATACTCTCAGGGCAGTGACTGCTCCTCGCCAGCTAGTGGCCAAGCCTCAGGAGTTGATACTGACACTGAAAAAGAAACTTACCCGCTCCCGCTTTCTGATTATAATTAGTGAAATAAAGCATTTCTGCTCAGAAACGCAGCAAGAGTTTTGAAGCCATAACTCCAAACTGACGGCAGTAGAGAACCACATACAAGACGTGGAGGAGTGGATTTCTCAGAAGATTCAATGGCACAACTATACCACGCAGTCGACTACTTACTAGACCAGCAGGAGATTCTCCACCCGAAGTGCCAAGATCTGGAATCCTGTTCGAGGAGAGACAATTTAAGAATATACCGGCTTCCAGAGGGTACTGAGATGGGCCAAATGACAGACTTTATAGAGGACTTACTAAAACATGTTGTCCCACTGCCTGCAACCTTCCAATTCAGAATCAAATGGGCCCATCGAGCTTTGACACCTCCCCCAACTGACCCAGCCGCCAGGGCCCGTTCAATAGTGGCTAAACTTTCCAGTTATAAAGATAAGGAGACAGTCCTCAGAGCTGCATGGACAGCCAAAGAGATCAACTACAACGTGGCTCGCCTCCTGTTTGACCAGGACTACCCACCAGAGATAATGCAGAGGAGACTTGAGTATGGAGGAATACTACAGATTTAAAAACTGTACCAGATCTGCTTCTTAACACCATTCCTAGCTCTGCTGAAAATGTTTTGGATGACTGGGGCTGAGATATACCATTCCCCCAAAGAAGCTAAGGAAGCCTTGCTCGCCCATGGTATCCACGACTTCCTGGACACAATGAACATCCAGAAGCCACAACCGCAGCGGCAGAGAGGTAGGCCCGGTGCACTGCAGCATTTTGCACTAGTGGAAAAACGACCAATCTGCACCACTGTGGCAGATATTAGAAAGCTGCTCAATGAATCTAAAATGAAATGCCAAATCAAGAAATCTGATCAGTCTACAACCCGAATATGCTACTAAGGCACAGGCCATTTTAACATTTCTCATCTGACTAATCTTATCTGTCCTATGTCTACCCAGGTACTGTACTAACTGCTAATTTCTGTGCTGATTGCTAAAGACTTCATACTCGGCTTCCAAGCAGTATTTATCTGGAACTATTCTGTTTCTGAACAGTAGCCTTTTTTTTTTTTTGGTTTACTTTGAAAGATCGGTTGGGCTAATGAACATGTAGAACTGGCAACAACCCTACAATAATTTTTACATATTGCTGATCTGCAGGGGAAACGCATGCTCTACGAGTTTACTTTGATGATACTCTACTCAAAGGGCAAGGTTTGAGACTTTTATATCCCCAATACTGGCAGAATTTACTTTGTCCTTCAGAGTTGGAGTGATATTCCTGTGTTTCCACCCGCAAGGCAACCAATTTTATTATACTTCGACGAAGAAGTAGTAATATCATAGTTGGGACAATATAGTATCAGTCTGAGCTCTTGTAAATCAAATATGTACTTTATTCAAAGAACTCTATGTTAACAGGGAAAAACTTTTATTTAGTACTCCGCTTCAGTTGCAGGAGAAGTTGCAGAAAGGCTTATGTTTAATTTGAATTATTGAAATGACCAGGTAGGGGGGAGGAGAGAAATACTGATTACACCATCAGTCAGAATGGAGAGTATCAGTCAAGGGTAGATGACCAGAATACTGTCATTGATTTGGGTGATGATGTATGTCACCTTGTATGGCATACTGTGGACAGGTTACCACAGTAGGAAGGGCCTAATGGTTCTAACCATTGCCTACCCTCTAGACCGTGTCCCAATGTCCACCTTAAGAGGTTCGTGATCATATAAAGGGCAATTCTCTGGGCCCCTCTGTGTTGGAAGTAACCTAAAATCTTCCCACGTTTCACAGGATTGTTGGTCTTATTTGTTTGTTCACTGTTCTATATTTTTTAAATGTTACATGTTTTGGGTCAGTATTACTCTACATGCCAGGCTGGGACACTCATCTGAAACCTTTTTCCAATGTTGAGGAAGACAGGATTGTTTTTCTATACCACACTTTACCTTGCAAGGGATTAATCACTGTGGCAGCATTGTTGGACTAAGAGGATATGGGAACAATACCCTATATGGGAGAGAACTGAGGAAAGAAGTTGCTGAGTCCATGTGTGTTGGGGGGAAGGACCCCGGGACAGTAGCACTGCTATGGACAACTAAAAGTAGATTTAACTGGTAAAAATGGCTCCCAACTCAAAATTGGTAATTTCTTCCCAGATTGTAAATGGGCTCAATAACCCAATCAAAAGATAGAAAGTTCTCCCCCTGCTCAAATGGTAAAAAGCCCTCATTTATCTTAATTCAAGAAACGCCTCTTGACCAGCAAAAGCATCAGAAGTTGAGAAAATCTGTTTTTTCCCAGGTAATCACCTCTTCATATGGGGGGGCAAATGAAGAGGGGTAGTGATTCTCATCCCCCCCCACCTCTCCATATCACATCACTTTGACCTACACAGACTCTGAGGGATATCTGGCCATTGTGATGGGCATCTTTGAGGGGGGGCTCTGCTGACCCTGGCTAGTCTGTATGTCCCCCCGGGGACAGATGCCACAGTGTGTATGTTACTACAAAAAATCATGGAACATCAACAGAGAGTCTACTGGTGGGAGGGGATCATAATATGGATGACAGAGATACCACCAACCTCAGGCCCTCGAAGTGCTCAGCTGCACAGAAAATGACTCTGAGATACATGAGGGAAATGGGATGGGTGGATATATAGCATTTCCTGAACCCTTCCAAGAGAATGTATATGCACTATTCAGCCCCACATAAGGTATATACTCGAATAAGTCTGTGTCATGTCTCAAAGGAGCATGCCCATCTCCTTAACAGATGTGACATTCTCCCTTTTGTACCCTTGGACCACGCTCAACTTCTTCTCACTTTAAATTGGGTTTCGGAGTGCAAGTCCACCTTATGGTGCTTTAACAATTTCTGTTTGAACACAAAAGAATTCCAAGAAATGATAAAAACTAGAATCCCACAAATATTAGCAGAGACTCCTATGAGGTGAGTTCCACAACCCTCTGGGACACATTGAAGGTGGTATTACAGGGAGATATTGTAAGTTTTGCCTCTCATTACCAGAAGGAACAGACAACTAAATTAAACATGCTTCAACAGCAATTACTTGATTTACAACAGCAACATACTGCGGGAGACAAATCAATTTACCCTTTATTAGAAGCTACAAAACAACAAGTACAACATCTGGATATTAAAACTGAACAGGCCTTACAGCACCTGAAACAAAATTATTACAAGGGTAGTCCAAGGGTCACTCGAATATTGGTGCACAGATTAAGACAGCAAGTGACACAGAATACAATAACCCAAATTCACTCTCAGCAAATGGGGGGCTCAGTAAGATTCCCTCAGAAATTTCAGAGACATTTAGATGCTATTATAATACATTATACACCCCAGAAACCCCCATAATCCTTAAGCCATCTCCCAATTCCTAGCAAATCTAAGATTCCCACAATTTACCAAGGAGCAAAGAGGTGGGCTAGAGGCCCCTATCACACAGGTAGAATTGGAGGGAGTTGTAAGGAACCTAAAATTGGGGAAATCCCCAGGACCAGATGGTTTTACGGGAGAATTTTATAAAACTGTTAAAGAATCCTTGCTGCTCACCCTGCAGAGGGCTTGTCAGCGGTTCTGGAAGGGGAACCTATTCCCCCATCCTAGAGATATGCTGTAATTTCCAATATACCTAAGCCAGGAAAGGACTCCAGTTTGTGTAGTTCATATCACCCTATTTCTGTTTTAAACAAGGGCCCCCATATTCAGAATTGCACCTGGCAATGGCTCATGTGATGGCGCAGCGTAACTGAGTTGCACTGGAGCAACACAGGGATATATACGAAAGAGATGAGCAATGGTGCATCTCCTCTGAATATATCAGGTAATGCGCACTGCGCCAATACAGTGCGCTGGCACATCCCCCCCCAGACAGGGTTGAATACCAGGAATGGGAACTGCACCAGCACAACATAGTTATGCTGTGCACAAATTCCTGATATTCAGCCAGCAGCATGCAAATGGGGCCATAATGTATGCAAGGCACAAATGGGGCCATTAGCATGTCATTATGGCCCCATTTGCATGAATTGTGCAGGGCTGGCCAGCGAAATGTGCACACAGCAAGTGGTGCTGCCAGATGGGGGTCTAGTGGCACCCCCCTCCCTCCCCATGGCCCAATCACCGAAAAATAACTGTGTACATACTCCCTGGTAATCTAGTGGTTCTCCCACCTCTCCCGATGCTCCAATTGCCATAAAATAACTGTTTACATATTCCCCGGTAGTCTAGTGGTCCCCCAACCGCTCCCGATGCTCCGATTGCTGTAAAATAACTGTTTACATATTCCCTGGTAGTCTAGTGGCCCTCCCACCCCTCCCAATGCTCTGATCACCATAAAATAAACTATTTGAATGTCCCTGGTAATCTAGTGTTCCTCCCACCCCTCCACGGATACTGTGAAACAAAATTTCCTTTTCAGTGGGGCATTTCACACTTAAAATACTTGGGGGTGCAACTCACGATAAGCTCAGCACATCTATGCTAACAGAACTACACCACATTACTTAGACAGTTTACATTAGATTTAGAAAAATGGAATACTATTCCACTACCTTTAAGACTGAGGGTATAGGCGATTCATATGAACCTGCTCCCCAGATTCCTATACTTGGCACAATCACTTCCCATTCCCCCCCACCATCCTTCTTTAAAGAGATAAACAAAAAGATATCTCGATATATATGGAATTCTCAACCTCCTAGGGTAAAATTCACAACCTTTCAGCTTCCATCCAGGGCAGAAGGGTTGGCATTGCCGTGCCTGTGTAACTATTATGTAGCTTCCTAGATCAGGATAATCTTCTTATGGCTTCATCACTCTTACATTGAAAAATAGAGTGAACTTGGAAAATTAGAGTAAGACTTGACTAATCTAGAAAAAAATCTCCTTAGTCAACCCCTAATACCACTTGATCAGATAACAAATAATCTACATATTAAAATATACTGTTGTGTTGGAGAGCACTCTGGACTTCCAGACAGTTTGCCCCGTACAAACATTTAATGTATTCCCTGCCGTACCTTCAGTCCTTCTGTTAGGTATGGGTCCCGACGATCTGCTGACCCTCACACACACACCAATGACATCCTTATTGTTTATTATATACCTGCAGTATTGCACTGACATACAGATGAGAGATATCCACCATATAAGTGTCGGATATCAGAGATCATGCTTGCCAGAGATACGTGTGTGTGTGTGTGTGTATATATATATATATATATATATATATATTCATTTACTTATGTTTCTTATATTTATTTTATTTATTAGCTTTTGGTAACTGGGTAAGCATACTAGGCAAGCTGCCTGTTTTCAGACACGACCCAGGAGAGTACAAGTCCGTAACAGAAGGGATGCATAGGGAGGGGCATCACAAGTAGAAAAAGTGAAGTGGTTATCCCTCTATACAGACAGTTGGTGAGACCCCATCTGGAGTACTGCATGCAGTTTTGGAGACCTCATCTATGCAAGGACATAGGATGGAAGCAGTCCAGAGGAGGGCAACTAAAATGGTGCAGGGTCTACATCAGAAACCATATGAAGAGAAACTGAGAGAGCTTAATATGTATACCCTTGATGAAAGGAGGGACGGGGGACATGATAGAAACTTTTAAGTACCTCAAGGGAATCAAAAATTCCAAGAGGGTAGCATCTTTCAGAAAAAGATGTGTAAGAACAAGGGCACAATTTAAAGTTAGAGGGGACGGCTCAGGGTAATGTGAAATTCTTTTCACGGAGAGAGTGGTGGACGCATGGAACCGCCTTCCTGGAGAGGTTGTGGGGTCTAAAACCGTGGGGAATTCAAACATGCATGGGACAGACATAAGGCAATTATAGTGGGGGGTTGCAGGAAGTAGGCTGTTGGTTAACTAGAATCTGCAGCTTATCCAATAGGTAGGGAAATGGGCAGACTGGGTGGGCCAAGTGGTCCTTCAAACAACATGAAGTCTTGCTATATTATGACATATGCAGTGAGTCCCAACCTTCAAACTGCTCCGGAGGTGAAAGAGTTAACTTTCCATGCCAGGCATGGAACTTTGAGCGCGAGCTCGGTTGAAAACTGTCTGTTGTTCTTCAAACTCAAACTGTCAGATTCTTTACTCCGCCTCACTGAACAGTCGCTCCAGAGATTTCTCCTTCTGCTCGGTTCATTTTGTCGGTTAAAGTATTAAGTTTTCGGTTTTTTAACTGAATTTAAACCGCAACCGGTCGGTTCAAGCTCTGTCTGTGGTACCGTAAGTACTAGATAGGGTTTACATTATTTTCTGTGTGGAACTTGTAACCGGTATTATCGGTTCAGTTTGAACCGATCAGGTTGTTGTAAAATTCATTAAATCTGTCTTTTAGAGTGCAGTTCCCGGTTCTTATCGGTTCTAAAAAAAACGGATTTCATTACATTTTTTTCCACGACCCGTGACACGGTTGGGAACCAATAAGAGGGTCTTGCTTGGCAGATTGCCATAAACGGGCAAGTTTTGGTTAGGCTGGCACTATGTCTTAGAAACCCAAAAGAAAAACCGGGCCCACTGGGTTTCAACACTGCAGTGTTTGTGGGGAAGCCTTTGCCAAGGCTGACCCCCACACCACCTGTGTTTATTGTCTGGGGTTTGACCACCTCAATGCAGACTAGCAGATTTGCAAAAATTTTCCTGCAGCTACCCTGGATAAGAGAGTTGGTAGGATCAGGGAAAGAGAGGCCAAGAAGTCCGCTGACCCAGATGGCCAGCCCAGTTCGGTTGTAACCGAACCCGAGGGAGTGCTCTCTGACCAGGGCGAGACTTCCTCAGGCAAAAGGAGAGCCGACTCGGAGGAGTCGGTTCCAGCAAAAAGGACTTGAAAATCAGCAGGTGTGGAGCCAAAATTTCCATCTCCAACCGCTGAAGAAATAGCCGAAGCGATTAAAATTGTCCAGTCGCTTTCCCCGGTTCCAACCGAACCGGCACCATCAGGTAAGCGTACGGTTCTATCGGCTCCACCGGTTCAAGAATATGATTTAGAGGAATTTTATGAACCAGAGGAGGGGGAAGAGGAGTATGAGGAGAGTGAATGTGGATTTGAAAGTCTGGATGTGCCCATTGAACCGGACATCTCCCCAGACAGACCTTCAGGAGCCTCCTAGGCTTTCTGAGTCCCCTTCTCATTTTATGTTTTATAAAAAAGTGGCTGAAACCCTCCAGCTCCCTATGGAGGAAGCTGTGGATGATCAAGAGGAGCCTGACTATGTAGAAATGATGGCTATCCCAGAGTCTAGGAGATTGTCTATTCCTTTGCATAAATCTTTTGGGAAACAGTAAAAATTTTAAAAACTCCTCACACTATACCTCCTGTGGATAAAAGAATGGACAAGAGGTACACATTGTCAGGCTCTGGTACAGAGTTCCTTACACAACAATGCAGCCATGTTGGGGTAGTGCAGGCTGCAGCCTGTGACAAGGCAAATATTCCCTTGGCCTCACACCCCCCTGACAAGGACTCCAGGAGGATTGATGCCATGGCAAAGAAACAGTACATGGCAGCATCTTTGGGACTCAGACAGGCAAATTATATGGCTTATGTTGCTAGATATCAGAAATCCAGATGGGATACTGTTATGGCTCTAGCAAAACAGGTCCCTGGCCAGCTTGCCAAGGAGCTGGAGCAGGTGGCTGCTGATGGTATTAGGGCATCAAGGTGCAATTCCATGCTGCAGTGGACTCTAATGATGTGTCATCAAGAGTCATGGCTACATCTGTGGCACTTCACAGAATGGCTTGGCTCAGATGTACTAGCCTGTCTGGGATACCCAGACTAAAGCCATGGATTTTCCTGTTGTGGGTAATTCTCTGTTTGGGGAGCAGACAGAGAATTACATGAAGAAAATGGATGAGTATAGGACCACCTATAGGAGTGCACAGGCCAAGGAAAGGCAGGCCACTCCTCAAAGGCAGCCTTCCAGGGGCAGGGGCAGACCTTTTCATAGGCCTTTTTACCAAGCCCAGGCCTCCTCTTCAGCTTATGCCCAGAGGGGGTTCTTTAGAGGGAGAGGCAGACGGGGTACAAGCAGATCTGCTTCCACCCCTCAGCCTAAAGCCCCTGCCAAGCAGGCACCCTGATGGTGTGGCCAGGGCCAATTCTCCACTACCTGTAGGGGGCAGGCTGGCTTACTTTGTCCAGGACTGGAAGTCTTTAACATCAGACAAGTGGGTTCTGGAAGTAGTTAGCAAGGGACTGGTTCTCAGCTTCAAAAAATTTCCAAAGATAAGAACCAGGTCCTTTCCACCTGCAAATCCATCAGAGGCACTTGCCCTAGAAACAGAAGTTTCTACCCTCCTGGCTCTCAGAGCTGTGGAAAGGGTTCCACCCCTACACCAGGGCAAAGGGTTGTACTCCAGGTACTTCCTTACCCCCAAAAAAACAGGAAAATGGCAGCCCATCCTGGATCTCAGATACCTAAACAAGCACCTTTTAAAACCAAAATTCAAAATGGTGACTCTGGGAATTATTTTACCCTCTCTAAGGCCAGGGGACTGGCTAGCGTCCCTGGACCTCAAGGATGCCTACTTCCATGTTCTTATCAGAAGCTCCCATCGAAAGTACCTGATTCGAACTGCCCTCAGGCCATTACCAGTTCAGAGCAATGCCCTTGGCCTCACCTCTGCCCCGAGGGTATTCACAAAATGCCTGGCAGTAGCAGTTGCCCACTTAAGAAGGCAAAAGATTGCCATTTTTCCTTACCTGGATGACTGGCTCATAGTAGGCCAGTCTCCAGAACAAGTCAAACTACACCTTCAGGTAGCTCAGCAGCTGCTCACATCTCTAGGTTTCCTTCTCAGTCTTCCAAAGTCAGTTCTAGAGCCTGTCCAGCTTCTCACCTTCATAGGTGCAGAACTGAACCCAAAAGAGGCCAGAGCCTTCCTTCCTCTGGAAAGAGCAAGGACCCTGGTCTCTGGCCTCCTCTTTCACCCTGCAGGTCTCTCGACCAGCAAGGCATTTTCTGCAGCTCCTGGAGCACATGGCTGCTTCTACAGCAGTAGTGCAGGGAGCAAGATTTCAGATGAGGGACATCCAGTTCCACTTGAGAGCCTTTTGGTCTCAAAGGAGAGACCCTCTGACCAAATTGATCCCAGTGACTCGAACCCTGATCCAAGCCCTTCAGTGGTGGCAGGACCAGAGCAATCTGAGACAGGGGGTCCCCTTCACCCCTCAGTCTCACTCCTTAATCCTTACTACAGATGCATCCCTCTTGGGGTGGGGAGCTCACATGGGCGAACTCACTACCCAGGGATTGTGGTCCCCTCAGGAATCTCTGCTCCACATCAATCTGTTGGAACTCAGAGCAGTTTTTCTAGCACTTCAAGTTTTTCCACCTCTGTTCAGAACAAAGTTGTACAGATCAGAACAGACAACACCACTACAATGTGGTACATCAACAAGCAAGGAGGCACTCGGTCTACGGCCTTGTGCACTGAAGCAATGAAGTTGTGGTCTCTGGTGTATTCCCTGAACACCTCCCTTACGGCAGTTCACCTCCCAGGCAAGGACAATGTCCTGGCAGATGCTCTCAGCAGGATTTCCCAGGGCCATCACGAATGGTCACTGGATCCCCTAGTATTGGAGGTAGTATTTGCCAGATGGGGCACCCCGCAGATAGATCTTTTTGCAGCCCCAGACAATCACCAACTTCCCCTTTTTTGCTGCAGGCCCCCAGTGTTGGGCTCAGTCCCTCTGGATGCCTTCCTTCTCAGTTGGGAAGGGAAGTTTCTCTATGCTTTCCCCCTTCCTCTTCTGTTCAAGGTTCTAGTCAAAATCAGATCTCAACCTGCAAGATGATCCTGATTGCCCAGATTGGGCCAGACAGCCCTGGTACCCACTCCTTATGTCCTTAGCAGTCCACCTTCCCTGTGTCTTCCCAGGAATCACAACCTGTTAATCTGTGCTCAGGGAGGGTTTGAGTACTCAATCTCAAATCTCTCATCTCAAGGCCTGGCTCTTGAAGAGTTAGAGTTTGCTGACCTACACTCTCCCAAGGTGTATTGGATATATTGAAGGCTTCAGGAAGCCTTCCACCAGGAAGTTCTTATAATTCCAAATGGAAGAGATTTTCCATTTGGTGCTCTGTAACATATTTCCCAGAGTCTGCTGACTTACCCACAGTCCTGGATTATATGGTGCATTTGAATACTTTGGGGCTGAGACCAGCTACCCTAAAAGTGCACCTGGCAGCCGTGTCTGCTTTCTTATCAGCAGGTAAACCCTCTTCTCTTTCGGCTCATCCTGTATTCTACAAGTTTTTCAAGGGTTGCTTCACACCAACCCTCCATTCAGGGACCCTGCCCCTGCCTGGGATCTTAATATTTGCATTGCTCAGCTTATGCAACCCCCTTTTGAGCCCTTGTCTTCAGCAGAGCTTAAGTACTTGACTTGGAAAACTGTGTTTTTGGTAGCTATCACTTCTGCCAGGCGCATAAGTGAATTACAAGCATTGTCAGTGGAGCCTGATTTTATCTCCTTTCATAGAGATAAGGTGGTCCTCAGGACTAATAGAAAGTTCTTGCCTAAGGTGGTTTCAGACTTCCACCTTAATCAATCTATGTCTCTCCCTGTGTACTTCACTGACCATTCCTCCTCTGGCGAGAGGAGACTGCACAGTTTAGATGTCAAAAGAGCCCTTAGTTACTACATAGAACATACCAAGGGTCACAGGTTTGACTCCCTCCAACTGTTCCTCACTTATGGTGAGGTTGGTAAAGGGAAACCTGCCACTAAAAGATCCATTGCCAGGTGGATTGTCTCTTGTATCCAATTTTGCTATGAAAAACTGGGTAAGGTTCCTCCCTCAGGCCTAAGGGCTCACTCTACCAGAGGTACAGCTGCTTCTCTGGCTGCTGCCAGGGACATCCCTATCCTAGAGATATGTCAAGCAGCTACCTGGAAAACAGTTCACACTTTTACCAAACTTCTCCCTGGACATCCAGGCTAGGAGTGATGCTCGGTTTAACTGGCTATGTAACTTCAGAGCCTATTTCCTAAGTAGGTTCTGTCCCTCCTCATGGAGGTACTGCTGTGTAGTCTGCGATATGTCATAATATAGCAAGACTTCATGTTGTTTGAAGAAAAAATTACTCACCTTAGTAATGTTGTTTCTTCTAATGAGTCTTGCTATATTATGACCTCCTGCCTGCCCTCTCAGAACCTCTACTTTTGGGATGTGGGTGGGCAGTGCAGTGTTGGCACTTAGTAGATGCCCACCTTTTTTCACCCCTCCTTTTTGGGGTGTTTGGGTGTTATGTTTTTATTTTTGGATCCCCTGACTTGAGTCTTTGTTTTGGGACCAAGAAAAATGTGTTCTTATATTTAGTAGCCAGTTGGCTAGTGTAGGTTTATGGCTTCCACACAGAACCTTAGTGAGTTTTGCTCGTAAAGATCTGACAGTTTGAGTTTGAAGAACAACAGACAGAGTTTTCAACTGAGTTCGCGCTCAAAGTTCCATGCCTGGCATGGAAAGTTAACTCTTTCACCTCCGGAGCAGTTTGAAGGTTGGGACTCACTGCATATGTCATAATATAGCAAGACTCCATTAGAAGAAACAACATTACTAAGGTGAGTAATTTTTTCTTATCTGCCGTCAAAGTCTATGTTTCTATGTTTCTAAGTCAATCAATACATTGCAGTACATACAGAGATAACAGCATCTTTACATAGGAACAATTACATATGGAGATAACAGCAGCTTGCAGAGGTTCAGAGTTACATATCATATAAGTGACAGCTGTAGGGCATAATATATACAACAGCAAAACAGGGGTACAAGGTAAGTCAGAACCTAATTGACAGTAGTAAAACAATCTATATTCAAGGTAACCAGAAGGAATGAACCAAAACAGCAGGCAAAGTTGGGACAGTAAGGTATAGAAAGGGCAAGCAAGAGAGGTGACATTAGTAGGACAGCAAGGAGGTGGGGACGCAAACAGAAAAGAGTATTCTCATATTATATTAATTTTATGTATGCTTCTTACTCATCATTACCAAAGTATTATTTTGCTATAACAATGCTAACTAGTGGGTCTGTAACACCGCTGCTGTCTCATAATTGACCTCGTTTATGTTTCACATGTATTTCTGCATTTTCTTCATTTCTAAGCTTATAGCTGACAACACATTTTCTTTGTTCTAAGTTTTTTGCTAATTCTACGTTTTTCCTATGTAAGATTACCACAAGGGAGCTACCTTATTATTACTTTTCAGCCAATAACACTTCTAAGAGCTGTGCCTCTTATCGATAGTATTAATAACTGTTGTTCAGCCTCCCCCTCGGAGAGACGAGATGAACCAGTAGGTCTGAGGGAAGGCCTGGCTCCCCTGTAATTGTATCACTTGTACTTGTGTGAGTATTGCCTGTAATACACCTGTTTTTATTACATGATATATGTCTACTTGTGATTGATGTTCTTTGTCTCAGCCAGACGCCAAACAAGAACCTAATAGGGAGATTATCACTCCTACATTTTGGCGACTGTGGCTAATTGGGCTTTGGCTGGCAAAGAATAACATTCATTTTGTTTTGGGTGTTGTGTCCGGAAGGCTTGTCCTTTCCAGCAACAAGTGCAGTAGCTGTGAGCTTGAGGCTTCGTTAGTATGCACAGACTGCAGCTCCCCAACCGGTACAGCAACAGCTAGGGACTCCATGGCAGAGGATTGACTCTCTTGTTTATGTTGGCAAGTTACTGTAGCTTGGGACTCCGTTTGTATGCATAGACTGCCGCTCCCCGATGAGTGCAGCATCAGCTAGGGACTCTGGCAGATGAGTGAATGGCTTGTTTCAGTTTCAGGAAGCCCTTTTTTGGGAGCTCTTACACCTCTGCTCTGCTTTTGTTTGCAGTAGTGAATAAACAACAGAACGGACCGATTTAAAGGCTTCCCTATTTTGTTTTAAGACGTGGATTGTGATCTCTGTGCAGATTTGAAATTAGATGTATCAAATTATCTGTCCTCCCATGGAGGCCGTTCATGACATCTGTTTCAATGCACAGTCAGATGTTAACCCTTTCAAGTCCATCAGTACACAGTATACAGAGGCTCACATGTCTGCAAAGAAACAGTCTTTGAAAGGGTTAATGTTAGCTGCTTTGAATGCAGCTGTGGATGCTTACAAATTAAAACTAGAGTCCAAGGACACTGAACTCAGCAGTATGAAGAAACAGTTTGGCACATCCAGTGCTGAATGGTCCAAATAGGAACGTAAGCTGGAGCTGAAACTCCAGACCTTACGTCAGACAAATGATTCACTTATGCATGGTCATGTACAGTCTAATGGTAGAGAACTAAATGTTTTAAGAGAGGAATGTGAGAGGGCACAACTTGACAGGAAGCAGGTTTTGCAAATAAATGATAGGCAGTCTGAGGATAATAATGCCTTGCATGATGAACTGTAGGAGCTCATGGAGGAATTACATCAGGTAAGGAGTGACTTGGATAGACAGCATAGGGATCGCGCCAAGGTGAACGCTGTGTACAGAATGCTGCAGAAAGATGTCATGCAGGGTGTGCATTTGACTGATGTGAGGGTGAGTCATATGAAATGTAAAGCCAAGATGGCAAAATTGTGCCATCAGCGTGAGATTCTTGCTGGGCATATCAAAGCTATGGATGGCTTCCAGTATGCACCCAATGACATCATATCTTCTGGGAGGGACTCTGATGATTAGTGCCCTTGGAATGGCATGAGGCAGGCATGCCCAATTGGCTGTGTTTGAAAAATCCCTGTCTCAAAATGGTGGATTTTCACATTCACAAAATGGTGGCCAGCATCATGACGTCATGACATTTTGCCATTCACAAGATGGCGCTGCCCATGCTAACATCCAAGATGGCACTGTCCATACCAGTAGCGTGAATAGCAAGCATTGTGAATCAACAGGGGACTTCACATACTTATACCCTCCAGTGATTGCTGCCCTGACTAGGTCAGACAGAGAAGAGGTTGAGAAAATGATAGAGGATGCACTAAAGAAAATTAGTATTTCTGAAGAGCAGAAAACTTTGTTCAGTCACTGGATGAAATAATGAAAAGTGCCAGTCAGCAACCGAATGTTGTGAAAGCAGTGGCAGATGCAGCAGCAGATTGTTGCATTACAGGGATTAAAAGCTTTCTGCTCACCCCTAAACAGCTGATGCCTGCAAACCCCCTGCAAGTTGCACATTCTGCTACACAGATTGCTGACAGCTTAGGCAAAATGACACCCACTGACAACCTGAGCATGCACCTTCATAAGGTCCTTTCCCATTGCGATTTACTTGGACTCCCAAGGGAATACCATGTTCAAGTCCTCTGTCTTACCATAGACCCTATGCTTTGGGCAAAACTACCAGAGGCTGTTAAAATGAATTCAACGGCAGATTTTGATACCGTATGTTCAGAACTGCTGGCTGCCAACTCCCTAGGAGTGGTAGGCATCTACTTAGCATTTAATGTCAAGCAGGGAGCAAAGGAAACTCCAGAGGGCTACCATCAGTGCCTCTGGAGGTCCTACAAAGCAGGCAAGGAACTAGCTAAAGAGGATTTTAGCAGAAACTAGCTGGAATATAAGGATCTGTTCCTGTGCAAGAGTTACTGCAGAGGTCCTGGTGGAACAGTTGTTCACCAGGTGGGGTCTTCCCCTCGGGACAGACTCAGATCGAGGATCCAGCTTCACAGCTGAACTGACGAAGAAAACTCTGGATATGCTAGGGGTTGACCAGAAGTTTCACATTCCATACCACCCTCAATCATCAGGGTAGGTGAAAAGAGCTAACAGACAGATTAAGCTCATGTCCAAATTCACAGAGGACAACCCCAAGGACTGGGATTCCTTGTTGCCTTTACTTCTTATGGCAATAAGGGCCACGCCCTCAAAGAGTACACAATGTACCCCATTTGAGGTCATGACTGGAAGGGCCATAAGGTTACCTGAACACTTACTCTGTTAACTGTTGGAGCATTCAGGTCCATAAGTGTCAGTGGACAACTATGTTACAAAACTCAAACAGGACATAGTAAAGGTGCATATGTTTGCTCCACAAAGGTTGGGCAAAGCTCAACAGCAGGCCAAATTACACTTTGACAAAACCGTACATGATGTAGATTGACAAATTGGAGATCATGTAATGATTCTAAGATTTGCTCCTCCTACCCATCCATTCAAAAAACAATGGGAAGGACCCTATCCCATTGTGAATAAGCTCAGTCCATCAGTCTACCAAGTTGGGCAACCCCAAAATAAGAAACTCACTGACAAATGGCTACATGCCAATAAGATGAAGTTGTGTAAAGGAGACTAAATATTACTTTTCCTGACCCTCTGAAGGGGCAGAATAGTGCTAAACTATTTTTTTCCCCTCCTTCCCACAGGTACAAAAAATGAAAACCTTGCATCTGACTCTCCTTCTGGGTGCCTTACATATGGTCCTCCCATTTTCAGACATCCAATTGTTTGCAAAAGCGAAAAATCAATTAATATATCACAACCAACTACCCCAGCGGGATGATGAGGACAGCCCCGCTTCATTGGCGACTCCAATTACCCCTGATGGCTTCCCAGAGGGAGAGGGCATTTTTATAGATGTCCCAATACATACCGTCTCCATTCAGGAGGGCAAAGTAACCATACTGAATGCAATTGGTCAAACATCCAGATCAATGCTGGTTGGATTTCCACTTGCGATGCCAGTGACCTGGGTTTGGGAACAAGCCCGGGAGCTGGAGGGCCAGCTGGGAGGAGGAGGAGGCTTGAGCATTCTAAGGACAGCTCGCCTTCTCCGGGGGGGGCCTGGCTCAGCGCCTGTGCGACCTCAGGTGGAGACTCGAGGCACAACAAGCCCAAAGCTGAATAGCGGGCAGGCGTGCCGGACATCGGTGCTTCTAGCGCCTTGACATCAGGGCACACGGCACACACAGAACACCAGGAAAAACACCCTTAGCACCTCCAGTAGATGGAGCACCAAGGTCCTGATCCTCAATGCCCCTGCCAGCATCAGAGACAGCATCCTGACAAAATTCAGACACGTCAGGGGTGAAAGGGCCCTCACCTCGTACCCGCCAGGGGAAGTATAACCATGGCTCAATGGGGGATGGACTGCACTGGATGCCAGACAGGTGAGTGAGGACGCAACAGACCATAGGTGTCTCCTGAAGAATGGGAGTGCTGAGGACAGAGAGGAGGGTAAAAAGGGAATATAAAAAAAAAAAAATCCAGATCAATCAAAGGTGCAAACTGAGTGGCAAACAGATCGAGACAGGAAACAAATACATGTTGCCCACCTAGCTGAAGGCACCTTCCAAGGATGGCCCAATACAAAACTTGCCCCCTAACGGCACCCTGTCCGTTTGACAGGCACACATTACACACACCGGTCTGTATAATCTCACGGCTATGATTGATCTGGATTTTTGTAGTAATTACAAAGATGTCACCTCTAAGACATTTTGTTCCCAAAATTACATGGCTACTAATACCATATTCCTGAATGTTATATCATTCTCTGAGGACCAGCTTCCCGATTGTCCCAAACAGGAACCTGGCCCACCTGGTGGTCTGATCACCACATCCTTTCCAGGGGCTTTGGTAAACAACATGCAGTTCATGCATGTCCCTGTCATTCTTAACCTTACCTTTTGGGACTTGAGCACATTTGGCATGTGCTCCACAACTAACATTTCTAAATTCTTTCAAACTATACTGACATAAACTTGCTGCATACCAGGTATGCACAGCAGACACTTATACTGGTCTTTTTAGTACTGAACATAGAGGGGTTCTCAGACCCAAATCTAACCCTCCAAAAGATACACAGACATCTAAGCGCTTTAAGCTTCAAACAGTTATAGGCACTGTTACAGGTATTTTTAGGTTTGGCGTTTCCATTTGGAATAGGGCAGATACAGCGAATATCAAAACCCAAATGGGAAAATGTCAAGACACCATGACAACTGGTGTTGTTCCACCCCTGTTACATGGGGTAGATGGCCTCGCTACTGAGGAAAGGTTCACAATTTATAACATTCAAGATATAGCTAAGGGATTTGAGGCTACTAAATGTAAGATTAATTATTTAATCACCAAAACAAATAATAAAGAAGCAGACAAGCATTACATAGCCAGGGAGGTCTTATGTACTACATATGGCTCTTATGTACTCACAGCTGTAAATAATCTCTTCCGGGATCTGGACGCAGGGCATATCCCTGATTTCATCCATGATAGGCGAATAGCAATATGGTATTGCCCTCAATGCTAATCTTCTGCTTGCCTCACTTTGTGTAAGGCTCGATCTGTTTCCATTCCATTATCTACAGCCAGAAACAATGAATATGTTACTTCTCATGCCAACATAGCTTCCTGTTTCAAACTTCGATCATATACTGTTAAGGACACCTTGTTTATAACATTCACCATCTCTTTGCCTCAGTTTGATCTACGAAATGCCATCTTCAGTTGATCGTCTACATCACAGTCTATTGGACACCTGGAGGGGGACATCTATCGTGAATGATTTAAACTCCCACCTTTATTGGTTTTTATGATACTCTGGATGCCTGGGAGGTACTGCTTACTGATTGTTGCTCGTGGAAGGGTTACCATTACTTGTGCCATTACAAAGTTTTTGACATCATCAAACCTGTGTGTGGATATAATCCGAATATTGTGGACTGGTCCTTCACTGTGGATTTAATCAAGAACTCTGCTGGAACTGATACAAACACACAGCTGAAACATATGAAACTTCACCTTTCACTTTCTGCATCTCGAAGCAACCTTGAAGAGGTTCATCAAGTCACTGCTCAAATTGTCAACCAATCTGTCATTTGTCCTGTACAGTTGATTAAATGCTAAAATTGCTAAAGTTTCTTATCCATCTGATGGGGAGTACTGTGTGGTTACCAACCAAAAAACATTTACTTATGGGGAAAGGTGTGCAATGTTACATTTTCTAACTTTTGTTTTACTCCACAGCAGGCTACTGTTATCAGTCACATTGTAACAACTCCAGTTCCCACCCTGGAACTTGATGAAATTAATTCTGACCCTGACTATCTTAATGCTTTGTCTCTATTTTTGCCATTTTTTTATTGTGCTCGTTGACAATCTTATTTTAAGCATCAAATCTCTTCTATACAGGACGGATACTCATCTTATACATATTAGTAACAACATCTCAAAGGCCAATGATGCTTTAAATGAATCTATCAAAGATGAATTTATTGGTGAGATGCTAAATAATCCAAGAGTTGAATTTGTTTTTAAACATTTTGTAATTTTTCAAGCAATTTTAATTTTCATTTTGGTACTAACACTTTGTTGTGAAAGGCATACTCTTAAACATCATCGTGATCAGCTTAAATTCCTTTACCAGGCTGATGCTATGGGTCTATAAACATCTAGAACCACTCCCATATGGTTGTGTTACCCTTTGAAGGCAACAAGTAGAGTAAAGTTAGGTATGGGGCCCAATGGTTTGCTGACCCTCACACACATGCCAGTGACATCCTTATTGTTTATTATATTCCTGCTGTATTGTACTAACATACAGATGAGGGATATCCACCATGTAAGTGTCGGATATCAGAGATTATATATACATTTTACTTATGTGTTGTATGAGGGGAAGCTCAGAGCTCTAAATATGTACTCCCTGAAGGAAAGGCGAGAGGGGGGGGACATGATGGAGACCTTCAAATATCTAAAGGGGATCAACAGGGTACCAGAGAGGAGCATCTTTCACATGAAGGGAAATAGCAGAACAAGGGGGCACAGTATGAGACCAAAAGATGGAAAACTTAGAGGGAACTTGAGGAAATTATACTTTACTGAATGGGTGGTGGAGAGATGGCACAGTCTCCCCAAGGAAGTGGTGGGGGTGGCCACTGTTCAGAGATTCAAGAATGTGTGCAGGGTTCATTTCAGATATTTATCTACGTGGGACACTGACCCACTGAGTATAAAAAGCAAGGGTCAAATGAAAAAAATAATGGGTCATACTGATCAGCCAAGCCCAGATTCATGAAACAGCAGTTTAAAACCTCAGTAACGGTGAGCAGGTTTTTCCCCACGGTGGAAAAAGGTGAGTCAAAATTAAAAACTATGTGCCAATTAACCCAAAAATTAACCCTGTGTGTGGGATAGGCACATAGGAATTATTAAGCTAGGGATGAAGGGGGGGGGGGCTTATAGCATCTAGGGTACCTTAAGCATTAGAAAGAGGGATGGGGCAGACTGGATGGGCCACAAGGCCCTTATCTGTCGACAACATCTATGTATCCATATATTTACCTAGATTTGTAGTCATTGTAATTGCTTATAATCATATATTCTTATATTCATTTTATGTATGCTTCTTACTCATCATTACCAAAGTATTATTTTGCTATAGCAATGCCATCCAGCGGGTCTGTAATACCACTGCTGTCTTATAATTTACCTTGTTCATGTTCCACATGTATTTCTGCATTTTCTTCATTTCTAAGCTTATAGTTGACAACACATTTTCTTTGGGCTAAGTTTTTTGCCAAGTCTATGTTTTTCCTATGTAAGATTACCACAAGGGAGCCACCTTATTATTACTTTTCAGCCAATAACACTTCTAAGAGCTGTGCCTCTTATCGGTAGTATAATAACTGTTGTTCAGCCTCCCCCTCGGAGAGATGAGACAAACCAGTAGGTCTGAGGGAAGGCCTAGCTCCCCTGTGATTGTATCACTTGTGCTTGTGTGAGTATTGCCTGTAATAAACCTGTTTTTATTACATGATATATTTCTACTTGTGATTGATGTTCTTTGTCTCAGCCAGACACCAAACAAGAACCTAATAGGAAGATTATCACTCCTACAGTTCCAACCTGCAAAGCTGGACCATGGGTTTCACACCTGGCTGAGACTCGGCATCTAAACACTCTTACATTTCTATAAAAAATGATCACTGTTATCCTTTGAGGAAATGACGCTCAGTTATGGTCTCTCCCCTCTAAACAGATTCAGATACAGCATATGCAGTTAATAAATTACATTAAGACACTGCCCTCTTCTGTCCCACTGGGGGAAAACCGCCCCTCTTTTCTAGAGATTTTTAGACTAGCCTTACAGGGCTATGCCTCATAACAAAACATGATTTCCTACATTTACAAAGCCTTCCTATGTTTTCATACACATATCCTAGACTCAGTAAAATTCTCTTGGGAGAAGGACTTGGGTAGACCCCCAGACTTGGGAAACTTGTATTCGATTTTTACATTTAGGCACAGTGGAGAGAGTTCTCCTGGAAGATGACCGTGAGGTATTTTAAAACCCTTGCGATACAAGGCAAATATAACCTTACTCGAGAGTTTACCTGTTGGTGTGGATGTGGCTACACCCTGGCTGCTATGGGGCATATTTTTTGGAATTGCCCAGTTCTAAAGTCTTTCCTTGAAGCATTACAGGCAGCCCTAAGTGAGCTGATGGGGGCCCCGGTCCACTTAACGGATGAACTCTTCTTCTTCTCAAAACTGTAGAGAGGGATGAGAGATATTTCGAGTAGGAAACTCATTCAGCTCTGTCTTCTGACAGCCAAGAAATCAACAACTAGGAGATGACCTTCCCCAGAGCCCTCCTCATTCAAAGAATGGCAGGATCTCATGATACAGGTGTACAAAATGGAAAGGCTTACTGCCTTAGTTAATCATTGTATAGAGATTTGAAATACAATGGAGAAAATAGGTATTTTATATTATGACACATTGAAGGGACTTTGTGCCATAGTTTAATCCCATACCGGGGGCTTCACGCTCCAGGGAATCCTGTTATCCTTACTGAGTTATTAATGGATTGGTGTACTACAAATTGGGAGTGGGAACTCCCTAATACCTTACCTCTACCATACTTAAAGGTAATAAGTAAGATGGATGTTTTTATAATAACCCATTCCCTCACTTGATTAAGTTCTCTGGTTACAGCCCCTCTTCCCCATATTAGTACAAAATTATGTATATTTATTTACTTCTTGATATAATTGAGTATTCTGGCATGTAACATTGAAAACGATTAACATCTCCCACAGAATGAGTTAGCATGCATGTACGAATGTAATATGGTGTGACCAGCTGCATTCTTTCTTTTTAAATGTTTGAGTGACCCACTGTACTGTTTTGTTTGTGTTACAGTTAAAAATATTTTTTTAAATAAAGAGTTTCAAAAAAAGGAATGGTTATTTCCCAGACCCTGCTTCCCAGGCATCTTGCCTGTGATTGTAATTTTATGATAGGGGACAGTCTCTCATCTCCAGAGTTTTATGACCCTCTTCCTTGATTAGTTAACCGGGGAAATCCCCTTTGAAATTGGACTCTAGGGGCCAGATATTCAAAACGTTCCCCCTAGGCTAAATAGCACTGCCCAGTGTGCTAAATTAGCTGAGAACAAATAGCCCGCCATATTCAAAAGGATTAGCCCCGGTGCTAAACCTGCTGAATATGGTATGCTAAGGAAGCTGGGCAAACTGGGCTGGGAGTGCAGTGCTAAATTAGCCCGGGAATATGACAGCGTTGAATATAGCAACAGGGAAATGCAAACCGCAACAGCAGCTCAGTAGACCCTGGAGCAAGCCAGTGTTGCAGGTGGAGAATATTGTGTGTGACTGCACAGAGATGTCTCACATCAACTGCAAACAGCAATGCAGGCCACACACTGCAGAACTGTGCTATGCTGAAGTGAGGTTTGCCTAGGGCTAACCCGATTGCACAGTGCTAACACAATAGCCCAGTGCAGACTGGTTAGCCCAGGGCAAACGTATGCTATATTCAAGGCTCCCATGCAAATGAGCCTATTTAGGTAATCCATGGGCAAACAGGCACATTTGCATCTCATTATATGCTGCTTAGCATACATTACCATGCAGTTTGCCTGGTGCTACTACATGGAGCACACAGCTCCACCTTTTGGTTGGAATGGAAGTACAGGCTGGGCGCTGCAGGCCAAGGCATGCTCACAGCATCCCCTGTTGGTCAGAATGGATGTATAGGCTGGATGCTGCAGGATATGGATACTGGCAGGCACAAGCGGTGCATACACCTCACCCATGCAGCACTGCAAGCAGTACAGACCACTATAATAGGCTTTGACTTTGATGGCAGATAAGGACCGCCTGGCCCACCTAGTCTGCCCATTACCCTACCTATCAGATAAGCTGCAGATCCTAGTTAACCAACAGCCTACTTCCTCCTACCCCCCAACTATAATTGCCCCCATTGTTTTTGACCTCACGACCTCCTCAGGAAGGCTGTTCCATGCATACACCACCTTCTCCATGAAATAATACTTCCTCACGTTGCCCCTGAGCTGTCCCCCCTCTATTTTCAAATTGTGCCCCCTTGTTCTTGTACATCTCTTTCTGAAAGATGCTACCCTCTTGGACTTAGCTGATTACCTTGAGGTACTCGAAAGTTTTTATCATGTCCCCCCTCTCCCTCCTTCCCTCAAGGGTATACATATTAAGCTGTTTTAGTCTCTCTTCATATGGCATCTGGTGCAGACCAAGCACCATTTTAGCTGCCCTCCTCTGGACTGCCTCCATTCTGTCTATGTCCTTGCGGAGATGGGGTCTCCAGAACAGCACACAGCACTCCAGATGGGGTCTCACCAACTGTCTGTTCAGAGGGATGACAACTTCCTGTTTTCTACTGGTGATGCTTCTTTCTATGCATCCCAGTATCGCCCCAGCCCTCCTTACTGCCTTCTCACATTGCTTGCCTACCTTAAGGTCTGATATGACTACCACAGGTCGCTTTCCATTTCTGTTGTTGTTAGTACCCTTCCCCCCTAACTGTGCACTCTTCCCCTGGGTTTTTGCTTCCTAGGTGCACTATTTTGCACTTCTTTGCATTGAATTTAAGCTGCCATACTTTTGACCATTCCTCCAACCTTGCCAAGTCCCTTTTCATCCTTTCCAAACCACCTTGTGCATCAACCCTGTTGCAGATCTTTGTGTCATCTGCAAAGAGACATACTTTTCCTTCCAGCCCCTCCACAAAGTCACCTATAAAGACATTAAAGAGGACCAGTCCCAGTACTGAACCCTGTGGTACCCCACTACTAGCCTCCCTTTCTTCTGAGTGTACTCCGTTTACTATTACCCTCTGCATCCTGTTGTCCAGCCAATTTTTTACCCAGGCTACCACACTGGGACCCACTCCCAGGCTGGCTAACTTGTTTATTAATCTTCTGTGTGGGACTGTCAAATGCCTTGCTAAAGTCTAGGTAGGCCATATCCACAGCTCCTCCGTGGTCTACTACTTTGGTCACCCAGTCAAAGAAATGTATTCGATTCATCTGACATGATCTTCCTGCTGTGAATCCATGCTGCCTTGGGATCCTGTGCCCCGCTGGCCTCTAGGTACTCAACAATTCTTTCTTTCAAAGTGATTCCATCATCTTCCTTACCACTGAGGTCAAATTAACAGGTCTGTGGTTTCCTGCCTATGCCTTGCTAGCATTTTTGTGAAGGGGAATCACATCTGCCCTCCTCCAGTCCTCAGGTTCCACACCATCCTCCCATGATTTGTTGAAAAGGGTGGTGAGTGGTGTCACTAGGTCTCCCCTTAGTTCTTTTAGAATTCTGGGGTGAATCCCGTCAGGCCCCACTGCTTTGTCCACTTGAGTTTTAGGAGTTCTTTCAGGACCCTTTCTTCTGTGAATGGTCTGGTACTGACCTCCTTTGTCCAGAGCGCTTCTATTGTTCGGTTGGTTTTGGGAGTAGGTCCCAAGATGACAGCCTGGGTAAAGAATTGGCTGGAGAATAGGACACAGAGAGTAATAGTAAATGGAGTCCACTCTGAAGAAAGGGGGGTTACTAGTGGGGTACCACAGGGTTCAGTATTAGGACCGGTCCTCTTCAATGTCTTTATAAGCGATATTGCAGAGGAACTGGAAGGAAAAGTATGTCTCTTTGCAGATGACACAAAGATCTGCAACAGAGTTGATGCACAAGGTGGGGTGGAAAGGATGAGAAGGGACTTGCAAGGTTAGAGGAATGGTCAAATGTATGGCAGCTTAGATTCAATGCTAAGAAGTGCAAGGTAATGCACCTGGGAAACAAAAACCCAGGGGAAGAGTACACAATGAGGGGTGAGATACAACAAAAATGGAAAGGGACCTGGGGGTAGTCATATCAGATGACCTAAAGGTGGGCAAGCAATGTGAGAGGGCAGCAAGGAGGGCTGGGGGGATACTGGGATGCATAGGGAGAGGCATCACCAGCAGAAAACAGGAAGTTATTATCCCTCTGTACAGACAGTTGGTGAGACCCCATCTGGAGTACTGTGTGCAATTCTGAGACCCAATCTCCGCAAGGATATAGACAGGATGGAGGCTGTCCAGAGGAGGGAATTCAAAATGTGCAGGGCCTGCACCGGAAGACATATGAAGAGAGACTTAAGGAGCTGGAATATGTATAGCCTCGAGGAAAGGAGAGAGAGGGGATATGATAGAAATTTTCAAGTATCTCAAGGGAATCAACAAAGTCCAAGAGGGTAGCATCTTTCAAAAAGAGGTGTGCAAGAACAAGGGGGCAATAATTTGAAGATAGAAGGGGCGGCTCAGAGGTAATTTAAGGAAGTATTTTTTCACAGAGGGTTGTGGATGCATGGAATGGCCTTCCAGAGGAGGTTGTGGAGTCAAAAACAGTGGTGGAATTCAAGCATGCATGGGACAGTCATAAGGCAATTCTAGGGGGTGAGGGTAGGAAGAAGTAGGCTGCTGGTTAACTAGGATCTGCAGCTTATCCAATAGGTAGGGAAATGGGCAGACTGGATGGGCCAAGCGGTCCTTATCTGCCGTCAAAATCTATGTTTCTATGTTTCTATAGGTACCTCCCCCTCTTCTTCTCTTGTGAATACTGAGCAAAAATATTCGTTCAGTATCTCTGCCTTTTCACGGTCCCCTTCTGCCCACCTCCCCATACCTTTATTAAGCCTCACTATCCCTCCCTTGGTCTTTCTTCGCTCCCTAATGTACCTATAAAAGGTTTTATCCCCCTTCTTAACCAAGTTGACTATCTTTTCCTCGGTTTGGGCCTTCGCTTTTTTTTTTTTTTACCTTTGTATTTATTGTTTTAAAAGTAAAATGATACAGAGTTAATACCTCCTACCAGACATACAAAACTAAGCACAAAAGAGCCATCCAATGGAATCTAGGAGAGGGTAGCCTCAATAGTCTGATGTTAGGAGCTGGGGGTATTCCAATCAGTCAATGGTATTCCATAAAAAAAAAGTCCCAAACATAGCTGCGCTTTGCAATACTGTGGTGATCACTCAACAGAAAGGTATTCCAATATTGTTTCTATTCAGCCCTTGGCTGATGTGATTCCAGTTCAACCATATTATTTGCAATAATGGTAGCACTTCCTATGGGCTCATGCAGAACTATTAAATCCTAATTTTAAACACTTGGAACTACTGAATTTAAGCAAAATTTGCAACATAAAAAGGCAATGGCATCTAAGTAATGTATTCAACTTTATATTGTGTTCATAACACAAAGTGCTTGTTAAGGACCTATTTACCAGGAATAACTCAAGCTTACACAGGTGCTAACAAGGACTCAGAGCTAGACTTAACAACATAAACGATTGTAATAAAGCCCACTATGCCCTCAAACCTGATAAACAATTACTGTAGGGTCCAATTTTTTAACAAGCCCCAGGCAACCAGTACCAGCTGTTGCAAGCACAATGTTCAAGTGTCTCCCTCTGAATCTTCCTCATCAGGGAAATGAGCCGCTGCGAACTCCTTCTCAAGAGCCTCGAACTTCCTTCCCACTTCCATTGTGTCTGTATATTGATAGGAGTGGCCGCCATATTGAACACGAAGGCGGGCTGGCATCATGAGGTAATGCACAATCCCCAAGCCACAAAGGCGAGCCCGAACTGCATCAAATTTTTTCCTCCAGGACCAGGTAGCAAAAGAGAGGTCCGGAAACAGGTGTAAGGTATGTCCCTCAAAGTTGAAGCACTGCAACTCCCTCGCTGTCTGTAGAAAAGCATCCGAACATTCACTTCTGTAGTAACGATAAGGGACTGTTCTGGGCAAGTCAGGCTGACTGGTCGCTGCCCTCAGATAAATCCGATAGGCTCTTACGAGAAAAGGAGCCTGGTCAAAAATCACCTCTCACTCCTAGGGGACCAGGAAGTCATTTCCTCAAAAAGGCAATGAGATCTGTGCCTTTGCCGCCCTCCGGGAGTCCCACCAGTTGAATGTTCACTACCTGCTGAGTATTTTTAAGGGTCTTTTCAATTGCTTCTAGAAATAAGGGCTGTATTATGCCACTTTACAGAGCATATGTATGACCATAGCTAGACTACTGTTCTCCCTTATGGAACCCCACCTTACATAAAGAGGTGAAAAAACTGGAAGGGGTTCAGAGGTGCATCACAAGAATGATTAGTGGTTGCCAAAATACTAGTTATGAGGATAGACTTAAAGACCTTAACTTGTACTCATTGGAACTCAGGAGATCAAGATGGGACCTTCTTATGATGTATGAAATCTCTAAAGATAAAACCTTATTATCAGACCTTGGGCTTGTGTTTGCACATAGAGAAATCACACTTAGAAGCCATACATATCATTTGACATTAACTAATCCCAAAAACAATACTAGAAGAAGTTACTTTATACAAAGAATTATTCCATTGTGGAATTCGCTCCATAGAGATGTAATGGAAGTAAATACTTTCACAAGCTTCAAATCTAAATTAGTTTCCTGTTAGATACTGTAAATGGGAGCTAAGCTCACTTGCAGGAGATGGGCATTTAAGGGCCCATAGCCTTCTGTACATCTATACAGTCCTAGTATGATGCAGGAGCTACAACGGAGGAGACCTGTTCCATTCCATGGGAAAAAAGATCTGACATTGGATGGGCAGAACCAGAGGGCAACACCATGGGTGGTGGAAGGAGCCAAGCTTGCACATGTCCAGTGACTGAACTGCATCCAGCATGACTACCTAAGTGTGGATAGTGAACTGAATCTATAGTGGTTGAAATGTCATTCCATTTAGCAGAAAAGGGGTGCAAAAGCTTGGTAAATTGTGCCTTTAAAGCTAATATGCTTTCTGACTAGTAACATCTGTCTAGCCCTTTTGTATTCTGCAGGATACTTCATGTTTTTGATTAAGCTCAAGTTCAAATTATGCTTACTGGGATATCAGTCATTAAGCCTAGGCTGATTTCCAGTAGTGTCCCACAGACAACTTTGTACAGTATAAAAATAAATACTAATCATGTCACATTAATTCCAATGTTAGAATTTCATACATTTACCAAACAGATTCAAAATGCATAACAATTAAAAGAAATCAGCAGTAGAGGCATTGAGTACTGGTCTTAAGACACTCCCAACTGTTTAGTTGATAGCAAAGTGCTAGATAACAGTCTTAGTGTAACAAGAAGCCTATTCCAACATATGGCACCATGAGAAGCAAATAACTGGCTCCCTCTTTTTTCAAGTCTTCGGTAACTGGGTAAGGCCCACTAGGCAGAAGTGCCTGTTTTCAGGGGTGACCTGGGAGCACTGGGCGGTTAAGTGACTTGCTCAGAGTCACACAGTATGCAAGTGTAGGTTGTGAGAATCAAACTCCGGTCTGGTCTGCTCGATGTACCAAGCTCGTTCACACCTCGTTCCTCTAACCTCTAGGCAGACAGAACACAAGGTACTTCAAGGTTAAGGCTGTTTGAGGGGTGTGTGCCCACACGCAAGTTCCTTAGACGTACCAGTTCTCTTACATACATAAGGGCTTTCCCTTAAATACATTCCTTTACTAACAGCAGCAAATGAAGCTCCCTTCTTTGTTCCAATGGGAGTCATTTTAGTGTGTTAAACATCTCACAGTGGTGGGTGGTAAGAGGTACTCTTAATATAAAATATTCCAGCTGATTTGTCAGAACATCCATTTTACGTAACTGGCCTATTTCAGCCCCCCATATATAATAACCCATAGTCTCTGACAATGATAACCATTAGGTCTACAACAGTCTTCCTTATTTCCTGTGAGTCAGTCACAGCGTCTGTAGAGAAACAGTAACCTTGACTTTCAATGTGATGATATTCCCATGTGAGATACAAGTCCAGCCATAGAAACATTGAATTTGGCAGCAGATAAGGACCACTTGGCCCACCTAGTCTGCCCATTTCCCTACCTAATGGATAAGCTGCAGATCTTAGTTAACCAACAGCCTATTTCTTCCTACCCCCCCTCCCAGAATTGCCTTATGTCTGTCCCATGCATTTTTGAATTCCCCCACTGGTTTTGACTTCACTACCTCCTCAGAAAGGCTGTTCCATGTATCCACAACCCTCTCCTTGAAAAAATACTTTCTCACATTACCTCTGAGCAGTCACCCCTCTATCTTCAAATTGTGTCCCCTTGTTCTTGCACATCTCTTTTTCTGAAAGATGCTACCCTCTTGGACTTTGTTGCTTCCCTTGAGGTATTTGACAGTTTCTATCATGTCCCCTCTCTCCCTCCTCTCCTCAAGGGTATACATATTAAGCTCCTTTAATCTCTCTTCATATGTCTTCTGGTGTAGACCCTGCACCATTTTAGTTTCCCTTCTCTGGACAGCCTCCATTCCATGTCCTCGTGGAGATGGGGTCTCCAGAACTGCACACAGTACTTCAGATGGGGTATCACCAACTGTCTGTACAGAGGGATAACAACTTCCTGTTTTCTACTGGTGATGCCTCTCCCTATGCATCCCAGCATCCCGCCAGCCCTCCTTACTGCCTTCTCACATTGCTTGCCCACCTTAAGGTCATCTGATATGACTACCCCCAGATCCTTTTTCATTTCTGTTGTTGTTAGTATCTCACCCCCCATTGTGTACTCTTCCCCTGGGTTTTTATTTCTCAAGTGCATTACTTTGCACTTCTTTTTATTGAATCTAAGCTGCCATACATTTGACCATTCCTCCAACCTTGCCAAGTCCATCTGTATCCTTTCCACCCCACCTTCTGTATCGACCCTGTTGCAGATCTTTATGTCGTCTGCAAAAAGGCATACTTTTCCTTCCAGTCCATCTGCAATGTCACTTATAAAGACATTAAAGAGGAACGGTCCCAATACTGAACCCTGCAGTACCCCGCTATTAGCACCCTTTCTTCAGAGTGGACTCAGTTTACTATTACTCTCTGCTTCCTGTTTTCCAGCCAGTTTTTTACCCAGGCTGCCACATTGGGGCCCACTCCCAGGCTGGCTAACTTGTATATTAATCTTTTGTGTGAGACTGTGTCAAATGCCTTGCTAAAGTCTAGGTAGGCCATGTCCAAAGCCCTTCCCTGGTCTACTACTTTGGTCACCTAGTCAAAGAAATCTATTAGATTTGTCTGACACGACTTTCCTGCTGTGAATTCATGCTGTCTTGGGTCTTGTGCCCCACTGGCCTCTAGGAACTCAACAATTCTTTCCTTCAGAAATGATTCCATCACTTTCCCTACCACTGAGGTCAAACTAACAGGTCTGTAGTTTCCTGCCTCTGTCTTGCTCCCACTTTTGTGAATGGGAATCACATCTGCCCTCCTCCAGTCCTCAAGTACCACACCATCCTCCCATGATTTGTTAAAAAGGGTAGTCAGTGGTGTCATGAGTTCTACCCTTAGTTCTTTTAGAATTCTGGGATGAATCCCATCAGGCCCCATTGCTCTGTCCACCTTCAGTTTTAAGAGTTCTTTCAGAACCCTTTCTTTATGTGAATGGACTAGTATTGACCTCGCTATCCAGACTGCTTCTATTCTTTGATTTAGGTACCTCCCCCTCCTCTTCTTTTATTAATACTGAGCAGAAGTATTCATTCAGTATCCCTGCTTTTTCACTGTCACCCTCTGCCCACCCTCCCTTCCCTTTATTAAGCCTCACTATCCCTCCCTTGGTCTTTCTTTGCTCCCTAATGTACATATAAAAGGTTTTATCCCCTTTTTCGGACAATTACTGCCATTTTCGTTTTTACTCTGTCCTACCTGCAGAAGAACTTGAAACAACGGGCTGCAGCATCAGGGACTACCGAAAGGAGGGTGGCTGAGGGTGCACTTGAAAGTGTTTGAACTGCGACCGAGTACCCATTGCAGAAAAACTTTATCCAGGACACTGTTTTTTGTTTAAAATTGGCGCCGAAAGTGCACTCCCCTATTGGTTACTGGTCGGCTGGTGACACTCTCGCTCCGCTCCTAAAAGGGAGAGCTGTCCCACCGACCACTCAACAGCTTTGACGCCAAGAGAGGGGAGGCGAGGGTGACTCACTCCCAAAGGTTCCCTCCTGCAATCAAGAAAACGCCCGATTGCCGAGTTGAGGTGCTGTGGGCTACTGGAGTCCGCGGCCTCCTCGTGGACTAATTCACTAGCTAGGCTCCCGGCCCCTGCCCCGGTGCAGGAGAGAGCAAGAATTTTTCAGCCCAGCCACCCACCCCATTCCCTCCTCCCATTAAATGCTCACTGGCTCCGCCCCCTGTGAGCTGTCTCACCCTATCAGCTAAAAGAGGAGGTATTGCTTCATCTCCAGTGGTATAGGCTGTAATCTACCTCAGGGAAGCCCTCCATACTCTCATCTCCCAGACTGAGTTATACTAATTACATGCCTGTATAAGCTATCTGACTGCTCTACTGTTAACTGCCTGTGTAATGATCCCTGACTGTGTTACCTTATTGGCCTAATTTGTGTAGCTATTTTTGACTAATTGCTTAGCTCTTTTGTCTTGCCAGTACCAAAGTCGTTATCCAGGTGTTCTCATACCGCTGGTCCCTATAGTCTCAGCCCCTGCTAATGGTGATCTAGACAAAAAGGAGTAGGGCTCTCACTCTACTAGAACTGTTTAACTGCCTGCCTAGAGTAGCCAGTACTATGGTAGTTGTAAGCGTGCTCACAAAGGGCTAGGGCAGGAACTGCCTCCTAGGAGTCTAGTCCAGTCCCTTCTGTCCATAGCTGGCAGCACTCCGTGCACTGAGTAGTCCTTTATAATTAGCTTGGTGCAACCCAAAACAAGTCTCATTAACTTCCTTCCCGCCTTAGTACCTCCATCCCCCCTTCCTACCCAGCGGCTTCTTGCTGGCCGACTGGGCAATATCTCACAGGCTGGTCCTATGCCTCCAGCCAGGATGTGGGCGTGGTACCCCTTCCGTCCATCTAGTGAGGGTAGGGATACTCACAAAGAAGAGAAAAAGGGTGTGCTGGCTGCCACCCATAGGACTCTAGTCCTTGCAGGTCTTGTAGTGGGACTCTCCCTGCTTCAAATGGTCACCTCCCCCCCAATATCATCAGGTGACAACTGGAGGTGGTCGTCCACCTACGAGGTAGCTGACTACACCTTTTCCAATATCCTTGTGTTCAACAAGGCGCACCGCTGTATTACTTGTTGTCTAGATCTTCGGTGCCTTATGTATACAACCAGGGTTAAGCGAACCCATGCTAAAAAGCTCCCAGATGGCCAACCACATATGAGGTGGTATCTCCCCTGGCTCCTTCTTCTTACACTACCTCTGGCCAGAGATACTGAAACCAACCCTGGTCCAACAAATCTGACCCACAAAATCCCTCCCATATGGGGCATGGGTAAGGGTCTAAAAATAGCTCATCTTAACATCAGGAGCCTGCTACCTAACCGAGATGAGCTATTAGTGTGGGTGGCACTCTATAAACCCGACATCCTCGGAGTGACAGAGACCTGGCTTAAGCCCTCTGTTCCTGATTCTGCCTGTGCATTCACTGGGTATGAGTTCACTTGGCTGGACAGAGCTGGGAGCAAGGGGGGGGTGGCATACTAATCTACTACAAGAGCCACCTAAAAATCTCCCTAGTTGCCCACCAGCAAACAAACTTGTCCCCCTGTGAGTTACTACGTGTGCTTCTGCTACTTGGGGACACAAAGAAACTGCACCTGGTGTGCACCTACAACCCTCCAAGGGGTGGACTTCCTGGATTAACCACCTCATGGACTCAGTTGGTCCCAGTGTTGGGGAAAATGAACTCATAATCCTGGGGGATGTCAATCTTAACTGGGATAGTGGTAATGTTAAGCAGTTTGAGCACCTACTTTCTAACCTTACCCTGACCCAACTCATCCAGGAGCCAACCAGGTGGACGGCAGATGGATCCTCCTGTACCCTACTGGACTGGATCATGTCTAACCGCCCGGACAGGATCTCATCAGTGGGCACGCTATCTGACTCCATCTCTGACCACTCCCTGGTTTTCTCTGTATGGAAAATTCCCTCCCCCAAAATTCCTCACAAAATTATGCATGTCAGAAACTACTCTAGGTTTGACCCTGGGGAGTTCCTGGAGGACTTAAAAATGACTGACTGGTCTGGGGTGTTTGGTGCCACTGACCCCTCTGTGGCAACCTCTTACTTCCTCTCCACCTTCGGGGCTCTGCAAGACAAGCATGCTCGCAAGGTCACCCGCAGGGTGAGGGGGTCTGCTACCCTCTGGTTAAATGGGAATCTCTTAGCCCAGATGCAGGAGAGAGATAAGTGTTGGGCCCGTACCAAAGGTTCCAGTGATCCCACGATTGTTCAAAGGTACAGACACCTCAGGAACAAGTGCAAAAAGGCCATCAGGGTTGCGAAAAGTGACTTTTGCAAGTCCGCCCTACTCAGGTCCACCAGTGATCCCAGGAGGTTCTGGAGAGATATTAAATCCCTTCAGTGGGTCCTCCCATCCGGGGGTCACAGACATGGTCATAAATGGAGTCTCCTGCAATAATCCCCATACCATAGCCAACTCCCTAAATACTCATTTCTCAGACCTCTTGGCCTTCACTGCCCTCTTCCCATCTGATGAGAGCTTGCCTCACCCCCCTCCCTCCACTCGGCAGGAGGATCACCCTCCTCGGCAAATGTTTTACCTCAGGGCTGTATCAGTCCAGGACATGCAGAGATGCCTAGCTGGCCTCTCCCAATACTCTAGCCCTGACCTAGACAACCTGGAGCCTAAGCTTCTAAAGCTTGGTGCTGCACACATTGCCTCCCCAGTAGCCTACATCTTTAATCTATCCCTTGGATTGGGGACCATCCCCGATATCTTGAAAGAGGCGAGGATAGTCCCTGTACTGAAGCAGGGAAATCCTAAATTGCCGGATAATTATCGTCCGATTGCCATTCTCCCAACCCTTAGCAAGCTCCTCAAAAAGGTAGTGGCTGAGCAGCTCTCGGAGTATATCCACTCTCATGAGCTGCTATCCCCGGCCCAGCATGGTTTTCGAAAGGGACACAGCACCACCACAGCCTTGATCTCGGTTACATCAAGTATCAGGACAGCCATGGACCAGGGCAAACTCTCTGGTGCCATATTTATCAACCTGTCCAAAGCCTTTGACCTCGTTGACCACAAACTGCTTGGAGCTCAGCTGTGTTCACTTGGCCTCTCCACCCATGCCATGAAATGGCTAATGAGCTACCTGCATGGTAGAAAGCAGTGTACCTGCTTCAATAAAGTCCTCTCCGAGCCCCTACCGGTGACCTCCGGTGTGCCTCAGGGCTTAGTACTGGGTCCCCTCCTCTTCTCCCTCTTTATCAATCAACTACCCATGGTGACTACCAACTGCAGAGCCACCATGTATGCAGATGACCTGGTAATACTGGCTCACCCTCAGAATGCCACTACCCTAAACCAGTGCTTGTCTGATGACTTTAACAATGTATTGTCCTGGGTTACTAACCATAGACTGGTCCTGAACCTGAAAAAGACACAGGCTATGCTCTTTGGCTCAACGGCTAAAATCAAAGCCTCGTCGGCCTTGTTAAACATCACCTGCACAGATGGACTCTCACTACCCATAGTGAACTCCATCAAATACCTGGGGGTAACACTTGACCCCCAACTTGACATGGGGACTCATATCCTTAACATCTGCAGGGCTGTGAACTGCAAACTGGGTCTGGCCTATAGGGCCAGGTACAACCTTACACCGGCAGCCAGACTTGCCCTTGCAAGAGGTGTGCTTCTTCCCTCCCTCAGCTATGGTCTGCACCTATTTGCTCATTCCCCAAAGATTCATCTCACTCGGTGGTACACGGCATATAATAACATTTGTCATTTTGCTTTGGCTGCCCCCCACCTCACCCACCGATGTGAGCTATATGAGAAACTCTGCTGGCTCTCCCCAGCCAGATACCTTCATTTCGGGGTGGGATGCCTCTCGGGGAAAGTGGTCAGAACCGGCATCCCCCAGGGGCTGGCCCGGCTTCTACCAAAAATGGATCCTACTCCCTACCATCTCAGGTCTCTGACATCAGGGATGCTCAAGTCCCTTCACCCATTACCCTTATGGGGATGGGACTTTGCGTAAGCACGCCCAGACTCTGGGACTCCCTCCTTGGGGATATCCGATCGGCCCCCTCCTATACGAGTTTTCGCAATTCACTGTTGGGGTTTCCTAAAACTAGCCTCAGTGTGTGACTGCCCCAAGCCTCCCTAGAGTAATGTATCAAACTGTTGGTTAAACTTCTCCAAGCTGCCTCCACTGAAGCTGCTAGATACTTCCTGCGCTTCCAATGATTTCTGTCTACTCCATTCTCAACTGCCCAATTTCTAAAACTGGGCATTATTGACCACAACATTGCACCATGGTCATAGGTAGGAATGCCTACTCCCAAGTGTCCTGATACTGCCTAACTTGTATGTCTTAGGTGATGTGATGACCTGTAAATAATCTGTCAGTGAACCTGCTAGTCTAGGGAGTGCCAACTATTAAGTTATAAGTTATATTATGACCAATCCATTCCTTGGATAGTGCTCCACTGCTATATGTTTTCTTCTTATTGTTAAATTATGTATTTCTTTCCCATATGTTCGTTTATTGTGACATAAAGTACTATCATCCTCTTTGTACCTTGACATAATGTACTATCATCCTCTCTGTACCTGACTGTATTCCCCATGTTGTATTCTCCCGGGTTGTTCCTGAAAATAGGCATAATACTTGTCTAATGTACTTACCTGGTCAACAAAAGCTAAATAAATAAATTAATTAATTAATTAACTGAGTTGGCTATCTTTTCCTCAGTTTGGGTCTTTGCTATTCTGACTGCCTTCCCTGCTTCCTTATGCTTTAACTGTTACAGTTCTCTGTCCTGCTCCTTCTGTATTTCCTTATACTTCCTGAGTGCTACTTTTTCTCCTTAACCTTCTCCGCCATCTCTTTTGAGAACCATAGTGCTTTTTTTCCTTCGTTTTGTTTTGCTGATTTGCTTCACATAAAGGCTTGTTTGCCTCTGTGATGGCTGTTTTGATTTTTCTTTATTGTTCCTTCTTTCCCATTTGCTAGTGCTTTTCTGAGGCACTCTCCCATTTTCCCCAAAGTCAGCCCTTCTAAACTCCAGTACTCTTGCTTTTGTATGGCTTGACTCTATGGCTGTGTTTATTGTCAACCACACTGTTTGCTGGTCGCTTGTCCCCAGATGGCTACCCACTTCTAAATCAGAGATCCTTTCTCCATCTCCGTTTGACAGTACCAGGTCTAAGATTGCTCCCTCCTGAGTGAGTTCTGAGGCATGCCCTTGTAGGGCATCAATAATAACCCCGCTCTTGGATGTGGCTGCAGTAAAGGTGCTCCAGTTAACATCTGGCATATTCAGGTCCCCAATTAACAATATCTCCTCTTTTTCTGCCATTCTAAGGATGCCTTCTATCATTTCCTTGTCCACTGCCTCTCCCTCCCACCCCCAAGTAACTATATGAAGGAATCTGGGATAGCTGGGCCTTGTCATGTATTACAATTGTCAACAGGTCCTCCCCTATTGGTCCTAAATAACATCACCTGGGATTTTTTCAACTCAAATTATTTTGACCCAGGAAGTCTTGAAGCTCACTGAAACCCTGCTGGAGGTCCACCTGTATCTGATGAATAGTATGACCCATACTATACAGCACCATGTTGTCAGCATACATGTGTACCTCCACCCCGGGAGTCATTGCTTCACATCATTCATACATAATGAAAACAGCAGGGGGCCCAATACGGTCACCTGTGGGACCTCCCTACTAACTTGCCTCCAATAATCTGATCTTGAGCTCCATATTTCTACTGACTGCCCACATCCTGTCAGACATCTTTCAAACCAGGTCAAGGACAAGCTCTTAATGTCCACATAGTGTAGTTCTGTTAGCACTGTGCTATGATCAACGGTGTTGAAAGCCCTGGAGAGATCTACGAAAATGGCACCAACATAAATGTCATTCTCCTTCGCCATCTGTACAAAATTTACAATGCTGATACTTACCATTACGGTACTGTGATGTTTCTGAATCCTGACTGGTTACTGCTCAGTATGTGGTTAAGCTGAAAGTGGCTATTTAATTGTTTCGCCACTAGTCTCTCCAGGACTTTCAACACCACCAGTAGTAAAGAAACAGGCTGGTAGTTACTCATGTTATTACTTTTACTTGCTTTAAACACAGATATAACCAGGGCAGCCTTCCAAACTGTGGGAAAGATGCTCTGTGATAAATTAAAAATATCTGCCAGTGGCAGGAAAATTGCCCGGGGGGCAAACTAGAAGGAAAACTATAATTTTCCTAAACTCCCCAACCCCAAAGCCATACCCCCATTAGGGTTTTTGCAATGACAAGACATTTTTTAAACAGCGCAACTTACTTTATTCCAACCCTACACAGACCACGATCAGGGAACATGGCGCATGCTGCACAGCACAATCTCAGGTTATGATGCGGTTCTGTACTGCTCACTTGTATGCTTTTCAATACAAGTGAGTGGTGCGGAGCCGCACCATAACCGAGATGGTGCCATGCAGTACGCACCATGCTCCCTGACTGCAGTGTTTGCAAAATTGAAATACTGTAAGTTGCACTGACCACAAAAATTGTCTGTCATTACAAAAACCCCAATAAGGGAACAACTTGGGGGTTAAGAAAAATACATTTTCCTTTAGGGAGGCACGTGGGTAAACCATCAATTTCCCCTGCCCTCCAAGGTTCCAAGCCCAGTAGTTCGGTAGCAACTTCTGAGCCAGATACTTGCCTAAATCTAAGTGTAAAAAAGGGCCCTTCAAACTATCGCTACCTGTTGATTCAGTGACAACAGGACTACCAAGCAATCTGAACCCCTATTTGTAGAGATTGGTTGTTAAACTCATCCACAGTCCTAACAAAATCTTAAAGGAAAAAAAAAGAACTTAGCAAATCAGTTTTCCCATTCTCATCCAGCCCATTTAGCTTTTTCCAAAAACTTGAGGAGTTGGATGTTCTAGAGTCATCTAGTTCCTTTAGAAAATAGTTACCATTGATATCTCAGATCCCTTAAACATACTTATTTCTAGTTGCACTATATTCAGTCCATGTGTGCACAGTGTTTACGTTTTTAGTGATTTTTCCAAGCTCAGATGCGTAATTTAATTTACATAATCTGATAAAAGGGATGGAAAACCACAGGGCATTATCTTGTTTACCCTTCTGGTGCAAGTTGGGATATGTCTGCTGCAAACTGAAATTCTTCCTTAAAATATTGCCAGCCATCCACAACATCTGAAATTAGGTCAGTTCTGGTCCAATTATTCCCGTACAGGTCTAACATAAAATATACATAACTGAAATTTTTAAAGGAACGCTATTTAATAAATCTGCACTTCCCTTTGCATTTTGGCCTCTTTTTTACATAGCAGGTAAACTGGTGGTCTGAAATGGACTCCTAGGTCAGTAAACTGATTTTTATTTTGTTTTTGTTTTTTTACAAAACTCAAGTCCAGAATTGTGGACAGCAAAGGAGACCCTAGATTTATCCTCATGGGTTCCGTGATCATCTGGGTTAAGATGAATTAATCAGATACATCCTTCAAACAGTTTACCCTCCCCTCCAGCCCCTCCCTAATTTAAGTAAAAGTCTCCCATCCAAATAAAATATGTGAGTCCCTATATAGAGACAGTCGATCCACAATAACTGCTACTTCCTCCAGTTTATCTTTAGGCAGTTAATAGCAGCCCGCAAAGCAGATTGGTTTAGTAGCTACTAGGCCCAACAGCAACTCCATACAGCAGGGAACTGGGTACACTGGATGGGCCAAGCAGTCCATCTCAGCTGTCAAGGCCACTGTTCCCATATGGGAGATACAGTCCCCGGTAGTCTAGGCCCCCCCATCATGATCCTCGATCCCTGTAGCTGCAGGCACTGCACAATAGCCATGGTAGTCTAGTGGTCCTCCCCCCATTGTGATCCCCAACCCACATAGCCACTAGAAGTATGCATTTTCTATGGTGGTCTAGTGGTTCCCCCACTCCCCAGCATGATCCCCGACCCTTGTAGCTGCTAGAGTGTTTCAGTTTCCATGGTGGCTAGTGGTCCCCCAACCCCCCAGCATGATCCCTGACCACTGTAGCTGCTAGAATATTTCAATTTCCATAGTGGCTAGTGGTACCCCCACATCCCCAGCACGATCCCCATAGCCACTAGAATATTTAAATTTCCATGGTGGCTAGTGGTCCCTCCACCAGTGGTCTAGCGGCCCCCCACCCAGCAGTGATGGTTCCCGCTCCCCCCATAAACATCCTACTAATGGAGCCGGTGACTGGCTCAGCCCTCCTCTCACTACCACGGGCTAATCTGGTATGACTGAGTGCTACTGAAATGAATGCGCATTCCTCGCGCCGAGGGACGTGTTCACATTCATCAGTAGCGCTCAGTCATCACCGTAGTCGGGCGGCTGGCCATGATGGTGAGAGGAGGGCTGAGCTGGTTGCTGGCTCTGTTCAGGGATGTTTACAGGGAGAGTGGGAACCATCACTGCTGGGTGGGGGGCCGCCAGACCACCAGGTATTTCAGTGATGTGGGATGGATCATGCTGGTGGGGTGGGGGGACCACTAGCCACCATATAAATTGACATATCCTAGCAGTTACAGGGGTCAGGGGATTGTGCTGGGGTGGGGGACCACTAGACCACCATGGAAATTGAAATATTGTAGCGGCTATGGTGGTTGGGGTTCACGATGGGGGGGGGCACCACTGCATTACCACAGGCTTTTTGTTGGCGATATTTGGTGCTGCACTACAGGGGGCACTAATGCCTGTAGCGTGGCACTATACGTTTGAATATGCCAACTGTGCCGGCATTCCTGGCCACTCCCCTACCCCCTACCCTGCATACATTATTGTTTAGCATTGGCGCTACCCCACAGCACCGGCGCTCCTTGGGCTTTTGAATATTGCAGCCTGGTGCAAATCCAGTGCTATACCAGTGCTACGGATTTGCACCAGGTACAAGGCTTGGAATATCTGGCCCTTGGTTTCCTAGGTCACAGAGGAACGTCAAATATTTTGCAAGACCTTCTCTCTTCCCTGTAATCTTTCAGTAAAACTATGTACCCCTTTTAACAGTGGCATTTTCTTGTGGCATATTAATATGCACAAAATCATATAAAAAAAATAAAACAGAAATATATCTGCAGATAATGACTGGCAGTGGCCAGCTCACCACAGACAGGTCCGCTGCTGCATTTTTGTTTCACCACTCGGATCATGAGGGAGAGGTTCAGGCAGCAGTTTGTGACAAAGCTAGGATACCTTTGTTATCCCATCAACCAGATAAAGATTACAAGAAATAGGATGGGATGGTTAAGAAAGAGTATCTGGCTGCCTCACTCGTTGTGAGACAGGCCAGCTACATGACTTATGCAGTACAGTATCAAAAGGCCTTATGGAATACTTTTGTGGCACTGACTGACAAAGTCCCAGGTGAGGTGGCAGTGGACTTGGTGGAAACTGCTAGGGCAACACTGGATGCCACCAAATATCAGTTCCACATGGCTTTGGACACTAATAATACTGCAGCCAGGCTCATGACTCTCTCCATCTCTGTGAGAAGGTTTGCATGGCTTAGGGCCACAAACTTGACCCTGGACACACAGACCAAGGCAATGGATTTTCCTTGTGAGGGTGGCTTCCTTTTTGGGGACAAAATTGAAGACTGTATGGAAAAGGTGGAGGAATACAAGGCCACGTATAGAAGCAATTCTGCCATAAGGTCGTGGAGGGGACGTTGCAAACTACAGACCCATTAGTCTTACCTCACATTGTGGTAACATTATGGAACGTTTAATTAAGCAAAGGTTAGAACCATTTCTAGAAAATTCGGGCCTAGTCGATAAAAATGAGCATGGTTTCATTAGGGGAAGATCTTGTTCTACCAATCTTATAACCTTCTATAACCAAATAAGTAAACATTTGGACACTGGTACACCCACAGATGTCATTTTACTGGATTTTTCTAAAGCCTTCGCTAAGGTGCCTGATTATAACTTGGTCATTAAACTGTTAAATTTTGGAATTAGCAAACAAATATTAAGATGGATAAACAACTGGCTTGAAAATAGATCACAATGTGTCCTTATCAATAACGTCACATCAAGTGATGGATGTGTGACAAGTGGTGTCCCACAGGACTCAGTATTGAGACCCATTCTTTTTAACATTTATGTTAGTGATATGGGGCTGGACATAAGCAGCATCCTCATAAAATCTGCAGATGACACAAAACTTGAGGGTGAGGTTGACACATTCAGTAAACATCTATCCTTGATTAGTGACCTGGGCAAAATTGAAAAGTGGACTTCCATGAATCGGATGACCCTAAACACCAATAAATGCGCTGTATTACATTTGGGGGGAACCCAAAATGCACTTATATTCTTAATCAAACCATATTAAAGAGTTCACATAAAGGGATCTGGGAGTAATAATGACTGATACCCTGTCACCTTCTGAACATTGTATAACTGTTGCTAAACCTGCTAAAAGTATGGTTACTCATATAAAACATACATTTATGTGTAACTCTGAACAATTCATTATACCAATATACAAAAGCTGTATTCGCCCAATATTAGATTATGCATCTCAGGTGTGGTCACCATCATTAGTCAAGGACTTTAAAATTTGTTGAGAGCATACAAAGGTCAGCTACAAAAATCATACCCAGATTACGTAATAAAAACTATCGTGATAGATTAATACAAACTGGTCTCCACTCTTTGGAAGCTAAAAGACAAAGGGGTGACCTCTTATTACTATTCAAATTACTACAGTCTGAAAACCTAATGATTGAATGTGAATTAAAATATAGTACCAGTAGAGGCAACTTAAGCTCTCACAATAGAAAATTACAGGTACCTAGAGCTATCACAGCCAAGAGGAACAGTTTTTATATTGTTAGATCATCTCAAGCATGGAACAGACTTCCACAACAGGTGGTAGACATCAAGTGTTTCAACGCCTTTAAAAATACATTAGATAGGCTCTATTACTCTACACAGATTGGTCTAATTATCCGTAAATACGGAAGGACATTCTTGATAGGCTAATAGCCTCCTTATGTCCTTTTTATCCTTGTAATCCTGATACCATCACTGTTTTGTCCCCCATGTTGTTCACGGTATGCATGCTGCCATTGGGAGGCATTATAAGGAAGTATATGGGCTGAGTTTTCACTGCTATGCAGATGACACTCAGCTCTACATGTCCTTTGTACCTGAGCAAAGTGATGCTATCTCAGTCTTTAACAACTGCCTGTCTGAGATCCAGAACTAGATGAGTGCCAGCTGACTGAGATTGAACCCGGAGAAGACTGAGGTGTTGGTTGTGGACCCAGATCGTCGGGTAGAGGGGCTTTCTCCTGGCTGTCCTTCCGGTATTATACTCGATGGCAGCTAGTTGAGGGCCTCTGAACAAGTACATAACCTTGGCATTGTGCTTGACTCAGGTCTGACACTTAAAGTTCAGGTGTCAGCTGTTGTCAAGACCTCGTTTTATCATCTCAGGAAGCTCGCCCAAGTGAAACACCTTGTTCCACCTGAAGACCTTCCCACACTGGTCCATGCCTTTGTGTCCTCCCGCCTTGATTATTGCAACACTCTCTACCTAGGGCTTCCAGGGGTGGAGATCCACCGCCTGCAGCTGGTGCAGAACGCGGCAGTCAGGCTTTTGACTGGCTCATCTAGAGCCAGTCATATTATGCCTGTGCTCTGTGGACCGCACTGGCTGCTGGTGCGGTGGAGAGTCACCTTCAAGGTCGCATTGCTGACCTATAAGGCCCTACATGAACAGGGACCACGCTATCTGCAAGACCTCCTACACCTCCATCACCCCCTCTGACCGCTCCGTTCCACTGACGAGGGATTGCTTGAGGTTCCCAGGGTACATATGAAGACTTCTGGTGCCAGAGCTTTTGAGTTTGCAGCCTTCTGGTGCCAGAGCTTTTAAGTTTGCAGCCTTCTGGTGCCAGAGCTTTTGAGTTTGCAGCCCTGACCCTGTGGAACTCTATCTCATTAGGTGAGAGAGAGCCTGTCCACCGAGTCCTTCAAAGCTTCATTAAAAATCTACCTATTTGAATTAGCCTATCCTGACCTATTCTGAATTTTTTTTATAGTTTTTATGGAATAATTTGTTTTAGAATTTTAATCATATACAGGCACTTTGGTTTTGAAAAAAGCCTTGTACAAATAAAGTTTGACTTTGACCACAGACAAGTGGGTCTTGGAGATAGTGGGCCAAGGGCTGTCTAAGCTTCAAATCGCTCCCTCAATTGAGAGCCAGAAACTTTGCCCCAGCAACCTCTGCAGATAAAATCCTTCTAGTGGCAGAGGTGGCAAACCTGTTGTCAATCAAAGCAGTGGAGCCTGTACCCTTGTTACAGAGCGGAAGGCTTCTACTCAGGATACTTCCTCACTTGGAAGAAAATTGGGGGCTGGTAACCTATTCTTGATCTATGACTCACAGAAACATAGAAACTTAGAATTTGACAGCAGATAAGGACCGCTTGGCCCACCCAGTCTGCCCATTTCCCTACCTAATGGATAAGCTGCAGATCCTAGTTAACCAGCAGCCTACTTCTTTCTACCCCCACCCCCTAGAATTGCCTTATGACTGTCCCATGCATGCTTGAATTCAACCACTGTGTTTGACTCCACAACCTCCTCCAGAAGGCCGTTCCATGCATCCACAACCCTCTCTGTGAAAAAATACTTTCTTACATTACCTCTGAACTGCCTCCCCCTCCATCTTCAAATTGTGTCCCCATGTTCTTGGACATCTCTTTTTCTGAAAGATGCTACCCTCTTGGACTTTGTTGATTCCCTTGAGGTACTTGAAAGTTTCTATCATGTCCCCCCTCTCCCTCCTTTCCTCGAGGCTATACATATTAAGCTCCTTTAGTCTCTCTTCATATGTCTTCTGGTGCAGACCCTGCACCATTTTAGTTGCCCTCCTCTGGACAGCTTCCATCTTGTCTATGTCTTTGCGGAGATTGGGGCTCCAGAACTGCACACAGTACTCCAGATGGGGTCTCACCAGCTGTCTGTACAGAGGGATAACAATGTCCTGTTTTCTACTGGTGATGCCTCTCCCTATGCATCCCAGTATCCCCCAGCCCTCCTTACTGCCCTTTCACATTGCTTGCCCACCTTTACGCCATCTGATATGACTACCCCCAGGTCCCTTTCCATTTTTGTTGTTGTTAGTATCTCACCCCCCATTGTGTACTCTTCCCCTGGGTTTTTGTTTCCCAGGTGCATTACCTTGCACTTCTTAGCACTGAATCTAAACTGCCACACATTTGACAATTCCTCTAACCTTGCCAAGTCCCTTCTCATCCTTTCCACCCCATATTGTGCATCAACTCTGTTGCAGATCTTTGTGTCATCTGCAAAGAGACATACTTTTCCTTCCAGTCCCTCTGCAATGTCACTTATAAAGACATTGAAGAGGACCGGTCCTAATACTGAACCTTACGGTACCCCACTACCCACTAGTAACCCCCCTTTCTTCAGAGTGGACTCCATTTACTATTACCCTCTGTGTCCTATTCTCCAGCCAATTCTTTACCTAGGCTATCATCTTGGGGCCCACTCCCAGGCTGGCTAACTTGTATATTAATCTTTTGTGTGGGACTGAGTCAAATGCCTTGCTAGAGTCTAGGTAGGCCATGTCCACAGCCCCTCCTTGATCTACTACTTTGGTCACCCAGTCAAAGAAATCTATTAGATTCATCTGGCATGACCTTCCCGCTGTGAATCCATGCTGCCTTGAGTCCTGTGCCCCTCTGGCCTCTAGGTACTCGACAGTTCTTTCCTTCAGAAGTGATTCCATCATTTTCCCTATCACTGAGGTTAAACTAACAGGTCTGTAGTTTTCTGCTTCTGCCCTGCTCCCACTTTTGTGAAGGGGAATCACATCTGCCCTCCTCCAGTCCTCAGGTACCCCATCCTCCCATGATTTGTTAAAGAGGGTAGTCAGTGGTGTCACTAGTTCTACCCTTAGTTCTTTTAGAATTCTCGGATGAATCCCATCAGGCCCCATTGCTTTGTCCACCTTCAGTTTTAAGAGTTCTTTCAGAACCCTTTCTTCTGTAAATGGGCTGGTATCAACTTTTGTATCCAGAGTGTTTCTGTTTGTTTTAGGTACCTTCCCCTCTTCATTTGTAAATACTGAGCAAAAATATTTGTTTAGTATCTCTGCCTTTTTACAGTCACCCTCTGCCCACCCCTTCCCCTTTATTAAACCTCACTATCCTCCCTTAGTCTTCCTTCGTTCCCTGATGTACCTAAAAAAGGTTTTATCCCCCTTCTTAACTGAGTTGGCTATCTTTTCCTCAGTTCGGGCCTTTGCTGTTCTGACTGCCTTCCCAGCTTCCTTTTGCTTTAACTGATATAATTCTCTGTCCTGCTCCTTCTGTGATTCCTTGTACTTTCTGAATGCTTTCTTTTTCTCTTGAACCTTCACTGCCACCTCCTTTGCCACCTTCTTTGAGAACCATAGTGGTTTCTTACATCGTTTTGTTTTGTTTGTTTGCTTCACACAAAGGCTTGTTACCTCTGTGATGGCAGTTTTTATTATTCCCCATTGTTCTTCCACCCCTCCTTCCTGCCCATTTGCTAGTGCATTCCTTAGGCACTCACCCATTTTGGCAAAGTCAGCCCTCCTGAAGTCCAGTACTTTTGCCTTTGTATGGCTTGACTCTTTTGCTGTGTTTATTGTGAACCATACTGTTCGATAGTCGCTAGTTCCCAGATGGCTACCCACTTCTACATCTGTGATCCTCTCTCCATCTCCATTTGAGAGAACCAGGTCTAAGATTGCTCCCTCTCAAGTGGGTTCCAATACTAGTTGTCTAAGGCATGCCCCTGTAGGGCATCTAGAATAACCCCACTCTTAGAAGTGGCTGCTGCAACTGCACTCCAGTTAACATCTGGCATATTCAGATCACCCATCAGCAATATCTCCCCTTTATCTGCCATTCTAAGTATTCTTTCTATCATTTCCTTGTCCATTTCTTCCCCCTGAGAGGGGTCTGTATACAACCCCTGTACGGATTGTGGTGCCATTGGCTGCCTCCAAATTGACCCACAGTGCTTCTTCTCCTCCATGTTTACCCTTTTGTTCTGTTGCTTTGATTCCTTCCCTTGTGTAGAGAGCTACTCCTCCTCCTCTTTTACCCTCCCTGTCCCTCCTGTAGATAGTGTATCCTGGTATGTTTACGTCCCAGTCATGGTTCCGTGTGTACCATGTTTCTGTGACTGCCACGATATCCAGATGTTCCTCCTCCATCAAGGCCACTAATTCAGGAAGCTTGTTACCCAGACTACGGGCATTGGTACTCATTGTTCTCCATTTTTTGATGGCTTCACCTTCTGTAGCAGCATCTCCCACTGACCTTTCTACCTTGGTCTTTTTCTCATTTAGTACCCTGTTTTATAGGGGGAGGCTAGGATTTTCCTGCTGCTTATCAGTGCCTCCCCACTTGACTAGTTTAAAAGCTTGCCAATGAAGCATTAAAACCGACTGCCCAAAAGACTTGTTCCCTTCCTGGACAGATGCAGACCATCCTGCCAGTATAGACTGGTGTCCCTCCAGGTGGAACCCCAGTCCCCAATGAAGCCAAACAAGTTTATACTAAAACCAAAGTTCAAGATGGTGACTCTGGCCATGATCGTCCCCACACTGCAAAAGGGGGACTGGTTGGCATCCTTAGACCTAAAGGATGCATACTTCCACATTCCTGTGAAACCGAGCCACAGAAAGCACCTGAGGTTCAAATTACCCTCAGGTCACTACCAGTTTGCAGCAATTCCATTCGTCTTAACCTCAGCCCCCAGAGCATTCACAAAGTGTCTGGCTGTGGTTGTGGCACACTTAAGAAAGCAGAGAGTGATCATGTTTCCATACCTGGATAACTGGGTAGTCATAGGTCAGTCCCTGCAGCATATCAAAGAAGCTCTGGTCCTTACCAGGAACACATTAGAGTCTCTGGGATTTCTCAAACGTACGGAAGTCCCAGCAAGAACCAGTTCAGCTTCTGGACTTCACTGGAGTGGAGCTGGACACCAGTGAAGGCAGAGCATTTCTCCCTCAGGACAGGGTGAACTATATCCTGCAGATAGGATCATTCCAGCTAAACAGGCCCAGGTCAGCAAGAGAGTTCTTATGCCTGCTGAGCCACATGGCAACTGCCACAGCAGTTGTTCCAGAATTCAGATTTCAGATAAGACATACAGTTCTACTTACAGACTCTCTGGTCTCAGAAAAAGGATGCCCTAGCCAAATTGGTACCAGTCACAAGCCCTACTGCAAGCCCTGCACTGGTGGTTGGACAGAGAAAACCTCAGGGAAGGACTCCCCTTCCTAAAGGAGCATCCCTCGGTGGTACTCACAACAGATGCCTCCCTGTTAGGGTGGGGGGGTACACATGCTGTATCTAACAGCCAGCAGAACATGGTCTCCTCAGGAATCGCTTCTGCACATTATTAACCTTTTAGAGTTCAGGACAGTATGCCTGGCATGTCAGGCATTTGCTCCTCATTTAAAAAACAAGGTGGTACAGGTCAGAGCAGACAACACTACCACCATGTAGTGCACCAACAAACAAGGGAGAACCAGATCCACCCCACTGGGCACAGAGGAAATGAAGCTGTGGAGTCTAGCCTACTCCTTACAGGTGTCCCTGTCCACTCTCCACCTTCCAGGGAAAGACAACTTCATGGCATACTCCCTCAACAGGATCAGCGAGGATCATCACGAATGGGCATTGAATCCACAAGTGCTACAGACAGTATTCAGAAAGTGGGGCACACCAGAGATAGATTTCTTTGTCTCCACAGACAATCATCAGCTGCCACATTTCTGTTGCAGGCCTTCCAGCAAGGGCACAGTCCCTATGGTTGCACTTGCACTGGATTGGTCAGGGAGATTCCTGTATGCCTTCCCTGCTTTCCCCATGTTGCTCAGGACCTTGGCAAACCTCAGGTCACAGCCAGCAACAATGATACCGGTGGCACCAGACTGAGCAAGGCAGCCGTGGTACTCACTCCTGGTAACCCTGTCTGTCTCTCCCCCAATTCACCTGCCCCAGAGGCACAACCTCCTGACATCTTCCCAGGGCAGGATCCTGTATCCCAGTCTCAGATCCCTGCAACTGAAGGCCTGGCTCTTGAGGACCTAGACTTCACTAGTCTAAACCTCTCAGAGGAGGTTTTGACAGTGCTCAGGGGATCCAGGAAGCCATCCACCAAGAAAACCTACTCTTCGAAGTGGAAAAGGTTCTCTATTTGGTGCTCAGAAAAGGATATTGTTACCTCTAGGGCTGGTCTTCCTGTTCTGCTGGACTATCTGACCCACCTACACACACTGGGCCTTAAACCTTTGACACTGAGGATACACCTGGCTGCAGTCTCGGCTTATGTTCAGCTGGTAAAGACGGGTCCATAGAAACATAGAATCTGTTGGCAGATAAGGATCATACAGCCCACCTGGACTGCCCATTTCCCTACTTGGTTCGGCAATCCCTACTCTTATCTGGACTGCCTTTCCCCCACTCTGCTGTGCAACAGAGTGCCTTTATGCTTATCCCATGCACTGTTGAATCCCTGTACTGTTTTCACTTCCACCACCTCCGCTGGTAGGCTGTTCCATGGATCCACCACCCTCTCTGTGAAAAAATACTTTCTAGCATTCCCCTTACGCCTCCCTCCCTCCAGCTTCATGTTATGTCCCCTTGTCCTTGTGCGCTTTCATCTCTGAAATATGCTCCCCTCCTGTACCCTGTTTATTCCTCTAAAGTATTTGAAAGTCTCTATCATGTCCCTTCTCTCCCTTCTCTCGTCCAGTGAATAATTGTTTAGTTCCTTGAGTCTTTCCTCATAAGGCTTGTGATGCAGTCCATGTATCACTTTTGTTGCTCTTCTCTAGACTGCTTCCATTCTATCTATGTCCTTCCTGAGATGCGGTCTCCAGAACTGGACACAGTATTCCTTCTACTGGTTATGCCCCTTCCTGTGCACTCCAACATTTTGTTTGCCTTCCCCACTGCTTTTTCACATTGTTTGGCTGACTTCAGGTCATCGGATATGATAACCCCCAGGTCTCTCTCCTGACTTGTCGTGGCTAGCACCTGCCCCCCCATCCTGTATTCCTGTCTTGTGTTTCTGTGTCCCAGGTGCATTATCTTGCACTTCTTAGCATTGAAACCCAACTTCCAAACCCTTGACCATTCCTCAAGTAGTCTTGGGTCATTTCTCATTTTATCTAGCCCCTCCTCTGTGTCGACTCTGTTACAGATCTTGGTGTCACCTGCGAACAGGCATACTTTCCCCTCCAGTCCCTCTGTAATGTTGCTTATGAAGACATTGAATAGAACTGGACTCAGCACTGATCCCTGTGGAACCCCGCTGGTCACCTTCCCCTCTTCTGATTTTATGCCATTTACTACCACCCTCTGGGTCCTGCCTTTTAGACAGTTACCAACCCATTTTACCACTTTAGAGCCCACACCCAGATTTCCTAATGTGTTAAGCAACCTTCTATGAGGAATGGTGTCGAAGGCCTTACTTATCCAGGTAGGCCACAGCCACCGCCCCTCCCTGATCCACCACTCTGGTCACCCAGTCAAAGAAATCTATAAGATTAGTCTGACAGGACCTACCCTCAGTGAATCCATGCTGCCTCGGGTCTTTTGCACCGCTTGACTCCAGGAACTTCACTACCCTCTCCTTAAGCAGGGACTCCATCAGCTTCCCCACCACTGAGGTCAGGCTTACAGGTCTGTAATTGCCTGCCTCCTCCCTACTTCCAGTCTTGTGCAGGGGGACCACCTCTGCCCTCCTCCAGTCCCAGGTACCGCCCCCTTCTCTAGTAATTGGTTGAAGTGGGTTGTCAGTGGACCTCCTAGGACTTCCCTGAGTTCCTTCAATACTCTAGGGTGAATACCGTCTGGCCCCATTGCCTTGTCTGACTTTACTTTTCCTAGTTCCTCCAAGACTCTATCCACCGTAAATGGGCTGGTGTCCACCTCTCCCCCTGTACATCTTTCCTCATGAGTCTTGGCCCTTCCCCTGCCTCTTCCTTGATAAATACTGAGCAAAAATATTTGTTCAGTACCTCAGCTTTTTCATGGTCATCCACCCACCCACTCTATCCCTTCTTTAGCTTAACAGTACCATTTCTGGTCTTCTTCCTCTCGCTAATATAATGGAAGAAGGTCTTGTCCCCTATAATGGAAGAAGGTCTTGTCCCCCTTCTTAATAGCCTGTGTTATTCCTTTCTCCCTCTGTTCTTGCCTTAGCCCCTCTGACAGCTTTCCCAGCTTCTCTCTGCTTCTGCAGATATTTCAGTCTCTCTTCTTCTTTCTGTGTTTCTTTGTATTTTCTGAATGCCTTACTTTTTCTTGTGCTTTCTCAGCTACTGACTTAGAGAACCACAGTGGCCTCTTCTTTCTTTTGCTTTTGCTAAGCAATCTGACACATTGACTTGTCACTCCTGCTATGGATCTCTTGAGCCTAAGCCACTGTTTTTCCACCCCTTCCCCCATATCTTCTGCTGCCAGGGCAATTCTGAGCTGTTCCTCCATCTCCATGAAGTTGGCCTTCCGGAAATCTAGGATCTTAATCTTTGAATGGCTTTCTTCTGCCAACAGACTTTCAAGTACCTTAAGGGTATAAACAGGGTGCCAGGGGAGAGCATCTTCAAGATGAAGGGAAATCAGAGGACAAAGGGGCATGGCCTGCAGGTGGAGGGGGACAGTTCAGTAGTAACATTAGAAAATACTATTACACAGAGAGAGAGTAGTAGAAAAGTGGAACAAACTCCCAGAGGCGGTCGTTGGAGAGGAAACAATGGAGGGATTCAAAAGGGCATGGGACAACCACATGGGAGTGTTAAGGGGGGGAGGCACAGGTTCAAGCAGATAGTTGGGCAAATGGTCAGACTTGGTGGGCTTAGTTCGGTCCTTTTCTGCCGTCACACTTCTATGAATCTATGAAAACATGTTGACTCTAAACCACACAGTTCTGTGGTCACTGGTACCAAGGGGATGCCACCTCAACATCCATCATTCTGTCCCCATTTGTCAGCACTAAGTCCAGAACAGCCCCCCCCCCCCGGTGGGCTCAACCACCAGCTGCCTTAGGTTTGCCCCATACATGGCAGACATGAGGTCCCTGCTCCATGATGTATTTGCAGTTTAGGTATTCCAATCTGTATCTGGCATGTTGAAGTCACCCATTAGTAGTACTACACTTTTGGCTGCCGTATTATGGATGGCTTCCACTAATACTAGATCTATATCCTCCCCCTGCACCAGAGGCCTGTAAACTACTCCAGCATGGATGGTTGTTTTGTTCTCTGACTCCAGAGTGACCCACAATGGCTCTCCTTCTTCTCTGGATCCTGGAACCTCCGTAGCTTTAATCCCTTCCTTTACATACAAAGCAACCCCTCCTCCCCCTTCCCCTCCCTATCCTTTCTAAAAAGTGTATACCCTGGTATGGCTGCATCCCAGCCATGGTTCCCTGCGTACCATGTCTCCATAATAGCCACAATGTCCAGGTTTGTGTCTGCCATCAGTGCCGATAGGTCTGGGATTTTGTTTCCCAGACTTCGGGCATTTGTGAACATGACTTTCCACTCTGTGTACCCCCTTAATGTTCCTTGTTTATTGGTCTTTGCCCTGCACCACATTAGTGATGCACCTTCTGTTCTTTCCCCATTGTAACCATGGTAGTTTTACGGTTAGATATTATGCTAGTTATTAGGTTATCACTGCTTTCAGTTGTGTCCTGTGGTGGGGTGGGGGGCTATGATAATCCCTTGACTGTCTATGCCTCCCGCCTTGGCAAGTTTAAATGATCACTAAAGATGCACTTAAACTTCTCAGAGAGGATAACTTTGCCTCCCCTGGATAGATGTAGGGAATCTGGAGAATATAGTCCCTCATCTCTCCTGGTGAGGTTCTAGTCCCCAATGAAGCCATACCCCACCTCTCCGCACCATTTCTTTAGCCATTTGTTGAATTCAGTGATGCGGATTTCCGTCCCTTCCCCCTTGCATGGACAGGTAGCACCTCTGAGAAGGTGACAGAGAGTGCTACTTGACCAAAACTCCTCCCCAACTCCCTGAACTCTTCCTGTACTCTTCCTACATCTACCCCCTCTCTAGCCAGGTCATTAGTCCCCAAGTGAATAATGCCATCCAGCTCCACCCTCCTTGCTACTACCCTTGTAATTCTAATGATTCATTTGCCCTCCGACCGAACTGTGCCTCTAGGTAGGCACATTACCTCTCTCTCCACTATTGCTACCTGACCCCAGCTCAGTCCCCTGGACAGTGGAGTCCCCAACCAGGATTTGCTTCCTCCTCCTGTGTGTTCTCCTTGCATCTGCCCTTGGGGTTCCATCCTGGATGACCCCCTCAACCCACGTGGTGTTCACTTCTGGAAATGCTGCACAATCTCTATGCTCTGCCAGGATGGCATACGAGTTGTGAAGTGCCACCGGCTGGGGGATGTGCCTCTGTGCTGCCTTCCACACCCTCTCCGAGCCCACCGTAGTCCATCCTTCCCTCCTTCTTGGCAACCTCTAAGGGAGCGGTGGTGGACATGGAGGTCTCTGTATGGGGGTATGGGGGGAAAGGTTGCCCGTATCTTCGTCAACTCTGCTCGGAGTCCAGCTACCTCTTCCCTCAATAAAGAGAGGTGCCTGCAGATAGGGCAGCACCGCAATGTCCAAAAGGTCTTTCTGAACACTGCTGCCCCACATCCGCTGCAAAGCAGCACACCCATCACCTTCCTTCTACTATCCTTGCCCTAAATGCCCCTTATTGCCCTGTACCCTCTGCAGCCTCTGGCCTCTCATCCTGTCTTTTGCAAATTCTTCAAAGGTCTCAACCACCTTCATCCTCCCCTTAGGGAGCCAGTCTCACCCTGGAATCTAAACATTTGTATTGCCAAGCTCATGGAGCCACCCTTTGAGCCCATGGCTACTGCAGACCTGAAGTATGTCACAAGGAAAATTGTCTTCCTGGTGGCCATCATTTCAGCCAGAAGAATAAGTGAATTGCAAGCCCTGTGCACAGATCTGGACTACATTTCATTCCACAGGGACAAGGTGGTACTGAGGACCAATAAAAAATTTCTCCCTGAAGTGGTCTTGGATTTCCATTTGAATCAAACTATTACTGTACCTGTTTTCTTCACTGACAACTCCAGCTCACCTGAATGGAAACTACATAGCCTGGATGTCAAGAGGGCATTAAGCCACTACATTGACAGAACCAAGGCTCATAGGTCAGAGCATACCCAGCTGTTCCTCACCTATGGGGAAGTGGATAAGAGAAAACCTGCATCAAAATGAATCATTGCACATTGGATAGTGACCTGCTTACAGTTCTTTTACAGTAAAGCTGACAAACAAACTCCCCTGGGCCTCAGGGTACATTCAACCAAGGGTACAGCTGCATCAGTAGCAGCTGCAAGGGAAATCCCACTTTTGAAAATCTGCAAAGCAGCCACATGGAAAACAGTACACGCTTTTATCAAGTATCACAGCCTGGACATACAGTCAAGACGTGGTGCTAGATTTGGTACAACAGTGCTGCAGAACATGTTTTCAAAATAGGTTCTCGGCCAAACCTACAAAGGTATTGCTTGGTAGTCTGCATTAGTTAAATCATACTGTGCGATTCTTGGGGTTAGAAGAAACAAATGCTCACCATAGTAATCTTGTTTCTTCCAGGGGATCACACAGTATGATTAAAGCTCCCACCCTGCCTCCCCTACCTGAACCTATAGACAAAGGGACAGACTTCGGTTCTGCATCTCTGCTTTGATTTTTTTATGGTTCATGACTAAATATTTAAGTTTCTTTAACCAGTTGGTTCACACTGTTGTCCCTACTTGGGACTTGTTTGGTTTACCGGGATGTGATTAAGGGGGACTTAATCTGCACAGTAAGTTAGTTAGAGGGTCTTTACCCTGTTAGGCTATGTAATGAATCTGAGCACTCAAAGTGCAGCAGTTAGTAAGGGCAGCAGTTTGAAACTGGCATGTGCTAGAGTTCCATCATCTGCATAAATTATGTTTCTCCATGGCAGTTCAACTCTTAAGGCTGACTGCATTAGTTTTATCAAACTGTGTGATCCCCTGGAAGAAGCAAGATTACTATGGTGAGTAATTTTTTTCTTCCTTACCATCATTACCATAAACTCAACCTCCAGGGCAGCTTAACCCAGCTGGCAGTACTGTATAAGTCAAGCATACGAAGGGATCCCTGGGGTTAGAAAAGAGAATTTAGAGTCTATGGAGTAGGGATGAGTATGGAGTGGGTGTTACTAGAAAAGTGTCAGAAAGAGTGATAGAGGGGGTCCTGTTGGGCAAGAGTTAACTGGGAGGCTGTGCTGTAAACAGCATACTCATGGTCAAATGTTGGGAGAATACATAGATACTTAAAAACTGACAGCACATAAAGACAAATTGGGCCACATAGTCTGCCCATCATACCTTGCTACTCTTATCTGGCCCTGATTTCTTTTCCCTTCTAACTCTATTAACCCCCTCTAACCATGATACTATACCTATCCCAATCTGTTTTAAAGATACCAACTTAAATTTTTTTTCATCTACCACCCTTGCAATGAAAGTATTTATGTACTTTTTTTAATTTGGTAACTGGGTGGATACACTGGTCCAAGGGACCATTTTTAGGGAGGACCCAGGCCATCATGATGTCACATACAGCACAAAGTATCATACGTAAGTTGTACAGGTAGGATCAACACAGCCATACAGTGACTCAATAAAAAACAGATTACAGTTGGGGCCCCCAGTACTAAGCCCCAGGCTAGGCATAGAAAATGTGTATAGTGTAGAGAAAGTGTACAGCAGAGGACACAATAACATCATGGTTGGTTGGGAGTTTGACTCCAGACAGTAAAGAGCGATTTATTTAAATCATGATATCAACTAGACAGCTTTGTTAAACCCTCCCAGTCAGGAGTATTTTCATTTAATTAAACTATGACCTTATAGTCAAGGCCCCTGGAATTCTGCGGTTCTGCAGTTGCGGAATTTGCCGCAGAATTTGCATCATTCTGCAGAATATATACAATGCCGCAGAATTCATTGTTTTTGGTGAATTTTCGTATAAATATACTGTTTTTCCATAGTGTCAGGCTTTCTTTCCCACCTCGTTTATCCTGAAGCCCCTCCTCTATGCTCATCATATGATGTCATCGATGACATCACATCATATTCAGCCAATGACAGGACTGCATTCTGCCAGAGAAATGAATAAATCATGCCACAGAAATCAGAAAATGCTGCCGCAGAAGTCAAGGAGCCATGCCTCAGAAATCAGAAAATTCTGCCGCAGAACACCAGGGGCCCTGCTTATAGTCTTTGTTTAACCTGTGCAAGTATTGGAATATTTTTATCATGCCATCTCTCTCCCTTATTTTTGTTCTTGTCTAAATTCTGCAATTTCTTCTCATACATCATGGGCCAGATATTCAAAGGTGTTGCACCAGGCGAAACCCAGTGATGCACCCCGGTGCGATATTCAGAGGTGGATGTTGCGCTGCTCAAATCCCGATACGCCAGGATGCATCAGTAATGTATGTGGTGCAAGTGCAGGGGGGGGGCATGCCCATGCATACTCGGCACATCCCGATATTCAGCCTGGGACGTGCTGAGCATGTGCAGGTGCAACCCCTACTTGCGCCGCACACTGGTGCTCAAAGTTGAGCCAAAAAATAAAGGAGCAAGGGCTGGTCACCCACAGGTGAGCCGCCATATTGCAGGGTACAACACGGCAGCTGCCAGCTGTGGGTGGCCACCTGAGCTCCGGAGCCAGGGAATGTCAAAGTCGCGCCTCCCCACGCACCATCGCGGCATTGTAATAGAGATACTTTCAGGAGGTCCAGTGACCGCTTAGCTCATCGGTAATAAGTATAATAAAGATACCTAACATCTTGGTGGTCCAGGACGCCCAGCTCGATCGCAGGCATATGTATAACAAAGACACTTTAAATATCCCTGGTAGCTCAGTGATCGCCCAGCCTGACATGGCATGAGCAGAACATTTTAAATACCTCAGTGTCCAGCAGTCTCTCCTCACTGCCCACCAGACCCATCACCACCCCAGTCAGCGGCGGCAGCAGCACCCACCGCAAGCCAATTGCCGTTCTACGATGACGGCGCATTTTGAGCAGAACCATTGGTCCATAGCATGGGCCAATGGGCATGTAACTGTACTGTACTACAGTCCCAATATGAATGGATCCATTCACATATCTAGACTGGTAGTGCAGGTATTGTTCAGATGCCCATTGGCCCACGCCAGGACCAATGGTCGACAGCCGCACTGTACATAGTCAGTTGGCAGGTGGCCGGTGGCTTGCGGTGGGATGCTGCCGCCCGCCGATGACTGGAGGGGCAGGGTGGTGGGTCTGAGTGGACGGTGGGAGGGGGTACCGCTGGACCACCAGGGATAATTTAAAATGTTTATTATTATACTCATGCCCGCGATCGGGCTGGAAGCAGTCCACTGGACTACCAGGGATATTTAGAATGTCTTTTATTACACTTATGCCCGTGATTGGGCTGGAAGCAGTCTACTGGACCACTAGGGATATTTAAAGTGTCTTTTTATTATACTTATGCCCGCGATCGGGCTGGAAGCGGTCCACTGGACCACCAGGGATATTTAAAGTGTCTTTTATTATACTTATGCTCATGATCAGGCTGGAAGCAGTTTACTGGACCACCAGGGATATTTAAAATGTGTTTTATTATACTTATGCCCGCGATCGGGCATTGGGGCACTTTGCCACGATGTGCAGGGGGCATTGGTCCCTGATGGCTGCAGCCTGGCAGGGCGCCAGGTGCAAGTCGCCAGGGATCGGCGTACCTGCATGCAAATGGGGCCATAATGACATGCTAATGGCCCCAGTTGTGCCTTGTATACATTATGGCTCCATTTGCATATCCACCACTGAATATCACAGTTCCTGCGCCTAGCGCAACCACACTTGCATTGGCACATCCCCCTGCTCCTCTCTTGCCACTTGTGCTGGTGCAGTGCCACTGTACCACGCGCAATGTGGGCGGCTACGTTGCCATATTCAATGATGCTGAGCCATGGTGCAGCACCATTGAATATCACCCAGCACTCTCCCTGGCGCATCCCAGTTGTGTTGCGCCCAGGCTTGCACCCCTGCCTGACGTATTCTGAATATAACACACCATGTCTCCTAGGCTTTGAATAATTTTGGTTGCTCTATACTGTACTTGCCCCACCTTTATCACACTCCTTTCTCAGCTGAGGACTTCAGAATCTTACTCAGTACTCCAGGTGTGGCGATAATAATGATTTGTAAAGTGGGAGGATTACTTCCCTTCTGCTGCTACTTATCCCCCTCCCTATGCATCCCAGCATCGTATCTGCTTTACTCACAACTCTGATCTAGTGTGCTGTGGTTTTGAGGTCATTTGTTATAGTAACCCCCTTGGTCTTTCTCCTCTTTTATGCATTCCAGTATCAACCTGTCAGTGTCACACTGCATCTTCGGATTACTTTTTGCCTGTATGCATAACTTTATTTTTTTTTTTTCATTGAAGCATAGCTACCATATTTTGACCATTATTTTAGTCTTTCCAGGTTGTCATATTTAACAAAAAAAAAACGTCAGCCAGTCTCTGAAAATAACTGCTGCACAGTTAAAGGCAAAAAAACTTACATCCTTGACCAACTTAGGTATAGTTCAATCTTTATTTTCTAAAAGTGCTCTTTTGGGCAGTAGTGTTCAAAGGCAGACAGCAGCAGATTAGGCAGCACGCCTAACCTTTCACGTCACCATCTTGACACTTTGACACTTGACAAAGTGTCAAGATAGTGACTCGAAACATGAGTGTGCTGCCCATTCTGCTGCTGTTTGCCTTTGCATGTTACTGCACAGAAGAGCACTTTTGGAAAATAAAGATTGAACTACACCTAAGTTAGTCATGATGTAAGGTTTTTATCTTTAACTGTGCAGCAGTTATTTTCAAAGACTGGTAGCTGCGTTTCTTTTACATATCCTGTCTATCTGCCCAAACACAGTCATCCCTGGAGTGACTTCTAATGTTACTTTTAGTTTTCCAGGTCATCCCCTTATCTGTATCTATTTTGGGGCAGATTTTTGTGTTATTTGCAAACAGGCAGATCTTAGACCTACTCCTATATCACATATAGATATGTTGAAAAGGACAGGACCTAATACTGATCCCTGTCCCACTCCGCTCATAACTTTCTTTACCACTTCCAATCTAATTGTGTGGGGGATTCTGGTATATAGGTTGATGATGAAACCTTGCAGTTTGCTCAGTAATCCCTTCAGTTGATGGACTCACTGGGCCTCACACAGGTTGTTTCCACCAGGACCCATGAGCAAGGCCACTCTTTGAACCTCATCTTATCTCTGGGGCTGAGCATCTGTGATGTCAGGGTGGATTCAGTGGGGTGGTCAGATCACTACACTTTTACCATTCTGACAGGGGTCACCCAGATACCATGCCCCCTGTGGAGATGGTTCAGTATCATCCAAAACATACTTTGGTATTATGAAAACTTTTGATGGTGTTTAACATCTGGGGTATGGAGGCAGCATGCAATGGAGAGGTGTAAGCAACAGTTGATGGCTATAATTTGAGAATTATAGTACGGTGTTTGGCTTCATTACACTGATCCATGTAAGCTTGTTAACCTGCTGCTGTAGGTCGTTGTGGTACAGTGACTAGTTGAGGCAGTTGAGGGCAACAGAGCAGAGGTTGAGGTGTTTCTGGGAGAGGACTGGCTCATTGGACGATGAGATGGCTCTGAGGTCGCTCTATAAGGACTGTCAGAGGGCTATAACCCTGAAAAAGGTAGAGTTTCTGTCATGGGTCTTAGCCTAAGGAGGAAATAGGCCTGCTCATCTGCACTGTAGGCAGGTTAATCCATCGTCCGTGTCTCCAGTCTGAAGAAGTTTTAGCACAAGAAAAATGTGAGGCGTTTGTATCTTTCTTTCTGGACAGAGAGTCCTCCATTCAAGCTGGGATCTTGAAAGGTAGCCTGCTACAGGCCAGAAATAGTGCAGAAGAAGGGCGAGATAGCTGTTCATGGGTTTGGAATGAGTTTCCACCAGTTATTATAGAGGAGGTGCTCAAAGTGATTACGATGCTGCACCCACCTACTGTTCAGTCCTTGGGCCTGTGCAGCTGTTGGTGGACTGCCATGAGGCACAGGGTCAGACATTTGATAGTATTATCCTGTGTACCCTAGCAGATGATTGTTACCCCACGGGTGTCAATAAAAAAAAATAGTGAGATCCCCCCCAAGAAGACATCCTTGGTGTGCTGGCAAATTACAGGCCTGTCTTGAACCTTCCATTTTTAGGAAAGGTAATGGAAAAGGTGGTGGCGGCACACCTGGAGACTTACCTTGAGAGATATGACATCTGTGAACCTTTCCAGGTGGCTTCGGATCTCGTCACATCACAGAGGCAGTGCTCATCAGGGTGTTAGACCCTATTCTGGCAAGTGATAGGGGAGAATGTTCAATTTGATCTCCTTGACCTATCCTCAGCACTTGACACTGGCCATGGGTTTTGTTGTATTTATAGTAAAATGAACCTTTATAATATTAGGTACAGATCAGACACAGACATGGGAACTAAGAGCATTTCTCTTTACTGAGACCACTACAGCATAAATGCACAGATGAAAAGCACAAAACACAGCATTTGTGTTGTAACATGCCTAATCACCTAAGCTTATACAGTCATAAGGACAAAGCCTTATACTTAGACTGGGCTACTCAGTGGGGATCAGGTGACATCATTATGCCAGGGTCTAAATAGCAAAAGTCCTTCAAAAATCCCCTGCATATACAGAGTAGTTTACAACAAAGTTGGATAGTGCCTGCCTTCAGCCGGATGTTTCTTATGAGAATATGCACTGTCTCAGCAATATTGTACCTACCTTATCTTACACGTAAAAGGACATACACAAACACAGATGGTCTCATATCATTAAGTACTGATATCTTCACAAAAAGGCATTCTTTCTCAAGGTACTTTGTTTCTCATAACCTTGCAGCTGTGCTGCACAGAACATCCTTTTTCATAAACATAATATTTTGCTTATCTACAAGGCTAGTAGTAAACAGTGCTGAATAGTCTGTCAAGCTAAAAAGTTATTTATAGACTTGATACTCCACCGGCCAAGGTCACAACACAATTTCATGTATGTTTTAGAGTTTTAATATTCTAGCTAAAGATATTAACCCTTTTATATTTCAACATTCCCCACCTTGAGACTTCTGAGGTAACCTCAGGGGTCTCATACGGTACATATTAGCCTGGTGTTGCACATAAGTGTATTTTAAATCTTTGATAAACACAACAGATATACATAGTCAATATGAATTGCATGCATAAAAATAACAGGAACAAAACAGGGTAGTAGGATGCTGAACACAAGTTTTAACAAATGGCCATCAGCCCATTGTAGGCAGATCATAAATGTTTTGTTTAACTTTGTTATTGTCCAAATACAATGGTACGAAGGCCATTGTGTCCTGTTTGACCAAAGTCTCTGTAGATAGATTAAGAGGTGGTATTTTGATGATTCGTCGTGGTACTGTCTGTCAAGCAGCATCCAAGTAGGCCAAAGATGCCCGGATGGTAGTGACATTAGCAAACACAGGTAAGGGTCTGATGACTTGTCTTTGTCCTTTGATAGTCATAGTGTAATTGGGCTAGAAACAGAAGCTAAAGCCCCCAGGAAAACAGTCATTGCGGGACCTGTAGGTGATGTGCTCTGCGTTAGCCAATACACAGTACTCATTACCTCCAGCATGCATACTCCAAACCTGGTGGTTTTGAGACCATTTCTCCACTTGTAGATGACAGTTTGTTGCTTTGTCTGAAATGCCACAAGGATGTTTACCTCCTAAGGGGATATCACACTGGCACAGGTGAAAGTCCAGGAATTCAGCACAACATGGTAGATCTGGTTTGAGCCATTCACCGTTAACCTGTGCAATAAAAGCAGGTGAAGGCTTAATCTGTTTATTATAGGGTTACTCCAGTACCCCCAAACTGACCAGCTTAGACAGTCCCAGTACAGGAGTGTCACATGGTACAACAGGTATCTGTAGAACAGCAGGAACAATAGGTGTGATGTGGTTAAACACACATCCTTGTCCAGCAAAATAAACCTTGCTGAGTTTTCTCAGTATGCATGCAGCATTATTAATACAGGACACATTATGCAACCATTAATGTCATGGTACTGTCAAGTTACCAGTTTTAATATCTCTAAAAGTATCCTGCAGTCTTATTTAGTACAGATATACCATATGCTGTAAACAGCTCATTTCTTTTATTTTTATCTATCAGACCTTTTCAAATGTGCACCACTGTCTCTAGGATACCATTTTAAGTAGTTTTTTACGGCTGCATGGGCGGAGCCCTGCAGGCATTTGGGGATCACATCACTGTAGGAGAGAGAAGGTACCGTGAGTGGAAAAAGTCCCCATCTTCTCCTACAGTGATGCAGTCTGTTGTCCATACCACTAATGTTGCTGGTCTTTGGTTCTCTCTGCTGCAGACAGAGCTCCCCTCTGTGGCTCACTGCCCTCTCCCCATGGTGCACTACTTTGTGTTTATTCTGCAATTGTGGAAGTGATAGCCGCCGTGCACAAGATGGTGGCCCAATGCAATCTATGCATGCACGCTAGAGTCTGCAGCCAGTCAAATGGGATAGAAAGTTGGAAATCGACACGAGACATCACAGAAAAACTGCACGTAGTAGCAGAAAAATAAAATCTGAAGCCAACTCAACACACGCAAGTGAGTATTTATTGAACAGAGACTGCACATGGTCTGATACCCTCTGGCGTGCCACCTTACTTTGAGGCTTCATCAGGGAGGGGGCATTCAGGCTGCAGGTTTGATTTTTCTGCTATTGTATGGCAGTTTGTCTACTCATCTTGTTGTGTCAGTTTATCCTGGAAGGGCATGGGCAATAAAGCCAAATTTCAAATAAATACAACATTGCACATACAGTATCTCACCTATTGTAAAGCAACATAGGCAATAGATACAGCTCGTGATGCATTTTCACAGAGGTACGTCAGCAACAATGCTGGTACCACAGTGAAAGGTTGCAAACTCAAACAGGAAAGGAACCGGGCATCAGCAGCAACCAATGCAGTGAAAGTCTATGTCGAGATCTGGATAAAAATAACAACTTTTTATTTAGTAAGTACAAAGCAGCTCCTCCATTCTCCTCCCAACGTTTCATGCCAGACTGGGTGCTTTAGCTGCCACCTGGCAAAACAACTATTTTATACTCTAAGAAACTGTCATGTGCAAATCAAGCATCACTAGTACACGTGTTGTTAATTTTTTTTTTTTACTTACTGTTTATGCCCCCTTCTCTCCACTCCTGCTCCCTTCCCTCAGGGACTCCCTAGGCATCCATTTAGGCTGCACTGGAGATTGGTGAGCTTTCCACTCCCTTCATGTGTCCTCCTTTCTTTAGCCCTCGGATTGCCTCCCGAGCAGGGTAAAGGGGGAGACCCAGACCCCACAATCCTACGTCCAATGGTAGTGGACACACTGCAGAGCATCTCCGATCCCCAGTTACTGGTGCCAGGGCCCATCTCCAGGGAGCCCAAGTGGGGCATTTTCTGTTTTCCCTGGATGTGATGTGTGCCTTGATGTTAGGGCCTAACCGCCAACGTCCATCACATCCCCCCTCTACAGCATGGCTAGGTGCTTGCTGTGCCCCAGGCCTCCACCTGGGGTCAGTCAAGTGCTGAGTCTCTGCCCCCTCCCTCCCAGAGGAGGTTAGCAGTCCATGGGATGCTCAGCCTTCTCCCCTCTGGCTGGCCATCCAACTCCCTGGGCTCGTTCCCGAACCCTGGTCGTCGCCGTAGTAGACCATAGCACTACCATTGCACTAGTGTACATGTGTTGTTAATAAGTAGTGGCAGTGACAACATAAATCCCATACGTAGTAATAGTTAAGATATTAAAGTGCTAACAAGTGCTATTGAAATATAGTAAAACCAGTAGACTATTACATAGATACATAGATACAGAGACAGTGTCGGCAGATAAGGGCCTATGGCCCACCCAGTCTGCCCATTTGAGCTTGTAAGTTCAGTTTGTTTTCCTAGAAGTCTGTTTCCCCTTACCCATGACCTCTAGAATTCCTTTATGTCTATCCCATGCATTCTTAAATCCCGTGATTGTTTCAGCCCCCACCACTTCCTCTGGCAGGGTGTTCCACTTGTCCACCACCCGTTCTGTGAAGAAATTCTTTCTCATGTTTCCTCTGAATCATCCTCCCTCCAACTTCATCCCATGCCCTCTAGTCCTGGAACATCTTTTTCGCTTAAAAATAGTGTTTTCCTGCACCCTGTTCCTCCCTGTAAGATACTTGTATGTCTCTATCATATCCCCTCTCTCCCTCCTCTCCTCCAGGGAGTACATGTTCAGTTCCTTCAACCTGTCTTCATAGGACTTGTGATGCAATCCATGCACCATCTTTGTTGCCCTCCTCTGAACCTTCTCTACCCTGTCTATGTCCTTACGTAGGTATGGTCTCCAGAACTGTACACTGTACTCCAGGTGGGGCCTCACTAGTGTCTTGTATAGCGGAATTATGACCTCCCTTTTCCTGCTGGTGATGCCCCTGCCTATACATCCCAGCATCCTATTTGCTTTACATGCTGCCTTGTCACACTGTTTCCCTATGTTGAGGTCATCAGAGATGACAACCCCAAGATCCCTTTCCTGCTTGGTGCATGCTATATCCTCACCCCACAACTGATATATTGTGCCAGGATTTTTGTGCCCCATATGCATTATCTTGCACTTCTTTGCATTGAATTTCAACTGCCAAACCCCTGACCATTCTTCAAGTTTCTGCAGGTCGCTTCTCATTCTGTCTACACCCTCTGATGTGTCTACTCTGTTACAGAGCTTTGTGTCATCAGTGAACAGTGAAATTCTGCCTTCTAGGTCCTGCGCAATGTCACTGATGAAGATGTTGAATAGGACCGGTCCCAGCACTGATCCCTGTGGTACCCCACTGGTCACTCTTCCCTCTGTGGAGTGACAACCATTTACCACCACCTCTGTGTCCTGCCACCCAGCCAGTTACCTACCCACCACACTACTGTCCTGCCCACACCCATATTCCCCAGTTTGTGTAATAGTCTTCTATGTGGCACAGTGTTGAAGGCCTTGCTGAAGTCCAGATAGGCCATGTCCACTGCCCTCCCTGATCCACCTCCTAGTCACCCAGTCAAAAATTCAACGAGGTTGGTCTGACATGACCTCCCCCTGGTGAAACCATGCTGCCTTGGGTCCTGTAGTCCATTGACAACCACATGTTCCACCAATCTCTCCTTCAGTAGTGCTTCCATGATCTTCCCCACAACCGAGGTGAGGCTGACTGGTCTGTAGTTCCCTGCTTCCTCTTTGTTCCCACTTTTGTATAAGGGGACTACATCTGCTGTCCTCCAGTCTTTGGGTACCTCCCCTGTTTCCAGTGATCGGCTAAACAGGATAGCCAGAGGTTCAGCCACCAACTCTCTTAGTTCTTTAAGGACCCTGGGGTGCACCCCATCTGGCCCCATTGCTTTATCAACTCTTATTACTTCCAGTTCCTTCAGGACCCTTTCTCGTGTAAAGGGACTTGTGTCCACTTCTGCACCATTCTCACCCCTTGTACTCCCTTCAGACCCATTACCCTCCTCTTCCTCAGTAAAGACTGAGCAGAAATACCTGTTCAATATGTCAGCTTTACTGTTGTCATCCTCCACGCGGCCCCATCCTCCCCCTTCAGTCTCACTATCCCTCCCTTTGTCTTTCTTTTTCACTTATGTACCTGTAAAGGTTTTGTCCCTTTAACCACTGATTTTGCAATGTGTTCTTCTGTCTGAGCTTTGGCTTCCTTACTGACTTCCCTGCCTCCCTTTGTTTCTCCTGGTACTTCTCCCTATCCCCTTCTGCCTGTGTCTTTTTGTATTGCCTGAATGCAATCTTTTTGGCTTTCACTTTCTTTGCTACCTCTTTGGAAAACTATAATGGTCTCCTCATCCTTTTCCTCTTGCTAACCTGCTTAATGCATAATTCTGTTGTTCTTATAATCCCCATTTTAAATACTGCCCACTGTTCCTCAGCCCCTGATTCCTGTCCCATTCCCCTTAATGCCTCTTTCAAGTATCTCCCCATTTTCCCAAAGTCTGCCCCCCTAAAATCCAGGATACATGTTTTTGTGTGGTTTGGTTCTGCTCTTTCTGTGATTTCAAACCACAATGACTGGTGGTCACTGTTACCCAGGTGCTCCCCATTGTTACCCCCATCACACTGTCCCTGTTTGTGAGCAGAAGGTCCAAACACTATATAAAGCTGAACCCCACCCACCCACCCACACCACAATTGGAGGAATATCTCCAGAAACTTTCCTTCCCAAAAAACATCCCAGCAAAGTCAGGCATTAATAGCCCCAATAACCAGAGGAGAAATGGAACTAATAATTAAAGAAGCAAAAACGTTAAAATCCCCGGTGCCGGATGGATATCCCTTGGAATTCTATAAGAAATTTAAGGACCTGCTGTTACCACCTCTGTTGTGGGCAACACATGAGGTCCAGGAGAGAGGGCCCCCTCCTCCATCTTGGAGATTTGCGGTCATCGCTGCCATCCCCAAACCAGCTAAAGACCTTAAGATTCCATCTTCATACAGACCAATATCAATGTTAAATTTTGACTACAAACTCCACATGTCGGTGCTAGCAAGGAGAATGGAAAACATCCTACCCATTATAATAAACCCAGATCAGGTTGGTTTCATATGCTACCATCAGGCCCATGATGCAGTAAGAGGAACCTTCTTAAGCATTTGACGTGTATGACTGATTGAAATTTGGGATCGGGTAAAGTTACGGAGTGTTGGGGTTTATTCTTGTTTTGGCCCCTTCCTTTTTCTGCCTGCTGTGACTTCTATTGATGCCAGAGCTGTTTGTGGTTGTTTCTTCCTGGCTCAGATTTTGACACTGCAAGTTACTGTGCGGCTTTTGCCGACGTTTAAACTGGGTACCTAGCTGCATCTCACTAGAGTGGTGGATCTCCTACACTCGTTTTCCCATAGTGTGATCTTTTTGGGATTACTCAAGGTTTTCTTGGATTTGTAAGAATTGGGAGCCATTACGAGCAAGCTGGGAGCTAGTTCTAAGCATCTGGGAGCAAGTTTTATTTCTGTGGAGTTCGCACGTTTGGAAATATTGTGCTAAGAAGCTGTTTTTCTGCGTTCCTGCTTACCTGGTGTTCCGGCTCATTTATCCGGGCCTCTGGCACTATTGAGGCGTTAGTTGGTTGGTGACTTACACAGGGGTTGGGATTGGGGCCTGCTGGAGAGCCGGCCCTTTGTCCTATTCCCCTAGACCCCAAGTGGAATCGGTCGAAGGGCTGATCCGGCCTGGAGTCGTAGTGGTGGGTCACCACTATAGCCCGGTATTGCCCCTGGGATAATTGGCTGAACTACGTGGTTGGAATATGCTTTTCCCTTGAAATCTGACTGAATTGGAATCCTTACACTGGAAACTTTGTCTGGATATCCTGGTTGTGGGAATGTATTAAGGATGTGGGACCAGTATTGTCCAACTTTCTGAAGTGTAAAGAAGTGTAAAGATGTGGCTAGAAGAAGATTACACAAGATAAGTGACTGGGGATAGAGTTACTGTTTTCTTGAGCCTTTTGTTATTAATTTTTGGTGGTCTATTGGGCTCTGGCGGTCCTGGGCTAGGGTCTCATGCAGTGGGGGGGAGTGGGATTGGCTTGAAGGCCGGTCCTTTCTTCTCTCCTCTGTACTCCTGGGGTGGTTGGCCGAAGGGTCTTCCCCCCCTGGAGTAGTAGCAGTGGGTCTCTAATCCTTTCGGACTGGCTGGTTCCTGTGATCTGTTGATTGTTTGAATTTTGTTTTCATTTAAGTGCTGATGAATATTGATTTATTGTACTGCTTGTATTTTATTTTTAGGATTTGTGATGTTTAGTTATTTTGAGGGAAAAATTTAAGCAGTGAGAGTGCTTGTTTTCATCTTATTTTCCACCCTTTCGCTCCGGTGAGAGAGTTCCGGTGGGTGGTTTTTACATTTTTTCCCTGCAAATATTTACTACATTTTATTTTAGTTGTTACAGTTGTATTATTATTTTCTGTCTCTTGGCCGTGAGAGGGCTGTGGGACATAAAGTAATTCTTTTGATTGTTTAATTGTTATATTATAATATTGTTTTATGGTGGGTGGTAGTGTTCTTTATTTGTTGTTTATTTGTTTTATTTGGTTTTAATTTTGATGAGCAGCCTGATGTGCTTGCCATTTCCACCAGTTGTCCGTTACTCGGCCTCCGCTCTCCGCACCCTCCGCCCCTTTTTCTCTCCCCCCTTACCAACTCAGGTTTATCATTGTTGCCGGGCTTTGGGGATTGTGTGAAGGGGAAGGGGGAGGTGAGGGGATGTTGGAGGTTGTGGACAGTGGAGTGAGTGTTGCTCTCCCATTGGGGTGGTTAGGCCTCGAAGACACCCTGGGGTGAAATGGGTTCTGGAGCGTGGTAACCCCATTCTGGTTCCCATACCCAAGGGCACCTCTTCTTTTAGAGGGCAAGTGGTTGGGACAATTCGTCACCCTCATCCAACTAGGGCACTGTTGTGCAATGTCAGATCTGTCTGCAATAAGACTGCTCTTATTGCGGACTTTGTTGCTAGGGCAGATCTGGCTTGCATTACCGAGACCTGGTTGGATGGGAATGCGGCCCCAGTTTTAGAGGCTGTTCCCACCGGTTCTCGGTTATACATTGCCCGAGATTGGATCGTGGGGGGGGGTGACGGTCTGTTTTAAGACCGAATTGGGCCTAACTGAAGTTCCAGTTGAGGAGGCCAGATCATTTGAGTGTACTGTGGTAGCTGGGGTGGGGTGCAGGATTGCTCTCATCTACCATCCACCCAGGGATGAGAAGCTTTTCCTGCAGGAAATAGCAGATTTCGCCGCCGACATGGCCTTGGAATCACCCAAATTGAATGGTGCTGGGCGATTTCAATGCTTGGGTCTACAATGAATCTTCACTTTTTGGTCAACATTTCCTCCAGGTGATGACATCGCTTGGCTTCACTCAGGTTGTTTCCACAGCTACTCACAAGGGAGGTCACTCTCTTGATCTGGTCTTCCTCCTGGGGATCGAGGCATCTGACTCGGTGGTGGAACCGGTCGGTTGGTCTGACCATTACTCAGTTGGATTCAATTTTGTGGCCCCCCTGGGTAGGTCGGCCCCTGTGGAGTTGGTCAAGTACCGCCCATTGCGGGATGTTGTCTCTGAAGACCTGATGGCGGTTATTGACCTCTCGTTGTGTGACGAACTGTGCTCTGATCCTGAGCGGCTGGTGGTGGCCTATAATGGGGCTATCTCGGCTGCTCTTGAACAGATTGCACCAACCCGTGTTTGCCCCCTTCCGCGCCGTCCCGTTACCCCTTGGTTTGATGGGGCATTGAGAGGGTTGCGGAGGTTGGAGCGTAGGTTGGAGCGTCACTGGAGGAAGACTGCCTCGGACGACGACCATCTTATTTTGCTAGAGCATTATAAGCTCTATCAAACAGAAATTTCCCGTAAGAAGGCAGAATTCCTGTCCAGGGAAATTTCTGTCACTCGGAATCGACTGGCTCAGCTCTTCAGAACTGTTGACAGTCTGTGCAACCCAGCCTGTCGGCAGGTCCATCGAGTTTTTACGCAGATTGACTGCGAGGAGATCGCTCAATTCTTTTCGAATAAGGTGGAAGACATTCGGAGGCAGTGTCCCCAACCTCACTCCAAGGTTGTTGCAGTTGATCAGTGTGCTGTCACAGAGCCCGGAGTTTCCTGGAGTTCCTTTAATCTTCCAGACCTCGTGGACACTATGAGGATTGTCTCTGAGATGTGCCCAACTTGTAGTTTGGATCCGGGGTCCCACTTCCTTGATTATAGGATGTAGTGAACTTATTGGCCCGGTCCTTGCTCGGATTACTCGGTGTTCTTTGGAGATGGGAGTTTTCCCTAGCTCTCTGAAAGAAGGGGTGGTGACTCCCCTTCTGAAGAAAGCTTTCTTAGACCCGAATGACCTAGCCAACTACCGTCTGATCTCTAACCTCCCTTTTGTGGGGAAGGTCATTGAAAAAGTTGTGGCGGCTCAACTTGATAACCATTTGACCATCCATAGTTTATACGAGCCTCTCCAGTCAGGTTTTCGTAAGAGGCATAGCACCGAGACTGCTCTGGTTCGGGTGCTCAATGATCTCCTGATGGCGAGAGATCAGAGACACCACTCTATTCTGGTTCTCCTTGATCTATCATCAGCTTTTGATACTGTGGATCATGGGGTCCTGCTCGAACGTCTGAGGTCCATCTGCGGGCTTTCAGGTGTTGTCCTCAGATGGTTTTCATCTTACCTCCTGGGGAGAACTCAGAGAGTGGTTTCTGGTTTACATTCATCCGGGGCTTTCTCTCTATCTTGTGGGGTACCTCAGGGTTCGGTGCTTCCCTCATGTTATTCGCAGTATATATGCTACCCCTCGGAGACATTGTAAGACGGTATGAGCTGAGGTTTCATTGCTATGCCGATGATACCCAGCTCTACCTGTCTTTTGCACCTGACCAGGTTAGTGTTATCTTGGTGCTGAATAATTGCCTCATTGATATCCAAGACTGGATGAATACCAGTGGTTTGAAGTTGAACCCGGGAAAGACTGAGGTTATGGTGGTGGACCCTGGTTGCAGGGTTGAGGGTCTAGGGATAGGGTCCCCCTCTGGATTAGTTCTTGGGGTAGACCAGATCCCTACCTCTGAACGGGTGCGTAACCTGGGTGTGGAGCTTGACACTGGCTTGACCCTTTGATATCAGGTGTCTGCAGTAGTCAAGACTTCATTTTTTCATCTTAGAAACATCTCCAGGATTAGGCACCTGGTTCCACCAGGTGATTTGTCAGTTTTGGTCCACGCCTTTGTGACATCGCGTCTTGATTACTGTAACTCCCTGTACCTAGGGCTTGCTGGGGTTGATATCCGCCGCTTGCAGCTAGTGCAGAATGCTGCAGCACGTTTGTTGACTGGGGTGTCTAGAAGGTCCCATATTACCCCTGTGCTGCGCACTCTGCACTGGCTGTCAATACAGTGGCGGATCACCTTTAAAGTGGATCTTCTGACCTACAAAGCCCTACATGGGTTAGGTCCCGACTACCTGAAAGAGCTTCTGGTGCCTTACACCCCTCTGAGACAGCTTCGCTCAGCTGATAGGGGTTGCTGGAGGTTCCAAGGGTGAATTTGAAGTCTTCTGGAGCCCGTGCTTTTGGTTTTGCGGCTCCCACCTCTGAATTCTCTGCCCGCCAGCTCCGAGAAAGTACAACGGTGGATAGTTTTAAGAAGGCTTTAAAGTCATTTTTATGGAATCAGGCATTTCCTGCTGTATCTTAATTGTTTATTTTAAATATTTTATCGGTAGTATTGTTAGTGTATGCATGGTTATGTTGAATGTTATGATGTTTTGTACAGCGCCTTGAAATATTTGAAAGGCGCTTAATCAAATAAATTTTATTATTATTAATAAAAGACTATGCACTCCAAAGATCCATACCCCTCGCCCTTTTGGGGCTTGATGCTGAGAAGGCATTTGATAGGGTGGCCTGGCCACTCTTGTGGGCCACCCTGACACAGTTTGCATTCTCAGCAGAGGTGGTGACACAACTTCAGCAGATCTATAATGCACCCCAGGCATACCTGAAATTAGATGTCTCACTCTCTCAACTCCTTCTTTTTGCAGGGGAACTCATCAGGGTTGCCCCTTGTCCCCCTCCTCTTTGCCCTCTACCTAGAGCCACTGGCACAAGCAATAAGGCTACACCCAGAGACAGAGGGATTTCCAATGGGAGGGAGACAATATAAGAGATCCCTTTTCGCAGATGATGTCTTACTCACTTTATCCTCCCCAGAAACATAAGGTCTGGGACCAGATTACCCTAATTGGAACTCTTTTGGGATAGAAGATAAATCTGCAAAAAATGGAGGTCTTACTCTGTCTTCTACCCCTACCCCGACCCTGAGGAAACACTTTCCTTTCAAATGGTACAAGCAAACTATGAGATACCTATGAGATACCTAGGTATTAAATTAACTAAAAATCCCATACATGAAGAAATGGCTAATTTCAAACCACTGACCCAGCAGCTGGTGGAGGACATTGCAAGATGGACACAGATCCCATTGGGATTCTGGGCAAGAGTGGATGTGGTCAAGCAGAACATATTTCCCAGAATCCTGTTCTTTTTGCAAACACTTCCCATTGCCCCTAGTTGAATGTACTTTCAGGCCTGGGATAAGCTTATATCCAGATTTATATGGCAGGGCAAACCCCCACAGGATATGTTATCCAATATTGCAGCAACCTAGGGAGCAGGGTGGGCTAAATTTATCTAATCTATGGAGATATGAATTGGCTTCGCAGATGAAGACCATTCTCTGTTGCCTGAACCCTAATTATAAAGTTCCCTGGAAACATTTTGAACTCAACTGGAGTGGCATGCTAGATCTGACAGACTACCTTTTTGGCTACCCACCTGCCTGTCATAATTTAGTTAAATTTCCCAGGTTCACGGCCATTCCTCTCAGGTTGTGGTTATCCCTGCTGAAAACATTCCTTACGCATACCGAGCAAATATACCTGGGCCCCCTTAAGGCAGGAACGAGCCCACAATGGGAAAGAATAGGGAAACCCCTATTAGCATGGCGTAAATATGGCCTCCAACAGGTGTTTCAGGTGATAGGGCTGATAGGCTTCCTTTCATATGTGAGACTACAGAAACTATTTAACCTACCGCAAAGCTTCATGGCTATGCTTGTCTATCTGGGGACTCTTCTGCGGCCCTCTGAAGAGGCATTCAGTACCATTGCAGAGAAACCCCCATTACTTATGCAAATAATACTCTTGCAGCTGCGGGGAATCCCTATGACCCACCTGATAAGCAGGCTGTATACAGCACTTGGAGAGAGGAATCTGGTCTCGAAGAATAATATAGGTGGCATGGGAAAAGGACCTGGGCCTAGATATTCCAGAACCAAACTGGAAATCTTACTCACTACCAATGCTTAAAAGCACAAATTCACCCTACTGGAGGGAGTATGCATGGAAACTTCGTAGAGGATTCTTTAGAACCCCAGCAAAGATAGCAAAGTATACAGGGAATCCTGCAGGAGAATGCTGAAGGGGCTGTGGCACTGCCAAAGCAGACCAAAAACATATTCTTTTTGAATGTAACTGTCTGACCTTCTTTTCGAAAGAAATCCTCAGTGAAATAGGGAGCATCTATGATTGCCCAGAATTGAACTCCCCCTATATATTCTAACAGCACATCCCCCCCCCCGGGACAGAAAATGCAAAGAGAAACATATATTCAAACTACAGTATTGATCCTGGAAGCTAAAAAGGTAATTACCAGATGCTGGGCCACCACGAAACTTCCCTCCAAAGAAGAATGGTATTCCTTAACCAGAGAAATATATGCCCTAGAAAGATTGTCAGCTAGGATGAAAGACAAACTTGCAAAATTTAATAACAGAACAGATGGAGCAGATGGGTGAGACACCATCTAGATAATTATCCAGATTTTGTTCCTTGAGGGGAAGGGGCAGGCGGGGAGGAAATTGAGGAGGAGAGGGGAAATTAAAGAAGTGCTGACCCACACAAGTTCTGGGAAATGACTTTTTAATAATCATAAGCACTTTTGCTGGAACAACATCTAACAGCAATAGAATCTCTGTAAGAAGATTCTCCATAACTTGAAGCACATAAAGAACAGAGGAGATTCAAGGAGATCTATGTCAAGACCCCCTTAGGCAGTGGAGCATTGAAAGGCCCATGAAATTAAGGACTATGAGAAAAGCAAGAATATGAGACTCATAAAAACATAGCCACTGTGATATTTAAATGGCAAACATTGTAAATGTATTTAGAATCAAATCTGTGTAAATGAAGATGAAATGTTCATTATTGACTGAGACACCTAATAAAAAAATATTTTATAAAAAAAAATACAGTAAAATCGAATGTATGAATGGCGACTATAAAGCAATTTAAAAACGTGAGGCATCTAAACCATGTCTGAGTCATGAGGTGTAGGTTTTTAACTCATCTTATTTCAAGAACAATTTGTAATTACAAATGTTGGCTAGCATAAGAAAAAAACTGTCAAAAAAATCATATCTAGTTACTCATCATAAGACATTAATTTTAATAGATTATCTGAGGACTCAATGGACTATCAGAACAAATGTACGTATCAGTTTGTGATAATCGATGCAAAATACACAAAGGCTGGAACCATATTGTAGAAAAAGTGCAATCAGACACATAGGTATAAAGAAAAGGACCTAAGGCAAAAGGGAGGGGCAGGGCGGGGAGAGGAAGGGGCAAAAGGAAAAAGAGGAAGAATAAAGGAGTGAAGGGTAAAGGTTATTGACAGGCAGGGTACAGAAGGGAAGTGGGACATGAGAAGTGAGAGGGAAGGAGGGCGGGGGAGAGGGACTGACAGAAGGGATATATATATATTACAGCAAATCTTGTCAGGATGAAACCCAATTCTGCAGCATTTTGCAGCACTCTGTAGCATGCTGCAGCACTGTTACTGTGGAAAACAATGTAATTTCAATTTCAATTAGTCCCTTTTTTCAAGCAGGAAACTGATATTCACTTCATCCTGGCCGTGTCACATTTTTCTGCATGACAAAAGGGACTAATTAAAATTGAAATTACATTGTTTTCCACAGTAACTCTGCTGCAGCACACTGCAGAATGCCTTAGAAGTGGGCTTCATCCTGGCAAGCTTCACTTTATATACACCAACTGAGTATAGATAATATACAGTGCAACATTCATTTGTTATAATTTCATGTGTATTAGTGTTCAAGAAAATGCTATCATTCACTCTAGGATGTTTCAAAGCTAAAATGTAAACTAAACACTGTTGTCAAATGTTCTACAGAATTGCTAATTTGTATAGCCTTGTATAACTGTCTTTTATGTGGCAAGATGAAAAGATAGTTCAGGAAGAGGTTGGGTGGGAGCTATTGCCTGAAAGGATGAAGTTAATGGTACGGGAATGCACGTAAAATGCTGTGCAAAAAAAACATGCATTCAAGTTTATGGTAATTGAAAAAGTACAAACTGGTGTGAGAGGAGGTGATTTGGAGAAAGGTATTTTGAAAAAAAAAATCATTTTAACAGCACGAACTGAGAGCTTTTAAAACATCCTGGCCTAAACGGATCTGTTTTTCTCTTGTACCATTTTTAAGGTACTAAAAGCATTACTATACTTCTAACATAGATTAACAGTAGTTATATTTTTCTGTAAGATATTTTTTAAAACAGCTTTTATTACCAGTTTTACAGTTAATGACTGAAGTCATTTAAAGATGGCCACTGCTGGCAGTTTTTCAGAATCTTTTCCCTCGAGGTTACTTTTTTACTTTGGACCAAAAATCAACAGCTCTAGGAGCGGCCAGGCCGTAGACCAAGATTACAGGCATCCCCTCAGAAGTCTGGGCTCACACTATGCCACACCACCATTACACAAATAATCATACAAGGTTTCAAGTGCAAAAAAATAATTTATTCAGCAAATTCAACATTGATGACAGTCACAGGACAACAGCTGTGGAAAATGGAAATGTTTTGCACAGGAGCGTGCACTTTATCAGTGCATGAAAAGTGCCCCACTTAGGTAAACCTTATATACACACATGGTAATTAAAGTGAATTAGTGTTGATAACTACGAGAAATAGGTCTTCACGCAATAAAAACCTACCACTACTTGTTAAAGAGAGAGACTATTCTAACAGATGACAATACCAATAAAATGTACAATTTATTAATGTAGATAAAAACACATTAAATAAGAGCTGAAAATGTTTGTCAGTAAAGCTAGCAAGATCATTTGTTTCTTGCTTCCTTTGATTTCTCAATGATACAAGACTTTGTTGGAGCTTTTTCATTTCTTTTTCTGCTGCTATTCAGCTAACCACACATCAGCCATTGGTGGGATTCGAACTTGTTCCTTCTTAAATCACTTCAGAGTATCACGGGCATGTAGGTATTTAAACTGAAGCTGGAGAAGGTACATAAAATAAACGGAGAGAAAATGCATGTTAATACACGTTTCAGTACAAGAATGGGAATAACCTGAACCTCTCATTAAGTCCCCCTGGTGGGGTCATATTTGAAAACCCACGTGGACCCGTGTTTTAGGATCAATTTTTCTAAACCACAAACCCTCTTTGAAGGGAACAGTTTTTCGGTCTCCCTGAATTTAAAGTGATGTCATCCTTGTACTCTGCCCCACAGGAACATATTGCTTGGTACTGTATATGTCATTCCCAGCATTACACATCATAAAATGTCTAATGTCAAATCCTTTCTTAGTATACACATTCTCAAACACATTAGTCTTCTAAATTACAGTACAGAATTTGTACTTGTCACATGGGTATATTTGGCCTCTTAACATCCCAGCTTTGAAAACGCTGAGTTAGCCTGTCGTCAAACATAGTGCCACTTCTGTGTGTACAAACCAGAGTCTGGACAGGGTGTACGGTCCCAAGGTAGGGTCTGACTTCAGCAGGTCCCAGTGCTTCTCTGTTGCAAGCACCCCCCTCCCATTGTTTAGGGGTATCTGGATGGTAAAAAAGGTGGGAGGGGGTCACTTCACTACCTAAGCAACCACAGTCCAAGGAATTAAACCAGAAATAGCTCATTACCTGATTCAGCGATGGTAGTGACTGGGAGTCACAGAAACTGGGGCAACAAAGTCTGCTGATGGGTGCTCCAGGGACTGCAGGGGGGAAAATGGTTAGCAGGTAAACATGCACAGTCAGATTGATTAACTTCATTGTCCACTACTAAATCAAAGTACAGAAACAATTTAATTAAATGTGATCAATAACAACTGCTCCATGTGTAACCCCCTACAAATTGGGGTTTACTATATTGTCTTCCTGGGCTCCCTAATGCTCACTGTCAAGCTGGTGTCCTGTCTGCAGTAGTTCTGTTTGACTGCGTGAGAGTGCTTTAGCAAGTCTCCACGCCTGTCTCTTTAAGAGAGCACCTATTCTGTGTTTGGAAATCAGTCTGGGCTGGGTCCGAGTAATTAAGGCTTGTGACTCAAGCAAAGGTGTAGACAGGCATACTCACTGTACACATTTGTGTACAGTTTTGTTGAGTGCTTGTCACAAATCATAAGCCACTCTGTTAATATCATCATTCTAATCTGTAGTATTTGGGTTAGTGTAGTCCATTGAGGAGTGTCCCATACATGTATAACCTCTTTAGAGAGTAGAGGAATCATCTGACAACAATCTGACTTGTTTGGAAGGGGGTGCCATTTGGAAAGGATGTGTAAATTTTTCAATGGGGGTGTAACTGTTGGAGACTGTGTACAAAATGGAAATTTCTGGCTACACTCCTGACAGACCATCTGTTATATTGCCCCATTCTGCAGCCGCTATACGTGCTGAGGGAGCCCTGTTAGGAAATGTGATTATTTGCTGTTTATCTGTTATAATAATAATAATAATAATAATAATAATAGAGGAGTTTGTCTAACCTACTTTCAGTTGCAGCTTGAGCATTTTGAATGGGAGCCACCATTTTGGTTCTGGACTTCCAGCGCTGGACCAATCGAACCCTGGGGACGTAAAATGGAGACTGTCGCTAGGGGTCTTGTGGGAAGAAAATTCAGTAGTTTTTGTAGTTGAAGTGTTTGGTGCCTAAATGGACCTGGAGAGGGAGCCCTTGCTGTGACAGACAGTTCCCTCAGCCAACCGAACCTTTTGGATTACTGGGAAATTCCGAGAACTGCCTGAAGCAGTAGTCAGTTGAGGGTTAGAAGTTTAAGAGTCAACAGCTCGAGCCATCGAGCAGCTGCTCCTTGGAGGAGCATAGGAGAATCGGCAGGAAGGCTCTGTTGGCCTGCCTGCCACGTCCTCCAGCCTAAGGAAATTGCTTTGTGTAGAAGTCGGACATTTCCGACTACCGGCTTGGACCTGCAACAGAAGGAAGAAAAAATTTTAGTGCTACTTGCAAGTGGGACCAAAGACTTCCTGCAGAAGTGATCGGCCTGCCAGCATTTCCAGAAGATAGCCTTGGATTGGCAAGTTTGTGTAGTGAAGCTGTAATTGGCAAGCGGACTGTATCCGAACTGTGGGTTAGAGAAATAACTGATTTAAGTGTGCTGAATGTGTTTCATGGGTCGCAATTCAGTTTCCCATGGTGAATTCTGTTACGCCCGCTGGAGGCTTTTCCAACTCTCTCAGAACTGTTCATCCTGCTTGAGCCTTGTCATCTCGGCCCAAGCCACTGCCCTCATTTCAGAGATCATCTCAGTGAAAGACCCGCTTGGGGATTTGGCCCCTTGATCAACACCGTTGAACAGGTAGCGAGCACCAGGAGGTGAGTCATGTAGGCCCTGCTTCCCCTGGCCCTCCAGATCAACTCCATGAGGTCTTCATCTCATCTGTCCTACATCCTGGTCTAGGTAGCATGAGTACAAGTCAGGGTAGCTCCCTGCATCAACAGCTGCAAATCATTGTGTGCCATTTGATTGTTTTTGTTCTGGGTTATTGCAAATGGTCTGAGCCATCCGACTCGGGGATTACAAATATTTGGGTTGTGCACATGTTAACTGTTTTCCTTCTTAAGGGCCCCAAGAACTGCTGCAACGCTGGCCACCCCAGGCAACGCTTCAGGCTAGCCTGTGTAACATACTGGGTACCCAGGGTTGTGGGACTGTTTAAAAAAGACTTGCAGTACATGCTGAACTAGCCTGAATTTAATCAGAGTGCCAATCATTTCACTAAATTCACGCCCTCCCTTCTTCACCTCCCCTGAATAAACCTGATCATCTGTTTTCATGTTTAACCTGGCTAGTGTGCATATTGTTAGTTGGGTCACAGTGGTAATTTTGGCATTGTTGCATTGCTGATCTTATTTTCCAGGGGGTCTCCAGGGCAATTGCAGCAGATCAAGCCCTGGTGGTAAGTGCAAGGGGTGTGAGCACACTATTACTGTTATTCAGTGAATGTGAATGTTTTATTAGGTTACTGTTTAGGCCGCTAGAAGGGTTGGTGGGTGGTTATAGCATCCCAGAGGGCCATACCAAAGCAGTTAAGTTACCCCAGTACCATTCCTCTGGGTGGAGGCACCTGTTCACAGAACTCAGGCACCTCAACCTGTGCATAGCCATACAGGCAGGGGTAGTAGCCCATAGGATAGTGCTGCCTAGGGGTTACACATGAAACATGGAGGCATTGAATACAGTGGGTTTCCTTGACAGACATACCTGGAAAATCTACTGCAACAGTCTCTTGAGGTAACAGGCTAGTTCATTTCATGCAGATCTCCATTAAGCTGTGAAGGCTAAATTCATGGCAGCAATTTTGGGGCCAAAAAGGTCGCCACTTGACATAGCTTAGTACTGATACACTCTATCGACTCATTTCTCATTCCTTAGATTTATTTCCCTGGCAGTTACATTCCTTTTTTCCATTAAGCTCTCTTCGGTCATTTCCATTACTATGCCTTCACTCTGGGCTTATGATAGCATGAGACGTTTCTACTGTCACAAACCCTGTTACTCTTTCCAGTTCATTCCCATATGCCTGGTCTCGCACCTTCTCCACCCAGGAGCTGATACGCATGGAGCAAACCCTTTGTCTCTCAGTCGGTCTCATTTTAATTCTTTACATCTGATGTTCCCTTAGCAAGAACCAAACCACCAGATCCCTTTCAAACATTCAAACGCTGAGGCCTCAGCTGGCAGCTGGGCCTTATTCTGGGCAGTTTTGGGTAGCCTCAGCCTTGATCCCAGTAACTCCTGGCATGCTCCACTCCTGCATCGATTCCAGCCTCTGAACTGACTCATCAGGGGGACCTCAGCTAGTGCCACACCACAGCACCTGATAGGCTGCCACCCCGCAGGGGTCCCAAACATCACTCCCCCAAATGGACTTCCCCCGCCTTCGTAGGCTGCTCAAACAAGGAGTCCCCACACTGTGGCAGCCACCAGCCTGGGGATCAGGGGTAACTGCCACCGTTACATTCTCAACTGTTCAGGCTGCTACTTCCAAGTTGCACCACAGGCCCTACTGCCATAATGGGCCTGCCCACAGGAATCCTTCTGACTTACTGCTGAACTCACCCAAGGGCAATCTTTCTTTGAGCTTTAGGCCCTATCCGTGCTTATCTTGCTTCACTTGGTGAGCCTCCATTTTCTTTCTTCTTTCCGGGCTCCCAATTTCACTGACAGGCCTCCTCTTCCTTTGCTCCATTTCTCCCCTTTTCTGTCAACCTGAACCATCACTTTTCAACTTTGTGGGTCTTCAAGGGTGTAGGGCCGGAGTGGCAAGTGGACCACCCCAGCCCCACCATGGCCCTCCGGATGAACATGCGGGCCAACAACCCCCCATCTTTCCCCCGGGGCTCTCTGGCACCAAAACCTTCCCTTTTATACCCTCAAGGAGGGGCCCCCTGCTGGTAGCAAGCAGGCCCTACCTCCAGACTCACAGGCACCAGATGTTCCTGATTCCTTCCTAATAAATTGAGCACTCAAAATTTACCCAGTCAGTACTCAAAGGGTGCTTACACTGTTATTTGTTGGATTTCTTTAGAGAGAACCAAGTAAATTGTGACAACATTTAAAACGTTACTGTTATCTTGCTGTCTATTAGACCTCTGCTCTGCATTTAAATTATCTCTCAGCCGCACTACCCGTCCCTCCCAGACATTCTTCTGCTTTCTCTTCTCCCTGTTCTGTAGCAAATTCTGGATAACCCCTGTCACAGAATCTCTCTCTGCTAGTTCCTCACTTCTAGCTCTGGAATCAGTGTCAGCAGTACAAATCCTTTTCATTCTGGTGAACTGACTACCTGGTATGTTAGCCCAGGTATGGCAGGGGTGGCAGCTGTTAAAGAGTAACAAAGAGTTATGGTCTCTTTCCTTACAAAACAAAACATTTCGGCCCCCTGACCCGTCTTTTGAAAACTCACGTCCAGAAAAGTAATTGTAGTCTTGTGACAATTCAGGGTGAATCGTAAATTCTCATTCGTATGTCCCAAATATTTTACAAATTCTAGCAGTTCTAGTTCCTGAAGAGAGCAGTCGCCTCGTAGTGAACTCTGGTAACAGCTGATTCTCCAGTCCGGTTTTTATTTTGTACTTCATTTTAGTCTTTTTTTCCCCCTGATTACTCTGTGTTTAGCTAGGGTTATCAGTACATTAGTTTCTCCGGTTCTTGTTTCATTCCCAGTAATATGGCAATATACCCTACTTAGCTATTATTTTTGTCTGTTTGGCTACTAAGCCACATTCTTTTTTTGTCCACTATTATAGAAACATAGAATTTGATGGCAGATAAGGACTGTTTGGCTCATCCAGTCTGCCCATTTCTCCATACGTACACTATTACCACAGATCATACCCAGTCTACAGCTTTCTCCCTCCCTCTCCTTTCCACTATGATTCCCTTGTGCTTATCCTATGCATTCTTGAATCCACTGTTTTCGTCCCCACCACTTCCACTGGAAGGCTGTTCCAGAAATCCACTACTCTTTCTGTGAAGTACTTCCTCACATCTCTCCTGAATCTACCCCACCAGCTTCATAGCATGTCCCCTTGTTCTTGAGCACCTTTTCTTCTGAAAAATCCTTCCCTTCTGTACCTTATTTACCCCCATGAGGTATTTCTTTCATATCCCCCCTCCCTCTTCTCTTCCTGGGTGTGCATATGGACCCAAATTATCAGTGGTTTACTATTTTTAACTACCCAGTTTACAGAGAACAGTGTTTTCACTTTCCGTTTCTGTCTATGCCCTTTCACCCATAGTAATTGGTTCCTGTTAGTGATATGACCATTGGCACAGTTTTCTCAGTGCCAGAGCCATTTTTTACTATTTGGCTCTTATACTGCATCGCTTTTGGGACTTTTTTTGTTTCTTTTTAATTATTATTTCAAAGTTCTCTCAAACTGGTATGTCAGAGAGACCTATTGGACAATCAAAAAAATTATACAAATTGTTTCCAGCTCCTGGCAAGACAGACTGTCATGAGCTTTGTCTAAAGTGTGTAGGTCCACAGCACAACATATAAACTGCAAGTCCTGTCATATTTGTTGCCCAAAAACTTCATTTAAAAAGGTCAAAATTTTAAAAAGAAGCATCCCTTCACAGTCTGCCGCTGTGTCACCTAAAAATAATAGAATCAGCTCTTAGGGCATTCCAAATGATGGTGAAAAGCTTGCATGAGAAGGGTCCATCTCCTTATGTACAACAGCAACTAATGTAAAAGGTGACAAGAAAAAAGAAAAAGCTGCGTAACCATTAGGAAGGCTTGCTAAAGATAGCTGAGATATCAGGGTGTCTGAAAGGGTGAGCCCTGACTCCAGTGATGACAAAAATAAAAATAAAAGACCCTTAGAGCAGGCACTGGAAACGGTGTCTGCCAAAAGGAAACTGAAAGAAAATAATGTCACTGCCACTCTTGCTGCATGGAGAAAGGAGCAGGCAGATAGCACAGATAAAATGCTCTCATCAGAGAACATATCAAAAATGTGGCAATTTTTCCAGGCAGTTTGGCCATGGGAAATTACAATAAGATACCTGCCCCCCTCCCCCCCCCCGGCTCAGGCTTCAACTTATCCACCTGGGGAGGAGGAGGAGGAGGAAGAAGAATATTTTGTGCATATGGAGAAAGGTTGCCCCGTGGAGTTAGAGGGCACACCTGAGCAAGATTTCGAACCTCCTCCAAGGTAAGCTGAGGACTACTCATTTTTTTCCTCATTTGTTAGACAAATGGTTGATATGCTCAGCATCTCTCCACTAGAAACAGAGGAGGATGAGGAGGATGCTGATTTTATGGATATGTTGGGAGTAGCTCCTCCCAAAAGGTTGTTACTTCCCATACATAAACCACCTAAAAAGGCCATAGAAAAAAATCATGGCTGCACCCACTCACCTGCAGCCATCGATAAAAAAAACTGAGAGAAAATATCAGATGGACAAGCAGGGAGTGGAATATCTGTATGCCCATCCTGATCAGCATGGAGTCATCCAACCTGCTGCTCGTGAGAGAGCAAAAATCACTCTATATATGCAGCCCCCACCCCGAAAAAGACTACAATATGGGATACTATGGTAAAAAAGGTTTCTACAACAGTTTCCCTGCTTATCAGGCAAGCAGCTTATTCTGCACATATAGCATAATACCAGAAAGTACCTTGGAACACAGTTCTGGCACTGGCAGAAAGAGCAGATCATGGTTTGGCATAGGACCTGATTGCCACAGCAAGACGAGCCATGAAGTATCATTTCCACACTGCGGTAGGCACTAGTGACACTGCTGCCAGAGTTTTGGCTCATGCAGTGTCTTTAAGAAGGTTTTCCTGTCTGAGGACTACTATCCTTTCCCAGGATGCTCAAGACAAGGCCATGAATTTCTCATTTGAGGGAGTCATTATTTGCTATCAAAACAAAGGCCTGCATGAGAAAAGTAGATAAATACAAAACCACTTACAAAACTAAAAACGAGAAGGAACAAACCTCTACCTCCAACAGATCATATGGAAGGGGAGGCAGAGGAAGAGGATACTTCCCAACAGCCTATGTCTCTTACGCACCCTATTGTGCCAGTCATAAAGAGGTTACTATAAGGGAAGGGGAAAAGGGCTTCCAGGCATAATGCTGCAGCTCCAGCGCCTAAGACCTAGCCAAAACAAAACCTCTGACAGTTTTGACCAGGTTGCCGAACCATTGCCAGTGGGAAGAAGACTGGCATACTACTTCCAGGAATGGTTGACATTACCACGGGGGAAGTAAGTGTGCAGAGGTTGTGTCTGCAGTTCAAACACTTTCCAAACCTCCAGAAACACAGAAGTTTCCCAACTCACTCTCCCACAGAAAAAAAGTCTGCTGGAACTGGAAGTCCAAAAAAACCTGTTAATATTACTAGCTACAGAAAATGTTCCTGCCTCCCAGTGGGGCAGGGACCTATTCTCAAGATACTTCTGACACACAAGAAAATTGGGGAGTGGTGATCCATTTTAGACCTCAGATTTCTGAACAAGCATTTGAAAAAGGAAAAATTCAAGATGGTCCCACCAAGGACAGTGATACCACCTTTGCAGAAAGATCATGGGCTGGGATCTCTGGATCTGAAAGATGCCTATTTTCATATCACAGAGAGTTTCAGTTGAGGAACTGCCAATACCAGTTCAAAACTGTCCCATTTGGTCTTACCTCTGCTCCATTGATTTGCACACAGTGTCTGGCTTTGTGGTAGCAGAACTTCTGAGAAAACACGGTGTGGTGGTATCCTGTACCTGGAAGACTGGCTAGTCTTGGGGGCGGGTCAGGGAAAGAACAAGAGGCAAGATGCTCAGCTGGTAAAAAGGGGAGAAACTGGGATTCTTGATAAACCTGCAGAAGTCCCAGCTAGAGCCTGTTCAGGTACTGGACTTCATAGGAGCAGAGCTAAACACCCTGCAGGGAAAAGCTTTCCTCCCACACGCCAGAGTTACAGCTTTGATAGCAACAGCAGAGTCTTCACAGCAGGTCAGCCTAGACCTGCAAGAGACTTCCTACAGTTAGTAAGACACATGGCTGCATCTACATCCATGGTTCCATGGGCCAGGTTCCAAATGAGAGATAGATGCCCAATGCTACTTAAGGTACAACTGGTCCTGAAGATGGAATCCACTTTCAAACCTAACGCCAGTGACAAAAGCACTAGTGGAATCATTAGAACAGTGGAAGGAAGAAAGTAGCCTCAGACAGGGCACTCCCTTTCTTCAGCAGTCACCAATAAGTATTCTTATTACAGATGCCTCACTCCTGGGGTGGGCATGCCCACGTGCAGAACCTCACAATGAGTGTCACATGGAGTCCACAGGAGTCGCTAGTGCACTACTGCTAGCAATGCAATTTTTCTCTTCCCAGCTACATGGTCACACTGGCCAAATCAGGACAGACAACACCACAACAATGTACTACTTAAACAAGCAGGGTGGAACAAAATCCTGACGACTATGAACAGAGGTGATGAGGATTTGGGACCTGGCATATTCCCTGGATACAAACATATTTACAGTGCATCTGCCAGGAAAAGACAATGAACGGGCAGAGTCCCTAAGCAGAGTCAGCCTGGGAAGTCACAAATGGGCCTTAAACCAGCAGGTTCTGGCCACAGTGTTCAGAAGTTAGGATACTCCCAATATAGACCTGTTTGCATTTTGGGAGAACAATCAGCTCCCACAGTTTTGTTGCAGACCATGAGTCAGAGGAACAGTTTCAGAGAACGCCCTGTTACTGGACTGGACTGGACTGGAAAGTTTCTGTATGCCTTCCCACCATTCTCACTCATTCAGAAAGTACTCCTAATTGTCCACAAAGTCTCTCTGACATATGAATTACAAAGAACCCTCAAATAAACAAAAGGATTCCCCAAAGACAAGGCAGTACAAGAGCTCAATAGTATTGGGCTCTTGTACCGAAGAAACTGTGCCAAAGGTCAAATTGTGGCTCCTGTAATAGGAACTGATTATTTGAGGTGAAAGGGCACAAACAGAAGTGAAAAGGCTCCATTCTCTGTAAACTGGATAGCTAAAAATAGTAAACCACAAAAATCAGCAAAAAGGATTGTGGTTTGCTAGCCAAAATAGTCATGGTAGCCAAGTAGGATATTCTCCAGTTCCTGGTAATCAAACAGGGGTCATACCTAACAATAGGCCAGGGCCAGATTAAGGCAGTCTGCCCCCCCACATTCACAGCAACCATGCCCTTCACCATGACTGCAGCCCTTGGCCATTGCATATTAGTTATTGACATTTGAAAAAGAAATTTCTTACTGTCCCTAAAAAGTGGCATAAATCATAAATAAACTAACTAAAATGCTTCAAAATTAATGACGGTAATAATACCAATATGGAACTATAACAATAGTCTTGAGTTTTGATCATTTAGACAATATAATTACTAACTGACCTGGTCAAAATACTTTTGGGGGGGGCGTGAAATAACATGATTTGCACTTCTCCAAAGCCCTCCCAAACACACACATGTGCGCTGGCAGTACAGGTGTTATCATTTTGTCCTGTCAGGTAGTATGAACCAGGATGTGGGAGTTTTATTGCATAGGGTAGGGACACATCTCTAAAAGAGGCTAAATCCTGGGTGGCTTAGAGTTAAGTTAGTAGTTTACTAGAGGAGTCATGAACTTTAGAGATTATATTGCAAAGCGAGTGATTGTTGGAAGAAACCATTCCTAGGATCAAACATCTCTGTTATTGATAAGTAAACCAGGATCAATAAATGACAAGATTTACTGATGGGTCTCTGGAAATAGGTTTATTTGTTCACCCTGAAAATGGCGCTATATCAAGGTCAGAGCTTCAATATGAGTGAGATGAGGGAATTGGAAAAAAAAAAAAAGTATAATTTTTTATTGAAACACATTGTAAATTTCCTAATTTTAGGAATAGATTAAATATAAAGCATACACATTGAATTGCACTGTCAATCTGTTATATTTAAGAGTAAGGCTTTAGCCGTGTTTACACAACAGTAGCACTGCAAATACAAAACCGCAGCAGCGCGGTTCGGACCACTTGCCGCCTGCAGTTTGTCTGTCTACACGGCTCCTCTCTGCACCACTGCAATCAGTGCTGGTGAGGGGCCGTGCATCGCATGGGAGCCGGACATCTGCTGGTTGCTGTGGTGCAAGCAGTCCACACTGCCACTTAAGCTGCTGTAAGCCGCTTTCTCCTCTTGGCATCCCCAGCTTGCCAGAGAATCTGGGAGTGTCTTAGCAAATGGCTTACCCCGATCGTGTATGTGTCCACATAATCACATTTGCACTGGAGCAACCCGAGTGCACGGGTTACTCCAATGCAAATGTGACCGTGCAAACACGACTTTTGATTCTAGGTGGAGCTGGTTTACAAAGCAAAGGAAATGGGCCTGTTCACACCTTAAAGGTCAACCTGGCTGGGGGCCCCCTGAAGCTATCAGCTGCACTTAACACCTAATTATGGAGGTGAGAACATGTCACAGTTCAGCCCCTGCCTTGCTCTGACTACTCAGCAGCTAAGTCCTGTACAAAAAAAAAAATTGCAGCTCAGACAAAAAGAAAAAAAAAATATATATATATATAGTAAATACATATTGGGGATTGCTGGGGGCCCCCTGGCAGGCAAGTGCCCTAGGCTAGTGCCTAAATTGCCTATGCCTTAATCCAGCCCTGTAATAGGCATTTACTTGCCCAGTGTACCATACCTGGTAGACAAAACCTAAATAAAATGAATAAATACATTATCTAGTCATCCTCCCTGACACTGCAATCATGCCACTTTGAAGCTTACAACCGTGCTGCCATAGCAGATGCATGTCTCAGTGATCCACAGTGTGTCCTGTAATGTACACGGTATCGATGGACATCCATTTGGGCAATGTTCCCACACAGTAGCATTGGTAGGATCAGGCTACACAGTTGAGAGGGTCCCATAGGACAGAGGGGACAGAACAGGGAGGCAGTGGTCCTGTGCAAGTTCCTTAAGCACATGACCCAGGAGGTACATTACTCTGGAAACAGTACTACACAAAGGTCACCACCAAAAAAAACATAGATAGAGCTCTCTGTACTCATTTGGCCTGGGCTCTGTGCCACTCTCCACCATCATCCTGAGCTGCTGCAGGTGGTGATGTTCCCTCCTAGACAGGTCATTGTAACTCTGACGGCACTGGTCGCCTGTGTGGGTGAGACCGGTCCTGTGGGTCAGCCCACCCACACATGCTCATATTTCCCTTCTAGGCATGTCAATCTCCCACTCATTCAGCAGCTGGTTCTCCTGGCAGCCACCAGTTCCACCAGCTTAGCCATTTCAGCTGTAGTCCATCTGGTGTCCCTGTGTAGGACAGGACTCCTCCTATCTGCCATTGTTGCTGGTTCTAGATTTTGGCAGCAGCACCACAGCACTACCAACAGTGTCCTGGCTGTGTGGTTGTGGCCTTCCTGTTTGCACAACACATTTTGCTACTAGTGCTGTGCTAATGTCATTTTGCACAGTGCAATGTGTACTTCTAGTGGAGGGGTGTCTTTCAGCATGCAGAAGGCATGGGGTGGCATGTGTGCAGTCCTGCACAGCCCTGCGCAACAGCACAGTGTGTATGGCAGCACTGTATGATGACATCATCCATGGCATGTGACATCATGTCTGTGCCACATATGGATGTTATGCTAATGCAATCTTAGCACTAGCGCTAGTGCAAATATGACAGTGCTTGGAGCAAATCTGCACTATTCAACCAAAGTATGCAAATGAGCTACTTTTGCATTCCGAGGGCAAACACCCACATTAGCATGACATTACTGACTTCCGGTTCTGCCATGGCTCAGGAAAGCAGCTAGAGAGCGAGCTCCCATGATGACCTGCCTAAAAACCCCTCAAAAATAACAAACTGAGCAGTTAAAATTGTTATAATGTCTGGTGGGGTACAGAAAAGGATAGAAATCCCAGATTGCGATCACATCAATCAAAGGGGGACAAAGAGACTCCAGGACCTCGCAGTGGCTCCCCTACGCGTGTGGCAATGCAAAATCGAGCAACTGAATCTGGAATGGCCTACGATACAGATGAAGAGGCAGATAGGCTCTCCAGGTGTCGTTTTGACCTAATCTTAAAAGAGTTAAAGGAAATGAGGACTGAAAATAAAACGGAGTTTGGAAACCTGACCCAAAAATTAAATACCACGGAGCGCTGAGTACAAGAAGCAGAGGACCAAATATGTTAAACAGAAGACAACTTTAATGCATTTGGGAAGAACGGTGCAGGCCCTCTGCTATCATGCTATGGACCTGGAGGAAAAATGTACTGACTTGGAGAGCTGAGCCCGCCACGACAATCTACGGATATACGGCCTAAAAGAAGGAGCTGAGACAGGAGTAATGGCAGACTTCATGGCGGACTTACTTAAAGATGTTCTTGGCCTCCCACCTCTATACAAGCTAAAGATCGAGAGAGCGCACTGAGCTTTATTGCCAAAACCGAAAGAGGAGGCTGCCAGACCCCGCTCGGTTATTAATTTAATAGCTGTCGCACTAAAGAAGATATATTGAGACGAGCTTGGCAGAAAAAAGAAGTAAAATACCTGGACTCATGTTTGTTTTTTGACCAGGACTATCCGACAGTGATTCAACAGCAACGGTTGTCTAATGGCCCCCTAATAAAAGTTCTGAGAGAAAAATGGCTTAAAATACGGACTCCTTACCCCGCTCGACTCGGGGTACACTGGGAAGATGGCCTAGAAATCTGTGACTCTCCACAGGAAGCAAGAAATGCCATGCTGAAACAAGGCCTACCTGCCCCAGAACTACGCATGCAGGCACCGCAGAGGAAAAGAGAGACAGGAATGGGATGGCAGCTCAACTTAGCGAGGAAAACTAGAAGATCTCTACATCAGGGTGCATCGCGATCAGCCTCCCTTTTACAAGATTTGATCAAGAAACTACCAGGGGTAGAGGAGGGTGACCTTGAGGACTTGGGGGAGGACTGAAACATTGGTGACACTAAACGATAACTCCCTTGTAAAAATGGTGTATTGCGCATCAACCTTGATGAGCAGGGACAAAATGCAAGTTATTTTAATATACCTTCAGAAATGTTGGTATTGATGTGTAATGGAAGGCGGGGATCCAGGAGTTATTTATCTCCCCCCCCCTTAACCGGAAAGGATAAGAATACTCCCCATTATAGTAAAGTATTAAAATCTGTTTAGAGTAAAGTTCTGAGGAGTAATGGTTGGGGAGGGATGTGACCAAAAACTTTATATGGTCCGTTAGAAGAAAAGCCAAAATGTGCAGGCTTTGAGATGTGGTGGTGCGGTGGGGGGAAGGAGGTTGAAAGCCCACTCCAAAGCACATAATACTAATAAAGATCTCCCAAAGAAGTATGTAACGGGATGGGCAAATAAGAAGTATTACTCTGCATTGAAGGAAACTCGCTTAGTTAAGTGATTTAAGTTTAATTATGAGCGGGGGGGTTGTACTATGCTTACTGAAATGGAGGGATTAATACGGACCTCCAGGGGCTATGGTAATTGAGAGAGGGAATACATTAGCTACAATATTGTACTCCTAAAAAGGAAGTCTGGATGCAAAATCTAAGCAGGTCAGAAAGGGAATATTATAGGGATGCTACAGATTAATACGTAGTCTGTGTGGCTGCTCTGGTCTGTTGGCAATACCACATCGAGCTCCACAATCTGAGTGAGAACTCAAGAAGGGGATCCCTCCGGGAAGGGAAATTTTTTTACTACCCCCTTCAGCCCTTCCTAGTTCAGGTGGGACAAAAAGGTCTACAGCAACTAGGCCTTCTACCTTGGAAGTCAGGAGAGAGAGGTTTTTTTTTTTTTCATTTTTTTTTTCTGAGTAAGTGGTGATGTTCCCACTTCCTCTAAACGATGTTGGTTACTTGTTTAATTCTTGTTATAATAGTTAAGTGTTATACATTTATTACATATATGTATGCTGCCAAAACTGTTGCCACCACTCTCCCTAACCTAGGGTCACTCTCTATAGACGGTGAGCCAGGGGAATTAACGGGGAATGTAAAAGAAAACAAATATATTACGTAGCCATGGCCAAGTTATGTACAAATTTACTTTCTTTTAATGTTAATGGGTTAACGAACCCTGTAAAACGCAACAAAATTATCTCCTATATTAAGAAAAGGAGAGCGGATTTTTGTGTGCTCCAAGAGATGCACTTTTCCCCAAAGGAGCATTGGAAAATTGGTACATTTGGGTTTTCAACAATAGTGGCGTCCTCATACAGAAAGGGTCGCTGCAGGGGTGTGATGGTCTTGGTAGGAAGAGGGGTTCCCTTTGAGATCAGATACACCCTTACAGATTTGGAGGGATGCTTGGCCACTTTGAAGGGCTACTATAATGGGGAACTTATCACTATAGCCTCAATTTATGCCCTCCCAGCTCAGATTTTGGTTTCCATAGAAGGCTATATGTGAGACTCATGGAGTGGGCAGAAGGGTCTTTGGTTATGGGGGGGGGGGGACCTGAACCTTGTTTTAAATGATCATCTTGATTCCACATCAAAAGTTGAGAGATCAGACAAGAGAGTGGCCGTAAAAGTTAATAAATTTTTTTCGGAGGTGGGTTATGTGGATGCTTGGAGAGCTGTACATGGTCAGAAACAAGACTATACTTTCTTTTCTCAGGTGCCTAAGGTACACACTAGAATAGACTATTTCTTTGTACCTAGAGAGTCTGTATACCAATTGCAGAACGCAGTAATAGGGGAAATGTTCCTTTCTGATCATGCCCCTATGTGGCTGCAAATACACCTGGGCCAAAGTAAGAAAAGGACCATGTGGCGTTTTAACTTATCAATTATCCAAGGAAAAGAAAACCAAGAACAGGTCCAGCAGATGATTAAAGAAACACTCAGCACAAATGACACCTCAGATATCGCCCCATCCATTTTATGGGATACAGTAAAGGCAGTAGTACGGGGCAAATTAATAGCAAAAGCTGCTAAACAGAAAAGGGATAGAGAGGCCCAGAAAGCAAATTTAATACAGAAGATAAGGAAGTTGGAGCAATCTTTAAAGGATAAATACGACCCTACTAAGGAACAAGAAGTCCAGAAACACCGGAGAGCCATTAATGATATACTGGATTACAGGGTGGAGCAAAACTTGCCATATTTAAGGCAGAAATATTACGAGGGGGGTCCTAGGGCCACTAGATTGTTGGCAAGCAGATTAAGGCAGAGAAAACCCAGAGCCACAATTAGTAGGATTACACACCCATATACTAAAAAGCAATTGGTAAGTACAACAGACATGGCAGATGCTTTCACAGACTATTATAAGGAGTTATATAAGACAAATAATATGCCAGAAGCAGAAAAACTAAGGAGTTTTTTTACAGAAGCTACAACTATCCCAAATCGGAAAAAATGATGCTGCCTCTCTTGTGGCACCAATAGGAGACCTGGAAATTAAAACTGAAATATCCAGAATTAAAACAGGGAAATGCCCTGGCATGGATGGATATCCAGCTGAATTTTATAAGCTTTTTAGGGCCCAAATCTCACCACTTCTTTACAGAGTTTACAACTTTCTGATGACAGAGGGAGGTGTTGTACCCCCTTCGTGGAACTATGCACTAGTTGCGGTTTTGCCCAAGTCCGCCAGGGACCCCCTGTTGTGTGCCTCTTACAGGCCTATCTCCATATTAAATACTGACTATAAGATAATGGCAGGAATTATGACGGCGAGGCTTCAAGATATCATCCCCAAAATTATTCACCCAGATCAGAGGTTTTGTCCCTGGCCGGCAGGCACAGGATGGTATCCGCCGTGCTGTCAATATTCTGAAACATGTAGTGGGGAAGGGGGAGGCAGCACTAGTTATGAGTTTAGATGCAGAAAAAGCATTTGATAAAGTACAAAGGTCATTCCTTCAGGTATCCCTGGCGGGCTTTGGTTTTCTGGAAGCCTTTTGTAAACCAATAGCTAGACTCTATATGTCACCTCAGGGCTGTGTGAGATTAAAAGGTCATGTAGGGAAGTCATTTGAATTGGAAAGGGGAACGAGGCAGGGTAGTCCCCTGTCTCCTCGCCTTTTCACCATTTTTGTTGCTCCATTGGCACAGGCAATCCGCCTGAGTCCTGCTATATGGGGTATAGAATTAGGGGGACATGAACACAAGCTGGGTCTATATGCGGATGATATTTTACTATTTCTGGGTAATCCGGGTTTCTCCCTCCCAGAGGTTTTCAACCAGATCCAAAAATTCACTGAAATATCAGGTTACTCCCTAAACACGGCTAAGACCAAAGTCTTGGTCTGCTCCTATCAAGTCCCATTGGGTATTCAGAGGAGAAACCCTATGAGATGGGGGTTAAAAAAGCTGAAATACTTAGGAGTTTTCTTGGGAACAAACCCACTAACCCTCTTTCAAGATAACTACCCCAGTCCAATACATCAGATCTCACAAGATTATAAGAAATGGGCCCTCCTTCCATTACCAATGTACTCCAGAATTGAAGCTACAAAAATGAATGTTCTGCCCCGTTTGTTATATTTGTTTCAGAGCATACCCTGTATTGTTCCACAGCAGACTATATTAGGCTGGCAGAGACAGCTGATGAAATTTATATGGGGTTCAGGTAAACCAAGGGTATCTAGAAACATATTATATCTTCCCAAGAAAGCAGGAGGTTTAGCAGTACCGTACCTTCCAGGATACTGGACTGCCTCGCAGATGAAAATTGCTCTAATGTGGCAACATCCTCAATACACTTCCCATTGGAAAATGATGGAACTACAGCAGGCTCGAGGCTCCCCTTTACAGGTCATACTTTATAATAGACGATTACAGCAATTAACAAACAGGCAGCTCTCCACAGGAGTTAATACAGTTCTAGAGGGCTGGAGAAGAGGCACTACTAAAGGGGGAACAGCACAGCAGGTATGGAGATATAGGTGGTGGGCCTGGAAGGAACCATTTGTTCTGGCTTCCCAGGATCACTGGTTCAGAGATCAAGCATGTAAGGGCCTTCACTCACCATGGCAAATCTTAAACGGAGATACTCCCATCTCATTCAAGGCAGCTATGCACTTATTTGATTTAAAACCAAATGACAGATTTAAATATTATCAGATCAGTAATTGGGTCCATGGCAATTTAAACAGTCCAAAAATAATACAGGGACAATACCAACACTCCCTGCCCTTTGAAAAAATATGGCTATCCCCCACAGAGAGAGGAGCAATCACAAAACTATAAAATAATTTTATCCTGGACCAGGGACACGACTCACTCAGTCTTAAAATAAATGGGAGGAAGAGATTGGAGAGATAATAGAGGAAGACAAATAGGAGAAAAGCTGGGGTTCCATATGGAATATGACCTCCTCACCAATGTGGAGGGAAGTTGTTTGGAAAGCTAGGAATAGGTATTTTTTGGACCCTAGAACTCAGGCTAAATTTAAAGAAAGGGGTTCCTCAAGTTGTTGGAGGGCATGCGGGGAGTCTGCGGCAGGCCATTTGCATATACTATGGCAATGCCCTACAATAAGGGTTTTCTGGGAAATGATTCAAGAGCATATGAAAGTCATATTTGGTAGAGAGGAAGGGATGAACCCCGTACAGATGATATTAGGTGTTGACCCTTTTCATCTAAAGGGTAAAGATAGCAAATATCTATGGCACACTCTACGAGCTGCAGCTATAAAAGCTCTCACAAAATGTTGGCTGCAGAGCGAAAGCCCCACAGTAAAAGACTGGGTCACAGTAGTTACAACAATACATGAGATGGAGAGACTGACTTTTGTAATTCAACTTAGACGGGAACAATTTACTAATAGGTGGACCAGATGGGACCTCTATGTTGATAACACAGGGTAAAAATGAAACTTACAGAACTCTTTTTCCCTAGATTTAACAAAGTATGAAATCATGGCATAAATTATAGGAGGAGAGGAGTGATGGCAAAAAGGAAAAAAAAAAAGACAGCTATTTTAAAAAAAAATGTTTCGGATTTTATTTCTGGTTTTTTTTGTACTTTAAAGTTTTAAAAGTGCAATCTTTTAAGTACTCTTAGCTTACCTTTTTAAACTTAGTAATGTTTATAAAATACTTCACTTACTGGAAAGAGCAATTTTTACAGACTGTAATAATCTATAAAGTATGTATGTAAGATGAAGAAGTTGGCATAAAGAATTGTAATTAATGTATGGAAATTGAATCAACTTTTACTGCCAATAAAACAAAGTTTAAAAGAAAAAAGCATGACATTACTGGAATGTGTGCATTCATTGGCACGCCTAACTGTGCCTGGAGCATATAAAAGGAGCAAAGTGCGCCACCTAGATTCCACAGCAGAACTGCATTGAACCACCCATTCTAACCAACCAGTTATACTGGATCAAGGGTAACAAAAAACTATTAAAAAAAGTTTAACCTCATTAAGCAAACCACTGTGCTGATCCTCATATGCTCTGGTAATGTAGAGCTTAACCCAGGTCTGTCAGATTTTTGTCTAACCCCTTCCAATTTTGTTAGTTTACAGGGCTAACAATTATGATTATCGATGTTTGAAGTCTAATTAACAAGCTAGATAGTGTAAACATTTGGATATACCTTATCAGCCCAGATATTCTACTACTAACAGAAACCTGGCTTAATAGTTCTATAGTTCACAGTGTCTCTGTGATCCCTGGCTATGTTTAAGATCGGCTAGATTAAACAGAATTTCTAGACGCGGTGGCATAATCATTTACATAAAAGACAAGTTCTTAACTATTATCAACTCCTTGTCTATTCCCCTGAAAGATTCCTAGAGAGACAATCAATATTGTTGGATGCTATAAACCTCCTACTGCTGGCTTAAAGCTAATTAACCATCTAACTTATTTCTTCAGTTCACAGCAGTAAAACCATAATTCTTGGAGATCTAAACCTAGATTGGCCCTCATCTAAATCTAATAATCTTAAGTCCCTTCGATGATTTTGGTCTACATCAGGTGGTTACTGAACCTAAAAGACCCAATCCTAAAACTCCATCCCTCTCCTCACTCTGTCCACTGTTCCCCTGCCTCTCACCTGCCTTCTTCTATTCTACATCCCCCACTGCTTTCACCCTTCTCCCTCTCCCCACCCCCAAACTGGCTGCATCTACTATTAGCCTCTTAGTGACTACACTTACTATTATGCCTCCAAGTGGCACAGCCCCTATACTCCATTTCTGCCTCTACCTCCCTATCTTCCCCTGCTCCTGCCTATATTATTTTATTAGTGCCTCCATCCTCTACCTCCATACCTCCCTTCATCCCTAACTCCCTACCTTCCCCTTCTCTTGCCTTATACTATCCTCCTTTCTTCTGTTCTGTTGCTTAGCCATGATACTCCTGCAACAGTCCTGAATGTCGCTAGTCTTTTAGTACTCCTTGATATTGTGTGTTATCTGACTCTTACTTGCTTTGCCGCATATGCACTTCAAGTACTGTTCTCATGATTTACTGTACCTTGACCTTGACTTGTTGTGCATGTATTGTGAGCATTGTTCTTATGTGTATGTGTACATTGATACTGTTGACTCTGTGCTATATTATTTCATTGTATTTTTCACTCTTGTATTTATATTGTGTCCTCTAGCTTAGCCTGTTCTCCAGGACCACCTTGTAAATGAGCTTGCTCAATGGTGTTTTTTTTCCTGGTTAAATAAAGATTGTTTGATTGATTGATTGATTACTGGACATAGTACTTACCAATAGGCCACAAAAAATTGTAACTGCTGCTGTATTCAATAATGACTGCAGTAATCATGATGCGGTAGCTTATATCAGAGGCACAAGGAAACCAGTTGTAGAATCTACATTCCATTATTAAAGGAGAGTGTCATATATCTGGGTTTCAAGCTACCTCTATGTTCTGGCTACTATTAATTGGCAAGATTTCTACTTAGCACCCTGTGTGTATTGCAGTGGAAGTATTTAATCAACAAATTCTCTCCACTATAAATCGATGTGCACTTCTAGTAAAACAAAGAGTTAAGAGGAAAATATGTCCTTGGATTACTAAAGAAATTAAGCAGGCATTGAGGGATAGGAATAGCCGCTGTCCCAGATCAAGAAAAAAACAAGCTGATTCATGATTGGACAGTGTCCAGGCAAAAGAGGAACTCATACAGTACACCAAATAAATCTGTACAGCCAAATAAAATGATTATCTAAGCCTTCTAGAAGCTAACAAAAGTGATCCTTCCAAATTTTGGCAGACAATCAAGTCCCTAGAAGGATTAGTAGCCCCCCCCCATTCATTGTAATGTGGCAAATGGTAAAACTATTACTGATAAGCAACTCATTGTAGAAGAGAAGAAACACGCCAAGGGAAGCACTCTGCCAAAGTATAAATAAAGTACAAATAAATACACAAATACAATCAAACTTGGCTTGAACATGGTGTCCGGAGTACTTTACCCCAGCGCTTTGTGTCTTCTCCAAGACACTTTGTCAGGGGGCCTGGTGTGTTTCTTCAGTGGTTATATAGTTGGGATAGCAACCGCTCGTTTCATGGCTGTGGGTATGTTTGTGTTTTATATCATTGTGGAAGAGCTTAATTCACAATTTGTGTCTGCTGGAACAGCTTTTGACCAGTCACCTGATGCTTCCAGTGTTGTAATGACACTTAATGAGCTTTTGAGCTAGGAGGGCCCATAAGGGCTCTATCTCTAAACTGAGCCCCCTTCCCACTATAAGTCAATGGCAGGGATGCATGAGCTACTGGGGCTACCTTCAGAGCTATGGGGGGCTGAGCCCTGACAAGACCCCCTCTAATCCTAACACTGGCTGCTCTACTTCCACTAACAAGTTTAAAGCACTCTCCACCCATTAGCAGCGTGCACTCTACTTTCTGCCTCCAGACCATCACCTATAAACAGGTGGAAGACATACTGCTAACTGTTGACACTAAAAAGAGCCCAGGGCAGACACATTTGAACAATTTTTCCTTATAACTGGGGCCCTAGTGTTAACAGCGCCTATAGCTCACTTGTTCAATCATTCCCTAACTAGTCATGAAGTTTCTGTACTTCAGAAAATAGCTCACCTAATTCCACTTTTCAAAGCTGGTGAGCTGTCTATCCCCACTTGGAGCCTGACTAGAGCCTGTGTAGCTGGCTGTTTGTGTTTGTCTCTGTCAGTAGTTTAGTTTTTGTGGATTTTCATGTGTTTCTGCTTGGGGGAACTGGACTATTCTTGGACATAACATCTATGAACATTTCCTGGAGTAGGAAACTGCAAAACATCACCACCAGGTATTGGCATTCTCATCATAAATCAACTTTTTTGGAAGCTGTCAAAAGCAAAAGTAAGGTCAGTAAATCTGTTATACAAGCTCTGAGTTATAAAGTGCTGCATTGAATCCACATTTCCGTCTGACTTGTTCTTAAAGGATGTGTGCTTGTCTTTGAGGTCTATTCACAACCATTTTGGAGAACAAAGGGAAGATACTAACAAAGAATTTTTACATCCTGCATATGCCTCAGGCCAGTGTTCATCACCTCCAGAAATTTAACACATTCTGGGTCTTTGATCTACAGTAACAACAGTTTTCTGGTCCTCAGTAGTTCACCATTTCCTGAGGATTTGATTACTTTTCATCATCTGACTCCTGGTACCTTAGACAGGATTACTATACTACATATCCCTGAACATAACTAGCTGCATGGTTTAATATTACTACATTAAGAATGCAACTTAACCTGTTCCTGCTGCACCTGCTCCTTCTGACCCTACTGGCATCCCACAGTACCAATATATTTAAATGCCTACTGCAACCAACCTCTGATCACCTGGTTGATAGCTCCTTGCACAGAAGTGGAATGGTTACCAGTAGTCTTAGCTGCAACAACACTCATCTCTTCTCCCAAATACTAGGATACACGAACATGCTACTGTGCCCACAGTCAAACCTACCATCAAACTATTTCTCCCTGTTCATACTATTGGGAGTCAGGTCACTACAGACAACAACTAAAAATAAGTATAAGGGAAAAAGTGCATGTTACGGTCACTGCCGATATCTTAAGGAACTCCTAAAAAGACTAATACTGCTACTCCTGCTAATATTGGGCAATGTTCACTCCAACCATGGACCACCCCTAGCTACCCCCATGGAGCAATGTAGAACAGGAACCCTCTCGCTAGCTAGCATCAACATCTGCAGCCTTACCAAAAAATTAGATGCCCACACTGACTGGACAGCACAGCATAGCCCAGATGTACTATCTGTAGTTGAAACTTGGTTGTCTCCAATTATCCCTGACACTGCTAGATACATAGATACATAGACATAGATACATAGACAGTGTCGGCAGATAAGGACCTATGGCCCACCCAGTCTGCCCATTTGAGCTTGTAAGTTCAGTTTATGTTTTCCTAGAAGTCTGCTGCCCCTTACCCCTGACCTCCAGAATTCCTTTATGTCTATCCCATGCATTCTTAGATCCCGTGATAGTTTCAGCCCCCACCACTTCCTCTGGCAGGGTGTTCCACTTCTCCACCACCCATTCTGTGAAGAAATTCTTCCTCACATTTCCTGTGAATCGCCCTCCCTCCAACTTTATCCCATGCCCTCTAGTCCTGGAACATCTTTTTCACTCAAAAATATTATATATCTGCACCCTGTTCCTCCCTGTAAGATACTTGTATGTCTCTATCATATCCCCTCTCTCCCTCCTCTCCTCCAGGGAGTACATATTCAGTTCCTTCAACCTGTCCTCATAGGACTTGTGATGCAATCCATGTACCATCTTTGCTGCCCTCCTCTGAACCTTCTCTACCCTGTCTATGTCCTTACGTAGGTAAGGTCTCCAGAACTGTACACTGTACTCCAGGTGGGGCTTCACCAGTGTCTTGTATAGTGGAATTATGACCTCCCTTTTCCTGCTGGTGATGCCCCTGTCTATGCATCCCAGCATCCTATTTGCTTTACCTGCTGCCTTGTCACACTGTTTCCCTACCTTGAGGTCATCGAGATGATAACCCCAAGATCCCTTTCCTGCTTGGTGCATGCTATATCCTCACCCCCCAGCTGATATATTGTGCCAGGGTTTTTGTGCCCCATATGCATTATCTTGTACTTCTTTGCATTGAATTTCAACTGCCAAACCCCTGACCATTCTTCAAGTTTCTGCAGGTCCCTTCTCATTCTGTCTACACCCTCTGGTGTGGCTGTGGCAATACCTGGGTATACTATCTTTTGGCAGAATCAACTATCCAAAAAAGGGGGCGGCTGTGTCCTTTATCTTAAAGGTTCTATGACAGGGCATGCCCTGACCCTACCCATTAATGGAGATGAACTTCTGGACCTTGCTATTAAAGTAATTCTCGGGGCCCATAACAAAGCTCTGACAACAGCCTCTATATATATTCCACCCAAACTTACAACAACAAGCCTGAACCCATTCCTTACCTGCATCAGTAGTCTAAAGCTTAACTCAGAAGTTATATTGCTGGGGATTTTAATATCAACTGGCTTTCCCTCAGTGCAAGCAACTACAAGGATGCCTTGGCAGCTGCACATTTTACACAGCTAGTTACCTCACCCACTAGGATCAACTATAGAACAGGACCAGTACCTTACTGGACTGGGTACTCTCAAATCGCCCTAACCATATTAACCACACTACAGTTCTCCCTGATGCCATTAGTGACCATTCCCCAGTCCAGTGCATATGGTCAAATAAATTCAATAACCCCCCTGTGAAAATTATCAACAGTCGGATGCTAATCAAGGGACACCTTGCACCACTTAAGGCACTCCTGCGACAACAAGACTGGTCCCCGATTGACATCGCTCTGGATGTTGATGCTGTACTTCAATACTTCATCTCAAAGTTCAATGCAGCATGTGATATCCATACCCCCTTTAAGAAACGCAAAATTAAAGGCCTTGACAACCCTTGGATCACAGGCAAACTCCTAGACCAACTAAAAGCTCAGGACCTGCTATGGGCTTGTGCTACAGCCTCTGGCAACCAAGCAGACTTTCAGGCATACAGGGCCGCCAGGAATACCTGTACCAGAGCTATCCGCACTGAAAAAGCCAGCTACTACAGGAGCACCCTATCAAACTCCTGGTCAGATGGAAGGAAATTCTGGCAAAGTCTCTCTGAAGTTATAGGGAAAAAGCCCAAAGCAACTCCTAATCTGCTAAAGGTTGATGGCAGCAACACCCTGGATCTCACCACAATTGCCAATACTTTCAATCTGGCATTCACTGACCTCAGCCATGTGCTTCCCTCTAACTTCTTTGACACCAACCAAACCACGGCCTCCCAATATCAACAGACTCAGGATACAAATCATCCACATTTCTATTTTAAGGCAGTTACTGAAAGGGATGCCAAAAAATATCTCCTCAGGGTGCTCAGAAAATCCAGATCAAGGGAGGACACACTTGACTTGAAACTCATTGCCCACACCCTTGACGATGTCCTGCACCCTTTTACCAAGATTATTAACCAGTCCCTCATGCTCTCCCAGTTTCTGCTCAAGTGGAAGTCCGCCCTGGTGACCCCAATACACAAGTCTGGGGATAGGATAGCACATTACACTGTAACTACAGGCCCATCTCCATCCTTCCCCCTTTATCCAAAGCTCTTGAAAAAATTGTTGCAGACCAATTGGTGGAGTACTTGGAGAAATACAACTTGCAATGCCCACAGCAACACGGCTTTCACAAAGGACATAGCACTACCTCTGCCCTCCTTGAATTTACAGGCCACATTCATCTAGCACTAGTCCAAGGACAACTTGCCAGTGTCACCTTTATAAATATCTCGAAGGCCTTCGATACAGTCAACCATCTATTACTACTGGAACAACTTGGCAACTTAGGGCTTTCTCATAATACTTTACAATGGTTCAACAATTATCTCTCCAGCCGGTCACAAGTTAAGATTGGTGACTCCCTCTCCTCCAAACTACCTGTCCGGGCTGGTGTTCCCCAAGGGTCAATATTGGGACCCCTTCTTTTCAGCATTTTCCTGAACAGTCTCCCTTCTGCCTGTGATGAAAACATTATTCTGTATGCTTATGATGCAGTGATTTTCTCTAAGAATTCTGACCCCTCCCTCTTGGAGAAACAACTGCAGGAAAGTTTCAAGCAAGTTGAGGCCTGGTTCGTCTCACAGAAACTAGTGCTAAATTACAAAAAAACAAAGACTATGCTGTTCCATGGCACACATAACAAACATAAACACCAATAGTTGGCAATCAAAAACAGCTCAGGTGTGACCCCGGACCAGACGCAGACTTTCAAATACCTTGGTATAACCCTAGACCCTACTCTGTCCTTCTCCAGCCATATCGATTCAGTTGCAAAATCTGTAAATATCCGTGTAGGCCTTCTCTATAAACACAGACACTGCTTGACACCTGACGCCCTTAAGCTAGCAATACACAGCTCTATTGTCTGATTATGGGTTTGTTATCTATGGAGCAGCCACAGCTGCAGCACTACGGCGAATATTTACAGTGCTGAATAGGGCCTGCATACTCCTTACTGGTGCTGCCTATCGCACGCAAACCTGCGACCTCTACGAACAGTCAAACTCACTACAACTTCAGGGAAGGATTACTTTCCAAATCTGCCTACTAGCAAAAAAGTAATTGATGGGACTCATGCCCCCTGGGGTTCAGTCTCTCTTAAGCCCATCCAACCACTCCCATTACACAGAAGCTCCTGACCTTTATTCTCCTGACTGTTCCCGCTGTCCTTTTGACCAGCCAGTCTTTTGCAGAGTAGAGCTCTAAGATGTTTAACTTCCTGGGCAGTGAACTCACCAACTTAGGCACCCTCTGCTCATTCAAACACAAGCTATGTCAAACGCTTGTGTCCAGAGCCACCTGTGACTGTTTCTCCTAACCTCCCAGGTAGTCGCTTCTGTTCTTCGCACCTCTCTACTATTCCCACCTCTGCCTGCCACCACCCTCCCCATATCTACCCCTGCCTCTCTCCCTAGCCCTGGTCCACCACCTTCCTCTCTTACCCTCCTTCAACTCCCTTCCTCTCTCCCTTTTCTAATCTGCTCACCCCACCCAATGTTGCACTTGTTCCCCGATCCTTGCCTCCCACCCACCTCTCCTTTTACCTCCCTCCCAGTTACCCCTCTGCACCCACTCTCTCTTCCACTTTCCTATGCTACCTGGCACAATTGGCAGTAACTCAGTTTTTTCCACTCTACCTTTCACTTTGACAGTGCCCTTCTAGCAGTTTTAATTCATGTAAATATTATTTGTTGTGACTCATCATTCTTAAATGTATGCCTGATTATGTTGTTCTGTTATTTATATCACCTGTAGCTTTAGACCATGTATACCCTGTACTGAATTTTGTATTCAAACTGCTTGCCTGCTAATCTCACACAAACTGTACTTCTATTCTTTGTATACTGACATGGAACCTTTGTAAAAGAGCCATTGGCTCAAAGGTATTTATCCCAAATTCTAATAAAATTAAAAAAAAAAAAAATCTATGGCAAGTATCGAACGGCCTGTGTCAATCTTGCCTGTCCTAGCAAAGGCCTTGGAAAAGCTAGTCAATGAACAGGTGAGGAAGTCTCTCACTAGTAATCATTTAATTCCCCATCCCAATCTGGTTTCTGGACTCTACAAAATACCACTATTGCACTCATTAAAGTGAAAAAGGATTGGTTCATTTCTCTTGGCCAAAAATGTGTGATGGCTGCCATTTTTCTTGAGCTCAGTAAGGCTTTTGATATGGTTGACCATCAAATACTTCTGTATAAGCTGTCTTCTATTGATAGTCAACACGGACAATCCTGTTTTGAAAAATACTTGATAGGTAGACAACAACAACTTAAATCCGAGGGCCAAGGATGTAAGGACCTCTGTGGAGCTATTGATTAGGCATTCATGCCTAATGCCCACTAAATAGTGAATTCCTAATCAGACACAAACTAACTTCTGTTAATTGTCTGTATGCCACTTCCAAGTCATGCCTATGGTAATAGATTACCTTAGTTCTCAAATTATCTGTATGATGGCAGGCTTAAGAGTGATTAACTTTATCCGCATAGAGCTCTATATGCTATGTACTGATGACTATGACATTTTTTGGATAACATTATAGTGTTGTCTCTCTCTTGTCTGTTGGCCTTTAATGAAATAAAAATACAGTTTAAACAAAAAAAATTAAATCTGAGGGCCTTCTCTCCTCTTGCTTACAAATCTCCAAAGGAGTCCCACAAGGGTCTGTCCTTAGACCACTATTATTTACCTTATATACACATAATCTAGAAGGTGATATTGGTGATGTCAAACACTGATAGTTGTACCTGCTCCTATGCCCTCTGCTGCTAGTCATTGCAAATTGATTGCTGATTTATAGCTATCCAAACTGTAACAACCTTGCTATCTTATATTACGTTTTACATTATATTTTTTACTTTTTTGCTGTATATCTTTAATCGATCAAACTTTACAATGCTTATAAATTTTGTTCTGTTCTTTGTCTTGAATCCTTGTAATCGCTGTGATTTTTCTGTACTGTACTAAGGAGGGCCTTCTTGCAATAAGCTTTGCTCAATGGAGCTTTTCCTGGTAAAACAAATAAAATAAAATGAAATGAAATTGCAGGTGGCTAGAGGTTAACGTATTGTGGAATGGCCTACCAAGGGACATGGGTAATCATGGCACTGTGTATATTCTTGATAAAGCATCGAGTAAGATGTGAAACGTTGACATGTGTTGTGGGGGAGGAGTGCTATCATGTCTAGTACCCAGACAAATATTGTCTTTTAATTGTGCTTTTTATAAATAAATGCCAGTATTTATTGTGTCCTGTGAGTGGGCATTTGTTTCTTATGTCCATTTGAGCCAGCATGTTTCCTTTTTATAAGTACTGTACTGACATTTTGCTTTGGCTTTGGTCAGTATTTCCTGAGTTGCTTCTCGCTCCTTGTAACTGTATTTATTAAATATGTGCCTTTGGCTGTATCTGCACATGGACAAGCCTGTGTCAGGCAGGTCACCAGCAGTGTTGGGCCAGGCAATGCTGGAACACTTACGTGTCCCTGCCAAGGGTGGTGATGCCTTCACCTCAATGTACCTTTCCTCTGTGTTGTGCTGTGTATCTTTCGTCTGTGTTGTGCTGTGTATATGCACTGATCACCTCTGTTCTGTCCCCATGTCTGGTAGGTATCATGGGTGACATGGAGAGAATATGGGCCCAGTGCTTCTCCAAGAATGAGTTGCAGGTGGTGACACAAGCCTATGTGGCCAGGGAGGAAGTAGTGACCCAAAGGCTGGGCACAAAGGCCCTGGAAAGGCAGGCCTGGATCAAAATAACAGACCTGGTCAGTGTCAGCGGTGGCCTTAACAGGACCATGGAGGAAGTGTGTAAGTGCCTCATGGACATGAAGAGGTGGACAAAGGAGGTCCTATCGACTGCACACAGGAAGATGCATGTGACAGGCTGGGGTCCACAGACATCGGTGGCTGAATGAACCATAGCCCCTGCAGAGGAGGCAATAGCCTCCACCTTATATCCTGTGGAAGTGATGAGAGTGCCAGGAGGTGGCTGTCATAGCCAAGTGGGACCAGCCCAGCCATTTGAGTGACCGACTGTGAACAGTCCCATTGGGCATGTGTGTATATGTGTGTGTATGTATATATGTAGGTGTCCATGCATATGCCAGTGATGTGTAACACTGGTTACAGGCTACACAAATGTTTCCAAGTATCCTGGTGTATAGCCATCTGTGTGGTAATCCACTAATGTGTCCCATATGTTGTTGCATGTATGCTCATTGGTGATGGGGAGTGTGCTCACTAGTATTGGAGTGTGTGGTGTTTATGGCCCTGGGGGTATGGGCAGTGCATCGCACAAACAGCATGGGTGTTGTATCACCATATGACAGGCATGCATACTGCCCCAGCTGGTACACAGGTATGAACAGTACATTGCTATATACTTTTCTTATCTTCTATCAACAGCTCACGCCATCATACCGGACATGGTGGAGGATGCTCTGGATCCGTCTCAGCGAAAGCTGCTCATGCTGGCCACCCATGTGCAAGTGATGACCAACAAGAGGGGTCCTCCCCAAACCAGGAGGGGCTGCCCACCTCTGCCAGTCCCCATAACAATGGGGCCAAACTGCTACCCCTACCTGGCACTGTGGTCACAGTGGTGCAGACCCCCACAGCCCTTGGCACCGCCACTGCTCTACCACCCTATGACCCCACCTCCAGCATGGCCATCACCCTGCCACCCCCGACCAATCACACAGGGCCAGCCAGCTCCGTGCCACACCATGACCCTTTCACTGGCATGGTCACCACTCTGCTGCAGCCCCACCCATCCCACTGGCCTGGCCACAGCCAGGCTGCAACACCCCCAATGTGCCACAGTGCTAACTGTGGTTCAGCCTCAGGCTGCACAATGGCCAAGGGTGCAGCCTGACCCTGACCGAATGGACAGTCCCCGGTGACATTGGGAGGCTACTGCAGTCTGCCATGGAGGCACAGAGTGCCACGCAGCAGGAAATGGCACATACATGCCACATGCTGCATGACAACATACAATGTGCTAAGGGGTAGGCAGAGACATGCCACGTGGAGCACATTGCGGCAATCCATGAACTGCACCAGGATATTGTCAACAGCATGAACCTCCTATATGCCACTGTGCTGGAGGCTGCAGCCATGGTGGCAGGCAATGCAGGGACTGGTCAAAGCTTAAATCAGTCCAGTGAGAGTAGTGTCACCTCATGGCAGACACACAGCGTACACCCATGCCACACAATGCCAGAACACAAACGCCCACCACACCCAGGACACCGCACACACCAAGACATAGCCTGCTTCTCAGCAGAGTCAGTACCTCATGGGGCCATGGCTGGGGGCAGCTAACACTTTCCCTACATTCATCTCCCATACTGTGGATGATGACCCCTCCCCAACCATACCAGTATGGCGTGCATATACTGCATGTGCCCAGGGAGTTGGTAGGGATGCACCTAGGGTGCAAATTGCCCATCCTCTCCTACATGTGCCCTCTCAAACCCCCCCCTCACATTACCCATGTGTCACCACCCCCTGCCCCTGTGACCTATCCGATCCATTTTCCCCTCTGCCTGGATGGCTTGTATTTCTGTTTACCCCCTTTTGGAACACTCCCCCACCTCTGCCAGGGTGGCATATATATTTGTTTATTTCTCTTTGGAGCCCCCCACCTGGATGGCATATATATTTGTTTACACCCATTTTTATACCCTTCTGCCTGGAAGGCCTCTGTTCATGTTTTGTTATTATTTTATGTTAATACATTATCCAAACACATTACAATCTCCTGTTTGGTCTGTACTCACCCTCCATGTCCGAAGAGGACTGTTATGGAGCAGACTCTATACTCCCGGGCCCTCTTGATCGTCCTGGGGTCATGCCTGTCTAGCTGCTCCTCTATCCCTTGGTCCTCTGGCTTGGCATCTGCTACAGGGTGTTTCTATGGGCCAGCATGCGTATCCCCATGGTTGAGTGCCATGTTGTGTAGTATGCAACATGCAAGGAATATGGCACAGGCCTTCTAAGGGGTGTATTGTAGGGCACCACTGGAATGCTCAAGGCACTGGAACTGCATCTGGAGCATTCCATAGACACACTTGATGATGTGCACGCGCTGTATGCCAGATTGTACCAATCCTTTGCAATGGATACGGGTCATAGGACAGGTGTGAGGAGCCAGGGTCACAGGGGATATGCAGTGTCCCTTGTGTAGGTAAAGGGCATGGGTTAGTGTCATCATCTGCAACATGGGGGGGGGGAGAGGTCTTTGTGGTATACTCACCACAGAGGTGCTCACTAGGGATGTCCCCACCTTTGAAACTCTAGCACAGGATAGAGTTGTGCCAAATCAAGGTGTTGTGGGCACTGCCAGAGTACCATGCCAGGGCACTGATGATGTGCCCTGTTGCATCATACACCACCTGGCAATTAATGGAATGATACCCCTTCCTATTGACATATGCCTCCACTCCTACAATGGTGGGTGCTCAGATGGCAAAATAGGTGCAGTCAGTGGCACCAAGTACAGCTGGTAGGTGCGTGACTTGATAGAACTGTTGCATGGTTGCTGTTCACTCAGCTGGTATGCTAGGGAATATGATGAGCTCCCCAGCATGATCCAGCAGGGCATCTAGGTACTGGCCCAACAGCCATGAGATGGCTGACTCTGAGATACTGGTGGTGTCCCCACCAGTGTCTGGAAGGTTCTGGTGGCCAGGAAGCACAGTGCAGCCATCGCTTTGAGCTCTATGGACATCACGTCTGTTGGGTGTCTGTCTGGAGCTGATCATGTAGCAGCTTACACAGCTGTATGATCATGAGTCTGTTGAGCCTGTACTGGCTCATTACCTGGTCATCACTGAGGACTTCTAATGTGGCTCGTGGAGGGTACTGTCTGCTTGTAGCATAGCATCTCTGTGACCCGTGCCTGGGCCCAGAGTGAGCACTGGCTCTCTCCTCATCCTCCATGACCTGCTACATCAGGTAAACAATGTGTGCTACCATGTGTGTCATCCTGGTGTGTGGCCTGCAGTGTCTCCTACAGCCTCTGGGGTTTGCCCTTGGTTTAGACCACCTTTTTGTGGATGGTGGTTGCACTGCACTATTGGGCTGTACAGTCCCTTTTGCACAGCACTATATAATTGAATATCATGCTGTGCACATTATGCAGGTTACCGTACCTGGTTTGGGTGCTACATGCATACATTACCCTCCATGCTAATGGGCTGGCACAAATGGTGGGCACAGTGATGCCCTCTGAATATGGGATTCCGGCACTAAGCGGGCACAGTGCTGGTGCAAACACTTTGCACAGTGTCCAAAGTTTTGAATATGGGTCCCCAGTTCTTAATCCAAATTATTAATTTAGTGTTCAATTTTTATTTTGATAACTTTTCTGTTACTGCCAAATGTGGTACTGTGTTGAAAGCTTTGCAAAAATCCAGGAAAATGACAATGACTGATTTTCTGTTGTCCATGGCTTCATGTACTTTACTCTAGAGGCCAACAGAGTTGCTCTATCTTCATGTTCATCAAATGATCGACTGCCTCTTCTGACTCATCACCTCTGCTCTTGAGTTCCTCAAACCAAAATTTAGGATGCAACAAATAGCTTGAGCTAAACACAGGGCTTTCCTCCCACTCTCCCACATTTGCACTGATGTTACTGTACCGGTTTTGGTAATGTGTGTGAGCCTAAAACAGGGTCACAGGTAGCTTTGCTGCCTAGGTGTATACAGTTGGACATCTTACATTCCCAGTCACCATGCCCCAAACCAACCAGGGCCCGATATGCAGGCAGACTTAGCACTGCACCTCCACCAAAAACTACCATGCACAAAGTCCTTCCTTAATTGTCATAACCCTTGTCAACTAAGATGCAACAGAAATGTGGCTGCCTGATGTTAGTTGGCATAAATGGGGTTTTGGGCCACTTACCAACATCAATTCTAACAGCATGTGTCCAGTAGAGATGCCGTACAAAAACTGCATCAAACTGCATCATCTCCAGTATGAGATGTTGCCTCAGAGAATTTGGAACGGTAATGAAAAAATCAGAGCTCCATTTAATTGCTGCTGTGAGCTGATGTTCTCTCTAGTGTTCTAACGCCAGATTTGTTTTCTCTTCTGAAGACAACAGTTGCCTCAGAGCCCTCTCCAAATCTATAGGCTAAGTCCTTTATTATTTTATATTTTAAAAAACTCCTTAAAATGTTTAATTTAATTTCTCGATATTTGTGTCAGTTAGGTTATTTTATTATTATTGTTGTTATTATTTTAAATTTTAGCAGTTTTCCCTAGGTCCCGATCGGTTCCTGGAACCAGAGAAAGTCATATGAAACCCTTATTTTCGATTTAAAAAAAAAGTTTAAAATGACTATTTAAATTATTCTACTAAGTGGTTTGCGATATTTTAATATCTAAGGAACCAGTAATATTTTCTTGACATTTTCCAGATGATTAGTATGACTGAAAAGCCTAAGGAAAGGACAGGGCCTGCATGATTTAAAAACTGTATCCTGTAAAAAGATCTTGGCGAGGGCAGACCACCAGTCTTTGTGTTGCCTATTTGGGCCCTGACCATTGTTATTTAAATTGTGAATTGTGTGAATTGCTTTGCCCAAAACCCAAAAGAAAAAGACAAAGCTCAGAGAGTCTCAGTTTGCCACAGAGTCACCTAACAGCTGTCCCAAAAGAAAAACAAACATGGAGGTAAGTACAACAGATGATGGCAAACATGCAACCTCATGTACCTCTCCACAAAAGAAACAAAAGGTGACAGAAAACAGCAGTCAGATCATGCAGAGAGATAAAGCTGACAAGCCATCATCCAGCTCAGATAAAGAACACAAGGCGTCTGATAGGGGGAACCCCAATGCTAAAGAAAGTAAAAAGAAAAGAGCTACAGATGTACTGGTGCCATCAACAACAGCTAAGGAAAAAAAAACAAAAAAACATAGACACATAGAATTTGTCAGCAGAAAAGGACCAGTGGGCCCATCTAGTCTGCCCTATTTCCCCTGCCTAAAACTACACCCTGGACCCTACTTGGTCACAGGTGTCCTCCAAACAACATGAAGTCTTGCTGTATTCTGATATATTGCAGTGATTCCTAACCTTTGAACTGCCCCGGAGAGCAAGAGTTAACTTTCTATGCAGGGCATAGAATGCTGAGCTCAAGCTCGGTTAAAGTCTCTGTCTAGAGTGTTTCAAACTCAAACCGTCAGATTCTTTACTCCACCTCACTGATCGGTCGCTCCGGAGATTTCTCCTTCAGCTCGGTTCGAAAGTCGGTTAAAGTTTCAGTTTTCGTCGTTTTTTTAAACCAAAAAAGTTATCCGCATAGTCGGTTCAGTCTCTGTCTGTGGTGCAGTAAGTACTAGATAGGAATTGTTCTGTTTTTCTGTGTGGAACTTGTAAAAGTGTGGTTCGGTTCGGCTGAACCGGACATTTGATAGTGAAATCTTGTGTTTTGTGTTTGCTTAGTGTGTGGTTACCGGTTCTTATCGGTTCTAAAAAGACGTGTTTTAGTACGTTTTTTTCCAATACCCGTGACACGGTTAGGAACCGATAAGAGAGTCTTGCCTGGCGGTTGCCATAAAAAGGGTAAGTTGGTTAGGTTGGCCATGTATGAGAAACCCAAGAAAAAACCGGGCCTACTGGTCTCAACACTACAGTGAGTGTGGGGAGGTCTTTGCTAAGGCCGATCCCAACGCCACCTGTGTTTATTGTCTGGGGTTTGACCACCTCGATTCAGACTGCCAAATATGTAAAAACTTTCCCAAATCTACCCTTGAGAAGAGATTAGGTAGGCTGAGGGAAAAGGAGGCCGAGAAGTCCGCTGACCCGGATGGCCAGCTCAGTTCAGTTCTGACCGAACCAGAAGGAGTGCCCTCTGACCAGGGCGATACTTCTTTGGGCAAAAGGAGAGCCGATTCTGAGGGATAGGTTCCGACAAAAAGAAAACGCAAAGACAAATTGACCGGTTCGGATCCAGAGGTTCATGTTCCGACCGCTGAAGGGATAGTCAGAGTGATTCAGATTGTGGAATCGCTCCGTCCAGTTCCTACTAATCCGGCTCCTTCTGGCGGGGGTTCGGTCCGGTTGGTTCCCCCGGTTCAAGATTATCCCCTAGAAGATTTTTATGAACCAGAATTTGAAGAGGAAGGGGAATTTGAGGATGATGATGGTGAAAGTGAGGGTCTGGATGTGCCTGTGGAACTGGACATCTCCCCAGTCAGACCTTCAGGTGTTTCCCCTCCTAGGCTATCTGAGTCTCCTTCTCACTTTATGTTCTACAGAAAGGTGGCTGAAACCCTCCAGCTTCCTATGGAGGAGGCTGTGGAAGATCAAGAGGAGCCTGATTATGTAGAAATAATGGACATCCCAGAGTCCAGGAGACTGTCTATTCCCCTCCACAAATCTTTTGGGAAACAGACACAAAAATCCTAGTCTCCTAACACTATACCTCCTGTGGATAGAAGAATGGACAAGAGGTATACACTTTCAGGCTCAGACACGGAGTTCTTATATCAGCAATGCAGCCATGTTGGGGTAGTGCAGGCTGCTGCCTCTGACAAGGCAAATATGCCCTTGGCTTCACACCCCCCAGACAAGGACTCCAGGAAGATTGATGCCATGGCAAAGAAACAGTACATGGCATCTTCCTTGGGACTCAGGCAGGCGAATTACATGGCCTGTACAGCCAGGTACCAGAAGTCCAGGTGGGACACTGTACTGGCACTGGCTAAACAGGCCTCCCCCCAGCTAGCCAAGGAGCTGGAGGCGGTGGCTGCAGATGGGATTGAGGCATCTAAGGTTCAGTTTCATGCTGCTGTGGACTCTAATGATGTGTCATCAAGAGTCATGGCTACATCTGTGGCTCTCCGGAGGATGGCTTGGCTCGGATGCACTAGCCTCTCACAGGACACCCAGGCTAAGGCCATGGATTATCCTGTAGTGGGTAATTCTCTGTTTGGGGAGCAGGCAGAGAATTACATGAAGAAAATGGATGAGTACAGGACCACATACAGGAGTGCTCAGGCCAAGGAGAGGCAGGCAACTCCTCAAAGGCAGCAGTCTAGGGGCAGGGGCAGGCCTTTTCAAAGGCCTTTATACCAAGCACAGGCCTCTTCTTCTTTTTCTCAGAGGGGGTTCTTCAGAGGGAGAGGCAGAAGGGGGATGAGCAGGGCTGTATCCACTCCTCAGCCTAAAGCCCCTGCCAAGCAGACACCCTGATGGGCCTGCCCGGGTCGACTCTTCTATTCCATTAGGGGGCAGGCTGGCTTACTTTATCCAGGACTGGATGTCTATTACATCAGACAAGTGGGTCTTGGAAGTAGTAAGCCAGGGACTAGTTCTCAGCTTCAGAAAATTTCCAAAGATGAGAGCCAGATCTTTTCCACCTGCAAATCTCTCGGAAACCCTTGCCCTAGAGGCAGAGGTTTCTTCTCTTCTAGCCTTAAGAGCCATAGAGAGAGTACCTACCCCACACTGGGGCAAAGGACTGTACTCCAGGTACTTCCTGACCCCAAAAAAGACAGGGGAGTGGCAACCCATCCTAGACCTAAGATATCTAAACAATTATCTTTTAAAACCAAAGTTCAAGATGGTAACTCTGGGAATAATCCTTCCCTCTCTAAGGCCAGGGGACTGGCTAACCTCCCTGGACCTCAAAGATGCCTACTTTCACATTCCGTTCGAGTTGCCCTCAGGCCACTATCAGTTCAGAGCAATGCCCTTTGACCTAATCTCAGCCCCAAGGGTTTTCACAAAGTGCCTGGCAGTAGCAGTTGCCTTTCTAAGAAGGCAAAAAATTTCCATTTTTCCATATCTGGACGATTGGCTAATAGTGGGTCAGTCTCCATACCAAGTCAAGTCTCACCTGCAAATGACCCTGCAAGTGCTCACTTCTCTAGGATTTCTTCTCAGCCTTCCCAAGTCAGTTATCGAACCAGTCCAGCTTCTTACCTTTATAGGGGCAGAACTGGACACACTCAGAGCAAGAGCCTTTCTTCCTCTAGAAAAGGCAAGGATTCCTATGAAACTAGCCTCTTCCTTCAGCCTTCGGGTATCTCGACCAGCAAGGCATTTCCTCCAACTCTTGGGCCACATGGCAGCTTCAACAGCAGTGGTTCAAGGGGCAAGATTCCAGGTGAGGGATAGTCAGTTCCACCTGAGAGCTTATTGGTCTCAGAGGAAGGATTCTCTTACCAAACTGATCCCAGTGACTCTGACCTTGATCCAAGCCCTCTAATGGTGGCAGGATCAGGACAATTTAAAACAAGGTGTTCCTTTTGTTACTCAGCCTTGTTCAGTGGTCCTTACCACGGACGCTTCTCTTCTGGGCTGGGGAGCCCATCTGGGGTCCCTCACTGCCCAGGAGCTGTGGTCCCCCCAAGAATCCCTTCTCCATATCAATCTCCTGGATCTCAGGGCAGTTTTTCTGGCCTTAAAAGCTTTCTCTCAGTCATTACAGAACAAGGTGGTTCAGGTCAGAACGGACAACACCACCACCATGTGGTACATCAACAAGCAGGGAGGCACTCGGTCCACGGTCTTGTGCACAGAAGCCGTGAAGTTGTGGTCCCTGGCTTATTCTCCGTAGACTTTTCTGGTAGCAGTTCACCTTCCAGGGAAGGACAATGTGCTAGCAGATGCACTGAGCAGGATCTCTCAGGGCCATCATGAATGGTCCCTGGACCCTCAGGTGTTGAAAGTGATTTTTTCAAGGTGGGGCACTCCAGAGATAGATTTCTTTGCAGCCCCAGACAATCACCAACTCCCTGTCTTTTGTTGCAGACCTCCAGTCTTGGGCTCAGTCCCCCTGGATGCCCTGATTCTGAATTAGTAAGGGAAGTTTCTGTATGCCTTCCCCCCTTCCCACTCCTGTTCAAAGTTTTAGTCAAAATAAGGTCTCAACCTTACAAGGTGATTCTGATTGCTCCAGATTGGGCCAGACAGCCCTGGTACCCCCTGTTGCTGTCCCTAGAAGTCCATCTTCCCCTGTCTCTTCCCAGGAATTACAACCTGTTAACGTCCTCTCAGGGGAGGATTTGGTACCCCAATCTTCAGTCTCTCAATCTCAATGCATGGCTCTTGAAGAGTTAGAGTTTGCAGATCTGCATCTTTCCCAAGGGGTTCTGGATATCCTCTAGGCTTCTCGAAAGCCCTCCACCAGAAAGACTTATAACTCCAAATGGGAGAGATTCAGCATTTGGTGTTCTAAGCAGATTTCTCCAGACACTGCTGGATTGCCTACTGTTCTGGACTATATGGTCCATCTTAATGGCCTAGGCCTCAGACCAGCTACTCTCAAGGTACACTTGTCAGCTGTTTCTGCATTTTTGTCTGTGGGGAAGTCTTCCTCACTATCTTCTCATCCTGTGTTCTGTAAATTTTTTAAAGGATTGCTTCACACCAATCCTCCTTTTAGAGACCCTGCCTCTGCCTGGGATTTGAATGTTTGCATTGCTCAACTTATGCAACTCCCTTTTGAGCCTATGTCTTCAGCAGAGCTTAAGTACTTGACTTGGAAAACTGTGTTCTTGGTAGCCATTACCTCTGCCAGGCATATCAGTGAATTACAAGCCCTGTCAGTGGAACCTGATTTTATCTCCTTTCACAGGGATAAAGTGGTCCTTAGACACAATAGAAGGTTCTTGCCCAAAGTAGCTTCAGACTTCCATTTAAACCAGTCTATGTCTCTTCCTGTTTTCTTCACTGATCATTCTTCCTCAGGAGAGAGGAGACTACACAGTTTAGATGTTAAAAGAGCCCTTAGTTACTACATAGAGCATACCAAGGGTCACAGGTTTGACTCCCTCCAGTTGTTCCTCACTTATGGAGAAATGGGAAAGGGCAAACCTGCCACCAAGAGATCTATTGCCAGGTGGATTGTGTCTTATATACAATTCTGCTATGAAAAAGTGGGGAAAAACTCCACCCTCAGGCCAGAGGGCTCATTCCACAAGAGGTGCAGCTGCTTCCCTGGCTGCTGCCAGGGATATCCCTCTCTTAGAAATTTATCAAGCAGCCACCTGGAAAACAGTCCATACCTTTAGCAAGCATTACTCTCTGGATATCCAGGCTAGGAGTGATGCTCGGTTTGGCACAGCAGTACTTCAGAGCCTATTCCCAAAGTAGGTTCTGTCCCTCCTCCATGGAGGTACTGCTTGGTAGTTTGCAATATGTCAGAATACAGCAAGACTTCATGTTGTTTGAAGAAAAAATTGCTCACCTTAGTAATTATGTTTCTTCTAATGGAGTCTTGCTGTATTCTGACCTCCCTCCCTCCCTGCAGCCCCTCTCAGAACCTGTTTTTGGGAAGTGGGTGAGCAGGTGCAGTGTTGCACCCAAGGGGTGTTTTTTGTTTGCACCCTCCTCCTTTATGCTTGGGTGCTGATTTATTACTGTTATTTGTATTAGATTGGTTTTTGGTTTTGGGGTTTCCTGACTTGAGTCTTCCTTGGGAATCCAAAACCTTTTCTGTCAGTTGGCTAGTAGGAATTTTTACAATTTCCACATAGAATTTTTAGTTATTTGGGCTTATAAGAATCTGACAGTTTGAGTTTGAAACACTCCAGACAGAGACTTCAACCGAGCTCAAGCTCAGCATTCTATGCCCTGCATAGAAAGTTAACTCTTTGTTCTCCAGGGCAGTTCAAAGGTTGGGAATCACTGCAATATGTCAGAATACAGCAAGACTCAATTAGAAGAAACATAATTACTAAGGTGAGTAATTTTTTCTTTCCTTCTCTCTTACCTCTACTTACTGTACCCATGTGCCTATTCAATGCAAATTTGAAGCTCCCCACTATCTTCACCCCACCACCTTTTCTGACAGGCTGTTCCAGGCATCACCACCCTTTCTGTGATGAAGTATTTCCTGACATCCCTCTTAAACTGCCCCCCTCAAGTTTCATAGCGTACCCTCATATACTGGAGCTCCTCCTTTGAAAGAGGTTCCCCTGTGCAGTTTGTTCTTCCTCGTGAGGTACTTATAGGTCTCAGTCATGTTCCGTCTTGCTCTCCTCTTTCCGGGGAGTACATGCTGAGCTCCTGTAGTCCTATATGTCTTCTCATGTAAATCCCACACCATTTTAGTAGTACACCTGGCAATGCCTCCACCCTGTCAATGTCTTTCTGGAGGTGCAGCCTCCAGAACTGGACAGAGTACTTCAGGTGAGGTCTCTCCAGTGAGCGATACAGAGGCAACACCACCCCCCTTCTCCTGCTAGAGATCCCCCCCATGCATCCCAGCATCCAGCTTACCTTGCCTACTGCCCTGTTGCACTGCCCTGATACCTTGAGATCATTATATATCATCACCCCAGGGTCCCTCTATTGTTTGGTATCTGTAAGTCCCCCCCCATCTTATACATTGTCGCGGGTCACCCCAGTGCATGACTTTGCACTTTTTGGCATGGAAACCCAGCCACCACTCCCTAGACCACTCCTCTAGTTCTTCAAGATCCCTTTGCATTCTCTCCATCCCTCCTGGGTGTCCACCCTGTTGCAGATTTATGTGTCACCTGCAAAAAGACACACCTTCCCCTCCAGTTCCTCAGCAATGGCACTTATGAAGACACTGAATAGGACAGGGCCAAGTACCGATCCCTGTGGTACTCCACTGGTTACTCTTCTATTCTCAGAGTGGCTTCCATGAACCGCCACCCTCTGCCTCCAATCTTTTGGCCAGTTCAATACCCAGCACACCACCTTATCCCCATCCCCCAGGCTGCTAAGTTTCCTTATCAGCCTCCTGTGTGGAACAGTGTCAGAGGCCTTACTGAAGTCCAGATAGGCCACATCCACTGCCCTCCCCTCATTCACTTCCATAGTTACCTGTCAATGACGTCTATGAAATTTGCTTGAAATGACCTCCCCCATGAAGCCATGCTGCCAGTGGTCCTGTAGCCCATATGTCTCCAGGTGCTCCATCAATCTCTCCTTCAGCAGGAACTCCATTAACTTCTCCACTACTAATGTGAGACTGACTGGTCTCTAATTGCTGGCCATCTCCCTGCTGCTAATCTTGTGCAGAGGGACCATATCGGCCCTCCTCCATTCCCCTGGAACCACCCTGGTCACCAGTGAGGTGCTAAATAGTGTTGCCAGAGGGGCAAGTATAGAACTTTGCTCAGTTTCTTAAGTGCACTTGGTTGTATCCCGTCTGGCCCCATTGCCTTGTTTTCCTTTAGGGCTTCCAACCCATGGTGGACTCTCTCTTCTGTAAAAGGACTTGTGTCCACTCCCTCCCTGGTGCCTGTTAATGCATGTTGGCACTTCCCCCCCTTCCATTGTGAATACTGAGCAGAAGTATTCAACTGAAGAGATTCACCAAGATAGGTATATGCACCACATACATCGGTGCCTTACTTCCTAAGAATGCAATCTATTCATATGTGCCCCGTAAATGTTCTTTAGGTTTGTCGTAATTTTACTCATCATTTTATCTTCACCGGGATACTTTCACTTCCTGGACTTTAGATCCGCCCCCGCATCCAGCCAATTTTATGATGTGATGGTAGAGAGAGCACGGGGACGTGCTACATCATAGTCTATGGGGGGGGTACTTTTAACACCAATTTTATATGTTACAGTGATTATGTGGTGATTAAACGAGGGCACCGGGTGACTAACAAGTGCATTAATGTGGTGAAAATGTTGACTTATACTTTTTTATGCCTGCAAGCCCCCCACTCCCGGAGTCTAGGGGTATGCCTGATGGTAACTTGGTGGGAAGAGGGCACTGTACAGGCCAGAAAACACAGTCCAAGAGAGGCAGAAATAGTTCTTTACCTGGTTCTTCTGATGGCATTGAGTTGGCTTCACTAGATTTGGGAGCAGACACACACTGAACTTCTTGACATGAGCTGCAGGGGACAAGTTTTGTTAGTAGACACAATTTGCCCATTTCAAATGGATTACCTTCACTGTCTACTGCAGAATCAAAGCTATGCAAAAAAAAACAGATTTAATGAACCAGAACATCAAACAGCCCCTTCATGGAACATGGGGGTATATATACACGGTGGGTGCACTTCACAGGCCAGCGCCTGCCTTTTACTCTGCAATAGTCTCTTTGCTCAAAAGACTTATTTTATTTCATGCAGCGCTCCCTTGAACCTAAAAGGCTACATTCCTGGCAGCAACTATACTGTGGGCCAAGGCAGGTCACACTCTGAGGTAGAAAATACTCAGCAGCACTTCCATTTCAAATCCCTTTCTCTCTTTCTTCAGATCTTTCCAGCACATAATTACTTTTTACTTTCTTTACTCTCAAACTGGACAAACTTAGGGACTATGACAGCACGAGACGTTTCTACTGTCCCAGTCCCTTCCAGTACAGGGGCTTAGTTTACACTTTCTCCACCAGGGGAGGGGATTACTTCACTTGGAGCATTTTCTGTACTTTCAGGTCTTTCACCACCATAATCTTGGTGTTCTTTAGCAAGAACAGAACCATCAAAGACCTTCCTGACACTCATCACTGAGGCCATGTGCCTGGACTGGCTTCCCAGGGAACTTTGCATCATGTTCTAGAAACCAGTGGTACCTCTGCTCCTGCAGTGATTCCAATACCTGGACTGTCCTCACCAAGGGAAATGCTGCTTGTGCCACACGGAGCACCCAGACAGTCTACCACCCCGCCCGGGGTCCCAATCAACTGTTCCCAACATGGACCTTTCCATGGCTCCACAGGCTGCCCAACTAGACAGTCCCAACACTGTAGCGGCCACTGGCCAAGGGAAATGGGGTAGCGCTGCCACCATTATGCCCACAACAGTCCAGGCTGCCGCCTGTGGACCACGCCCCAGGCCCAAGCTGCCATAGCAGACCCACTCACAGGAAACACACTGACCCACCCATCTGCGCATGCCCGCAGGTGAGACTACTTAACACATTGGGCTGCCATCGGTGCTTACCCTACCAATGTGCCGAAGTTCACTTTCCGGGCCTCCATATACTTCTTTCTCCCTGGGCTTCAGCTCCCATAATACATGGACAGGCCCCCTTAGTTGCTCCAATGATCCCCTTCAAACTACAACCCAAATTGCTGCTCATTGCCTCATGCGGGTCTTCAAGGGAGGAGGGCCGGGGTGGCAAGTGGTCCACCCTGGCAGCCCTCTGGCCGAACTTACAGGCCAAACCCCTGACTTTTCTCTTCCTGGGACTTCTCTCCCCTCTCTCCCTTGGTGCCAAATTCCCTCCTATTTATACCCCTTGGGGATGGGGACCCCTGCCAGCAGCAAGCAAGCTCAACATCCCAGACCTACTGGCACCATAGCTCTCTATCCATGCCTAACTACCTTAGCAACCCAAATTAACTAGTAAGCTCCCAGAGGGTGCTTACATGCCATTTTAGATTGCCCCTTATCTCCTGACTTGTAAGATACCCTGCTTTCTCCATTTTGAGTCTGCTTTAGTACTTTTTTTCACATTTGAAATAATAAAAGGAGTGCTCTTTTTAATATGTCTTGGACCAGGTTTTCATTAGTATTCGCAGCTGTTTTTGAATACGTACTATCCCATAATGTCAGGGAGCAGTGTCTGCTGTGGACAGCAGACAAGAAGCAGAGGCCCTAAATGCATACTTTTGCTTGGTATTCACGAGAGAGAATCAGGGCCCACTGCCAGACAGCGGTATCAGAGCTGAGACCCGAGGGGTTCAGGGAATGTGCACCCAGGAGTTCACCACAGACAGTGTCAGGAAGGGCCTTTCAGACATCAGACATCAGACCCCTGATGGTTTATGCCCTAGAGTGCTCAGGGAGCTTGCAGAAGAGCTGGCAGTGCCTCTTATGCACCTATTCAATAGGTCACTGGAGTCGGGGTAGTTCCAGGTGACTGGAGGGTGGCTGGCATGGTGCCACTGCACAAGAGTGGAGAGAGGGATGATACAGGTAACTATAGGCCAGTCAGCCTCACATCAGTAGTGGGTAAACTTCTGGAGGCCCTTGTCAAGCAAGATCTAGTTGAATACCTCGAAGTAAATCACCTTCAGAACTACAAACAACATGGGTTTGTGATGGACAGGTCATGTCAAACAAACCCTATTATGTTCTTTGACGAAGTGACCAAGGAGTTGGACAGGGGTCATGCAGTGAATTTGCTTTACTTTGACGTCAGTAAGGCATTTGACACAGCCGCATTGAAGCCTCTTAAAAAAGCTAGAAGACCTTGGGGTAGCAGATCAGATAATAAAGTGAGTACGCAGTTAGCTGAGGGACAGAAAACAAAGGGTGGTAGTAAATGGGGTGAAATCTAACGAGAGGCAGGTCACTAGTGAAGTGCCTCAGGGGTTGGTCCTGGGGCCGGTCCTCTTCAAAGTATTCATTAGTGACATCAGCGACGGCATAAATGGCAACATCGCCCTGTTTGCGAACAACACGAAACTCAGCGGAAGAGTGGATAGTACGGAGGAAGTCAGACAACTGCAAGAGGACCTTAAGAAATTGGAAAAGTGGTTACAAATATGGCAATTAAACTTCAGGGTTAAGAAGTGTAAGGGGATGCACCTGGGTAGGGTCAACCCCAAGGAAGAATACTGGCTAAACAGGGTCCAGCTGAGCTCCTTTGCTGAGGAACGTGATCTTTAGGGATGACCTCAAGCAGCAAAGTCCATGCAATAAGGCTTACAGCAGGGCTAGCAGAGTGTTAGGATGCATTGGCAGGAGGATAGACAGCAGGGACAGGGAAGTGATACTACCACATTACTGGTCATTAGTGAGGCCTCATCTGAAAGTACTGTGTACAATTCTGGAGGCCTCACCTAAGAAAGGACATTGATAAATTGGAAGCGGTCCAGAGAAGGGCAGCAAAAATGATACATGGCCTTCAGGAAATCACCTATGAAGAGAGGCTTGGGGCTCTGAAATTGTACTCACTAGAGACTAGGAGGGAGGGGGGGATACATGGCTGCCTTAAGGATAGGCAAACTAGGTGGTCCCCTAGGACACTATGCATCAAGGGGGCGCCATGAAGGGGTAATTCATTCTTTACGGATTTTTTTGGGGTTTTTTTTGCGAGTATCATAGACAGTGAATTTTAAAGTATACAAATTTGATGTGTTTTCCAAGGGGGGGGGGGGGTATGTGCACTGCCTGACTGTAGCAGATGCCCATCTCATGAGCACTGCAGAATCAGATGTCCCCTGTCTCCTCTCTCAATTTCCAGCCACCACCGAGTCCTCCACACTCACTAATGCATCTACCTGTAACTTCAGTTGGATGACTGCTGCTGCTGTATGTCTGTTAAATGTGCCATGGCATCAGGATCAGCAGCCAATGAACGTAGCAGACAGCAGTAGTGTGCCCCACCCACATAACGTCTATCGTCACCCCTTCCTTTAACACCAGAACTGAGTGTTGTGCACATGCACACTGAACAACATTTGTGGTAGGTAGATGACTTGAGTGAAAATAGTCTCTCAACTCTTGAGAAATGGATCCATCTTCGAGTCAAGTTTCCAGCTTCTGAGCTTCATGAGCGCCAGTGGTTCCAACCTTGTGTGTATGTATTTTTTTTTTTTTTTTTACTGGCGACACAGCAGAGAGCAGGAGAGGTAGCAAGAGATTCTGGTTTGTCAGGTCACACCACGTACTGGTCAGCTGCTGGGCCTGGGTCGGGTTGGGAGATGGGTGACCATGTGGTGTACTCATGCTTTAGGGTAGTCCAGGCCAGCAGCGAGTGTGGGGGCCGGGGGTTGCAAGTGAGTAGTGGTGGTGGTGGGGTGTGTCTGTGTGAGAAATTTAAACTGTGAATTAATTGGATTGGAGATCAATCATATAAAAATGAATGCAGTCAGACAGTTCAGAACTGTATACTGCTGTTTACTAATACTGCTGATGAAACATAGAAACATAGACTTTGACGGCAGATAAGGACCACTTGGCCCACCCAGTCTGCCCATTTCCCTACCTATTGCATAAGCTGCAGATTCTAGTTAACCAACAGCCTACTTCCTGCAACCCCCCACTATAATTGCCTTATGTCTGTTCCATGCATGTTTGAATTCCCCCACTGTTTTAGACCCCACAAACTCTCCAGGAAGGCGGTTCCATGCGTCCACCACTCTCGCCGTGAAAAATAATTTCCTCACATTACCCCTGAGCCGTCCCCCCTCTAACTTTAAATGTGCCCCCTGTTCTTACACATCTCTTTTTCTGAAAGATGCTACCCTCCTGGACTTTGTTGATTCCTTTGAGGTACTTAAAAGTTTCTATCATGTCCCCCGTCCCTCCTTTCATCAAGGGTATACATATTAAGCTCTCTCAGTCTCTCTTCATATGGTTTCTGATGTAGACCCTGCACCATTTTAGTTGCCCTCCTCTGGACTGCTTCCGTCCTGTCTATGTCCTTGTGTAGATGAGGTCTCCAAAACTGCACGCAGTACTCCAGATGGGGTCTCACCAACTCTCTGTACAGAGGGATAACCACTTCCCTTTTTCTACTTGTGATGCCCCTCCCTATGCATCCCAGTATCCCCCTGGCTCTCCTTACTGACTTCTCACATTGCTTACCCACCTTTAGGTCATCTGATATGACTACACCCAGATCCCTTTCCATTACTGTTGTTGTTAGTACTTCCCCTGCTATTGTGTACTCTTCTCCTGGATTTTTATTTCCCAGGTGCATTACTTCACACTTCTTTGCAGTGAATCTAAGTTGCCATACGTCTGACCATTCCTCCAACCTTGCCAAGTCCCTTCTCATCCTTTCTACCCCCCCTTGTGTATCAACTCTGCTACAGATCTTTGTGTCATCTGCAAAGAGGCATACCTTTCCTTCCAGACCCTCTGCAATGTCACCTATAAAGACGTTAAAGAGGACTGGACCCAGTAGTGAGCCCTGAGGTACTCCACTAGTAACCCCCCTTTCTTCAGAATGTGTTCCATTCAGTATGTCTTTCTGTGTCCTGTTGTGCAGCCAGTTTGCTACCCAGGCTACCATCCTGGGACCCACTCCCAGGCTGGCTAACTTGATTATTAATCTTTTGTACGGGACTGTGTCAAATGCCTTGCTAAAGTCTAGGTAGGTCATATCCACAGCCCCTCCCTGGTTTATTACTTTGGTCACCCAGTCAAAGAAATTGATTAGATTTGTATGACATGACCTTCCTGCTGTGAATCCATGCTGCTTTGGGTCCTGTGCCCCGCTGGCCTCTAGGTACTGAACAATTCTTTCTTTCAGAAGTGATTCCATCATTTTCCCCACCACTGAGGTCAAACTAACAGGTCTGTAGTCTCCTTCTTCTGCCTTGCTCCCACTTTTGTGAAGGAGAATCACATCTGCCCTCCTCCAGTCCTCAGATACCACCCCATTTTCCCATGATTTGTTAAAAATCGTGGTTAGTGGTGTCACTAGGTCCTCCCTTAGCTCTTTTAGGATTCTAGGGTGAATCCCATCAGGCCCCATTGCTTTGTCCACCTTGAGTTTTAGGAGTTCTTTCAGGGCTCTTTCTTCTGTAAATGGACTGGCCTCACTCCACTACCCAGAGTGCTTCTATTGTTTGGTTTAGGTAACTCCTCCTCTTCTTCTTTTGTGAATACTGAGCAAAAGCATTCATTCAGTATCTCTGCCTTTTTACTGTCTCCCTCTGCCCACCTCCCCTCTCTTTTATTAATCTTCACTATCCCTCCCTTAACCTTTCTATGCTCCCTAATGTACCTATAAAAGGTTTTATCCCCCTTCTTAACTGAGTTGGCTCTCTTTTCCTCGGTTTGGGCCTTTGCTTTTCTGACTGCCTTCCCCACTTCTTTCTGCTTTAATAGATACAGTTCCCTGTCATGCTCCTTCTGTGATTCCTTATTCTTTTTGAATTCAGCCTTTTTCTCCTTAACCTGATGTTTTTGCTTGTTTAGAGATCGGCTGCTGGCTGCATCAACAGTGGTCGGAGGTGGGTGCACTGCAGCACTCCCCTGCGATGTGGCACTTGTAATGGAAACTTTCATATTTTTATGTGTTACTGACTGAGAAAATTCCTGTCTTCAATGAGTTGCTGGAGGGGTTCTTTGATCGGGGAGTTTTTGGAGCTGCAAAGAAAAAAGGCACCCACCAATATCTGAAATTTTCCCTGGCAGCTACATAAGCTGCTTTGTGGTCCACAGCAGCTAAATAATACTGCAGTTCCATTCCATCTTATTGTTCAGGGATCAACTGCATCAACAGGTGTTAGAGATGCACTGTTACACAGCACTCCCCCCTGCGAGTCTCGCTGTGCGCTGGCTTGAGACTTGGAAACTATTATTTTATGTTTTACTGTCTGTCGGAGACAGTTCCTGGGTCTCTGGTGAGCTGCTGGAGGAGATCGGGGAGTTTTTGGAGCCACAAAATAAAAAAGGCTCCATTTGCAAGTTTCCCCAGACTAGTAGGTTTTGTAAGCTGCTTTTTGTGTTTTGTAGCAGTTAATGCTGTTCTTGCTTGTTCGGGGACTGGCTGCTTAAACAGAGGTCGGAGGTGCACTGCTGCAAGCCTGCACACTCCTCCTGTGACACTGGACTTGGAAACTTTTTTTTTTTGAAATTGCAATTTGTTTGGAAACCTGTTTTATTTTAAGTTACTGACTGCCAGAGACAATTCCTGGTTCTCAGTTGGTAAGCTGCTGGGGAGGGAGTTTTTGGAGCTGCAGAGAAAAAAGGCGCCAAGAAGCCAATATTTGAAATTTTCCCTAGCGGCTACCTAAGCTGCTTAAAATAGCTTGTTCCTGTCTTCATGTGGTCCAATGATGTTTCTTGAGTCAGCCCTGAATGGTCGATTACTGATATAGTGGGAAAGGAAAGGGCGCTAATTCAACTTTACTAGCAGCTCATACAGCAAAGGCTGTCTCCCCCAACCCCTATTTATCTGTCATAATTAGTGAGTTGTTTGGTGAATTTAGAGTAATTTCCTTACTGCTGGTTCTTTCTATTTATGTCAGTTCATCATCCTTCCCACCCTCCACCAGCTTCTCTCATTTGAGTTGAACTGATTTGCTGCTTAACAAACACCCTCCACCACCGAAAAAAATAAATAAATCTACTATGTTCTGCCATGCCAGGTCACTTCTGTACCAGCCACCAAAATGCCTAATTAGGAAGTGGACTGATGATGCCAGTCATTACTTGGGGCTATAAACAATAAATGTCTGCCTTTAATTTAATTATTCATTCTGTCATTTAGCCTTCACATGAAGGACTTTTCTATTTGGTGTATTGTGAACAGTGTTTCTGGTTTTAGTAACCTTTTCTTCTTCTTCTTCTATGTTTGTAATGTGGTGATTGACTTAGAATATATCTGCCACACTTATGCTATTATTTTAATCGGTTTCATTTTGCAAACGAAATTCTCTAGCACACATTTTATAGAGGATGCCTCAAAATGCAACAGCAGTATGTCCCAGAAATAGAGAAACCATGTACATAGGGCATATTTTCATGCTAAGAGTGATTTATTTTATGCATATAGTGAAAGCAGCTGTACTCGATGACTATTGCAACTGCTTGGTTCATTGTCAGAATAAGTGTACATTTCTTAAATGATGTTTAGAAACATGTTCTAAGAATAGGAATTATAACTGGGTAAGAAATTTGTAAGTTGTAAATAGCACATTCTTACAGAATAGACATGCTGTAGTGATAACATAATGAGACAAGTCAAACCACTGCAATAGAAATACCAATTTTGAATCAGAGACTGTTGTATCCCTCACTGCTGTAGTGCCTGCATATGCCATCTGAAATGATTGTGACGATGGGGTTACATGTTGTGCCATTGTGAGTTAGCAGTGATGATGGTGGTGGGTGGGTAGGGTTGGAAAGGATGATGATGGTTAAATTCAAGGAATGAAAGAATGTAACAACAGTAAGGAAATTATCAGAAACTCATCATCTTCCTAATCACTACAGATAAATGAGGTGATGGGGATAATTGGCTTTCTATATGTGCTGCAAGTAACCTTTTTTAGGAATGTCATGGTTCTTGGGCTGGGATGACGCCTGAAAAAGAAAAATATGGGCTGGTGGCACTGACAAGTTTGCCTAGGGGAGCCATATACCCTAAGGCCAGCCCTGGGGGGATATGATTGCGATCATCAAGTGTAAAGCACTAGGGTGTAATCTCGCTGATGGTGTAGAAGTGCTTGAATTAGGAGAGGCAGGAGACAAACTCAATTAATGGACACAGGTTTACGGGGTCCAAAGCACCGAAGAGAATAACAGGTATACAACCAGATATACTGTAACTTGGTACTCTATACCTCTAAAGCAATTCTTATGCTCTATTTCTATACTCTAAGACTGTCTTATTACTCTAAACTCTATAATAATCTTTATTCTCTATTCATATGCTCTATGATTGTCTTATTACTCTAAACTTTATAATAATCCTTATACTCTATTCATCACATTAGTACAGCATGTCAAGCAGAGACCAAAAGAGCATAGAGTTCTTCACAGGCCAAGAGTGGTGGCCACCAGTACACTTTGTTGTCCAGCTTTGGTTGAACTGGAAGAATTGAAGGGTGAAGAACTAGAACAAACAAGAACCAGAGCAGTGGTAAGCCTCCTGGCTGAATAGGGCTCCAGGGGAACTGAACTGCAGAGAAACTGAAGCATACAAGGCAGATGTAGGACCTCCTGGTCAGTGAAGAACACCAGAGAAACGAGGCACGGATGCAGATAACTGATTGAGAACTTCTGGGCCAAAGCTGGACCCCAAGACAACTCAGGATGCAGACAGCTGAGCTGAAGCTGGGTCCCAGGGAGATGAGACAGGATGCAGACAACTGATTGAAGACTCCTAGGCTGAAACTGGACCCCAGGGAAACTCAGGATGCAGACAACTGGGCCAAAGCTGGACCCCAGGGAAACGAGACAGGATGCAGACAACTGACTGGAGACTCCTAGGCTGAAACTGGGTCCCAGGGAAACTCAGGATGCAGACAACTGATTGAAGACTCCTGGGCTGAAGCTGGACCCCAGGGAAATGAGACAGGATGCAGACAACTGACTGGAGACTCTTAGGCTGAAACTGGGTGATGCAGACAACTGACTGAAGACTCCTGGGCTGAAGCTGGACCCCAGGGAAATGAGACACGGATGCAGACAAATGATTGAAGACTTCTGGGTTCTTGCATCCAAAGCCCCATCCCCTTTGTTTACGATGGAGTCCTACCTGTGAACCGGGGAGGTTCCCTGCACTACCTAAAAACTGTTAGGGAAGGGGAATGGCCTGAAGCTCTGGAAGTGAAACAGGTGGCAGGGAGCTATCTATGCTATACCTATGCTGGCAACCAGCCCCAACTTGTCGGAAGAAGGATGATGGTATCAGTCTCTAGCTGGTCACTGCTATCAACAATCTATAAATTGAATGATAATCAGGTGAAGAAAATTAGCATTAGGCTAAAGAATTCTTAGATGAGCTGGCAGTTCTGCTAGCTAATACCCATCTTGGCCTACTTTACCGGCACAGGTAACATCTTACCCCAGAAGCCCTAACAGTTGCTGTCCAGAGCTCTATCATCTCCATTATCGACTGTGGACTTATTATCTATGGCTCTGCCACCACCACTGCTCTCAGACGTGTATTCACCTCCCTCAATAAGGCATGTCGGCTCATCACTGGATCCCACCATCTCACTCATATGTGTGACCTCTATGCGCAAACTGGGTGGTTGCAACTCACCAATCAGATAAAGTACCAAACCTGCACCATAGCGAAGAAAATAACTATGAGTCTAGCACCCCTGGAGTCTGTGCTGTTCTGAACCTTAGAAATAACCCCCGCAATACCAGGGGGTCTAAACTACAGCTCCTGCAAGTTCCCCACTGTTGCACAACACAAGGTCAAAGAGCTTTTGCTTATAGGGCATCTAACTGGCTAAATGGGCTCCCCAGTGACATCTCCTCCACTCCCAGACTTGGTGCATTTAAATCAAGGCTCCATCTCTCTCTCTCTCTCTCTCACTCACTGCCTTCAGCTCCTGTGACTGCCTCAACTAGCTGACCCCCCTTGACTATTGCTCTAGCATCATTCATTTCTCTTTCCTACGCAGCACTTGCACCCCTACCTGCACTTCCCCTATTTGTCTTGACAATGCCCTCGGCTGCTCTGACTCCCCCCTTGTTCCCCCCTCCCCCTACTCTCTCCCCCCTTACTCTCTTCCCCTCCCTGTGTTCCCTTACCCCCTCTCCTCCTACTCTTTTCCCCTCTGTGCTCCCTTACCTCTTCACACCTCTTTCACTATCCCCTTATTACCACCCTCAAAACTCATTTTTTTTTAAATATTTTTTGTAACTACATTTGCAGATTATTGTTTCCTGTTTTACTCATACTGTTGTCTTTTTGTCTTAGTGTACTTGAAATGTTAACTGACATGGAACCTCTATAAAAGAGCCCTGGCTTAAAGGTATTTGCAATCCTAGATATAAATAAAATAAATAAATAAGTAAGTTCAGTGGCATGCAAGGCAGTTCTTGAAAGAGAAAGCAAGTGCAGGGTTAATCCTATGGTCTCTAGGAACAATCCAGCAAATACGAGCAGACAGGGCACTTTGATATAAGCAGAACAAATGGGTTGTGGGCTGTGGGTTCAGTTCCCACATCTGGCACTTGGGTTAATATCCCAATACTGACACTATAGTGCAGCGTGAGAGGGGTGCTGCACTTCTGAGGTGCCATCTTTGGGATGAGATGTTAAACCGAGGTCCCATCTGCCTGGATTGGTGGTAGTTCAGGTGGATGTTTAAGATCCTATGGCACTTTTCGAAAAGAGTAGGGTTTTTTTTATTGAAAAGCACATCAAAATACATTGAAAAAAAAACATATCCAAGCCATATTCATACCTGTAAACATCAGTTGCTAAAGAAAAAAATTGGGGAGAGAAAAAAATCATAAAAAGCATGCAACAATACATCCGTAATAGAAAAAATAACAAACCATACTCCATTTACATCCCATCTCCCACATCATAAGATATATAGAAGTTCATCTGTTTTTTTATCTACATACATAAGAAAAAACATATACTGGCACAAGTTATAAACTGTAATCTTCCGCCTCTCTCTCTTTTTAATTTTTACTTGCATTTAATAAAACCGTGCAACCCTTTCCACCATTTAAATATTTTTTTGAAGAAGAGATTTCCTTATCTTTCAAATATATTAATTTCATTGCTTCCATTAGTAGCACATAAAAAGTCTCATAGGATATACATTTTTGCTGCAAAACCAATTGGCACCTAGCCTGCCATAAATAATATTTTAAACAACAAAAGAAAATAATTAATGTATCTGAATCATAATAAGCAGTTAAATGGGGGAAAAAAAACAGATTTATGGTCTGGTAATCCAACTTAACTAACCAACTAAAATTAAGTTTGATACTCAAAAATTCCCATAAACCTTTCGTGTAAGTACATTTGAAGAAGAAATTATCCATAGTCTCCTCTGTAGCCTGGCACTGGAGATATGGACAGTACATTTCATTTATCATTTTATGTTTGGCATTCCCCTTAACATTCAATCTTCCGTAAACCAAAGGCCATAACACTTCTCACATTTGATAAGGTATTCTAGGATTATTTAGTTGTTTTATGGCATATTCTCTTAATAAGGGAGAACAGTTGACAAATTCAGGCTTATTTGGGTAAATTTTCCTGAGAATAAAATTATATAGTTTGGTTCCTATGTTGTTTCTTACAAATAGGTGAAATATGGACCATTTGAATAATTTCTGAACATTGGTTTAAAAAACAATGGAACCTGGGCATATTTTGGAATCCTGGGGGGAAGGTTCTCCCACATTTCAAAATAAATGTTTAAAATTGTTTAATTCCCATAACTGATGCAAAGCCATTGGAAAACAGGGATCAAAATAAAAATTCTGTGAGAGAAATAAGGCATGAAAAAAAATTAAAGGAGCCACCATGTTTAAGCCTCCTTTAGATATGGATAAATACGTATAACACTGCTTAATGGGGTTAAGCCTACTTCCCCACAACATGGAAAAAAAGCAAGCATATAAGCGTGTTTCAAGAACCAAAGGAGGGGGATATATCATGGCAACATACAGCAACCCCGGAATGATAAATTTTTTAATTACTGAAACCCTTTTTATTTTTGATAACTTCCACCCTTTCCACCTTTGAACCTTAATTTCTGCCTTTTTTAAAGCTATTTCCCAATTCTCTAGGGGAAGAGTCTGGGATCCAAAAATTATACCAAGTATTTTACATGGTTTAGAGGAAACAATAATTCCTGATATACTTATTTGATCATCTAATACTGGGCCCAAAAGAAGACCCCTAGATTTCTCTAGATTTAATTTAGAGTTAGAAACCTTCTCATATTGCCTTATACCCTCTATTTCAGCAGAAATTTGATCCATTTTCGGTAAAAAAACACAAACATCATCTGCATAGGCTTGAACAACCACAGTATCCCCTCTCATATTTCCTGATATATCTAGAAGAGTGTCAGAAAGAGCCAGGCTTCTGAGTAATGGATCAAGAGAAAATGCATAAAGTAAGGGGCTTAAAGGACAACCCTGTCTAACTCCAAAATGTATTAATATGGGAAGAGAATATTTCCCTTTAATAACTGGGTAAACTAGAACAGTTGCATACATTAATTGAATCCATTTTATAAACCATTGGGGAATTCCATAATGTTTTAGTACTGAAAATAAAAAAGGCCGAAATACCCTGTCAAAAGCCTTATTTTGGTCTAGGGATAAAATACAGCTTCATGATGAGCCTCTATTAGAAAATTAAATTATTTCTCTAATAATTATTAAGGCAGATTGAATTTTCCTGCCAGGTATTCCACAATATTGTAGTGGGTATAGCAAGTCACTAGAAACAGCTCTAAGCCTGATATTAAGTATCTGAGACAAAATCTTAAAATCTGAATTTAGAATTGAAATAGGCCACCAGTTGTTTAGTGTTGTTTTATCCCTTCCCTTAAAGATATATAAAAGTAACCCTGACATAAATCTTAAGGGTAAGCGAGAGGCTGTTTGAAGACAATGAAATACTCTTTCAAGGCATAATGCCAAAATATTTCCAAAGCATTTATAAAATTCATAAGGAAGACCATCCAGGCCTGGGGACACCCCATGTTTTAAAGAAGAAATCACTATAAGGATTTCCGGTCCCACTATAGGATCACTTAGCTTAAAAAGGTCCAAGCCCGGGGATTGTGGTAAATCAATATGTTGGAGAAATCTCCTGATTTCCATATGTTGTGGGATTTTTTTTTTGCATAATGTGTTTATTGAGTTTTTCTAACGATAAACAAAAGTAAAATCATACATATACAATAAAACACAGTAACATCATTGATTCAACATATACCTGTGCCCCTCCAGTATCTCCCTCTTATAACAATTTATTAGATTATCCTCTCTCCCCCCAATTTCTGAACAAAAAAAACCAAAGAAGCATAATGATAACATATACTGATTGACTATACAGATTTTTAATAAATTGAAAACAGTCTGTCTCTCACTTAATTATCCTCTACCTTGTCCATCCCAGAGTGACTTCTCCCCTTCCCAGCTCTCTATTTACATCAGTCCCCTCTTCCCTCACAATTATTCGGTCATTACCTTTTATCCTTGCAACCCTTTCCTCAGCATGTCCATCTCTCCTGGGGGTAACGAGGACATAAACGTTCCCCAAACTCTCCAGAACTGGTCTTCCCTGTTTTTAGTCACATAGTATAACTTTTCCAGACCTAGAGCCTGCAGACACAGGTTTTTCCATTGCTGCATAGTAGGAATCTCATTTGAAACCCATGTATTTAGTATGCAGTGCCTGGCCAAGATAACCAGGATCTGCACCCATCTAGGGAAAGGTCTCCAGTCATCTTGCTCTGAGTCATCCACCCCAAACAGCATGACCACTGGGTTCCTCTCCACCTGCCTTCCCCACATCCTACCTACATCTCCGGTCTCACCATCCCAGAACAGTTTTAGGGACAGGCACTCCCAAAAACAGTGTATGTATGTGCCCTCCTCTTTCTTACATCTCCCACAAAGAGGGGATATCTTAGGGCGGAATCTGTGAACCATGCCTGGGGGGCAATAAAGCCTGTGTAGAAACTTATAATATGATTCCTGATATTTATTACAAACTAGTAATCCCTTATGCATTTGTAACAGTAAATCCCAGCCCTGGTCTAGTATCTCCCTCAAGTCTCTACTCCATAACCTCCTGGTTTTACTAGTAAAGTCAGGCAAATATTACCGACCCATTCATGCTGCTCTTCCTATTATTCCTCCCACTTCCCCCCTAGTACTGAGCACCATGTGTTCAACCTGCTGTATGGGAGAGTCTTCTATTCAACTTCTGCCAATTGCTTTAGCATAATTTCTCGCCTGAAAAATTCGGAATATTCCTGACCCCATGCACCCAGCCAGCTCCTCACTCGTCATTAATTTCCCTTTCTTCCATAGATCTTTTACACATTTAACACCCCTTTCCTCCCAAAGAAGAAAACCTGTATCATCCAAGCCCACCACAAATCCTGGGTTTCCCTTCAGTGGAAGCAGCAATGTCTCTTCCCCCAGTTTCACTCCAACCCATTTCAGCAGCTGTTCCCAGCCCTCTAATACTGATACTACCAGTGGATTTGGTTTTGCCTGTCTGCTATATGCCTTTTTCCCTCCTCTTCTCAGGTATGCCAAGATCCTCACCACTCCCTCTCCTTCCTCTAGAGCTAACCAACCTGCCTCTGGTGGCCTATTCACCCAATCCCCTAAAAGTCTGTAATGCATAGCTAAGGCATAATTCCTTAGATCGGGTAGGTTTAGGCCTCCTTTGTCCCCATCTGCCTGAAGCCTACGGAGGCTTATGTTATGGGATTTTAAAGGATTCTTGTTTCTTATTATGATCTTGAATAAGATTATATAAATCAATAGGGGAGGTTTTAAGCTCTCCTTTTCCATTTTGTAAGGTTTCCAAACCTGTAGAATTTCTTTTATCTTTAAAGGCCTCAAAGGGATCTCCAATCAGACATTTTGTGTTCTAAAGGATAATTCTGTATGCAGAGTCTGTGCTCTATCATACTGGCATGCCCTCATTTTTTGTTTGATTTGGCTAATTTGTGCAGAGAAATCAATTCTAGAAGTATTAGGTTTAGAAAATAATTCCTGCAATTTCCCTCTTAAGGATAGGTAATGAAGAAATTGAGTTGAGACCTTCTGTTTCCCATCTTAACATCATTTTTAGTATCTTCCCTCCAATCCCACACGTCATCATATAATTCAGCTACAGATGTTCGAGCCCATAGCAATGTTGTAATACCTTGCACAACCCTAGGGTCCTGTAGTGCTGCTATATTCAGTTTCCATCTACAGTTTTTTTTATTTCTGTAAAGGGAAGAACCAAAACTTAAAGTAATTAATAAACGGTCCGAGTATTCATTTACACGAGTATTATGAATAGGGAAGGGGAAATTATTTGAAAAGAAAAGATGATCAATCATTGAGGATAATTTCCCTTTCCTAAAAGTGTAAACTAACCCCTCCTTTTGGTAGTTCCTACCATTTTTCAAACCTGCCAAATTAATAACTCTCCCTAGTGCAGTCGTATCACAGTATATTTTTTTACCCACTTTGTTTTTACTAGAAGATGGAAAGTCACAGTTGAAGTCTCCCCCCAAGATAACACAACTAGTAGTTGCTAAATAGGGTAAAAGGGTATTAAATAGGTTAACCCGACCTGCTTTAGTCTGGGGACCATAAACAAGTATAACTCGAAAATTTGCCTGTTTCCAAATCCCATCTATTATTAGTAATCTTCCAGGTATTACTTCTATTAATGTTTTTAAAATGAAATTATATGAGCCAAAGAGAATCCCTACACCATCTGCTCTATCTAATCCAAAGGACCAATAGGAAGGTCCCCATATCCATTCATTTGTTACAAGGCAACAATGGTCTAAGGTATAAAGCCATGTTTCCTGTAGAAAACAAACATCCAATTTCCCCTGATGTAGAAATTGGAAAAGAGCAGTTCTTTTGAAATTATTCAATAAACTGCTACAGTTTAAGGATCCAACAATGAATTTAGCCAGAGGAATTTATTCAAGGCCCTTTTTTCCTTCTTTTCTTTTTTTTTACCTTTATAATCATTTTGGGATGTTTTGCTTTCAGAGGATTGTGAAGGACAAGTAATTCCTATATCCATATCAGAGTCCCTTCCCATTGTATCCAAAATGGCATAGGAATTATCCATTTCAAAAATAGAGGGGTTTTCAGAAACTGTATGGGGGAGAGGAGGGAAGGGGAGGAGGATGTAAGGGGGAGGGGGTTTTGAACTCTTAGTTACCCTTTTTTCTTTAGGAGTAGGACTTTGAGATTTAGAAGGCTCAGTCTCCTGACAACAGACTGGAGGAAAATCATCTGTATTATGAATATCTAGAGTCTTTATCCCTGTCTCTTGCTTTGAAGGAACCCCTGTATCTGGAGAATATTCTTCCCTAAATGTTGCATCTTCCTCCTGGAGGGGGAGTTGGGGGGGTCAGGTCGCTTTGTTTTCTGCTTTGAAAAAGCTTCATCATGGGCTTTTTATATCAGGAGTTCAGGACTAATGACTGTGGCCTTGTTTTTGGCTGCCCACGGACAGTCCCTATATCCATGCCCAGATTCCTCACATAAAACGAATTTTACCATATTTGCACATTGAGAACTACCATGACCTAATTCCCTACATATCTCACACCAAGTGGTATCACAAGAGCTAGAGAGAGGAGTCCGGACCCCACACTTATAGCAGGCCTGAGGCTGCCCAGCATAAAAACAAACTCTCCTATTTCTACCTAGAGTAAAGGAATTTGGGATATGGTCAATCTCATTGTCAGTTAGTCTTAATTTCACCTTATACTTCCAACTACCAGTCCAAAAAAGCTCTGTGTCTAGCACTGCTTCAGGAGCACTCAAGACCTCACATTTCTGGGAAAGCCAAAAGGTGATGTCTTCAACGTGCACCCCTTCGTTCCTAAACATCACAGTTACATATTTAATTAAGGATTGAGTTAAAGGTGTAACTACAAAAGGAGACCACAAGGGGGGAGAATTTGAGCTGATTATCCCTCTGCCAAAAGAGATCTAACAAGTAAGGGGATCTAAAACTAACGTCATAGTTTTCTTCCCCTGAAATGTTAATAAAATCAAATATATCTTTGGGTGTAAATTACAAGGATTCCTTCAGAAGATGCTTGCCCACAAACACTCGATCTGGTCTCTCAGTTAAACCCCCTTTATATCGAATCCTTACAGTGTTTCTTCGACGTGCTGCTTCTTTCTTTTTTTGGGAAAAGAGATCAGAGAGATGAGGTCTAGGTTGAGGGGGGAATCTCAGGATTTACACTAGCAGCTATTGCTTCCTGTGAATCATTTTGCCCAAGTTCTGTATCTGGAAGTAGAGAACCATTATTGACGTCAGTCTTTAAATCAATAGAATTTGAAACAAGTTTACTAGTGTGCTCAACAATAACAGGAGACCATTCTATAGGGCATAAAGATAAGGGGAGGTGGAAGGCCAATCCGGGTCAGGAACCCATATCCCTGCAGGCCCTCTCTTCCATCCAGATGCCATTAATGTTGTATTTGGAGACCAAATTCCATTTTTGTCCTGTGTACTGGGAGGGAGAGAAGAAGCTTGCTGAATGAGGGCAGAGGCTGAGGGATTTTGTACTGCCGCTGAATTAGGTTCCACATTCCGTGATAAAGGTACAAGGTTCAAATTGTGGTTTGCATCAGTCAAAGCTGCTCATTTGGATTTGAAAAGTTCGGGAGATATTTTAGAAGTACAGTATAACTTTTGTTTTGAAAGAAAACACTAGTTGCTTGCATTTGAGTTAGAGGATTTGTTTGGGAAATACTATTAGTATGAACACCACCCTGAGAACTTGTTCCCTTGTCAACAGCTGTACGGGAGCCAATCGTAAAAAGTTTTGTTTGTTCATCCACTTGCTAATCAACAATCGGCTTAGGTGCTTGAAGTAGGATAACTTTCACCACATTTGCATCCCGGCATTGATGTATTCCATCCAAATTCACGTCCTGAAAAGGGAACAGCTTTTGGCACTGGCTACTTTTAGCGATTCCACTGCCAGCCAGTTTTTCCCATTTTTCAAGTGTTTTACGTGGTAGACACACAGGCTCTAATGCGGCGCCGTCCTTTGATGTGACTGCATCACTAAACTTGACAGCGCTGTCAGCAGGCCTGTCAGTAAGGCCGGTATCTGTGTTATCAGAATTACCAAGTACACTCGTAAGTTCATCTGAGCTTTGGAATGGTTTTCCCGTAGAAAATATCAAGTTTTCATTGCATGTTTTACTAAAAGAAGATTCACTTATCTGGTGTTCAGTCCTCAGGGTCTGGTGTATTTTATCCGTTGTTGTATTTAAAGCTGAAAAATTTCCCGATTCTTCTGAAATCTGTAAGTTCTCTCCAAAATTGTTTTTCCTCATAGAACCATGATCGCCTCTGGATTTTCGAGCACGGGGAGGAGGCCCTCTCCCCTGCCTCAGCAATGTCCATACCATCCACCAACAGAGACAAAGTGGCCATAACGATAGGCCAGCAGCTCCCCCTACTGACGTTCAGTAGGGGAATTTTTTATTGCAGAAAACATAACATCAGATTTACAAAAAAAGGAAAAATCATACAATGTCACATATAGAATTAAAAAAAAATCACAAAAATTAAATACAAATAATAAAAAAACAACAAAATAATATAACCAAAAAACATGTTGCCAAAAAAACTGGAACTTCCCTCTGTCAAAAACCCTGGACTCCCTCATCTTAAGTTGCTTCAAGGCTTCCATAATCTGTTTAATCAAAACTTCATTAGGAATAGTCATATGTTGTAAATAGAATTGACAACGTGCCTGCCAAAGATAATATTTAATAAATGCGAAAAGAACATTTAGTGTACTAGGGTGATATCTAGAATAAATACCAGAATAATCCCCCAGTATCAAAACTTCATAAGGAATGTGCGTTAGGGGAGAAAATTTCCAACTTAAGGCCAAATCATGCCAAAATTGTTTAATGTAAGGGCACAAAATAAAAAAATGTTCCTGTGATTCTTCCATGCCAGCACATGAAAATCTTAAACATAACCTATCAGTCACAGGTTTATGTTTCAATTACCTTTAACTCCTAATTTTCCATGACAGCACAGCCACTGAACATCCCAAATGTAATCAGGGATCCTCCCATCTTTAAGAATGTTTAAAGCAGACTGTAGTCTAGTAGGAAGGCATCGTGGAAAATCAACCCTCACAGCATGATGTTTCTCCATTACCAAGCTATAAATAGATTTTCACTGCATGAAAGTAATCTCAGCTTTACTAAGATTCCACTGTTTAATTCTTTTCAACATGGGAAGAGCAAAAATAGGAACCTGTAAGGATTCAGTAAACCTTGGAAAAATAACATCCCATTTATTGAAAAATACTTGAAATAAACACGCTGTCCATTCAGCCCACTGAGTGAAAATTCTCATAGACCTATAAAAGGAAGAAAAGATACAAAAGGATTGAAAAAACACCACCGGATTTAGCATACCGAATCCCCCTAGTGAAATTTTAAGATAAGTAAAATCCCGTTTCACTGGGTTTAATCTACTACCCCATACCAGCTGAAAAAAACAGCTAAACAGTCTTGTCTCAAGGTTAGTAGGTAAAGGAAAAATATAAGCAGCATATAAGAAAACTGGGATAAGAAACTGCTTAACAATCCTAACCCTTTTTTCTTCCCCATTCCCCATGACTTCCACCGAGAAACCTTCACCTCACCAATTTGTAACCTATCCTCCCAATTTAAACTAGCCATATCTTGTTCACCAAACTTTAGCCCTAAAATTGAAATGAAATGTGGAGAAACCTGTATCATACTTACTGAAAGCACCGGGTCCCCATCCCCAAGTTGCAAAGCCTTACTTTTATTATGGTTAAAACCTGCCCCAGTAATCCCTGTAAAGGAATCCAACACTTGTAGAGCATATATTCCAGTCTGAACAGAAGCAAGCAAGAGACAGATGTCATCTGCATACACCATAATTTTTTTGAGAAAAAATTCCTGGACTAGGGGATAACCCTATAATAAAAGGGTCATTCAAAATAACTCGGAGCATAGGATCTAAACAAAAAGTATAAAGAAGGGGACTAAGGGGACAACCCTGCCTAACCCCCCCCCCTTTGAATCAAAACCGAAGACCCCAAAAGACCAGCCACTACCGGAATGGCCACTGCTTGCTGGTATAAAAAACAAATCCACTTAATCATAGAGGGAGGAATACCATAAACCTGTAAAACTTTAAATAAATAGGAATGAGACACATTGTCAAAGGCTTTTCTCTGGTCTAGAGTAATTAAAAAAACCCGCAACTTCTTTTGCCTCCCAAATTCACACACATCCCTTAATAACTGAAGGTTCTGTTGAATATTCCTACCAGGGACGGAACATGTTTGGACCGGGTGAATCAACTCAACAGCTGCCTTTTGTAAGCGATGGCACAAAATTTGTGACAGAATTTTATAATCAGTGTTCAAAAGGCTAATCGGCCTCCAATTATCCAAATCTAGCCTATCACCAGTTTTATGGATATAAACCACCATTGCTGAGGAGAACCCCTGTGGAACCTCCACAGTCATCAAAAATTCATTAAAGACTTCCACTAACAATGGAGCTACTATTTCTTTAAAAGTTTTAAAGAACTCATTTGTTAGTCCATCTTCCCCGGGAGACACACCTGAATGTAAATGAGCAATAACCTCCAATACCTCAGCCAAAGTAACTGGACCATCAATATTAGCCCTAATTTCAGGAGACAGAACCGGCAAAGGACAATTTATTAAAGAATCCCAAGCTATAGTAGGCACAAACTCCTGTCCCAACGAATTCTGAATGGTGTCTACCATGATGTCTAGCATCTCTACATGTGACGTCCATGTTTTACCAAAACGATCTAAAAGACCAGTTATATGTTTATTTGCTAATTTTGTTTTACATGCCTCAAAAGGGTCTAAAAATGGCGTTTTGGTAGTACCAAATTTAAAGGTTGCATGCACCAATGCTGCACACTTATAATGATAATCCCTCATTTTCTGTTTAACAATATCTATCTGAGCTTTAATTCTACCATCTGCTACAGTAGGGAGAGACAAAAGGTGATAAAATTGGTCTCTTAAAACTAAATGCCCCAAATAATCCTGATTACCCTTGAATTTCCCCAAATCCAGACACAAAGTTTTAACATCCATTTTGGTATCCTGCCACCAAGAAAACCAGGAGTCATTTAAAACTGCTACCGAACCCCGAAACTTAAATAAGAATTCAATCTTGGATTTAATCCCTGGATCCTCCAACAAAACTGAATTAAATTTCCAACGCCGAGGCATCCCTGGAAAAGAAGGGAGAACTTGAGAAAACTGAAAATTACACCTTAGAATACAATGATCCGAAAATTCACAAAACTGTAACCCAAAATCCTGAACTGTTAACTGTCTGGAAGAAAAAATATAATCAATACTTAGCACGATATGCACTCCGTCGGTAAGTAAATCCCTATCTGTATACAAAGTTCTGTATGTGTCCATCAAATTTGCAGTATGAATAGTATTACTTAAAGCATGAGAATCACAATATGTTTTCTGCTGAACCTTATCCCGTAATTTTATATCAAACCAGTTCATGTCCCTCCCCAAAATAACAACCTAGAGGAAAATAAAAAAGGTTTAATAAGGGAAAACAATTCAATTCTGGCTTTTTTACTTTGTGGAGCATAAGTATTAATAATTCATAAGGAAAAACCATCATACATACAATCCAATAGCAAAGCCCTACCTGGCAAAATATCAACCACTTTCTGAACCTGAACTCGGGGTGACTGAAAAAGAATCCCAAGACCATCAGCTGTATCTTCCCCGAAAGACCAAAATGAAGGCCCCCAAGGCCAATGTTTTTTAACCTGAACAATGTCCTGTAAGGAGGAAAATCTAGTTTCCTGATAAGTAAAATATCAAAGGGCCGGTGTCTAAAAAATTCCAATAAGGCCATTTGTTTACGAAAGGACTTAATGCTACAAACATTAAGGGAAAGTAGACAAAAAGAAGTCATGTATAGATGTAGAAAAAAAGAAAAAAAAAAAAGAGATAACACTGTCCTATGAGCCCTATTCAACCTTCCTCCTTATCCTTTTTCCTTTTTCTCCCTACCTTCTTCTTTAAAGTTGGAACCCTCGGAGGAGTATCCTCATCACCTTCCATTTCAGAAACCATACCTGATAAGGATGAAACATCAGATTCAAAATCCCCTTCCTGTTCTTGGAGTACCTGAAAGGAATTTTGTGTTAAAATGGGGCCTGCTAAGACCTTGAGTTTCAGGGAGGATCTAGTCACCCATTTTTGAGGGAGAAAGTCAGCATCCATCTGGGAAGGGGGCATCTGCCCTAAATCCTGTTCTAGAATAGAAACTACAACAGATTCAACGGGAGCCCTAGGGGAAACCAGGGAGGGTTCAGAAGTAGCCGACCCAGCCGAGGTAGTAGGTGCCTGAGTGGGATCTGAAGAAGAAGACCCTGAGGCCTTCTCAGACCCAGATTCCGATCTGGGAGGCCTATCCTTTTTTTGAGCCTCAGAGACCAAATTTTCCTGATTAAGCCCTCCGGTACGATTCTGGCCTGCCCAAGGACACTGATGGTAGGCATGGCCTATCTCACTACAAAGGTTGCATTTAAACACATTCCTGCATACTGAACTGGGATGATCATATTCACCACAGAGGGCACAAATCACCCTATCACAAGTACTACTAAGATGCCTGGGACTACCACATTTATAGCAGGCTTTTGGTTGCCCTGGGTAAAACTACCCCTATCTTTTCCCCAAAAAACTATTGGAATATGCTGCACATCATTGCCCACCAAGTGTAACTTAACTTTAAACCTCCAGCTTCCATTCCAAATCCCTTCACTATCAATGATGGCCTCAGGAGGCCCCATAACCTGACATTTTTGTTCCATCCAATAATAAATATCACCCACATTTACCCCCTCATTCCGAAACATGACTACCACTGATTTATACAGAGGTTTAGTAAGGGGGATAGCCCAAAAAGGAGACCATAAAGGCATTGCCTTAAACATATCATATTTTTTCCAAAAGGAATCCAGCCCAGAAAACGTTCTAAAGCTAATATCAAAGGTATCCTCTCCCCTGACATTTATAAGGGCAAAAATATCGACAGCATGAAAACCCATAGATTGCTTCAAAAGATGTTGAGCCACATAAAGTCTATCAGGATGTTCCGGAAGACCCCCTCTATATCGCAGCCGAACAGCATTACACCGAGGAGCTTGTTCCACTCTATTAGTTTTGAAAAAATCCGAATATCGGGGCCCAGATCTAAGACCCTCTCGATGTGGGGAAGGGGGGGGGTAGAGGATTGATCTTGATGCCCTAAAATGTCAGTTCTTGCAGTCGTAAGAAAAGGGGTACTCAGTTCAAGCAGTTCATCCACCACAACTCCCATTCCCTCATTTGGAATAAGCACAGGCTGCTCCCCTTCCCCCTTGCACAATGGTACAGTACCTTGTCGTGAATTATCCCCCAAAGAGAAAGAAACCCAGGTAGAATCTGGCACCCAGGCTCCTTGAGGGGTTTGAATCCAGCCAGCATTAGTAAGTGCATCCTCCTTCCGACCAGTCCTTGACACCCGTCTCCTCGACCGGCTCCGTAACTGCAAAACATTTCCGCATTCTCTCTGACGTCGGCATTGAGTCTGTCTTTTTTCCAGCCAGCTGAGCTGCTACACCAGGCTTGACAGCTGCCGGCAAAGCCGGTTCCACAGAGCGAGGCCGGGAAAGCGCTGTTCCGTCGTCAGCACTACTCGGCTCCAGCACCGGACAAACAATCAGCGCGGTAGATACCGCCTGCATCACAGAAATGCCCGAATCAATCGGTTCTTGCTCCGGAAAACCCTCCGTATTAGACGGGGGGAAATCACAGCATCTGTCTGCCTCCTAGCAGACTGCACCTCCATAGAATCATCAAAACTCTCCACATGTGGAATCGAATCTCTTGAGTTTGCACCAGCCAAGGTCTGGAATAGAACCTCCGACTGCATCAGAAGTCCAACCTCCTCACCCTCCATCCCACAAATGACCACTGCTCCAGAAGAGCAGCAATCCCTCCACAGGCAGAGTAGGGGAATTTCCCCGGTGTCCTGACCAAATTTCCTTCATTCACTAAAAATACCACCAACAGCTTAATCTGATTCAAGGTCAGTTGGCATTCATCTGTATCCCCCTCCCCCGGGTCATGCCTGAAAATAGGCAGGATTTGTCTAGTGCTCTTACCCAGTCAACAAAAACAACAACAAAAAATGCAGAGTTAATCCAACAATTTCTTGAGGTAAAGACAGCTTGAGCAGGAGAAGGCAGTTATACTGTAAAATTCAATCACTGTCTCTGTAAACACAGTCTCAATGTCTGTAAAATGTTTTGGCTTCTTCAAAAGTCACAGTGTCCCACAGAAATACTTTCCCAGACAGGAACTTTAGAAGGGAGATGCACTGAGGAAACCTGCCAAATGCTAGGGCTGGCTATGCGGGGCCCCTGGGGTATAAACTCGTCCCTCCCACAGGTATTAAACTCTGAAGGTGTCTAATGGGAGAATTACCCTAAGGCTGAGGATAATCTGACTAGCTAAAATGCTGAGGGTCCCTTTCTGACTGTCCCTCCCCGAGCTAGGGTCTATGGGGTTACTAGCCTTTGGGCATGGACTATGGCTACTAAGCTGCTGGGGTGGCAAACTGCCTGGCCCACTCCCCTTTCCTTGCTGCTGGCTACAGCTAAGAACAGAGTGCATGTCTAAGCAACAGAATAGCACTGTTTAAATATTTGCTTAGCTTGTCTACTGGTGGCCACTTGGCTACTGGCCATTTTACTCTGATCTGGGGCACTATTACTTATCTGGAGCTGGTATCCCCTAATTTGCCCACCCGGAGCTGGATAAACTGCATAGAATGGAAAAAAACACTGAGGAAACAACATTGGACTACCTGGCCCTTAACCCACTGGCCCACCTGGCTATTGTGGCTACCATGTAAACTGGGGCCTCCTTTGCCTTGACTGGCCCTTTTATTTAATAAATTAAACAGTAGCTTTTGGGCTAACTAGCCCTGTCTGGTAGCCCACCTGGCTAACTGGCCTATAATGCTGGGGCTTTACCCTGCCCCCACTGCAGCTTCCTCGTTTGCTGTCTTTAATTAAATATATTCAGGGCTGTCTTGCCCTAGCTCCACCTTACGGGAGTTTAATTTAAATAAATCCCGCCCCTCTCTAATGCTCCTCTTGCTGGAGCTAATTTAAATAAATTAAATATTTAAATATGTCCACCCTCTGGTGGTCCCTTCTCTAAGGGGCTTTTCCTGCCCCACTCAAGGCTGCCCCTCTGAGTGCCCTTTGGCTCTGAATAAACTTTTATTTAAATTAATTAAAAGTTCTGGCAGTCAGTACCTGCCAGATGGTGCTGCTGCCGACTCACCACCCTGACCAGGGAATAAGATAAAGTGAGGAGGAGGAAGAGGAGGAGGTGGAGGGAGGATATGCTGCTGTGGCTAGTGCTGAAGTGGGCAGGCAGAAGGAGGGATGACTAAGGGGGGCCTTGCTGCTCGGCCCAACGCTCCTTGCTGAGGATGCATCCTCGCTTGTGGGCACCACTGATGAAGGATGAAATGTAACTTTTTTTTATTTTTAAAAACAAAACAGGGCTATACTGAGCCTACTATGTGGCCGACTGCCGCCGATTCACAGGGACCCATCGGAACAACTCTGGAAATGCTGGATTGTTACAGGGACGAGAGGAGGGCTGCAGGTATGATTAACCTGTTACTTTTACCTCCATGCATCCTCTCTCTCCCCCTGACTTAGCCGCAAACCTTTTCTTTTTCTTTTTCTTTGTCGGGGTGCCTGAGAGCGCGCTCTCCCGACCATCATGGCTGCTGGCCACCCACCGACTCAAAAATGGCTGTTACTGGCCACACAGAAGCCCTCCCTGGCATTCGGGATGCCACATCCCTAGCGACCATGGAGGCAAGCTGCTGCCCAATGTGAGGATGGCATGACCTTGTGCCAGGGCTGGGCAGGCTGCAGGGAAGCAGAGGAAGAGAGAGAAACAAACCCATAAAACTGCAGGCTGCAGTTTAACTTTTTACAGGGGCTCCTGCACTAAAGTTGGCCCCCGCCCACTTGCCACTTAGCCTATAATGGGCACCTGAGCACTTAGGATATGGGAAGCCTTGGGGAACCCCCTAACATTAGGGCCCTAACATTGGGGCATTACATATTCAGCCCTGCTTAAACATACATGTCCCCATGTATGGCCCAAAACTTTTTTTCATACCTTTTTCTTAAGTTATTATCTGCATTTTACTGTATCTATTTTTTTTTTCTCTTTATACTACATGTTAAGTAAATAATCTTATATAACTGTACATATCTACATTAATTTCTGAAATGCATTACTACTTACTGCTTGGATAGCTCTCCTTTTAGTCAGACTCTTCTATCGAGTGTCTGGGAGGCCGACCTTTATTGCATCGATTAGACTTTCTGATAGCTGCACCATATACTTCAGAACAGGTGAGGGATGTACTAGGTGCAGAACAGGTGAATGGTTTGCTGTATATACCAATGCCAGGCCACTCTAGAAGGGGGCTATATTCAGGGGCACCAAAGGGAGTTCTCTCCTGTCTCTCACTTACGGAGCCATTTTCATTCTCTGACTCATCCGTGTCTGCAGCCTGGAATGTACATGGCTTGATATGATAGCGATGCACTACTTTAGTGAAGTGTCCATCGGTTTCTGACCAGATCCGATAAACAGACAAATCATCATAGGGAATGTCCACTATTACAAATGGCTCTGGTTTCCACCTGGTTGCTAACCTGTGCCCATGGATGTCTTGATTCTTTAACAGGACATGATCCCCAATTGACAAAGGTCTACGGTGATTTTGTTCCTTCTGTTGAGCATGGGCTTGTTCCGTTCGAGATTGCACCAGGTTGCCTGCCTTCCTGAGGCACTGATGATACTCCTCTGCCCACTGGTTTGAGTCAGAAATGTTTTTGTGAGTCTCAACCTCGACATTCATCACCAGGTCCATAGGTAATCATCCATGTCTACCAAACATTAGAACATAAGGCGTAAAACCTGTGGAGCAATGCACTGTATTATTAGATATGTAACACAGTTCTGGTAACAAATCAGGCCATAGAGATTTCTGGTGTGCAGACAGCACTCAAAGCATTTCAATTAAGGTACGGTTTGTGCGTTCACATAATCCATTTGTTTGGGGATGGTATGGGGCTGTTTGCATTTTGTGAAGTCTATACAGGGAACATAATTCTTTAAACAATTGGGATTCAAATGCCCCTCCTTGGTCAGTCAGAATTTTAGTAGGATAACCATACAGCTTGACAAAATACTTCCAGAATGCTTCAGTAGTGCATCTTACTGATAACTCTTTCATTGGAATGGCCACTACAAAGGTTGAACAGTGATCTACCATTGTTAGAATCTGGTTAATTCCACTGTGAGTGCTCTCAACCTTCAAGTGATCCAGTACCATGATTTTCAATGGAGACTTGGTGACAATGGGTTGCAGAGATGCTCGCTGAACGTTGCCATCACCTTTCTTTAAGATACATGCCATACAGTCTGTGCACCAATGCTCAATGTCCTCTCTTATGCCCACCCAGTAGAACCACTAATGAATGGTGCTCTCCATTTTCTTAGTTCAAAAATGTCCAGAAGCATTATGATAGGCTTCTAACACTGGATCAGCTTCCTGATGAAGGATTGGGATTTGTCTATGTTCTTTGTGACTGGTAGGCTCTCGGGTCACTCAAACTAGATGGTCACTATCAATTCTGAAGTATTCTTGCTGTCGTAGCAACTTGACCAGTTCTGGGGGCATGCTCATTCTGCTCTGTTTGTTTATCTTTCTTCCAGTCTGGAGAATATCTTTTAGTTCAGCCATTACTGGACTCTGGTCCTGGAGTTGCCTCCACAAGCCTACCCACCCATCAGACAAAGGACACCCGGGGGGGTCTGAATTCTGTTCAGGATCCATCTGGCGCTGGCAGCAAACCCGGACTATCTCAGTGGGTACTCGCACAAAAGGTGGCATTTCAAGGTCTTCTTGCTCTGTCTTGCTCATTACCAGCTCATCTGTGATAGGCAATTGGGACAGGGCGTGGGCATTTCCATTAGACCTTCCTGATCTGTACTTGATTGAGAAGTTAAAACTGGCGAGGTGGGAGGCCCATCGTTGTTCTAGTGCTGCTAGCTTGGCCGACCCAAGGTGAGCGAGGGGATTATTGTCCTTGTAGACAGTGAACTGTGCAGCTGCTAGAGAATGTCTGAACTTTTCTGTTACTGCCCACACTAAGGCCAGGAACTCCAACTTGAATGAACTGTAGTTCTCATCATTTCTCTCTGATCCCTTCAGGCCTTGACTGACGTAAGCAATCACCCTCTCAACTCCATTCTGTTCCTGATCCAGGACTGCCCCAAGACCACGATTGCTGGCATCTGTGTAGAGACAAAATGGATGAGCATAATCCGGATAGGCTAATATGGGTGCAGTCATAAATACCTTCTTCAAAAGATCAAAAGCTTCTTGGCACTGAGGGGACCATCTCACAACACTCATCTCTGGCAGTTTCTTTCCTTTTGGGTACCGCAGTAACTCATGCAGAGGTGAGAAAATGTTTGCAAAGTCCCTTTATGAATCTGCGATAATACCATACAAATCTCAGAAAATGTCTCACGTCTTGAATGGCTATAGGTCTGAGCCAATCCCTCACTGCCTCCACCTTACTGGGGTCTGGTGATATTCCTTCTGCCGACACTACATGTCCCAGGTAATTTACTTGTTCTTTTAGAAAGTGGCACTTTGATGGCTTGATTTTTAGTCGATTCTGTGTCAGACAACTGAAAACCATATCCAGATGCTTGAGATGGGCCTCAAATGTTTTGGAGTAAACAATTATGTCATCAAGGTAGAGTAACACCGTATCAAACTTTTCACATCCCAGACAGTGCTCAATCAGTCTCTGAAAGGTCCCAGGTGCATTCCAGAGGCCAAATGGCATTTTTGTGAACTCATACAGGCCAATTGGGGTAATAAAAGCAGTTTTCTGTTGCACTTCCTGGGCCATAGGGACCTGCCAGTAGCCACTCGCCAAGTCAATGGTGGAAAAGAAGGTGGAGGACTTAAGAGCAGTTAAGGTATCCTCGATTCTAGGTATATGATAAGCATCCTTGTGGGTGATCTGATTTATCTTGCGGTAGTCTATCTAAAACCTGATCTTGCCATCTTTCTTCCTAACCAGCACAATCGCTGTAGCCCAGGGGCTATGGCTTTCCTTGATGACGTCGGCATGCAGCATCTCCTTGATCAGTTGCTTTGCTGGTTGGTACGATGCCGGTGGAATGGTATGGAATCTCTCTCTGATTGGAGGGTGGTTCTCTGTACTGATATAATATTTGACGTGAGTGGCACAACCGAAATCCAAGGCATGATGTGAAAATGCTTGCTGATGGTGTCATATCAGTGCTGTGAATTGGGCTCTCTGGTCCACACTGTTGTTCTGCTGTCCCACGTCTATCTCCTGCACCCATGCTTCCTCTTGGTTGCGTGTATTATTCTCACTGATGCTGGCCTCCAGGTACGAGGAGTGGTTTACCTTTGTCTCTGTCAGAGTGACAATTTCGTCACAGTCTATTCTGATAAGCCATCCCACCATCTGTCGTTTGTAAAGTTTCACATGTTGGGATCCATAGTTTAATAAGCAGATAGGAATTTTCCCCTCTTTCACAGTCACTAGGCTCCTGGCTGCCATCACCAGGTCTCCCTCTTGAGTCCAGAAGGGTTCCACCATGGCCACATAGTCCTTTCCTCAAAGACTCACTTTAGCTTTATACATCACCAGTGTCTCCATGCCAGGTTCAAGCTGAATAGGGCAGCAATCCATCACCCGCACCTTTCCTATCTCCCCCTTGTTTGCTGGTGAACTTTTGGTACTTCTGGAGATATTGGAAATTAGTCTGCCAGACTTTCCTTTCCTGGACCAGCATGAATTGAGTTTGTTCCCTCATTACATTCATCAGAGCACTCTGATAATGTTGCATTATGTTCGTCCCCACAATAACGGGTGGTACAGAAGGGTCGTGGGTGTTGCTTATGAGTATACCCTGCCGGCTGTATTCAGTGTCCCCAATCTTCACTGAAGCCTCTGTATATCCAATTATTGGAATTCTTGTCCCATTGCTAGTGACTAGATTGATCCAGCTTTCAGGGGTTTGCAGTAGCTGGTCCCTGGATTAGTGATCAATGAAGTATCCACTTTGGATGGTGGTCACCTGAGATCCAGTGTCTAGAAGTGCAGGTAGGGTCACTCCATCTATCTGTATCGAAATGGCTGGGCAGTTACCCATGAATCTTGACCGTTCTGGATATTTTTGTGGGCCTATTGCCTGACATCCCAGGACTCAATCCTCTGTTCCAGGGACTCCCTGTTTAAAACCATCTCTCTGCTATTGGCTGGCTGGGAGCATCTCCATTCCACATGGCCGCTGACACCACAACTTTGACAGATCGACTGTCCCTGTGAGTCAATTTGGTCTGTAGGCCTACATCCCTTATTAGTTCTCTGACCATGTGCTCTTGGTTGACGCCAGTCTAAATGACCAGTATGGGCTTGTCCCTGAAATTCACGATGGAGATCATCTTTTAAGTTCTGGATTTCCGGTCTCCTCTCGCTCATGATATAAGCCATCAAGTCTGATTCGGGATTTTTCTGATCTCTTCTGGCTAATTCAGCCTCCACCATTCCTCTAAGCTGGCACCAGGAATCCTTCTCATTTTCCTTATTGCAGTGCTGGGAATTCACCGTGCCATGATGGGTTCATTCTGACAGCAGCTTGATCGCCTCTTCCTTAAAGTTCAGAAAGGTTGCGTCTGGATCTTGTCTGGATAACAGTCGTAGCTCCCTGCGATGCACATCACTTCTGACTCCCTCAATGAAACGGTCTTTCAAAGCCTGATCTGAGTCCCATACTTTATCAGGGTCTATCCGCTGGATGGACTTCAATGCCTCCTGCAGAATGAGCGCATACTCTCTAAGGGTTTCTGTGGGTCCTTGGACGCGAGAGAAGAATTTCATTTTCAGATCATATACAGTTTGGGTGTTGAACATCCATCACAGTCGGGTAAAGATTCAGACCACCATGGTCTTCTCTCCTTCTGGCCAGGCACTGACTTCCCTGTGTGCAGCTCCTCCCAACTGTCCGATCAGGATTTCAACCTTTTACTATTCGGGAACATCATAAAGTCGGAACATGGCCTGGATCTTATTTTGGAACTCTCCAAGGTTGGTGGATGCATGGTCCATTGTATCATTTGTAAATCTTGGTAGCCAAGGTGCACTAAAGTAATAGGGCATGGTAAGTGGTGTGCTCAAGTGTGCTGGGGGACCTTCCCCAGATCCTCCATTGGATGTGGAACTGTTGCTTGACTCTCTAGCTTCCATTCTGAATGAGCCACTGCCAACTTTGGACTCCTATAAATCCTGTCCGTGACGCCAAAAATTTTGTAAAGCATTAGGGTCTAATCTCACTGATGGTATAGCGGTGCTTGAGTAAGCAGAGGCAGGTGACAAACTCAGTGAATGGAAACAGGTTTACTGAGTGCAAAGCACCGAAGAGGATAAGCAGTGTACAACTGGATATACTGTAACTTAAATGTACACATGAGACTCCTCTTTATCAAGCTTAACTTGCCAGTAGCCATCCTTCTCATCTAGAACGGTGAATACTTGCTTTCCAGTGAGTTGACTTTGCACTTCCTCTAGTGTTGGTATGTTGTAATGTTGTCTCTTTATTGCTGTATTTAATTCTTATAGGTCAAGACAAACACCATTTTTTTTGAGTAATCACCAGGTTGTTTACCCAGTCAGTGGGCTCAAGGACTCGGACAATTATGTGAGACATTTCTAGCTTGTCTAGAGTTTCTTTCAGTTTGTCCATGGTTCCAAATGGTACTCTACAGCCATGTATCACTGGTGGTACTTCAGGGTCAATGTGAATATGATGCTCCCCTTTGAACTGTCCAACCCCAGTGAAGACATCCTAATATGTTTCAACTAGGCTTTCCTTTGTGAGAGGTTTAGGAAGTACCACAGTTTCGACTCTGCGCCCTAGATCAAGTTTTTTACATGCAGCCCTTGCCTAGCAGTGGTATGGGGACACATCTGTGATGTAAAATTGGAGATCAACTTCTTTATTTTGTGCTTTGCATTTTAGTTGATCATGCCTTTGGGTTTTATTCATACTCCTCCATATGCCACCAGTACAGCTGATGATTCTGTCAGGCTTCTGCTACTTGGTATTTTCTCTGCCACAGTGATTGGCAATACATTGGCTTGGGCCCCTGTGTCCAGCTTGAACTCTACAGGTGTTCCTTCTACCTCCATGTGCGCATAGCAGGCATCTGCATCATGGTCTTTTTGTGTTTGCTCTGCACGAGTTATTTGTCCTATAAACAGACTCTCCATATTAATTTCATGCAAGTTACTGCTTTATGTGGTCTTAGTTCATGCACTACATATTTTTGCAAAGTGATTTTTCTTTTTACATTTGTGGCAAGTTTCTCCATAGGCTGGGCAACTTCGTGGTGCATGGGTTTGCCCACAACGATGGCATGCCTGTGCTGAGTGCCATTTGTATTCTGAAGATACTGGCTTTCCCACACGACCTGACGTGTACCTTTTTTTCTGTGGTTTGCCTTTTTTATGTGGTGCAACAACATGCAGCACTTTCTTTGAGGTACCCTGCATCATGGCTTGAAGCTGTGTCTTTGTGGCCTCTGCAGCTCTGCAAATATCAACTGTTTTCTCTAAAGTTAAGCCCGACTCTCTCAGGAGATGCTCCTTTAATCTTCCATCTGAAATCCCAAACACTATTTTGTCTCTTAACATGACTATTAGAATTGTACCAAACTCATAGTTCTTAGCTAGGGTTTTAAGTTCTGTCAGGTACTGATCGACAGTTTCACCTTCTGCTTACCTTCTATCCCAAAACATGTAGTGTTCAAAAACAAAATTTTTCTGGGGTTGCAATATGCTTTAAAACGCTCTAGCACAGTGTCTGCATCTTTAGGGCTATCTTCCCCTTCAAAGTTGAAAGTGTTATATATTTCTAGGGTTTCTTCCCCTATTGTATAAAGTAAAATTGCTAATTGCGTTTTTTGGATTTTCCAACTGCACCAGATGCTTCCATGCAGAGCTTAAAACCTCTGTTTCCATCTTTTCCAGTTCTCTGACAAATTACCTCGCAGGGCCAAAGGCTCAGGTGGCTTGAATTGCTCCATTTTCTTATTTTCTTTTCCTTTTTTTTCCTTGTTGCAGAATTCAGCTACCTTACTGAGAAGCTTTTTGGTTCACTGCTTCTGACACCATGGTATGTTATGTTCTTAATTTTTAGAACAACTGAGTCCACATGCTGGATTAACTTCTAGTAGCTTCTAGCTGCTTCATTACATTTGCTTGCACACATGTGCAAGAAACATAGTGCCATCATCCGAGTTTTCAGAGGTGTGGCAACCCTCTTCCAATTCAGTCAGTGTGTTTTCAGGTGCAGCTGCAGTTCTCCAATGGCTGCTGGAGCTGTCTATGACAGCAGTCGAAAATGCAGTGGAGTACAGTTGAAAGGGGGAGCTACGCTTCAGTGAGCAGCGATAAGATATTGCCTGCTCATGCACACTCCCCCTACACACACACACACACACATGCACGAATACTGCCTGCTCACCCCCCCACGCACACACTGTATAGCCAACGGGGGTGCCCAATCCCCCGATTGGCTCCACTGTTCTCCCTAGAGAGTACAGGTGCCACGGTGGGAGCCTACCCCAGCGTGGCAACAGATGCTATCGCCGACGGGGTGCCCAACCCCTGTCGGCTCCACACCCCCTCAAACAGCTGTCCTGTGCCACCTCTGGGAGCCCACCCCAGCATGGCAAACGTCTCCGCTGTCGCCCTTTTAAAACCCCTGAAACACAAAAACGTCCTCGCTGTCTCTGCCCCACCCGCACCCACCCGCACCACTGCCTCCCCCACCCCTCACCCCATACTTACCTCCGGACTCCAGCGACGATCTTCGTGAACTGGGAACACGTCTGCACTCTTCAAAGCCGACCCTAACTGAGGAAGTGCTGGTAAGCTGTATAATGGGATAGATAGGTTTTTCCAACTTTGCTGCGTATCTCAGGCATTTTTTGGAATTTTTGCACCAAATGTTCAATATTGGGTTTTTGGGACCCCTTCTCATGAATGCTCTCACTGTCATGGCGTTAATCAGGCCCGAAGGGTAATTTCGCAGTCACTGAGCAAAATCACCTTTTGGGACTGAGTAATGAAATGACACTGCCACTGTTCATGAGGTGGGCTCTCAAAAACCCTATGTTGAAAATTTGGTGGAAAAATTCTTAAAAATGACTATTTTTCGAGCATGCGTTGCGCAGTTCCTACACACGCTCATAAGTTCGCGAATTTTCAATATTTTCACTCCAGATTTTCAACATTGCCATTTTGCCACACCTCCTCATGAGCAGTACAGCTGTCATTTTCATATCTTGCCCAAAATGTGTTTCCGCCTATGTAGCACAATGGTGCAGTCGGTGTGCAAAATCAATGTATGGGACACATTAAGAAAATCACAGGACACTCGTCAATGAGCAGAGGTCTTAAATGATTATGTTGAAAAATTTGGTGAAAAATTCCTAAAATGACAGGTTTTATGAGCGTGCATTATGCAGTTCCTCATGCGTCAGTAAGTTTGAATTTTCAATATTTTCACTTCAGATTTTCAACATTGCCATTTTATTACACTTCCTTATGAACAGTACAGCTGCCATTTTTCACATATCACCTAAAATGTGTTTCCAGACATGTAGCTACAATGTGCAGCAGCCTATATGGTGCCAAATGTTTGGGACAGATTAAGAAAATCACAGTTACACTGTTCACGAAGCAGAGGTCTTAAAATGGCTATATTGAAATTTGGTGATAAAGTTCATAAAATGACTGTGTTATGAGTGAGCATTGGCAGTTCTCACGCACCGTAAGTTCATGACTTTGTAATATTTTCAGTCCAGATTTTCACCAGTGGCATTTTTCCACACTTCCTTATGAATAGTACAGCTGTCATTTTCACAACATGGCCTAAATGTGTTTCACACTTTCAGCACAGAGATGCATGGTCGCTGTGAGAAATCATTGTTCGGGACAAATAAAGAAAATCACAGTGACACTCTTCATGATCGGAGGTCCCAAAATGCCTGTGTTGACAATCTGCTGTAAAAAATCCCCAAACTAATTACATTACGGGTGTGCGTTGCACAGTTTCTATGCATGCTCGTGACTCTCACCAGTTTTTTAATATTTTACTGCTAGATTTGCAACATTGTCATTTTTGCACCTCCCATGAACAGTATTAGCTGTCATTTTTCACATCCTGCTCGGGTATGTGTTTTGCACCTCTGGTGCTAAATGCCGTAGTCGCTGTGCATACAGCTTCTGCCAACAAACTGATATTGCTACTGTTCATGAGGTGGGGGTCAAAAAACCATGTTGAAAATTTGGAGGAAAATACCAACGAATGCCTGAGGTGTTAGGGTTTCCAACCATAACGCCCACCCTGTAGAGAATGACAGGTATCAGGGTGTGACTTGGATTCTTGCCTGTAATGCTTATACCATTCCACACCCTGCAGCCAGTGAGAGGCATTGAGGTATGCCTTGGACTCTTTGGCCCCAAGTTCACCCATTCTCCTATACTGCACCCATCTCACCATTTCCTGATGGAATGGGTGCGATAAGGGCCAAAGACCCCAAGGCACACCGTGGCACTTGTCAGTGTCTGCAGGGTAGGGTGTGGTGAAATGGCGTGGCTGTTATGCCTGACGACACAAAGGCACACCCCAATGCCTGTCACTCTCTGCAGGGTGGTGGTGAGGTTGGCTTCAGTTCAGTACTTCACTGCCATTCCTATTATGCAGCTCTGTAACGTCTACACTACCAATGCCGATGCCAGCAAGCAAACATTCGTCATTGACAAATGCTTGTTTTTTAACTGCATCACACAAGACTCCATACAACAAAACAAAACAACATGTCCACCCAACACTAAGACTTCCCCTAGTCGCATGATCCTGGCTCTGTACCTTGTAAATCTTAAAGGTACAGTAGCATATACTACAGTGTACAACCGGATATACTGTAACTTGGTACTGTATACCTCTATATCAATTCTTGTGCTCTGTTCCTATACTCTAAAACTGTCTTATTACTCTAAACTCTATAATAATTCTTATTCTCTATTCATATGCTCTACGACTGTCTTATTACTCTAAACTCTATAATAATCCTTATACTCTATTCATCACATTAGTACAGCATGTCAAGCAGAGACCAAAAGAGCATAGAGTCCTTCACAGGACAAGAGTGGTGGCCACCAGTACACTTTGTTGGCTGGCTTTGGTTGAATTGGAAGAACTGAAATGTGAAGAACTAGAACAAGAACCGAAGCAGTGGTAAGCCTCCTGGCTGAACAGGGCTCCAGGGGAACTGAGCTGTGGAGAAACTGAAGCATACAATACAAGGCAGATGTAGGACCTCCTGATCAGTGGAGAACTCAAGGGAAATGAGACATAGATGCAGACAACTGATTGAGGACTTCTGGGTCGAAGCTGGACCCCAGGAAAACTCAGGATGCAGACAACTGGGCTGAAGCTGGATACCAGGGAGACGAGATAGGATGCAGACAACTGACTGAAGACTCCTAGGCCAAAATTGGATCAAAGGAAAACTCAGGATGCAGACAACTGATTAAAGACTCCTGGGCTGAAGCTGGACTCCAGGGAAACGGGACACGGATGCAGACAACTGATTGAAGACTTTTGGGTTCTTGCATCCAAAACACCACCCCCTTTTTTTATGATGGAGCCCTACCTGTGAACCGGGGCAGTTCCCTGCACTACCTAAAAACTGTTAGGGAAGGGGAATAGCCTGAAGCTCTGGAAGTGAAATGGGTGGCAGGGAGCTTTCTGTGCTATATCTATGCTGGCGACCAGCCCCAACTTGTCAGAAGAAGGATGATGGTATCAATCTCTAGCTGGTCACTGCTATCAACAGTCTATAAATCAAATGATAATCAGGTGAAGAAAATTAGCATTAGGCTAAAGAATTCTTAGATGAGCTGGCAGTTCTGTGGCATGCAAGGCAGTTTTTGAAAGAGAAAGCAAGTGCAGAGTTAATCCAATAGTTCCTAGGAACAATCCAGCAAATACAAGCAGACAGGGCACTTTGCAGTGTCAGTGGCTCAGTAGGTAGCACACTCGTCTCTGAGGCCGGGAGATCAGAGGGCTGTGGGTTCAGTTCCCACATCTGGCACTTGGGTTAATATCCCAGTACTGACACTGTAGTGCAGCATGAGAGGGATGCTGCACTTCTGAGGTGCCATCTTTTGGATGAGACGTTAAACCGAGGTCCCATCTGCCTGGATTGGTGGTAGTTCAGGTGGATGTTAAAGATCCCATGGCACTTATCGAAAAGAGTAGGGGAATTTCCCCGGTGTCCTGGCCAGATTTCCCTCATTCACTAAAAAAATACCACCCACAGCTTAATCTGGTTCAAGGTCAGTTGGCATTCATCTGCATCCCCCTCCCCCGGGTCATGCCTGAAAATAGGCAGGATTTGTCTAGTGCACTTACCTGGTTAACAAAAACTAAATAAATAAAAATAAATACAAGCAGAGCAAATGCAGAGTTAATCCAACAATTTCTTGAGGTAAAGACAGATTGAGCAGAAGGCAGTTATACTGTAAAATGCAATCACTGTCTCTGTAAACTCAGTTTCAATGTCTATAAAATGTTTTGCCTTCTTAAAAAAATCACAGTGTCCCACAGAAATATTTTCCCAGGCAGGAACTTTAGAAGGGAAATGCACTGAGGAAACCTGCCAAATGCTAGGGCTGGCTATGCAGGGACCCTGGGGTATAAACTTCTCCCTCCCACAGGTATTTAACTTTGAATGTGCCTAATGGGAGAATTACCCTAAGGCTGAGGGTAATCTGACTAGCTAAAACACTGAGGGTCTCTTTCTGACTGTCCCTCCCCAAACTAGGGTCTATGGGGAAGTTACATGGGGTTACTAGCCCTTGGGCATAGACTTTGGCTACTAAGTTGCTGAGGTGGCAAACTGCCCAGCCCACTCTCCTTTCCTTCTGCTGGCTACAGCTAAGGACAGAGTGCACTTCTAAGCAACAGGATAGCACTCTTTAAATATTTGCTTGACTTGTCTACTGGTGGCCACTTGGCTACTGGCCATTTTACTCCGATCTGGGGAACTATTCCTTATCTTGGGTTGGCTTCCCCTAACTGGTCCACCTGGAGCTGGATAAACTGCACAGAATTGAGAAAAACATTGAGGAAACAATATTAGGCTACCTGGCCCCTAATCTACTGGCCTGCCTGGCTAATGTAGCTACCTCATAAACTGGGGCCTCTTTTGCTTTGACTGGCCCTTTTATTTAATAAATTAAACAAACAGTAGCTTTTGGGCTAACTAGCCCTGTCTCGCAGCCCACCTGGCTAACTGGCCTATAATGCTGGGGCTTTGCCGTGTCCCTGGCTGCAGCATCCTCATTTGCTATCTTTAATTAAACATATTCAGGGCCGTCTTGCCCTAGCTCCACCTTACGGGAGCCTAATTTAAATAATATAATGCAGTGATTTAATGCTCTGAGCTGCAAATCTGGTGACATCCAGCAGACCAGACCTGGGTTTGAATCCCACAGCTTCCACTTGCATGCTGTGTGACCCCGAGCAAGTCACTTAACTTCCCTGTGCTCCCAGCTCGCACATGTAAGAAAGCTTTCAGCTTAGTGTGCTACTCCTGGTTAAACAACTAAAAAAAAAAATAAATCCCCGCCCCTCTCTAATACTCTTCTTGCTGGAGCTAATTTAAATAAATTAAATATTTAAATATACCCACCCTCGAGCAGTCCCTTCTCTAAGGTGCTTTTCCTGCCTCACTTGTGGCTGTCCCTCTGAAAGCCCATGGTGCAGAATAAACTTTTATTTAAATTAATTAAAAGTTCTGGCAGACACATCTGCTAGATAGCGCTGCCACTGACTCACCACCTCACCCCAGGGAGAAACTGAAGTGAATAAGAGGTGGAAGAAGGAGATGCTGCTGTGGTTGGTGCTGAAGCAGGCAGGTGGAAGGAGGAGGATGACTAAGGGGGCCTTGCTGCTCAGCCCAACGCTCCTCGCTGCGGACGTGGCCCCGCTAGTGGGCACCACTGATAAGGAACAAAATTTAACTTTTTTTTATTTTTAAAAATAAGACGGCTATACTGAGCCCATGATGCAACCAACTGCTGCTGATTCATGGGGACCCACTGGAACAATGCTGGACTGTTACAGGGATGAGAGGAGACCTGCAGGTATGAGTAACCTGTTACTTTTACCTCCCTGCGTCCTCTTTCTCCCTGAGTTGGATGCAAGCTTTGTTTTCTTCTTTGTTGGGGTGCCTGAGAGCGCTCTCCTGACTGTCACAGATGCTGGCCACCCACCGACTCAAAGACGGCCATTACTGGCCACACAGAAGCCCTCCCAGGCATTCGGGATGCCAAGTCCCTAGTGACCAGGGAGGCAAGCAGCTGCCCAGTGCAAGGATGGCACGACCTCATGCTAGGGCTGGACAGGCTGCAGGGAAGCATAGGAAGAGAGACCCCCCCATAAAACTACAGGCTGCAGTTTAACTTTTTACAGGGGCTCCTGCACTAAAGTTGCCCCCCCACTTGCCACCTAGTATATAAGGGGCACCTGGGCACTTAGGATATGGGAGCCTGGGGGCCCCCTAACAGTAGGGCCCTAACATTGGGGCATTGCACAAGTTCCTTAAAGGCATCAACAAGGTGCTAAAAGTGCAGCTTTTTACCAGGAATGTCAATTCTACTACAAGAGGGCATGAGCGAAAATTGAAGGGTGGAGTGTTCAAGAGGGACATCATAAAGTGTTACTTCTCATAGAGGGTGGTGGAACCTTGGAATAAATTACCTCCTGAAGTGGTGGCTGCAAAGTCAGTATCGAACTTTAAGCATGGGTGGGACAAGGATTGGGAACAAACACATGGCACTGGCAAGGGCTAGGCTGAGTGTCTAGGAGGACAGAACACAATAGGTCCCAGGATAATACCTCATTTGGGCAGACTCAATGGAGCACAAGTCCCCTTCTGCCATCATCTTCTATGTTTCTATACCAGTTCATTTTAGTCACAAGTGATTTTAAACAATTGATATACAAAAACAGCTGAAAATACTGCTGAAAACCTGGTCCAAGCCATATTAAAGGAGCACTCTTTTTATTATATTAGATGCAAAAACAAGTACTAAAGCAGACTCAAGTTGTGGAAAGAAGGGTATTTTCTGAATCTGAAATAAACATAAATATGAGTCAGTAGATAACAGGCAATTTTAAATAGAAGAAAAGGGTATAGGTCAAAAGCTTCACAACATTAATGCACTGATGCTTTAAACTAAAGAAAACAGCAGGGTACTTACTATGCCTTGAAAAGTTTCATGGCCAGCATAAGAGAAGAAGATAAGAGGCGCTTTTACACACAGGTTTGTAAAACTAAATAAACGTTACCTGTGTGGCGCCGTTGTATTCTGTTGCATTTGGGTTTCCTTTTATACCCCTGCGAGTATTCCGGCTAATCCTGCCTCCATTTGTTTCTGCTCCCCCAGAGTTTACTGCTCTAATGGCAGTTTCTGCAGTGGTAGCAGAATGGCTGTTTTACATAGCCAGATCAAATGAAACATGTTCGTGCAAACTGAAAGAAGCAGAGATTGCGGTTTGGATGAACGTTCACCAAGGGAACAAAACAAATGCTTTTTACACACAAGGGATGTAACGGAATACTGTTCCCGTAACAGTTATTCCATTACATAGACCTGTGTGTAAAAGCACCTAAGGACTGCACAGGACAACAACAGCACTGCCTTATACTGTGTAGCCACTGCAGGCTTTAGCACCAAAACATCATAAAATTCCAGAATGTCTTACATGAGTCAGGTCATGACCTTTGCAATGGAGTCAAGTAACTTTTCTCACCAGACTTACGTACCTTCATTTACATATAAATCCTAATGAGATTAAGAAGGTGCAATAGAGGCAATCATTGTGCATTCCTACAAACTGCACAGGGAAACAGAATAAAAGGCTGAGAGGACTTTCTCTTTATGTGACATATCACTCAACAGCTTAATCTGGTTCACGGTCATCTGGCATTCATCTATATCCCCCTCCCCCGGGGTTGTGCCTGAAAATAGGCAGGATTTGTCTAGTGCACTTACCCGGTCAACAAAATGAAAGAAATAAAATTTAAAAAAAAATGTTCAGAGTCACACAGTAAGTATTTATTTATTTTTTTTAAGTGGTGGTTGTGGGATTCAAACATGATGGCTTAAAGAAAATCGAACACACAGACCCAAAATACATTCTGTTTAGAAAGCTAAATTTTCGAAACTTCACAAATTTCTGTAGCCCTCAACTGCTGATAGCTATCTATGCATTAGAGTTTTACGCTGTTAAGGGAGTTTTTTGTTTTACCTTAAGACAGTGTTTCTGTTTTTATTTGTGCTCCTCAACATCCGATATAAACATTGGCTGCTACCATCTCATGCTTCAGCTGCTCAGTCTTTTTTTTTGTTATAATTTATAATTTTATTGAATTCAAGTTTTTAACAATAAAGCAACCAAGTTGATCAAACATACACAGTGTATATATATATATATATATATATATATATAACTTATTTGTAATGAAATAAACATAAATTATGCGATTTCTATATCTATTGTAACGTCCTAAGAAATAACAGACTTGATTATTGGTATTCTAAAATAGACTCAATTAAGTATGTTTTATAAGGGGAAAAAATAAATGAAAAAGATATATACTTCAAAGGGAAAAAGAAAAAAACATGAAACATTATAACATTTTGTTGAATGAGGTTCATATAAATATCAGCTTAAGGACAGATTAACTACTTGTCAGACACATTTTGTCAATATGGGTGTATATATCTGAAGCCTTCAAAAATGGTTCCCACATTTCCGTAAATGTGTCCATACGTTGAATGTCTACATATGAGATTCTCTCATCGCTAGCTCTAGTATAAATATCCTGTAGCCATTCATTTGTTGGCGGGATCATTATGCTGTTCTAATGCCTGAATAGTACATTTTTGCTGTGATAAAGGCAGCAGACAACCAGAGTTTTTGAGGATGTGTTAAGTTAACGAGGTCTGAGCAAATCCCTAGGACAACTAGTCTGGCTGAACATTTGATTTTGCTCTTTATTACTTTACTACAAATTTTTTAAATACCATTCCAAAAAGGTGTAATCATAGGCCATGACCATAAAAAGTGAGATAGTGTGCCTGTACTCAATGTACATCTCCAACACTTATCATCTGATGACAGGCCTAGTCTAACCATTTTGCATGGCGTATAATACCACCCATGTACAATCTTGTATTATATGAGTCTCCTTTTAGCTTTTTTTTTGCATGCTTTCAGTGCCATGCTCCAGATTTAATCCCATTCTATTTTACTGATTTGTATAAGTGTAACCCCTTTGTTACCCGGGGTTACTAGAATCCCAGTAAGACCTAGTGGTAGGCAGGGAAGGCAGCTTGTGAAACTCCAGTTAAATGAGTTTCACACTGTCTCACTCTGTCCTCAGTCATAGCTGAGACTTGAGAGATGACATCACCATAGAACTGTCGCAGCTGCATGAGCCACATTGGAATCTACAGCTCAGGGAGTGAGTTTAGAACTTTGGAAATTTCAAAGTCATTCTTTTCAGTTTGTCCTAAAGCAAACAGGAAGGAAGTCGGTCAGTCTTCAGTTTGTTTCAAAGAAGAAGGAAGTGTTCCTGTGTTTAACTTTTTTTTAAAGTGGTAGAGACCGCTCCCCCGATCTCAGTGCCCCCCTCCGGGGAAGTTCTCTGTGGGTTCCAGGGGCAATCCCCTTTGCCCACTATGGAAGGAAGCTGCCTGGTTTTACTTAGTCTGTTCTTGTATAACAGCAAAAAAAGTGTTACTTCACCTGTGGGGCACCTGCAACGAAAGGGTGAGTGTTTGGCTCCATTTGAAGGGGCAAACAAATTGTTTTCTTCAGTTGGGAAATGAATGTGGACTGCTATTTGGGAGGACTATGTTACTAGGATGAACAAATGAAGCAGTCAAACAGTCTAAAGTTTTATTGGATTTCAAGTAATGCTGTAGAGGGGGTGCTACATTTTAAAGTTCTAAAGTTTTCTGTGTGTATCCAGAGAAATGGCCGGGTATGGGCTGTGGGAGCTGGAGGTGGGAAAACCCCCCATCTTTAGTAACCAGGTCCACCTCTACGGATTTCTTCTGTGTTTTGCTACTTGCCTTATGCACTTGGCCAGTGATGGGTGTGTACCAGACATGGGTCTAACTTGAAAATCTCTAGGAGTCACAGACTCTAAGTGGTGTGGGAGCCACAGGATTGGAAAATTACTCCTTGTTGGATGGGAGTCTCCTTGTTTGATGGGAGTTCGATTGAAGTAAGAAAACAAATCTCTCTAGGAGTCACAGACTCTAAGTGGTGTGAGAGCCACAGTTTGGGAGTCTCCTTGTTTGATGGGATGTCTTTCCAAGTAAAGTTTGGGTTCATTCTTCAAGTGGACCCGTCGGTCAAGTGGCGGCAGGGGAGCGGGCCAGTCAGACTATGTATCCAAAGTGCATGCAAAGTCCGGGCTGAGTGCCTGGTGGGTCCAAAGCCAGACAACAGTAGTAATGTGTTCATTCTTCAAATGGACCACTTGGTTAACCTCTAATCTGCACATACAGTGAACATAGCCCTTTGGGGACCATGCAATGCTTTGTTTATGTTCAGTTAGTTAATAAATAAAGCCACACTGAAAATCCCAATTCTGGTTCTGGACATTACAGTTATTGCTTCCTGTAGTTGGATTTACTTGGGTGCTCCTGTGCAGAGTAGCCAAACCTAGGTCCCTTGTGCCAGGTAACCTCATCCTCCCCGAACCCAGGTCCCCCACCAGGTATTGCTCCCAACGCCAACAGCATGCCACCTGTCGTTTTAGTAAAAAGGCAGGGTTGGGGTCCTTACATAAGTAACTCCTGTTGCCATTTATCAATTAATGATATTACTGGATCCAATTGTGACTACAGCAACAGAATGTATAGTTTCTTATGACCATTATTAGTTGAGCATATTTTATCTAACATGAGTTGGGGGGGAAGTAACCTCATTGTTAATTTGGGTTCTAAGAACTTCATGTAATTATAGATATTTATTAAAATCAGGTCTGGTGAATTTTGAACTTAAGGTATAACTGTGAAAAGAACATCAGGGAAGTTGTTTCTGGACCTATAATATCATCAAGAAATGAAACGCCCTTATCTTTCCAGCTAAGCCAGTTAATACACTTACCATCTATTTTTAGGATTGGGTTGCCCCATAAAGGACTATGAGGGGATCACTTAGGATCCCATACAAGAGCATCTGCCACTAATTTCCATAAAGTATTAATTTAACATTGCACGGGGTTTGAATTGAGAATTTTAATAGAATCTGTAAATAAAGCAATTCTAGGGTGATTACCTCCAAGGAGAGTTTTTTTCAACTTGGACCCATCCTGGGATGTCTTGGTTCCTTCCCAGCCATAAGGGTTTGGTGCATTGTGCTGCTATGAAGACATTGTGTCGAGGTTTAAAATTGGGAAGGCCAAATCCACCTTTAGATCTTTGTTGTTGTAATTTGACCAAAGAAATCCATGGGGGTTTATTGTCCCATATGAATTTCCTTACCAGGACATATATTTTATTGAAGAAAAAGGTTGGAATGTACACCAGCAAATGTTGTAGAAGGCAATATATTTTTGGTGCAATCATCATGTTGAATGCCTGTATTTTGCCCCAGAGTGATGAAACAATTTAATCCCACCTTGCTAAATTCAAATCCATTTTTTCTGTAATTACATTCAGATTTCTTGAGATAATCTGAGAAATATTGGAGGATAATATGATGCCCAAGAATTTAATGCCTTGAGCAGCAAGAGTAATGTTATGTTTCAGAAAGACTGGTTTATCTATCTCCTTTGACAATGGGAGAGCCTCTGATTTATCAAAGTTTTTTTAACCCTGAGATAGTCGAAAAGTCATTAATAATTGTTAAGATATGAGGTACTGAAGATTGAGGATTTGTAATGGAAAGCATGACATCATCCACATAGGCTGAGATCTTTTGACCTTTGCCTATTCTTATGCCAGAAATCGTGGTAGAGGAGCAGAATTTAATTAGTAGAGGCTCCAAGGCCAATAAAAATAGTAATAGGGAAAGGGTGCACCCTTGTCTAGTACCCCTATGGACTGAGAATGTAGTTGAAGAAGAGCCATTGACTTTTATTCTAGCATAGACTTGTGAATAAAAGGTTTGGACAGACTGGCAGAAATCATCTCCTAAATTATATTTATTATTTGTAATAGGTAACACCATTCTATTCTATCAAATGCTTTGTCAGCATCTAGTGATAATAATGTTGGTTGTAGGAGGTTGTTTTTAGCCGAATGGATGATGTGAATAATTTTTCTAAATAGGTCTGAGCTGCGGCACACTACAACAAAACCAACTTGATCAGGATGAATCAGTTTTTATATTACCAAATTTAGTCTGGTGGCCATAATTTTAGCCAGTAACTTATAGTCTACATTTAAGAGAGAAATTGGACTGTAGTTCTTACACAAAGTGTGATCCTTATCCTTTGTTGGTAGTACCACAATGGAGGCTTTGCGCATTGTGGGAGGTAAAGATCCAGTATGTATCACATCACAAAACACTTTGTGAAGGACTGGGCCTAGCAAAGAGTTAGTAGCTTTAAAAAATTCTCCTGTTAGACCGTCAGGACCAGGAGCTTTAGCAGGAGGAAGAGAGAGTATGGCCTTGCTTATTTCTCTGTGAGTGATGGACTTTTTTAAGTTAGTTGTATCTTGTTCAGAAATAGATGGTAACTTGATGATTTGCAAAAGACAACCTAAGTCACCTTGATTAGAGCAGTCCTCAGATTTATATAAAGAAGAGTAGAAAGTTTTGAATTCTTCTACAATTAAATTAGTCATGTATGCCATATTTCCCTGTTTGTTTTTTATGGAGGCAATCTTAGTGACTTCTGATAGTTTCTCGAGCTTATGGGCCAGCAACCTCCCTTGCACTTCCCCAGTCTCCCAATAGGCCTCCTTTAAATGGAAAAGAGCATATTCTGCTTTTTGATTGTATATATTGTTAATTTCATATTTAGTGTTAATGATATATCAGTATAGACTAAGATTCTTAGACCCTATGGATATAAACAGTTGTTCCTTAGTTTTTAGTCATTTTTCTAATTTGCTTAGCTCTGTTTCTTTAAGCCTTTTTTTATGCAATGCAAAAGATATTACGCGACCTCTTATATTTGCTTTAAAAGAATCCCATACAATTGGTATAGAAACTACCCCATTGTCATTTATTTAAAAAAATAGTTTAGTTTCTTCCACTAGCCAGTTTGGAAATTCACTGTAGTTCAAGAAGCTACTGTTGAACTTCCGACTCCTTTCTGAAGATGAAATGCAGTCTAACGTAATACTCATAGAAACAGGTGCATGATCCGATATTATTATATTGCCTATATGACTTGTAGTAAGGCCTGTCATCAGAGATTTGGCTAAAAAGATATAGTTCAATCTACTGGAGGACCCATGTCTGTTTGATTTAAATGTGTAGTCTCTACCCTTTGGATACATGACTCTCCTGACATCCACCTGGCTAACTTCTTTGCAAAAAGATCCCAAAACTTTAGAAGAACTGGAGTGATCTATCGGATTAGCATATGCACTATCTGTAAATATATCAGATACTGTGCTCATATCCCTTGCTAAAATCAAATCTCCCTGTGCATGTTTACTGATGGTCTCTGCCAAATCAGCGAAAAATATAGCATGGTTACTGTTAGGAGCATAAATATTCACTAGTTATTTTTTTTTATTTTCAATCCTAGTAGTTACTATGACATATCTGCTTTCTGAGTCAGAAAATGTAGAATAGAACACAACATTTAGATTTTTGTGAAATAAAATACATACCCTTTTACACTTAGAATTGAATGAGCTACCATAAACCGATCCAACCCAAGCTCATTTAAGTTTAGCAGTTTTTTCATTTGTTAGTTCTTGTAAAAATGCTATCTCCACTTTCATGGACTTGAGATATGCTAGAACTTTGGTCCTCTGAACTGGGTTATTACATCCTTGGATGTTCCATTATACCGTCTTTATAGTGGGTTTATCTGAGGACATTGTTGAAGTAAAGCAAGTAGAGCTTGTTAACTTAGTTTTAAGACTGCAGACTATAATATGAGAACCACTGACAAACAGTACCCTCTAGATCAAAAAAACTAATAATACTAAACCAATATAGGTATAAATGTAACTATAATAGTAAACAGTAGATTATCAATAAGTTAACTAACTATAATAAGTAGATTCTCAAACAGCTAATACACTTGAACTGCGCTAAATGTATTGCAACAATACGTGACAAAGATCACTGCAGTTGTTGATATTTATTGAATTAGGTTGCTTAACTCTGATCAGATTCTCCCTGTGTTATACCCATTGCATGGTAGTAATATGCAACCTGGATACAAAGGAGATTTGGTAGTTCCATATAGACACATAGAGCATTATTAGCAATGGAAGAAAAGGACTGGAAGCATAGCACTGAATTATTTAGATGTTTAAATAGCCTAGAAGGCTAGGTAATAATTATAATGTTTTACGCAGGGCATGATGCTGTAGTTGTTTCAATCTGAAACCTGAGCTATATAATGAGACCCCAATATTTAATATACACAAAGTGTTAGATCCTAAATTTGCAAATACGCAATGATTTTGCTTATCTTATCTGAAGAAAAGTGCAAGGTCTAATATTTTGAAGAGTAACACCCTTGAGGCAAGCCAATGTCCTAAATTTAGATATGTTGTAAAAACCATATGGTCTTTAAACCCAGCAAGTCATTTTGTGGCTAACAAATTAGTGGCAGAGTTTAGATTCTCAATTTGTATTACTGCAGAACATCCTTGCCCTAATAGCAGTTTGTCATGTTATAATATCAAATCATTTAGGGCACTATAAATATTATCAGCCAGCAAAGAAAGCACATTCGGCTGCTCATTATAAAAAATGTTACTTGGCCCATAGAGAGAATCATCCTCTGCTATCCAACCTACACTGTGCCTCCATGAGATGTATTTCTAGCTATTAAGTAAATTAGAGGCAGTGACCAATATATAGGATTGGAGTTTCTAATTTACTTTGAATAATTGCTCTAGGAATAATCTCTGTTTGACGCAACCACACACTTGTCCCTGGCAAATCTTAGCAGTATTGCCCCAAAAGAAAAATACCATATAAAGATAATTCCATAGTGCTATGCTAACAGTACAAATTCCATTGTCTATATCTACGTCTGCTATTCTCTTATCATCACTTATTGATACATCGATTATGATTCCTGTTATTCAGCAGAACCTTAACTAGAGTGCTCACCTTTGTAAATAAACAATCTTTCTGTGAAGAACTAAACAGACTTATTATACTAAATACTCCCCCCCCCATTGGCTCAATATACATTCATAGTGCACATCCAGAACTTGAAGCACATGTATTTGTAGTTCATGATGGGCTGGAATTAAAAAAAAAATCTCTTAACCCAATTAGAGTTTAACACAGCCTAGACCCATTTCAATACAGCCATATAGGAGGTAAAAATAAATTGTTTCCCAGCTAAAAAAGGAAATATAAAATAAAATAAAAAGCCATTTTGAAAAACCTAACCAGAATATAGTACCAGAATAAGTTTCTCTGTATCTTTATCTAAAATAGAGATCTGAATACTGTGGGATAAACAGAATACCAAATGTTTCCTGGTGCTATTAAATATCGATAACCAGCATATGCATCTAGGTAGATGATATGTGTTTTCTCACTGGCAACATTATTGTATAAATCTGTATAAGCTGCACTTACCACCCCTATGTGTGGCGTTCTCCCAAGATGTGCAATGTTGCTCAGAGAACGAAGTCCTTATATGAAACTGAGTACAATTATAAAGTTAAATAGTAAAAATAATTAAACTGGTGATCTGTAGAATTAAGTAAAACAGCTAGAACTATGGCAGTACAATAAAATAAATATACATGTAGTCCAGAAGATGTGAAGTCAGACCCACGAGTAGCTGGAAGTGAGGTAGATCGACCCTTAACCTATCACCTTGGAAGGAGACAGGAAGTTCATCCAGCAGACTTCATATATGGTTCAAGATTTCTCTACAGCCATTATGAATAAAAGGAAAACTTTTTTGAGTCTAAAAGGCCTTTGCAGAAACTTGGATGGCTATACCACTTCAAATACCCAGCTAGCTTGGTGGTAACCGCTCCTAACAACAATGTACATTGCTGTGACTCTCCCGATCAAGTGTGGGGGCTAATTGACAATTTTAAACTCAGGCCTTACAAGCAAACTGTCAACAAGCTTTCAAACCCCCCACGCACTCACAGGGAGCTCACGCACCACCTTCTAGCATTGCTGAAAATTCCATTCTTGCTCCACCAAGTGAGGCTTCCAAAACTGGCCCGCAGATGAACATTCAGACTCAGAATAAAGAGTCAATCAAAATTTGCACGCCTTTGCCATACTCTGGAATAGTTAAAAACAACACACACCCTCCAAAGTTGGTTGCTTTTGTAAATATTACCAGGAAAAATAAGCCACCCAGCAAGGCATCCTTCACACACAGGCAAAGCTTCTTGGGACATTTTTCATCAGCTGCTGCTGCAAAAAAAGTTACCAGAGCTCTGGTGGAATCAGAAGCAAACAAAACATCACCCCTTGCCAATCTTCTCAATGCTTCCAGATGGGGAACTCTACTATGGTAACTGCTAAAGGAACGATCAGTCGAAATGCAGTCAAAATGCAATCAGCTGCTCACTCTGTGGCTGCTAATGAGACATGATCAAGGCACACTACAAGACCACTATGTCTTGTTATAACTGCCCCTAGGTATACTTCTGGCTTCAGCCCTACTGTGATAGTCCTGACACAGGAGTCTTCCTTTTTAGAATGCAATCACATCATTGCTTAATGGTGCACTCTGCCTCTGCCTTGCCTCACTGGAAATTTTTTCACCAAATTTTCAACATGGCCTTTGTGGGCCCCCACCTCATGAACACTGCAACTGTCATTTCGTTAATCGGGCCCGGAAGGTGATTGCGCAGTCACTGCATGAAATCACCTTTCAGGACTGAATAATGAAATTTCACTGCTAGTGTTCATAAGGTGGGGTCCCAAAAAGGCCATGTTGAAAATTTGGTGAAAACATTCCTAAAAATGCCCGAGTTATGCGAGTTTGTTGAAATTTTTCTACACACACGCATAACTTTGGTAATTTTCAATATTTTTGCTCCAGATTTTCAACACAGATATTTTTTTATACCAACTCTTGAACAACACAGTTGTCATTTTTCATATCCTGTCCAAAATGTGTTTCTGCACCTGTGGCACGGAATGGCGTTTTGGCACGGATTTGAACATTTTCACCTACGGGGTTTATGAGGTGGGGTCATAAGAAGACTATGTTGAAAATTTTGGGTCAGAATATGAAATAAATGCCAAGGTTATGACCATGCATTGCAATTTTGCTATGCCTGCTTGTAGCTTCAGAAATGTTAAATATTTTTACCCCAGATTTTCAGCATAGCCTTCTTATTACACCACCTCATGTATGTCACAGCTGCCATTTTCCAAATCCTAGCAAAAATGTGTTTTCACACCTGTGGCATGGAATAGTATTGCAGTTGTACAGAATTATGTTTTGGTGGGGATTCGAAAATTTTCTGTACCGGGTACATGAAGTGGGGTAATAAGATGGCTATACTGACAATTTGGTCACTGTTATCCTATAAATGGAAGAGCAGGGCCCAGAAGGCCCTGTGCTTCCACAGCTACATACATTTATGCATCTACAGAGGGATGGGAGCGCAGGGTCCAAAGGATCCTGCGCTCCCACAATATAATAAGGATGCTATTATACTATCTGTGACAGGGAGCTCCTACCACTCTTGAGGGTCGACCTTTTCTTAAATCTGTTGGAACAGTTCTTCTATTTCTTAGCCTAATCTATGCTTTACAGTTTCTAGTCCATAAGTTTGGCCACCTATGTGCACCCCCTTCCCTTTCTTGACTATGCTATAGTGTCCTCTTTAATTTTCCTTTTCCCACTCAGGTCCTTGTACAGGGAGGTTATTGTGGTGACCTCCAAGTGTATGTAAAACAGGGTGTGTTTATCATTGTTGGATTTAGCATGTAATAGCACTACATCATAAAATACCTTGATGTATATAACAAGGCCCAGATATTCAAACTAAGCCCAAAAAGTGTGCAACAGCAGGAGCAAGCACAAGTCCACTGCGCCCATGCACAAGAAACGCGATATTCAAAAACTGCGCAGGCCAAGATGCGCCTACGGCCGATGACTGAATATCGCACCACCTGTGCCATAGCGCAACTAGGGAGGTGAAGCTGAGCATATCTGATGCGCCATAGCGCAACAAGGGATGTTCAGCTGAGCAGTCCAGATGCACCATAGCGCAACCAGGAATGCCCCCTAGCAACAGGGCAGCAATGCAACAGCACAACCAGGGATGCAGGGGCCCACCACCCATGCCACAGATGGGCAGAGGAACACACAGCAGAACAGACATCGTCCCCCCACACCCCATGCACTGCACAACTGGGGGAGGGCTGGAATAACCGCTGGCCCATGGAGACCAGCAACCAACCCACAGCTGGGCCATGGTGCCCCATCACACCCCCTGGCAAGCTGTAACCGGCACACAAGGATGGCCGACCACCCCATACCACAAATGCAGAGCACACCCTGCACCATGATCCCCATACACCCTGCCCAGGAGTTGCACCCAACAGTGCAGGACACCCCATGCATGCCACCACCCCCACTGTGACAATGCAACCCTGTGCACCATGGAGCCATGCAAGGCAGCCCCACCTTGGACACCCTGCAGCAGGCAGCAGCAGACAGTGATGCAACAGATGCATGCACAGTGCCACCCTGCACGTCCCCCCCGAGGTACAGCTGAGAGACCGACCATGTGTCAGCACATGAGGTACCCCACATGCGACAGGGCATGCCCTGGACCCCAACTCCAGCTGTACAGCACCCTGCACACCCTCCCAAGGACACATCCCATCCCAGCACTGACCACAGCAGCCACCATTGACACACCAGCAGACCATGCATATCACAGACATTTAAGGGTGTCAGCTGCACAGGCCATGGACGGTCTGACAGGGGTGCCATGCACATAGTGCAGGCCCCATGGACCACTGCACATAGGCATCCAGTGCACAGAGTACAACACACAAACCATAGACAGTGACTAATCCCCCTGCCCACACCATAGGCGGTTCACCTCTGCACACACACACACACACACACGCCCATGCATGCACCATCCCTGACGCCATGCACACCACTGCAGCTGAGCACCTGTAGCCTGCTGCAAATCAGAGACCACAACAGTTGTTATAACAAAATGTAAGTATTAAAATATAACAACTATGTAACATATTTACAAATATATACAAGGGGGGAAGGGCCACAAACCAGGTGGGGGCAGACATGGGGCAGGGGTGTACAAATGGGAGAGGGAAAAAGGGGTGTGAGGGTGGGTCCAGGGGGTATGGGTGTCAGGGGGTCATGGAGGGCCTATTCCCTGCCCTGCCCTCCACTCTAGTGGCACCTCCGGGTTCCTCCTCCGGACCCCATGTCGCTCCAACCTCTCCAATGCTGCCAGGGATGCCTGTGCCAGCTGCAGTATTTCTTGTATGGCCCATTCCAGGGCCATCCAACGTTGTCCACCTAGGACAAAGGAGTAGAGTCAATACGTGTGACTGTCCAGTCCCCTGCAGCAAACCCATTGCGCATGGCATACAGCCATGTGCCATGCCCCTGTGATGGTGTGCGATCACCCACAGTGACTGTGTCCACAAGACCTGCCTACCCAGGCAGCCACAGCCATGTGGACCACTGCACACACCCACCACCCATGTCCTGCACAGCACCACCGTGGCTGTACAGTGACTTGGCTATGCGGTGTGAAGGCAGTGGCACAGCCATGTGCCCGGTGCATGCATGGACCACCACTGATGCACTCCCAGACATGCAGTGCCACTGGACAGTGCTGACTGTAACAAGCTGCGTGCATGGCAGTGGTGTCAATGGATGGTAGCCATGCCCCACTGCCTGCCCTGTTACACAGCATGCAATAGTAATCATGGATGTAAGGCATTCACCATCATCAGGCTGGTCCCTGAGCCTCTACGGACCTTAGCCCCTCCCGGCCTGATGGTCCTCCTGGCGGCGCCTCCTCTCCCTCATCAGCCTGTGCTCGTCTGGGCCTAAGGTGCAAACATGGAGAGAGAAACATCAGTACAATCCTGTAGCAAAGTCCCCCCGCCACATGTGTGTGCAATCCCACACAGCCAGACCCACCTACCCCACACCCTGATAACACTACCACGGCCAACACTGGATGGCCCCCATGTGTCGGACACATGCAACCGTGATACCCGTATGGAAGATAAAAGTGTATGGATGTTGCACCTACCTGGCCGTGGCACTGTACCCCTCCTGGCATGTGCCCGCAGGTGGGCAAGCAGGTCCAGATTCCTCCGCCTCAGGTCCCCACATCTGTGGCTGCACTGCTCTGCCGTCCGCCCCATACCGGTGGCCTCCTCCAGGGCGTCGGCCACCTACTGCCACATCTGACTCCTGGCCCTGTCCAGGGGTGCCTCACCAAATAGTGGGCCAACATGTGGCTCCACAATGGCAACCAGGTTTGCCAGCTCCACCTGGCTCCACTGCACAGCTCTCCTCCGTGCCATCTCTACTACTCAGTTAAGTCAAAATGGCGCTCTGCAGCCGGTTCTGCCACATGCAGATGCTGTGCAGTACAGCGCTGCCATTTCCTATCGCACTGTCACCAAACAGCACGATAGTGATGCACCCATGCCTGACGCATGGCGCCTAGGGGGCAAAGGTTGGGCACAGGGTCAAGGGTCTCTGGCGCATGGACAGCCACAGCACGACTGGAACCCAGTGCATCTAGTGTGATTGGGTGCCTGTGTGCCACCTCCTGTAGCGGCTTACCGCACTGTTGCCCCAGTGCACCTACGACGCCCCAGTGCCACAGCGCCATATAGGTGAACAGCGCTGTAGTGCCACTGGCACAATGGTGGCCATGCCCTGCATTGCCTCCCATGCACAGCACGTCAGCAGCGTGGCAGGCACCTGCATCATCAACCCAGGCATGGCGGTTAGTGTGTACTGGCGATGTCACAGAACTGCACCATTGGCTCAGCACGCTCAACACAATTGGCGTAAAGTGCAACAGCCGATATTCAGCCGTCACATATGCAAATCAGCTAATCAGCCATTCAATGGCGAGTCACTGCATTTGCATCCCTTAAAGAGGCCTAGCCTCCATTTGCATGGGTTGCGGCTATAAAAGTGCAACATTGGGCTGCACTGGCCATATCGTTACTGCAGTCTATTGGTGAGTTGCATGCTGTTTGGGAGTGTGGACTGTGGATTTTGGGACATGCATGGGACTGCACAGTCACAGGTAACACCTGTCATTCTCACAGGCTGAATCATGACCGAGTGTTGTGGAGGAAGAGGAACAGAGTCGTGGGAGAAGGAGGAGGCCAAATTTCACAAAGGCCGAGATGGATGCCCTGTTCGAGGCCTACCTAGACCAGGAGCCACTTCTCAGCGGACGCCAGGGAACACCACAGGCCTGTGCTGCTGCATGGGAGGAGGTGGCGCATGCTGTAAACCTGCATGGCAGCCACCAGTGCTCCATGCAGGAGTGCAAGAAAAAGATGGGCGCAGACAGGTGGAGGATTAAGGAGAAGGTGACTGCCATCAGGGCAGCATGGTCTGCAACAGATGGGGGACAGCTGGAGGTGCTATGCCTGACCCCACAGGAGGAGAGGGTTGCTGGCAGCATGCAGCGTTACGCCATTGAGGGTATTCCGGGTGGTGGATTTCAGATGGGTGGTAGCCCGTCACTGCATGGTAGGTCAACGCGACTTTGTTTTCCCTTACAGCTCCTGAGTGTCTGCATGTGTCAGCGGTGGTGGGCTTCTCCACTGAGGCTGGTCACACGGAGATGGAGGAGGGCCCATCCACCTCCACAGGAATACGTGGCTCAGGGCAACAGTGGACCCACCTGGATGTCCAGACTGATGTTGGTGGAGCAGGTGCAGAGGAGGCCCTGCCCGTGTCCCAGCGTGCCAGCATCCACGGATGCCAGCATGCTGAGACTCGGGCTGGTGCCGGATCTGTCACCGATGATGATGTCGCTAACTTCATGGTCAGTGACACGTGTGTGCCACAGGATGGCCACACAGCAGGTAACATTGCTGCCATGGCTGTGGGTGGTGCCGCCGTGGAGGCCTGCGTGTCATCACAGTCCCAGCCTATGCCTATCAGCACCGGTGGGGCATCACTGGTGTGTGTTCAGGACAGTGGGACTGTTGCAGCCACTGCGGCGGCACCACTGAGCCCTGGGGAGCGGCAGCCAGAGGGGCAGCATCAGCAGTCGGCCAATGGGCTTGGGGGTACAGTGTCAGGGGGCAGCATCAGTGCACCACCTGTGGACATGCCCAGGCCTGGCCCTGGTGTGCAGTGCCCACCCTCAAGGGGTGATGAGCATCAGGGCCACAAATACCCCGAGGGACAGCATGCCGATCAGGCAGATGACCTCTTGGATGAGCACACCCGCATACTGCAAGCATCAGTCAATCAGCAGATGTGGCTTGTGACAGTGGTGGATGCACTGAGTGCGGCTCTGCACCAGGCAGAGGAGCATCACAGCAGAGAAACTGTTCTGCTCCTGGCAGGGACGGACCGGATGCGGGAGGATGTGACCGCTGCCATTAACAGGCTCACACCGACAATCACAGCTGCCATGGCCACAGGGGGCACACAGTTATTTGCCCATGCATCGCAGACACCGCGCAGTGCAATGTCCACCCCTCGTTCCCAGCGTCGTGTGACACCATCCTTGTCAACACTGGGTTCAGCTGTGGGCATCCCGAGCATGCCTGGCGCAGGCATGTTCGGTGTGCTGCAGGTCGCGTTTACGCAGTGGAACCCCTGGGGGACCATCGGTGCCACTCCATGAGGCCAGTGGTCAGCCTGTCACTGCTGGCGGGTCTCGGCGGGGCTGCCCACACATCTGTGGTGGCCAGAGCACTGTGGTGCATGACTGACCTGTCTCCCAGTGCGGCCACTGTCTGATGCTGCCCTGTGTGCATTGTGTCATTCAGCAGGCAATGCACACGTGGGTACTCGGCACTGCACGCACACACACAGTCCATCTGCACACCCTCCCGGCTGCTGTCCACAGTTGTGTGTGCATGATGATGCCTGCATTGCACTGTACACCAATGTGCAATGGTGCCCAGCGTCTGACACACGTACAATGACAGGCAGTGGGCGTGGTGGTCTGTGGACATGTGTGTGGCTAGGGGTGGCATTCTGGGTCGGCGTGCCTCTTACCCTTTGTGCATGTCTGGTGAGTTGTGTGTGTGTGTGTCTGATCATGTGCCATGTTAGACCTCACCCATCCCTGGTGGTGTGTGTGGTTCCATGCCTGGCCACTTCCCTTGAAGGCATGCACCCCATGTGTGTGTGTCCAAGCGTGTTTGTGGACTGTGCCTTTGCCACTGGTGGTTGCACATGGCCCCATGACTTACCTGGGTTGGCTGAAGTGCTCCTCCGTGATGGTGTCCCGGTGCAGCTGTGCCAGCCGGAGCAGTCGGGGGTCCCGTCACCCAAGGGGCTGCCCCTCACCATTGTCACCGGTGTCCTCATCGTCCCCATCGCTGTCCCCCTCTTTGATCTGTATGGCTATCCTACATTCGTTGGCCATGTTGTGCAGGATGCAACAGGCCAGGAATAGCCTGCAGGCCTTTGAGGGGCTGCACTGTAGGGCACCGCTGGAGGTGTCCAGGCAACGGAACGCGTTTTCAGCATCACCGAACACCTTGCTCTCGATGACATAACATGTGGTGGCATGTGCCTCATTGTAGCGTTGCTGCGATGGGGTCGCGGGCCGCCAGTATGGTGTGAGCAGCCTGGGATGGAGTGGGTATCCACTGTCACCTGTGTATAGAGGGTGGAGGTTAGTTTGGTGATCAGTATCGCCCTGCCCCAGGCCATGTAGGCCACTACCCATGTCACCTCTGACCATGCCTCTCCCAAGCCCTAAGTTTGTCCATGTGTTTGCATACTCACCCACTAAGTGGCCAGTGGGGATGTCCCCACTCTCGAATCTGTGGCACAATGCTGACTGGTGCCAGATGAAGGCATCGTGTGCTCCCCCAGGGTGCGTGGCACAGACATTGATTATGTGCCCTCTGGCATTACACGCCACCTGGCAGTTGATGCTAGCATAGCCCTTGCAATTAATATATGTGGCCGCCTTAGGGCCAGGTGGTATGCGGATGGCCACATGGGTGCAGTCTATTGCCCCTAGCACGCCAGGCATACGCTACCCTGTGGGAACTCCTGTATGTTGCTTGTGCGCTCTGCCGTGTGCTGGGAAATGGATGTACTCTGCAGCATGTGGCAGCAGTGTGCTGAGGAATTGGGTGAGGTGGCATGACGCTACCAACTGGGTTATGCCTGTGGTGTCCCCTGTTGGTCTCTGGAAGGTACCGTGGTGAGCAAGCACATGCAAGCTGTCACTTTAGTCTCCACTGACAGAGCATGGCTCCGTCGTGTGGGTGCCTGCATCACATCACTGCACAGTTCACAGAGCTGCCTCAGAATTGCCCGATTCAGGCGGTACCAGCCCATGATCTCAGTATCATTGTACAGCTCGAAGCTGGTGCGGGCTTGGTACTGCCTGCTGGGGGCATACCGCCGATGGGCCCTTCCACGGCTGTGCCCCCGCTGCCTACCTTCTCACCCCTCTCATTACTGCCTCCATCTGGATGGTGGCACTGGCCATGTCGCTGGCTTGTGTTCACCCCCCTGGCAGCTGTTTCTGTGTTCCCCCTGCTGTCCTGGCTGCTACTTCCCCTGCACCGGGAACAACTAACTGTGGTGGCCTCAGTGCTGTGTGGCACTTCCCCCTTCTGCACTGTGGCTGCGGCTCCCCACACCTTCCCTGAGCCTGTGGGTTCCAGGTGCCCTTTCTCTGTCCTGCCCTGTGTGTGTGTGTTGCCTGTGTGGCTGGCTATAGTTCAGCAACATGTTCCTTCCCTGTAGCATTCTTGCACCTCTCCCTTGTTCCGTTTTATTTTGGCTCATTTCCGCTATTGCACAACTTCCACTTGCTCCCCTATTGCGCATGGTGCATGTTGTTGAATATCACACTGCGCCATTGATGCATGGTTCCTCCCCCTTCAGTTGCGCATACATTCATTATCATTGCGCTATTACGCAGCGTGATTTGGAGGCGCAACTGCCTCACGCTAAATATTGCAGAATGGCGCATTTTCGGACTTGCACTGGCGCAACCCTTGTGAATATCTGGGCCCTTATGTTTATGAAACTTGTAAATGTTGAAAATACCATGGCAACAGGTGTTTTTGATAATTGTAAAATGTACTAGGTGACTATTATAGAAATGAAGTTAGTTGTGCTATTTAAAATGTATATAAATTGCTGTAAACTGAACAAGTCTGAAATTTCATGGTGATTTGCATATATCCCATGATGCATTATGGAAGTATGTATGATGCTGTATTTCTTTTAAACTTGATTTATCGCCAGTGCCTTTGGGGTAACCCTTTTTTCAGTGATTTCACATTAAGGATCTTTGTCTATAGCTTGTTTTTTTTTGGTTTTTTTTGCACCCCCACTACCCAAGCAAACAAGGCCCACATAAGGATGAAGAGTTTTCACTGAAAAATTGTTCGATCAGAGATCAGTGTCAGTAAGTGCTGGCTAAGTGCAGAGAAAGGACATGCATAGTCTGATGCTGCAAACTGAGGTTCTGAAGAGGGAATCCATCTTTCAGATGAGACATTAAACCGAGGTTCCATCTGCCTGGATTGGTGGTAGTTCAGGTGGATGTTAAAGATCCCATGGCACTTCTCAAAAAGAGTAAGGGAAATTTTTATTAAGTAAACAAAAACCATACTACAAGGAAATAAAAGGAAACAAAGTCTCACAGAGGTATAAAGCATACAACAAAGAAATTCATATACATATTCAACATAATACACATCAAATCAAAAAGGAAAAATAAAAAAAAAAACAGGAAATAGGTTAACCTACCCAGTCCACATGCTTCCACAGTAAAGTACCTACTTTGTTCCCCAAAGTATTAAATTCATAAGAATGTAGTGCATCCAAGTCATCCTGTATGTGGAAAAAAATTCTTGCCTACAGAGAAATTTGTTTTGTAAGATTCGTAAGCAACGTACTAGCCAAATATGCCATTTAAGACATGCCATAATGACATACAGAGTACTTTTATGCCATATACTCCAAGTCTTTGGTATTTGCCCTAATATTAAAAAATCATATTGAATATGTTCCAAAAGCGATTCACCCCACCAAAGTGCCAAATCAGACCAAAAGGATTTTGTGTGTGTACATTCAAAATATAAATGCTGTATTGTCTCAAGCTTTCCCTGACAAACTGATTCCGGACACAGTCTCTCACTTAATTGTTTGTGCTTATGATTCGCTCTCACATTTAATTTCTGGTGAGCACATGACCAAACTACATCCCTCATCTTTTCCGGTATCCTAGGTTCAGTCATGCTGGCCAGCAGGAAAGACTCATCTATACCAGAAGAAATAACAAAGAGGGGATCCTCATAGGAACATGCTGAAACAATCTGATTATAAAAAGCCTTTCGTTCATGTGCCACAAACCAAATTAATTCAATTCTCCATAATCTAATGTATTTAAGCGTATATTGGACGTAAAAAGGAAGGGTTTTTCCTACCGGGTGCCATTTTCCCCTCCCCCAAGCTGCTAAAAAAGGGGCTCCCCACAGGGACATGCACATATTTCCTGTACTTGTTTGTTTGATCAAAAGAGGCCGAATAGAAGCATAAAAAAAAAATTCCAAAAAAATGAACAATAGGATGCATCATACCCAAGCCTCCCTCTTTCCAGGGCCTGTAGGTGTGCACTCTCTTCACTAGGTTCAATCAACTACCCCACAATAGCTGAAAAAAGAGACCCAAAATTTTAGAATGCATGTCAAAAGGTAAGGGAAAAATTTGTGACAGAAAAAGAAAAAGTGGAGCAATGTATGATTTTAGCATATAAACAAGCTTTTTTCTTGTCATCTTCCAAGACTGCCATTTTTTAACTTTCAAAAGAGCAGTGTCATATATCTTATTCCAGTTACTATGCACAGAGTTGTGGGAACCAAAATAAACACCAAGAATCTTCACTGTAGTACTACAGATCGGAATATTAAACAAAGAAACACTAGACTCATGCCCCAAAGGCATCAAAGAGCATTTTGATACATTAATTTTTATACCAGTGCCCAATAGTACAGTACTAAAGAAGTCCAAAATACCTTTCCCAGAATCAATATCTGCAATTGAGCAGATGCAATCATCAGCATACGCTACTATTTTAGGAAAACTAAAATCTCCTAAGGAAGTAATGGCCCGAATATTTACATCCTTATCAATAAAACGCAGTAAAGGGTCCAAACCAAAAACAAATAAAAAGGGACTCAGCAGACAGCCTTGCCTAACTCCAATCTTGTATGGGACTGAGATCCCTAAATGTCCGTTAACTAAGGGAGTTACTTTTGCAGAGCAATAAAGAGTTTTAATAATGTCCAAAAAGGGTAACGGTATGCTATCATGTTCTAAGATAGACCACAGATAGTCATGATGCAATTTGTCAAACGCTTTTTCAAAATCTAAGGTTAAAAGATAACCAGTCACCTTGTTTTGTAAACTTTGCTCAATCAATTCTCTAATAAAAATCAAATTCTGCGAAATATTCCTACCAGGAACTGCACACGTTTGAGTGGAGATTAACAATTTTTGTGAAATATCTGAAAGTCGGTAATTAAGAATTGTGGCCAGAATCTTATAACCTGCGGTCAGGAGACTCAAAGGTCTCCAATTCTGCAAAAAGGCAGGATCTCCTTTCTTATAAATAAAAAACATTACCCCATTTCCCATACTAAGGGTGATTCTGCGTTCCTTCCAGATTTCCTGAAAAACAACCACCAGTCATGATGCAAGAATATCTACATATTTTTTATACAAAGCATTCGGCAATCCATCCATACCGGGCTTCGTATGCATTGATAAATGACCAATAGCTTTCTGGACTTCAACCAAAGAAAATGGGAAAATCAGCTGTGAAATTTCAAGTTCAGAAAGTGTCGGAATCGCTAGAGTATGAAAAAAGGAAGGAAGACATTCTGAAGTAAGTTTCGAGAAATTCTCTACAACATATTCCTGCACAAAATTTCGGATACTTCGTGTATCAGTTGCTACAGAATCATCAGAACATTTTAAAGTAGTCACACATAAAGGTGGAGAATCCTGGTCAGAAACATCTAACGGGTTTACCTGTTTTCGTGTGCCAGAAACCAAAAATTGTTGCTGATTTCTATATCTTTTTTCCCTCGTGAGGAGAAAGGTTACCATTTTCTCCTTAAGATCAAAAAACTCCTGCCTCTTAACCCCTGTCGTAGAGACTGCCTGTGACATTAAAGCCATATATTTGCTCTATATCCCAGATATGTGAGATATGAGTTTTGGGCCTTCCTCCGTGAGATTTGTTAAAAAAACAACGTTAGGTCCTGTTTTGTATCCTCCCACCAGTCTATGGGACTATCATATAGGAAGGTAATATCTGACCTTATGGAAAAAAAGAGATTTATTTGAGTGTCAATTGTCATATCTAATAATAGGGATGTATTTAGTGTTCAAAAGCCACAACCCAAGATATGTTTTTGATAATTTCCAAGAATTATTTTCACAATAAAATAGTCAGAAGTTTCTAAGGGCAAAGTAGAAACAGATCAACAAGAAATCCATTTTGAAAAAACCAAAAATCTATTCTAGTAGAAATAGAACCTTTATGAAAGGTATGATCCGGCTTTTGGTGTAATGAGTCGTACGCACCTATCAACTGATTAATTCTTAAAACATACAATAAAGCATTCGTGTCACAAAATAGTTTTTGAGTTTGTCGTCCCCAATCCCTGGCAGCCAGACCACAGTTGAAATCACCCCCCATATGACCAATTTTGAAGTGTGTAAATAAGGGGAGATATGATTAAATAAAGCTGCTCTAGCTGCTTTAGTCTGAGGGGCATAAATATTTATAAGGTGATAAGCACATTGAGAGACCAATATATCCATTAACATCACTCTACCAGGGATTAAATCCAAAATTTGTAATACCTTAATATGCTGACTGGAAAAAAAACAATATCCCCAGTCCATCACATACTTCCTCCCCGGCCGACCAAAAGGAAGCACCCCAACGCCAATCCTGACCTGCTATTTTAATATCTGCCAGTGAACTTAGTCTGGTATCTTGTAACAAAATAATAGAACCAGGATGAGTACTAAGACTGGCAAAAGTGAGGCGTCTACGTGCTTGAGATTTAATACTGTTCACATTAACAGTAAGAAAAGGAAGAGCAGTAGCCAGGAAAAAAATTAGGTAGGAAAGAAACCCCAAATTTTAAAAAAAGGCACTTCACTTCCTTTTTTTTCCTTTTTTTTTGCTTTGGGTTTTTCCTTAACTTCAAAGTCCAAAACATGGTCAGGAAGAGACGATGTAACTGAAGAAAAATCAGATTCAACCTCATCTTCCTCTCCCTCATGATCCTGTAGAGGGGCAAAAGGATTCGTAACCTGAGTGAAACCAACCTCAGAAAAAGGAGTAGAAACCCCAGAATTAGATTTACTGGTGTAACCCCCCTGCAAATGGGGGTTCCCAAAAGACTTCCAGGAGCTTGCTTGAATGCTCCAAGCCTGAATGGTGTTTGGCGTTTAAGCCATTTATCAGTGAGTGTTTTTAGAGCCTCTGGTACTGTCTCTTTAAGAGCTGTCTGCTTGCAGACATAATTAGTTTGTATGGGGGGACTGTGTGTTTCTTTGATTGAGTACCACTCGAGCTGCTGCCAATTCACTCCATTTTTGCAGTCACTAGGAGTGCAAAGGGAACCTATCTGAAAGATGTAACTGTTTGCCAGAAATCATTTACAGTAATAATGAAATTACAGTTTGTCTAACCTGCTTTCTTTGCAGTCAGAACTGTGTCTGCCTAGTTCCCCATTCTGGTTTTGAACTGCTGAACTGGACCAATCAGTGTGGGGTAAGCTAGCCTAAAATGGTGACTTGGACGAATCAGAACTTGGACTCATAATCTGAGCCAGCCACAAGAGGATTGTATGGGCAGTGACTCTGGGAGATGTAGTTTAGACTTCGCGCTTTTTGGACCAACAGCAGCAGTCTATTGTGAGTGACAGCCAATCCAGTCAAGAACTGGGAGGAACTCAAAGGAAGTGCCCGGTTTTGTCTGTTGGAGTTTCAGTTTAGCTCTGGCAGTGAAGGGAAAGAAACCCTGTGTCCTTCAGTGCACAGTTTCAGTCAAAAACGTGTAAGGCCCAGAGTTCCGTCTGCAGCTTGTGTAACTGCTTGTTAGGACTGAATCCATCCTGTGAAAAGAATCAAAGGATCTCTGAAGAGTAGAAACCAGGCTCACCCTGTAGAAGACTGGAGAAATTGTTGAATTGCACTCGGTCTGTCAGGAACTGAATCTGCTGTGTGTTCTCCGGTATTGTGCAGTAATTGCGATCGGGATAGAGAAGCAGCCTGCCTGGTATAGTACTTTCTTTTACCATATAAATGTGTGAAGAGTCTCGTGGAGCTCAAGAGTAGCCCTGCTGACGTTGAAGGACCCTATCTTGTTTGGAGGTCATGAGTACTAATTCAGGGTCGCTCCTGTTGAATTGCCACATTAAATCCAAATGGAATCACTGTACTGCTGACTGTTTAAATTAATTTTTCTTTTCACTGTGTGAAAGGGCCCCTACCAGCTGCCACGGTTTGGACTAGCCACTAGGGCTTGGGTACCCAGGGACAGTAACTGGTAGGGATAGGCCTGTGCACAGAGCCATAGGTAGATAGTAAAGTGATAAGCTAATTAACCTGATTTCCCTGTCCTTGTTATATCCCCTAAATAAATCAGAGCTGCTTGTTCCAGCAAAGTTATACTGCCTGAGGTATTTGTTCATGTTAAAGTACTGTACTGTGATTGTTGCACTGTATCTTATTTCACAGGAGGTCCCAGTGCCGGAACTAGTCCTGGGGGTAAGTGTATACTGTGAAGGTAATCTGATATATTGTGTGGGCCACTAGTGGGAAGAAAGGGGGGTTGCAGTGTCCCAGAGGGCTGTGACCAAGTAAGTTTAACTATTGCAAACCCTGACCTCTGGGTGGAGGCACCAGCCATTGGATCCAGGCCCCTCAACCTGTTAGTGGCAAATCAGGCAGGGGTAGTAGCCCCTGGGATAGCGCCATCTAGGGGTTACACTGGTTTTAGATCTAGTAACACGTTGAAAGGGAGTTTCAAACAAAGCCTCCAGTGGAGGCATGCAAAAGACATCATGCACCACTATAGGGGTAGTGACTACAACAGGGTCAGGAAAGGAAGCCGACAGAGATTCCTGATCAGGGGCCTCTACATTAGACCCGTGGCCTACAACCTGGGATGAGACGTTGTCTAAAACAATGGCTGATGTAGAGGCCAAAGCACTCACATCATTAACATCCAAGCTCTCATTTTGAGAAACATTTCTTACTGCAGAACTAGAAGGATGCTGAGGCTCCTCAACTGGATCTGTAGCATTCTCAAGTAACTCCTGTAATCTCTGACATTCTTTCTGTGCATTCGCAACATAAACATCCTGTTCTGCCCTAAGGTTAGCATCCGCTTATTGTGGGAAGCCCATTAACAAGAACGAAAAGTGTGCCCCCTCTCCTCACATAAATTGCACTTCATGGGGTTTCTGCAATGTGCCCCTATATGGCCTAATTCCCCACATAAACCACATTTCTGCTGCTCACAGACATTGCTGAGATGGCCTAAAGCCCCACATTTGTAACATGCTCTTGGTTGTCCCGGGTAGAACAGCACCCCTCTGTCCCGTCCTAAAAACAAACAATTAGGCAAATGCTTAACATAATCATTTTCTAAATGTAAGTCAATTAAATATCTCCATCCCCCTGTCCAGAGATGTTCATCATCAAGTATAGGATCCAGGGGGCCTTTTATAGAGCAATGTTGCTGCAACCAGTAGGTTATGTCAGCCACGTTCACCCCCTCATTGCGAAATAAAATCGTAATTTTTTTTGAAATAGGTTTGGTCAAAGGGTTAGCTAGAAAAGGTTTCCATAAAGGTGTGTGCTTTGAGGTTTGATATTGTTTCCAAAATCTATCCAGACCTACTGGGTGTTTAAAACTAATATCAAAAACTGAGTCCCCAGGCATATGAATCAATGCATAAATCTCATAGGTATAAAACCTCATACTGTTTTTCAATAATTCCCATCCAATGAAAAGTCTATTAGGAACCTCATCCTGTGATCCCTGAAACTTCAAACGAACCGCATTTTGTCTAGCTGCAGGTTCATTTCCCAAACCAGAAGTAGCAGGAAATAATTGTTCAGCAATACTGTCATGCCATACAGTGGGTCTTTGGTCTTTTCCAGGCTCTGACACCACAACTAGTGGTTGTGCTATGCCAGTATCAACAGAGGCTTCAGAGAGGGAAAGGGGGGGTCAGGTGGTCGCAAAACACCCTCCTCCATAATTCTAATATTCTCCAAAATATCTGAACTTGGATTAGTAGGGGGGGAAGGGATAAATTCAAATTAGGCTGACCTGGAGGAAAACTTACATCCATAGATTTTTGTAAAGTTGGAGTAACCTCCAGGGCCTGTACATTCGCATCCCAAGATTTGCCATCTGGTGATCTGACCCATCCTGCAGTTTCTAGGGCTGAGGATACCCATGCAGCTGAAGCTGAAACATTAGGAGAGGTATTGGGAACAGGAGTGTCATCCGTGGGGGGTCCAAAACAGGTACAGAACCCTCAATGTCACTCTCAAGAACTTTAAGGCTCAAATCTGTATGTGAAGGCCGACTATCAGGTCCCGACATAGAGCCTAAAACACCCGTAGTGGCTGCTGAGGTAGATGATAGATCAAAAGTCGACTGCAATTCCTCGGACATTAGAAAACTTTCTGACTCACCCAAAGCTCGAGGGTGCTGAAGATCCAGATCTGAAGATGCCAAAAAAAGAGAAGAGCCTTCATCATTTTCTGTAGCCTGCAAACCCACCTCAGTAAGCAGCGTCGGCCCTGTACATGCAATTTCCTTTTCCTGTCCCTGTCCATCATTGTAAACTAGTCGATGTTGCTCCAGTTCCTGTAACAAAGCGTTCCTCGTCTGACAGTAGTGGGATTCCGTATCTCGTAGTCATCCTTCAAGCTCTTCTACCATTTTCCTTTTGTTGTCGTCCAATGAAACTTCCTTCTGAGTACAAAGAGGTAAAGAAACCGCTGCCGATGCAGCACTTCATTGCGAAGTAGGTTCCACAGTGCAAAAGTAATGCAAGTGAGAGCTGAGGAGGAGACCAGCTCCCCAGCTCTCCATACGTCCTTCCTTGCTGGCGACTGAAAGCTCACTGACAAAAATTCACCAGCAGTACCCTCCAGAGTAGGGGAATTTCCCCGGTGTCCTGGCCAAATTTCCCTCATTCACTAAAAATACCACCAACAGCTTAATCTGGTTCAAGATCAGTTGGCATTCATCTGTATCCCCCTCCCCGGGTCGTACCTGAAAATAGGTAGGATTTGTCTCGTGCACTTACCCGCTCAACAAAAATGAAATAATAAATAATATGCCATTGCTTAAGGTTATTTCCTGTAATTTGAATAAACATCACACAGAGACTGTGTGCTGAACTTAAAGTTCAGTGTCTGGATCATCTGTTATCGCACAACCCCGCCACACAATCTCAAAATGTAAGTATATATATATACACACACACATATATATATATATATATATATATATATACACTACTCAACCCTAACTATAGTGTCACTACCTTTACTTTACCACTGTGCAATACATATATATATATATATATATATATATACACACACACACACACACACATATGTAAGGAATATTGGGGGAGTGAGTAAGGAAGGAAACCAGAAGGTGCAGGGAGGCAGGGCAGGAATGCAAGGGGTGGAAGTGGTGGTGCGGAGGAGATGGGAGGCAGGAAAGGGGCTCATGTAAACAGAAATGGCAAAGATGGTAGAGATAGGGGACAAGACAGGAAAATCCAGGCTGGGCCATAGGGAACCTTCATGGGGGAAGCACAGCAGGGGAACGGGGGAATCTGGGGGGCTCAGGAGGTAGCTCTAGGGCAGGAAACGGGAGGGAAGCAGGAGGGAAAGCAGGCAGCCCAGGGCAGGAGGTGGCAATAAGGAGGAAAGGACCCAGAAGGGGGGGGCGCCAGGAGAAAGACCAGATCCACTCATAGTAGAGATAGAGAATGCCATGGTATTTGGGAACTCCATCATTAAGAGGATACATTGGATCAGGAGGGGTCCTACATACAGGCAGAGGTCAGTCTTTTGTGAACCAGGGATGGAGGGGGGAGGGCAATGCAGGAAATCAGGGTGAGGGCTCGGATGGTGGGAAAACCGCACCTTATTATTCATTTAGAAACAAATGATCTGGCAAGCAATGAAGTGGAGGAAGGTCAGAGGAGGTTCAAGGCACTGGCACAGGGATACCTGGAAGAGACTAAATCCATGGCATTTTCAGAGGTTTTGCCAGTTCCATGTGCCAGCACTGTTAGGCAAAAAAGAATCAGGGAATTCAATGAATGGCTTAGAGAATGGTGCAGACAGGAGGGATTCACCTGTATAGGTGGGTGGGGGACATATGGAAGGACGAGAACTTATATTGGAAAGATAGACTGCATCTGGGTGAGAGGGGAGCAAGAGTACTGAGGGGAGGACTGTAAGGGTACATTGATACAGTCTTGGGAGGGTTTAAACTGGTACGGGGGAGTACAGGGCTAGGCTGAGTGAGGGCTCTACAAGAGGAGATAATGAACAAGCACTCCTGTGCAAAAGGGAGCAGGGTATAGAACAGGCAGGGAGGGAAGTAATGGCAGGGAGAGGGAAGGTATATGGTGGAGGGGAGTTTGTGCAAATGCAAGAAGCCTAGGGAACAAGATGGTAGATTTAGAGACAATAATGGTGGGGGAGGGCCTGGATATTGTAGCCATAACGGAGACCTGGTGGTCTGAGCATTAGATCTGGGAGATGGGGATCCCGGGATACAGGTTATTCAGAAAGGATAGGGAAGGTGGGGGGGGGGATTGCGCTGTACATCAGGGAGAATATTAAGGCTACAGAAGGGCAGAAGGAGCATGAGGAAGCAAAAATGTTGTGGGTCACTATAAAGAAGAAGGCTGGGGCAGCATTAAGGCTGGTATGGTCTACAACCCCCAACGCAGTGTGAGGAAGTAGACAGACAGATGCTGTGGGTGGTTCAGGAGATGGCGCTAAAAGGGGAGATTCTACTGGTAGGTGACCTTAACCTCCCAGATATAGACTGGGATATCCTATCAGCTGGGTTGGCTAGGAGTAGAGAGATCCTCGAGTCCCTCCAGGAAGCCTTCCTACAGCAGCTGATTATGGAACCCACCAGGGGAACAACATACTTGACGTGGTCCTTACCAATGGGGATAGTGTAGAGGGAGTGGAAATGGGGGTCAGCCTAGGAAAAAGTGACCATAACACAGTAGGCTTCAGAGTTAAAGCAGAGTGCAAAGTGATTAAAACTGTCACGCAGGTCCTAGACTTCAGGCAGGCAGATTTTCCCAGAATGAGGGAGATATTCTGGAATGAAATGGAGGGGATAGAGATGATAGGGAAGTTGAGGACCTATGGAACAAGATCAAGGAGGGCTATTAAAAGCCACAGAGAGCAGCATAAGGAAAGTGAGGAAGAGCAAAAGAAGGAGGAGGCCGCTTTGGTTCAACAGGGAAGTGAGGGAGGGGTAATAGGGGAGAAGAAAAGGGCTTTCAGAAAATATAAGAGGACCCATGGGGTGGAGGACAGGGAAACTTACAGGGAAAAGCTGAGGGTGGCAGGGCAGAAGATTAGAAGGGTAAAAGCAGAAATGGAGGAGAAAATTGCTCGGTGGGCCAAAAGGGGTGATAAAACTTTTTTCAGAACATAGGGGAGAAAAGGAAAGCAAGGCAGGGAATAGTAAGGGTAAAGGGGGGGGCAACAGTGGAAGGGGACTTCGAGAAGGCAGAAGTGTTGAATAAGTACTTTGGTTCTGTCTTCACAATAGAGGGAGAAGGAAGGGGTACAGTGTTATGGGAGAGGGGAAGGATAAACATAGGGGTGGATCCTAGCCCAATCAGTGTGGACAGGGTCAGGGAGGAGTTAGGGAAGTTGAGGGTAGACAAGGCCATGGATCTGGACGCCCTACATCCTAGGGTGCTTAGGGAGCTTAGGAAGGAACTGGTGGCACCACTAGCGAGGTTGTTCAACTTGTCACTGGACACGGCGCGAGTGCTGGAGGACTGGAAGAAAGCAGATGTGGTGCTACTTTACAAAAGTGGCAGCAGGAAGGAGGCAGGCAATTATCACTCCGTCAGCCTAACTTTGGCAGTGGATAAGGTGATGGAGGCAATTTTGAAGGAAAGAGTAGTTAGCTACCTGGAAGTTAGTAGGCTGCAGGACATCCATCAACATGGCTTCACTCAGGGGAGGTCATGTCAGATGAACCTGATCGAGTACTTCAATTGTGTGACAAGGGCGGTCAACTGGAGGGGGGCAGTGGACGTGGCCTATCCGGACTTCGGGAAAACTTTCAACACTGTGCCCCACAGAAGATTGGTTCATAAACTGGAGAGTTTAGGGGTGGGACAGAAAATAAGGTGGGTGGAGAAATGGCTGACGGGCAGAAGCCAGAGTGTGGTCATAATTGGGCTGCATTCTGGGGAGGTAGGGGTGACAAGTGGGGTACCTCAGGGGTCCGTGCTGGTGCATGCCCTGTTTAATATCTACATCAGTGACATAACGGAGGGACTGCATGGGAAGGTCTTTAAGGGGATGACATGAAGCTCTGCAATAGGGTAGACACCACAGGGGTGTAGAGGTTGTGATGGAGGATCTGAGATTGCTGGAAGGGTGGTCTGAAACATGGCAGTTAAAATTCAACACAAAAAATGCACAATAATGCACATGGGAAGGAAGAACCCACAAGCAAAGTACACACTGGGGAGGGGAATGAATGCAACAAAGCAAGAGAAGGATCTAGGCATCATAATCACAGACAATCTTAAAGTGGGAACCCAATGCAGCAAGGCAGTGGCCAAAGCAAATAGAATGCTGGCGTGTATAGGGAGGTGGATAACTAGCAGAAGGCGGGAGGTGCTGATGCCACTCTGTAAGTCCATGGTGAGACCCCACCTGGAATACGGTGTTCCGGTCTGGAGATCTCACCTATGCAAAGACATAGATGGCATAGAGAGAGTTCAGAGAAGGGCCACTAAGATGGTGTGCGGGTTGGATGGGAAGACATATGAAGAGAGGGTGAAGGTGCTGGATTTGTACCAGCTGGAGACCCAATGGGAGAAGGGGGACATGACTAAGATATTCAAGTACGTGAAGGGGATTAATAAAGTGGGGGAGAGCTTATTCATAGGGAAGATATGCGCAAAAACTAGAGGGCATGGATTAAGGTTGGGGGTGGGTTTAGGGGAAACACTAGAGGACGTCTCTTCACAGAGAGGGTGGTGGAGCCCTGGAACAATCTGCCAGTGGTGGTGGTAGGGGCCAAAACAGTGAGGGGGTTTAAATGGGCATGGGATGGACACAAGGTGTTGTCATGCGAAAAGGGGTGGGGACTGTGGGAGGGGGACAAGTAAGGAGGGGAATGGGCAGACTTGATGGGCCAAGATGGTCCTTTTCTGTTGTCAAATATCTATGAATCTATGAATAAGTTGCAAAAATGAGGCGTTAGGGTTTCCCTAACACCTCACCCTCCCAAACCATGCAGGAGAGCAGGTGTTGGGTGTGCCTTGGGCTTCTCAAGCCTAACGCTCACCCCATTCTTATAAAGTCTACATATATGACCTTATTTACAGACGGAATGGGGTGAGCGTTAGGCTTGAGAAGCCCATGGCAAACCGCACACCTGCTCTCCTGCCTGGTTTGGGAGGGTCGGGTGTTAGGAAAACCCTAACGCCTAATTTCCCAACTTCTGTCACTTTGACCCTAACTGGAGCATTAATGTTTTTTGCAATATATATAAATAAGACTTTTTATTTTTAAACGACTTGGAGGGTTCATTATATAAGCACAACAAGACACTCCGAGGTGTGGGTTATGGCCTGATAAAAGCACTACCCAGGTGCTAAAGGCACTCTGCACAAGCGCCTCCTACTTCATAACACACCTGGGGTGTGCTCTTATCAGGCTATAATCCACACCTTAGAAACATAGAATTTGACGGCAGATAAGGACCGCTTGGCCCACCCAGTCTGCCCATTTCCCTACCTACTGGATAAGCTGCAGATCCTAGTTAACCAGCAGCCTACTTCTTCCTACCCCCACCCCCCAGAATTGCCTTATGACTATCCCATGCATGCTTGAATTTCCCACTGATTTTGACTCCACAACCTCCTCCGGAAGGCCGCTCCATGCATCCACAACCTCTCTGTGAAAAATACTTTTAAATTACCTCTGAGCCACCCCCCATTATCTTCAAATTGTGCCCTCTTGTTCTTGCACATCTCTTTTTTGAAAGATGCTACCTCTTGGACTTTGTTGATTCCCTTGAGGTACTTGAAAGTTTCTATCATGTCCCCCCTCTCCCTCCTTTCCTCGAGGCTATACATATTAAGCTCCTTAAGTCTCTCTTCATATGTCTTCCGGTGCAGACCCTGCACCATTTTAGTTCCCCTCCTCTGGACAGCTTCCATCCTGTCTATGTCTTTGCGGAGATTGGGTCTCCAGAACTGCACGCAGTACTCCAGATGGGGTCTCACCAGCTGTCTGTACAGAGGGATAATAACTTCCTGTTTTCTACTGATGATGCCTCTCCCATGCATCCCAGTATCCCCAGTCCTCCTTTGCCCTCTCACATTGCTTGCCCATCTTTAGGTCATCTGCTATGACTACCCCAGGTCCCTTTCCATTCTTGTTGTTGTTAGTATCTCACCCACATTGTGTACTCTTCCCTGGGTTTTGTTTCCAGGTGCATTACCTTGCAATTCTTAGCATTGAATCTAAGCTGCCATACATTTGACCATTCCTCTAACCTTCACAAGTCTCTTCTCATCCTTTCCACCCCACCCTGTGCATCAACTCTGTTGCAGATCTTAGTGTCATCTGCAAAGAGACATACTTTTCCTTCCAGTCCTTCTGCAATGTCGCTATAAAAGACATTGAAGAGGACCGTCCTAATACTGAACCTCGATGTACTCCACTAGTAACCCTCCTTTCTTCTGGAGTGGACTCCATTTACTATAACTCTGTGTCCTATTCTCCAGCTAATTCTTTACCCAGGCTGTCATCTTGGGACCCACTCCCAGGCTGGCTAACTTGTATATTAATCTTTTGTGTGAGACTGTGTCAAATGCCTTGCTAAAGTCTAGGTAGGCCATGTCCACAGCCCTCCCTGATCTACTACTTTGGTCACCCAGTCAAAGAAATCTATCAGATCTGTCTGGCATGACCTTCCCGCTGTGAATCCATGCTGCCTAGGGTCCTGTGCCCCTCTGGCCTCTAGATACCGACAATTCTTTCTTTAGAAGTGATTCCATCATTTTCCCTATCACTGAGGTTAAACTAACAGGTCTATAGTTTCCTGCTTCTGCCTTCCCACTTTTGTGAAGGGGAATCACATCTGCCCTCCTCCAGTCCTCAGGTACCACCCCATCCTCCCATGATTTGTTAAAAGGGTAGTCAGTGGTGTCACTAGTTCTACCCTTAGTTCTTTTAGAATTCTGGGATGAATCCCATCAGGCCCCATTGCTTTGTCCACCTTCAGTTTTAAGAGTTCTTTCAGAACCCTTTCTTCTGTAATGGGCCGTATCAACTTCTGTATCAGAGTGTTGCTACTGTTTGTTTTATGTATCTCCCCTCTTCCTTCGTAAATACTGAGCAAAAATATTTGTTTAGTATCTCTGCCTTTTCACAGTCTCCTCTGCCCACCCTCCTCCCTTTATTAAGCCTCACTATCCCTCCCTTGGTCTTCCTTGCGCTCCCTGATGTACCTATAAAAGGTTTTATCCCCCTTCTTAACTGAGTTGGCTATCTTTTCCTCGGTTTGGGCCTTTGCTGTTCTTGACTGCCTTCCCAGCCTCCTTTTGCTTTAACTGATACAGTTCTCTGTCCTGCTCCTTCTGTGATTCCTTGTACTTCCTGAATGCTTTCTTTTTCTCTTGAACCTTCACTGCCACTTCCTTTGAGAACCATAGTGGTTTCTTACATCGTCTTGTTTTATTTATTTGCTTCACACAAAGGCTTGTTACCTCTGTGATGGCAGTTTTTATTATTCCCCAGTGTTCTTCCACCCCTCCTTCCTGCCCATTTGCTAGTGCATTCCTTAGGCACTCACCCATTATGGCAAAGTCAGCCTTCCTAAAGTCCAGTACTTTTGTCTTTGTATGGCTTGACTCTATTACTGTGTTTATTGTGAACCATACTGTTCGATGGTCGCTAGTTCCCAGATGGCTACCCACTTACATCTGTGATCCTCTCTCCATCTCCATTTGAGAGTATCAGTCTAATATTGCTCTCTCTCGAGTGGGCTCCATTACTAGTTGTCTAAGGCATGCCCCTGTAGGGCATCTAGAATAACTGCACTCTTCGGCGGCAGCTGCAACTGCACTCCAGTTAACATCTGGCATATTCAGATCACCCATCAGCAGTATCTCCTTTTCTGCCATTCTAAGTATACTTTCTATCATTTTCTTGTCCATTTCCTCCCCTGAGAAGAGGTCTGTATCAACCCTGTGCGGATTGTGGTGCCATTGCCTGTCTCCAAATTTACCCACAGTGCTTCTTTTCCTCCCTGTTTACCCTTTTGTTCTGTTACTTTTATTCCTTCCTTTATGTAAAGAACCACTCCTCCTCCTCCTCTTTTACCCTCCCTGTCCCTCCTGTAGATAGTGTATCCTGGTATGTTTACGTCCCAGTCATGGTTGTGTGTGTACCATGTTTCTGTGACTGCCACGATATCCAGATGTTCCTCCTCCATCAAGGCCACTAATTCAGGAAGCTTGTTACCTAGACTACGGGCATTGGTACTCATTGCTCTCCATTTTTTGATGGCTTTACCTTCTGTTGCAGCATCCCCCACTGACCGTTCTACCTTGGTCTTTTTCTCATTTAGTACCCTGTTTTGTAGGGAGAGGCTGGAATTTTTCTGCTGCTTGTCAGTGCCTCCCCCTTTGACTAGTTTAAAAGCTTGCCAATGAAGCATTTAAACTGATTGCTCAAAAGACTTGTTCCCTTCCTGGACAGATGCAGACCATCCTGCCAGTATAGGCTGTTGTCCTCCAGGTGGAACCCAGTCCCCAATGAAGCCAAACCCTGTGCTCTGCACCATTTTTCAACCATTCATTAAACTGCATGGTGCCAATTACCCCCGCCTCACCTATGCCTTTGACAGGCAGCACCTCTGAGAAGGATACTGTGTTTGCTACTTGTCTTAGGCCCTCCCAACTCTGCAGTGTCCTCCTGCACTGCTCTAACCTCATGATGAGCCAAGTCATTTGTCCCTAGGTGGACAATTACGTCCAGCTCAGAATCCTTGCAGCTGTTATCGTGATCCTGAGGATGCGCTTCCTGTCCCTCAAGCCATGGCACCAGGCAGGCACCTTACTTCAGTTTACCCAGCTCCTCCCAGTTCTATTCCCCACATTGAGTCCCCACCAGGAGCTGCTTCCTTTCCTTGTGGTGTCCTCTGCCTCCTTCCTGTGGGCCTCCCTTGTGACAGCTGTCCTCAGCCTCCTTAGTCTCCTCTGTGGGTGCATCCATAGGGGAGCTATGCTCCCAGAATGGTGTATGGTTGTGGGTGGAACAACTGACTGGGTGTGCCTCCGTTCCACCATCCTCACCCTTCCTGAGCCCACTGTGGTCCAACTGCTGTGTTTTCTTTGCAATCTCTGAGTAGTGGTGGTGGCTGTGGTGCTCCCTGGATGGGGAGGTTCCTTCCTACTGTCCAGTGTGGCCTGGGGGAAGGTCCCCGTACTACTGTCCAGTGTGGCCTGAAGACGGGCAACTTCCTCCCTCAGGGCAGAGAGTTGTCTACAAATAGGGCAGCATCTCAGCCTCCAGAAAGACTCCCGGAAGACTGCTGCCCCACAGCCATTACATTGCACTACTCCCCACATTTTTTTTTTTGTGTGTGTGTGATTGGTTTGTAATATAGAAATATACATTTATAATATACAATGTCAGTGTAAAATACCTTGTCCTGTCTTATTGCTTGCTTACCATGTGGTAAATATCAGGATGAAGACCAGGTGGACAAAGAGCCTATTTTCATACAAATATCGTTTGCAATAAAGAGGGAAGATCAATACACAAGTCAATGTAATATAAGCTGAATCTGTAGACTGTAGCTGAATATCATATTTCAAAAAGTTTTCTTAATTTCCTGGACTTCGGAAAATTGCTGTCAAAATTAAGCCCTTGATGTTCTAACCTTTAATGGCTACTATATCGTCATTGTATTAAGCTTCTCAACTAATATCTGGTAATTGGATTAAGACCGACGAGCTGTTTGAACAGGTTGAAGCTTGTGAAGGTTTCAACAGCTGAAACCCACTTCTGAGCCTATGAAGTTGCATGAGCGTTTCTGTCCCACGAAATCAAGGTTCGTGTGACAAGTCACAAAGGTACAATCCTACCAATTCCAGCTGGTGGCGTGCATGCTCTCGTATTGGAACCAGGGACTGACACACACAACGCACGTGCCCGTTAGCGTTCGCGCGCATAGGCTGTTGTTTCTGCTTCCTGTTTGATTCCGGGTTCGCGTGAAAGATGGCGGACAGCGATTACGAATCGGTGCTATGTGTGAGACCGGAGGTACATGTTTACCGGATTCCTCCCAGAGCGTCCAACAGGGGCTACAGGTAATAGATTGGCACTGTATGTATAATCAAGGAGTAGAGCCTACGGGGGTGAGAGCGAGAAAACGGAACATGAGGGAAGTCAGAGAAGGGGCGCTAGCTTTCAGTTTCTTTCTTGAATACTTCTGCCGTCATAACACTGAATTTCAGTGTCACCCGTTGGTGCCAAATTGTTTGCGGCTGACTGTTATGATTTTTTTCGTACTTCTCTACCATAAAACCCTCCGGAAGAGGGATGCTCAATAATTGTGCTGTAACATGTGTCTCGCTTAGAACCAGTTTTTTACTCTTCTGATCTCTCGGTGGTCGAACATTGCGAAGTACTTATCATACAGGATATATCATTGATTTTGTGTTTCATTAGCCCCTCATCCCGTGCCACATGGAGAGAGTAACAGTCCACATTACCCACTGTTCAGCGAATACTATAAACCATATCTCTCTTCACCGAAATGTGTGACAAATGTGACATGTGAGCATTAATCACCGACAGAGGAGGGTTCTACCGGTGGATTAATGCCCGCTGGGGGCGTTGTTCCACGAGTGAAGCCCGAGTGTTTCAACTCTCAGCGAGCATTAATCACCGTAGAGCCCGACGCTGGAGGTGATTAATGCCTTGTAACAACGGAGAAGGTCTAGCCCCTACCTCTCTCTCCGTATGTGTGTCTTGCATTCCCGCGCACAGTCTCGCTGCTTGCTGGCTCCATCCCCGTTTCTCTCGCTAACACCCGGCCAGCACAGTGCCACTTGCGACCCAGTGGCTGTTGTGGCCCACTGCAGGAGCAACGCGGCATGTAAGACGATAATGCGTGTTGGGCTCGTGAACGCGCAACAGCAACACGGCATTATGAGAAATAATGCCGTGTTGGGCTCGTGAACGCGCTTCCCACAACAGCAACATGGCATTATCGTCTCACAATGCTGTGTTGCTCCTGCACCACGTGACGCCATCCCGCGGCGCCCTGGCAAATAATGCCGTGTTGCTCCTGCACCACGTGACGCCATCCCGCGGCGCCCTGGCACGGCTCTCCATAATGCCGTGTTACAATTCATCATACATGGCACTGCAGGCTCAGAACACTTTGGCTATGGGTGCACTAATGTTCATAACGTTTGATGATAACAGAGCATATTAGATTATTATGAATTTGTGTTTTGAAGTGTCAGTGATAAACGTGAAATGTCACCTTACACTTGTGGGTCAGAAGAGTTCTTCAGGGTAAAATGAGTGACATCGTAATGTGTGACAGTTGCAGATATGTTATAAACATCTAGAATACTGGCTGGGCAGCTGTGCGCAACCAGCCTGTGGTGCCACTGAGGGGTTCTGATTCCGTTAGATCTTGAGATTGAAGCTTGAGAGGTCACACTGAATGAGAACCCTGCGATGACAGTGCTGACTGGTTGGGCACAGTTGCCCAGTCAGTATTTTTTATAGTGTATAGTGATCCCTTGTTCAAAAAAAAAAAAAAAAAAAAAACTTTAAATGGTTTCGAGAGAGTTTCCTGTTGTCGGCAATTTATGCGCTCCTCTCATAGCCACTTTAGGAAACACCGCCATCCTGTCAGACAATTTGCTGTTTGGAATTGTAAAATGTGCGTGTGGCTGTTTTTCCTTTAATTCAACTGCTGGCTCGTGTGCTTTCAAAAACAGTCGAGATGTTGTTGTACCACAGTGTGGTATTACTGTGGTACAGCAACATCTTGACTGTGATTGATTTCTGTGCAGGACAAGGGGTCACTATACACTATAAAGGCAATAGTGGAGGACCATGGACCTACTCATGCTCTTTAGATAACTATGCTACGTTCTATGCCACATTGACCCACACTCTTCTATGCTTCTTCCACCACTGAGCGCATGCAACCCCACTCTGACCTCTCTGCTGATTTTGGCGTTAGTGGAGATATACAAAGCTACTTATGCTAGTTGTGCTACTAGGGGATATTTAGTTGCATGGGACAGACACAAGGCAATTGTAGTGGGGGGTGGCAGGAAGTAGGCTGTTGGTTAACTAGAATCTGCAGCTTAACCAGTAGGTAGGGAAATGGGCAGACTGGGTGGGCCAAGTGGTCCTTATCTGCCGTCAAAGTCTATGTTATTTAAAAACTGATAATGGGGAGAGGCACACTGAACTGAGACTTGTTTCCAGGTGCGAACTGGGATAAAGAGGAAGGGGAGAAGCACAGCTGCAAACCGTATAGCTAGCCAGGTGATGTAGTTACAGTGATGATTACATAAAGTGCATATGCTGAGTGCAGTACAGACAAAATGGCAAAACGCTGCATACTGAGGACAAATAAATTGGCATACAAATCATCATTGTAACACGGCATTATGGAGAGCCATGCCAGGGTGCCACGCGATAGGCGGGATGGCATCACGTGGTGCAGGAGCAACACGGCATTGTGAGACGATAATGTCGTGTTGCTGTTGTGGGAAGCGCGTTCACGAGCCCAACACAGCATTATTTCTCATAATGCCGTGTTGCTGTTGCGCGTTCACGAGCCCAACACGGCATTATCGTCTCATAATGCCGTGTTGCTCCTGCAGAGGCCACGACAGCCACTGGGTCGCAAGTGGCGCTGTGCCGGCCAGGGGTTGGCAAGAGAAACGGGGATGGAGCCAGCGGTAGTGAGACTGTGCCGCAGGAATGCAGGACACAGATCGGAGAGAGGTAAGGAGCCTAGACCTTCTCCGTTGTTACAAGGGCATTAATCACCTCCAGCGTCGGGCTCTACCGGTGATTAATGCCCGCTGGGTTGAAACCCTCGGCTTTGCCTCGCAGAACAACGCCTCTCAGCGGCATTAATCCATCGTAGAGCCCTTCTGTTGGTGATTAATGCTTACGTGTAGACTGGGCAGACTCAAAAAGTGCATAATGCCAGAGTGGAGGGAGGCTGAGCTGGTGCTGAAAGGAGGAGTCCGAATAGACTGATCAACTTAAATGAGGTTGCTGGAACTATGAAGCTGGGGGGAGAGATATAAGGGGTATTCAAAAAACTAGGCAAGGGAAAAGAAAGGTTCAGGAAGAGGGTTGGAGGAGGGAGGGGGAGGAGGTTTAGCTGGCGTCTAATGATGGGAAGGGGAGAGACGAATGGAGGAGTGGTGGTATAAGAAAGCATATTTTCCAGATGAGTATGGTCGGGGAGTGGAGAAAGTGTGTGGGTTCCTTGAGCACAGGGATTAGAAGGCGGGAATGGGGGAGAGGAGATGAGATGAGATAGGTTTGAGAGGAGGAACACATACCAGTATTTAGGGGTGAGAGAAACACTGTGGGACTGGTAATGTGATGGAGAATGGATAGGGAAGTGTAATAAAATAAAATAAAAAAAAAAAAAAAAGTGGTGGGTACAAGAGGCTGAGTTGGTAGCAGAGCAGCAGAAGGCATTGCAGAGAATGTCCAGTCTACAAAGGGAGGTGGAGGGGTATGGTGCCATAAGCCACATCTGAATAATTGAAAACCAGGAGGACAATTTTGGTGACCAGCTCCCAGACGACCTGGGGAGAAAGGCAGTCCTTATTCCCGCACGGGCACTGAGTTTGAGGCAGAGTTTGGTATGGATGGCATCATTGTGGGCAGAGATGTCAAGCCTGCTGTCTGATCGCACACCAAGGTACTTGAAAGTTAGGACTGCTTCAACTAGTGTGTGCCATCCAGCATGGAGAAGATGGGGGAGGCGGGGCAAGCTTCAGACAGGTACCAAAAAGTCATAGATACAGGCTCTTTTTGTTGTTGTTTTGACCAAATGTTGGTTGGACTGGAACCAGTGCAGAACATTGTGAAAGACTTACTGGGCTGAGACTTCCAGAGATACAGTCGAGGGACTGGAGGTGTCATCTGCATACTGCAAGTTGGCACAGGCAAAGGGGAGGTTATTTGGGAAAATGGAGAAGAGAATTAGACTCAGAATGGAGCCCTGTGGGACCCTGGCCTGAATAAGGAGGGGAGGGATATAGCACCTCCTGCCTGCACTGGCTGTTGAAGGTCCAAGAGTCAGGAACAGAACAAGTCAGCAGCTGGGGCTGAGAGGCCAACAGAGCTCAGCTTATCCATGAGGAGTGAGTGGGACACCGAATCAAAGGCTTTGGCCAGGTCGATGAAAATAGCCACTGTGATGTGCCACTGATCCACCCCTGAGAGGATGGAGTCAGTAACCCTTAGTAGGGAGGAGATGGTAGAATGATGCTTCTTAAAGCCAGACTGGAGGGGGACAGGAAGTTGGAGGAGTGGAGGAAGTTAGCAAGCAATGAGTAGACTAGTTTCTTCTGCAGTTTTGCAAGAGAAGGGAGGAGGGAGATAGGCAGAATTTGCCAGGAGTGGAGGGATCTCCCTCTTTGTGGAGGGGGAGAACCTTGGCAGTCTTCCAAGACTGAGGAATAGTGCGAGGGGTGAAGGAGAGCTTTGGGAGGTGAGTAAGGGGGAGGAGATGGTAGGAGCTGACGGATGGAGAATTTTAGGGTCCAAGCCATCTGGGCTAGATTTGGAAGGGTTGAGTGAGTAAAGGGTGATCACGGTCCCTTGGGGAGTGGGGGGAGGAATCAGACCTGGAGAGAAGGGGTGAGGTAAGGAAGAGGAGGAGAGGAGACGAGTCAGGAGGTGGAGGGAGGGAGGGAGAGCACAAGTGGTTTTAAAAAAAAAAAAAATCACTGACGTGACCAACAGCAGAGAGGGAGGGTCGGACACTGGTGATCCATTAACCATGAGGACTGGGAGAGAGGACTTGGCGGTTTGGGGGGAGGGTCAGAAAAAAAGTGAATCACCTTCCAGAATTTGTGTGGGGAATTAAGTTGTTCTGGAGGTTGGCCTCCAAGTAGAGAGACTTGGTAGTATGACTGGCAGTAGTGCCAGAGTTCTTAAGCATTCTGTAGGAGAGGAGTCCTGACAGGGAGGGATTCAGCCACAAGTGCATAAGCTGTTGAGACAAATGTCTATCAACAAAAGTGTGGGATCAGATGGGCTGGAACCATGATTCCTTAAACTTGTTTCCGATTTCATATATGAACCTTTGACAACAATTTTTAACTGATCCCTTATTGCTGGAGTTTTTCCTGAGGTCTGGAAGCAGACTGTTATTAAACCAATATTTAAATCTGGTCAACCTTATAATACAGGTAATTATCGACCAATTTCCATTCTTTCTTCACTATGCAAAATATTTAAAAAGTTGGTTACTGGCCAGTTGGTGGAATATCTGGAAGCCGGGGGTCTTCGCTCTGCGGAGCAGCATGGCTTTCGGAAGCTTCATAGCACTAGTACAGCACTGGCACCATTTTACACATCATACTTTAAGATCTGTGGACGCTGGACTGTTGACAGGTGCAGTGTTTATTGATTTATCAAAAGTTTTTGATGTAGTCAAACATGCCATGCTGCTCCGGAGACTTGAGGATTCTTGGACTTTTTGAGAGGTGTCTTGTGATTGGTTTCATAGTTATCTAGCTGCTCGACCATTAAAGGTACAACTTGGGGGGGGTGGAGTCGATTTTGGGTGAGCTTCAGCACGGGGTACCACAGTGGTCCTTATTGGAGCCCCTGTTCTCCGTGTTTATAGACCCCATTGCCAAGGTTTCAAGTAATTCTAGAATGCTGCTGTATGCTGACAATATTATTTTGGTTACTAGTTCTACTAAAATAAGTGATATAAATGTTTCTTTAAATCAAGATTTCTCTGCCTTGAACAGGTGGTTGTTGGACCACCATTTGATATTAAATTCCCAAAAAATGGAATGTATCTTATTTGGCTCCTTACCCAAACTATGAAATGTGGACTCTTTTTTACTAATTAGTGATTTAGCAGGTAATGTAATACAACAAGTAGTAGAAACTAAATATTGGGGTGTAATTCTTGATCCATGCATGACTTACTCAGTACATATTAGGAAAACAGTAAAGTCTGTAAACCGAAAAAATGGTGCCTTATATTGAATAAAGGATTGTCTAACCAGGGAAGTAAGAGAGATGATATCTAAGAGTGTGTTATTGTCAGCTTTATACTATATTTTTTTCTTGTCTACAAAGTTGGCATTGAGGGATTTGGAATGGTAAACAGGTCCTTTAACTCCATATGTAGATTTGTTTTTGGCTAAGCCATTTAAAACGCACCATTGTGTTCTATGTAATGGTCTTTGTTGGCTTCCTCCTAAATTGGCATATTCTTATAATCTGGGTTGTTTGACCAATAACATACTTGTGCAGGGTTGCAAATCTCCATTGTATAGCTTAAATATAAGGGATGATATTAGGTTGTTACATTCATCTAATACGCAGCGGTTGTCCATTCCAAGATCTGTCACTTGTGTGTGCGAGAGAGCTTTTTCCTTGCAGTGTCTGAATTTTTTTTTTTTGAACACATGCCTATTAATTGCTCTTCCATTTCTAGCCAGAAATTAAAAAAAAAAAAACAAAAACAAAAAAAACTTGTTCCATTATCTGCAGTTTTTTGCTGTATGTAACTGTTTTTAGGTACCATTTTGTACTATTTCATATATTATACTTTTGTTATTAATGTATTTGTGTACATGTTTGTATTATTTATATGTTATCTAGGTTTCTCTGTAAATGAAGCTCTGAGGGCGATCCTGAAAAAGGGCCTTGGCCCAGTGATCTTACCCGGTAAATAAAGTGAATTGAATTGAATAATTTATACCTGGGCCAGGCTTGATGACAGGCATGTCACAAGCCAGTGAGATTGAAATAGATCCAGGAGTGATGAGAGGATTTAACCCTGGATTTCTTGATGGGGACATGCTCGTCCCAGACTGAAGTACATTTAGTGTGGGAGAGGGCCATATCAGTGTCGGGGGCTGTGAGCATGGGGGACTAGTCATTTGCTGCCAGGTCGTTCAGTAAGTAGAACTTCTTTGTTCAGCGACCAAAGGGTTCTGGACCAGTTGTACTATGGGGAAAAGGTAGCAAGCCAGACTTTTGTGATACAAAGTGTTGTGCAGTGGTCGCTGAAGGTGTCCGGCAATATACCTGCTGCAGCAGTGTGGTGGTGGGGTGGCGAGAGCTTGGTCCAGGAGGCTATAGGCTGATAAGTGGGGTCTGAGTCGGGTGGCTTCTGAGATAAGTTGTGAAAGGTTAATGGACTTAATCATGTGGGTGGTCGGCCTGGAGTTCAGGAAAAGCCAGTTAATGTTAAAATCCTAGTACACTTCACTATGTCTTACCTTTAAGCTCACGCATCTCCATACTCCACCTAGCCTATCTGACATCATAGTACGGAAACAGTCCAGACGGTCTCTCTGCTTTACCTCTATTCCACTTCTAGACTTACCTAAGACTCGTCTATCAGCAGGCAGAAGATCCTTTGCTTATATTGCCTCCTTGGCTTGGAGCCCCCCCCCCCCAATCTATCCTCTCCTACTCTACCCTCCCTCGCTTCAAACTTGCCCTGTATAACCACCTTGCTGTTTCAGGTATCTGTACCTGCCTCACCTGACTCTCAGGCTCCTACTCTTATCCTGATCCCCCACAGCTATAAAGCTCAATTATCTTATCCTCTGTAACCATTTACGGTAATTGAATTGTTGTGGGGACACTGCTGTAGACAATATATTATACTGTGAGTCTCTGTATGTACCCCTAGCCCTGTTAAATTGCACTACCTTGAGACAATCTGTTTTATGCTGTGATTTTTGTATAGCTCTGTGCATCTAGGTGTGTTGTATACTATGTTCCCCTATGTACCTTCCCCCGCTTTGCCCCTGAAAAAGGGACTGCATGGTCTCAATGGGCTTACCCGGTTACCAAAATTCAAATAAATAAATAAGTCATTGAGGCTGTCCGGCCCGGTGGCGCTGAGGGTTGAGGCGCTGGATGCCACACGTCACGCCACGCCTACGACCCGTGTTTGGGAACGGGCATGGGTTGCCAGGGGTGGGCGGGGAAGGATGGGCATCTGATGGACTGCTCTCCTTCCCCAGGAGGGATATTGCAGCTTTGTGCCCTCCGGTGGAGGCTGGAGGCAAGATGACAAGCGTTAGGCGTGGGGAGCCAAGCGCGGGCAACGAGGGAGAACATGTCACGGGGAGTGTGCATGTTCCGCCTCCGCTGGCGATCATTACATGCACTCGTCCAGAGGAGCATATAAAAAAAATCCGCCTCGGCTCCTCATAAAACCGCCTTGCCCTTCATATATGATAGCTCTCCAGGCTCGCTGCCTTCAACAGAACTGTGTCAGACTTATGGCGGTGCTGCAGCCCCGCCTGGGGCAAGCCAGGGGCTAGGGAGCAGCCTATAGGAGGGTGAGGGCAGCGGGAACCATGACTGGGCTGATCCTGAGCTGGGACGACAAAAAAAAAAGTAATTGAGGATGATCTGCTCACAAGTGGGAGGAGGCGTGGACAGTGGGTCACCAGGAAGAAGGTGAAATTCAAGCACACCAAGCCTATAGGGCGCCACAAGCAGATGAGGCTCGACTTACATTTTATTGCGATAAAAGCACCACGCCTGACATGTTAAGCAGCAAGAACTCCTTTTTCAAAGGCTAATGTGAACCGCTCATAAACAATAAATAGTATAGCACAAACCATGTGATACTAATCTAACATTAAATAAGCACACAGGTGTGCTATCAAAATTCCTCGTGTAGAAAAAAAGGCAAGCAGATTACATTTAAAATAATCCATAAAGTAAAAACTTTCCAATATATAGAAGAGTACAGAACCAAAAACAGCTTATAAAAAAATTCAGATCAGATCATATACACTTATAGCTGAAGACGTTCTACATTCTTTTTACATTGATAAATCATCACTTTAATGTTGCTTTAAAAATACTAATTTTGCCTTCATTATCCTACTTTTACAAAAATCCACAGAGACATGGACTACCTGATGGAGAAGGGGGGGTGCACAAAATTCACCCACATTTGTTTTTCTTCCTATTAAAATACAGGGACACGTATATCTAAAATACATTAGAAACATGCATTTAATCATTATTTCTCACTTATCTTTCCCACTTGCTGCCCCCCCATATTATTCTTTTTGATTTATAGCATAAAACAGAAGGAAGATAGGGAATACAGAGCTACAAAAAAGTCCATTCACAGGTATACGGGGAACTTCATAACACCTTGTTCAACTCCTGTATATCCAGGAAGGCGTCTTAAAATTGTCTGCCTTTTTTCAAATAAGGGCATATATCTAAATGTGTATTTAATTTTGGATATTTATTTGCCTTTAATGTAGTGATCCAAAAATTCTCTCTGGATAAGTAGAAGATTCTTAAAATTTCCCCCTCTTGGATTTCGAATAACCTTGTCCACAGCCATGAACGTGAAAGAATGTTGCTGCGGATCTGTAGTTTCTAACACATGCAGAGCTGTGGTATAGGTAGGATCCCCTCTTCCTACTGCTCTGACGTGTTTCCCCCAACTCTTTCTTTGAAATAACAAGACGTTTAGTCTTCCCTACATAAGAGCCTCAAGTACAACTGGTTACATAAATTATGTCCTCTGTGTCACATGCAGTACATTGTTTGATTTTATAGGTGTGATTTGTACCTACTACTGAAAAAGATTTAGTTTGTTCCACATGTTTACACATTACGCATCTTTTACATTTAAAGCAGCCATTTGGCTTCTGTAGCCATGTATTGTCCTGTCTGTTCACAAAGTGGCTCCGCACTAAGATATCTCTAATAACAGGTGCTTTTCTAAAGCACATTCGAGGTACATTTTCACATAGGTCTCTTAAATTTGGTTCAACCTGTTGGCACATGCCAGTGTCGCTTTAGTATTTGTTTCCAATTCTTTTGCTTGTGCTAAAAACGTAGTTGTATAATTAAAATTAAACACTGTATGAGTGGGAGCACTTTCCATAACCTCTGCTATATGTCTAGCTTGTTCTGTCTTGTGTCTGTTGTAACCTCTTTGTATTAACCTCACTGTCAGCTCATCTGCTCCATTCTGATAAGACTGTTCCATAGAACAGTTCCTCTTGGTCTTCAGAAATTGTCTCAGTGGAATGTTATTAGCTACATGGGATGGGTGGCAGCTATTAGCAAGGAGCAGAGTATTGCCATCGGTGGGTTTCCTATAAATACTTCTTTGCAAGCTCCCTGTTCCATCTATCATAATCAGCAAATCTAAATATGTGACACTGGTTTTGCTACTGTTATATGTGAATCTGTGATGTGGACTTGATTCATACATGCATTCAACAAATTGTTCGAAGACCTTGAAATCACCTTTCCATATAATAAGCAAGTCGTCTATGTAATGTTTCCAAACAACCAAATGTTTTTTGAAAGGATTAGTCTGCTCATTCAAGATCACTCACTCTTCCCATAATCCTACAAATAGGTTTGCCACAGAAGGGGCACGTCGCTCCCATGACCGTCCCCTTAATTTATAGGTACAGCTCTTTGCCAAACAAAAATATTCTTTGTCAGGACAAACTCTTAATAACTTAAGCAAAAAATATGTGGGAGGTGCATTCTCCAGATCTGCGCTGTTAAACTAAAAGGCTGCTGCATCCAGTGCCCCTTCATGAGGGACATTGGTGTAGAGTGCCTCTGTATCCATTGTCACCAGAAACATGTCCTCTGTTGTTTTAATTTCTGGAATGAGATTCAACATTTCCTTTGTGTCCTTGAGATACGCAGATGAAAGTGCAACCATGGGCTTAAAAATAAGTCTATAAATTTAGACAAAGATTCTGTAATCGAGCCAATACCACTGACAATAGGTCGACCTGGGGGTGTCATCTATACTAAGTTTAAAATCCAGGGTTGAATCTTGACTTAATTTCTTATAGAATTTTTTTGTCTCCTAACTGTCGATTCACTCCCTCCACATACCGGTCCTTGTCTAAGAGGACCACAGCAATCCCTTTATCTGCTGCTTTAATAATACGATTTTTATTTGCTTGCAGGGTGCGAATAGCCTCTTTTTCCAACTGGCTGATATTGTTGAGAAAGCGAAATACAAGGGTTTCAAAAAAACTGTTCTAGGTCTTTCTCTACTAAATTTCTAAAAACTGTAACTATATTACAATAGGGTGCACAAAAAGTAGAAGGATTTTTTAAATTCATTAAGCTTAAAGGCAGTATTTTCATCACGCCTGCCGATAAAAGCTCTCAAATTTAGTTTTCGGCAATTTAGATCTAAATCGACTAAAGTCTCCACCCTGTCCATACATTTGGTTGGAGCAAATCCAAGACCCTTCTTTTAATATGCTTGTTTCTGCATCAGTCAAATAATGTCTAGATAAATTAATGATTTGTTGTGGTCTTACTTCCTCTGCTGTCTCCTCCCCTGTATGGCTGTCTCTGGCGAAATCTCCCTCGATTGCGATTGTAAAAGTCTCTGTGAACATGTCTTTTGTCGATTCCCTCGTCGTACTCTCTTCTTCTTCTGGGTTCGTAATAATCTCTCTGTCTGTCCTGCAATCTGTGGCTCCTGCGTAACAATGGGGGAGGAGTTGGAGTATTGTAATATGCCCCAGTTGGCTGCGGATCCAAAGTATGTCCATCTCTTTGAAAAGGGAACCCCATAGTGTTCTCTTCAGGTTCTGATTCACTCCCTTCTGTGGTATATTCAAAAGATACATATCTGGTGTTTTTAAGAATCCTTTTACGCTTTGTAGTGCTTCCAGTTGAAAATATTTCCCTTCTCCCAGTTGCCCTTACCCCTAATGAATTTAGTAGTTTTCAATTCCTTTAGCTTTAAAATTGAGGCTTTTAATTTCCCATTCAGGTCATCAAATTCTCCCAGATCTTGATATTTAGTTACTTTTCGTTCCTGTCTTTTTAATTCACTCTCAGTGCAGATTCTTTTTCTTTCCCATGTTTTACAATTAACTTAATCGGTCTCAAGCTTGCATCTAGGGGAATTTCCTCCCATTCTTTTATAAAGGTTTCATTTTCTGTCCCGCAGGCGTGTTTTTTTTTTTTTTTTATATCTTAAGTCTCTTGGTACTCTTTTTACTTCTAACTATGCCTCAAGATTGGTGTTATTCCAATAACGTCTACGTAGCTGGTGTGTTAATTTTTCAAGATGTGTAAAGGCTGTTAGTAGATACTTTGTCTCTGATTTCTGCACATAGTTATTAGGGAGTTCTTGTAAAACCGGATTCTCCATAGCTACAGTAGTTAACAGTTGTTTCATATATGCCAGAGGATTATCTGGCTGTGACCTTCTTACGTCCGTAAAATTAAGGTCTGGAGTAACTTCCAAAGTGTCTCTGGATTGGGAATTCATGATGTGCCAAAAACTGCAGAAAATAAAAATGATTGTTTTCCGTTTGTATACTAGTGTACACCTTCGGGCTTTTGCGTGTATAGCTCCACAGCAAAGCTTTTGCTGCTGTTGCTTTCTTTTAGTATTGAAAAAGTTACTTTCCGAAATTGCTATTCCACAACTGGTGCAAAAACACTCTGTACTGAAAACATTTACAAATAGAGTGTGCACACAGATAAGGCAGTGCTAAAGGAACGACACATAAGTAGACTAAAGTTCCATGCACACACCAAGCATATAAGAAGGACGCCACAATGGAGGTAAAGCTAGACTTACATTTTATTGCGATAAAAGCACTATGCCTGACATCGTTTCGGAACAAGAACTCCTTTTTCAAAGGCTAATGTGAACCGCTTATAGACACTCAAATAGTATAGCACAAACCATGTGATACTAATCTAACTATAAAATAATTAACCAATCACACCTGTGTGCTGTCAGAATTCCTCATGTGTAGAAAAAAAGGTAATTGGATATTACATTTTAAGTAATCTCTAAATTAAAAATGTTCCAATATATAGAAAAGTACAGAACCAAAAACAGCTTATAAAAACAATTCAGATCAGATCATATACACTTATAGCTGAAGACATCCTATGTTCTTTAGATTAGTATCACATGGTATCTTGGGTATATACCTCTCAGCTTCTTGTTTCTTAAGGCGGAGAGCCAGTAACCTGCCTGCCCTATCTCCCCATTCATAACATTTTTGCCAGGTAAAACGAGAGCGTTTTCTGTTTTTCTGGGTTGAATTGCATTATATTCATCCCTTGATTTTTAAACCTGTGGCAGCAAGGCTGGATCCTGTTTTTTTTTTTTTTTTATGTTCGGTCTCCAGACGCTATAAAGCTTCCTCCGCCTTTAATAACATGGTTTGCTGCTGTTTCTTCTTGTAAGAGGCGAATTATATTGCGTGTCCTCTCACCACTGCCTTAAGGCTATCCCAAATATATTTTAAGGATGCGTCCTTCTCTGTATTATCTATGAGGAACCCCTTAATCACGTCTTTCATGGAAGTGACAAAACCCTCATTGTGAAGCAAGCCTGCATTAAGTCTCCACCCCCACCTGAACGTGTTGAACCCCACTGCAAATCAAAAGATGACAAAGCATGATCTGATATTGTGATGGCATGTATTCTTGCACCTTGTACGGTATGCATCCACTTTTTCTGACCTTTCTAGCCTGGAGAAGGAGTTAGAGGTTGCTGAATAAAAGATAAATTCTGCCAGGCTAGGATATTGGATTCTCCACTGGTCTACAAAACCTCCCTCCTCCCTCAGTGTTTTTAATAATTTAGAACATGCTTTTTGTCCCTTCCCCTGTGAGGGGCCATGGTCCAGGAGCGAGTCCTCTACACAGTTCCAATCCCCCAGGCATATTATTTGTCCCTCTAGAAGGGAGGACAGGCGATGAAACACTAGACAGAAGAATTCCCATGAGGGAGAAGTGGGTGTGTATATTGAAACAACGTGAATAGGTCAGCCACGTAGTACCCCAGAGATGTAGACCAACCTCTCTGTCCCCTCAGAATACACCATAGTTATTTTGAAAAGTAAACCTTTTCTAATCAAAACAGCAAACCAGGCTTTCAAACAACATGAAGTCTTGCTATATTATGACACATGCAGTGAGTCCCAACCTTCGAACTGCTCCGGAGGTGAAAGAGTTAACTTTCCATGCCAGGCATGGAACGCTGAGCTCGAGCTCGGTTGAAACTCTGTCTGTTGTGCTTCAAACTCAAACCGTCAGATTCTTTACTCCACCTCACTGAACAGTCACTCCGGAGATTTCTCCTTCTGCTTGGTTCATTTTGTCGGTTAAAGTATTGTTTTTCTCGGTTTTCGACCAAATTTAAACTGCAGCCGGTCGGTTCAGACTCTGTCTGTGGTATTTGTGAGTACTAGATAGGTTTTACATTAATTCTATTCTGTGTGGAACTTGTAAACGGTTTATCGGTTCGGTTTGAACCGATCAGGTTGTTTAAAATATCTTATTCTGTGATTTAGAGTGTGGTTACCGGTTCTTATCGGTTCTAAAAAAAACAGATTTTATTACGGTTTTTTCCACGACCCGTGACACGGTTGGGAACCGATAAGAGGGTCTTACCTGGCGGATTGCCATAAACGGGTAAGTTTGGTTAGGACTGGCACTATGTCTGAGAAACCCAAAGGAAAAACCGGGCCCACTGGGTTTCAACACTGCAGTGTGTGTGGGGAAGTCTTTGCCAAGGCTGACCCCACACCACCTGTGTTTATTGTCTGGGGTTTGACCACCTCAATGCAGACTGCCAGATTTGTAAAATTTTCCTGCAGCTACCCTGAAAAGAGAGTTGGTAGGCTCAGGAAAGGAGGCCAAAAGTCCGCTGAACCGATGGCCAGCCGGTTCGGTTCCAACCGAACCAGAGGGAGGACCTCTGACCAGGGCGAGACTTCTTCGGCAAGGAGATCCGACTCTGAGGAGTCGGTTCCAGCAAAAGGACTAGGAAATCAGCTGGTGTGGAGCCAAAACTTTCCTCTCCAACCGCTGAAGAAATAGCCAAGCGATTAAAATTGTCCAGTCGCTTTCCCGTTCCACCAACCGCACCATCAGGTACCGGTTGACGGGTTCCACCGTTCAAGAGTGATTTAGAGGAATTTTAAGGAACCGGAGGAGGGGAAGAGGAGTATGAGGAGAGTGAATGTGGATTTGAAAGTCTGGATGTGCCCATTGACCTGGACATCTCCCCAGACAGACCTTCAGGAGTGTCTCCTCCTAGGCTTTCTGAGCCCCTTCTCATTTTATGTTTTATAAAAAAGTGGCTGAAACCCTCCAGCTCCATATGGAGGAAGCTGTGGATGATCAGGAGGAGCCTGACTATGTGGAAATGATGGATAGTCCAGAGTTTAGGAGACTGTCTATTCCCTTGCATAAATCTTTTGGGAAACAGACATTTAAAATTCTAAAAACTCCTCACACTATATCTCCTGTGGATAAGAGAATGGACAAGAGGTACATATTGTCAGGCTCTTATATAGAGTTCCTTACACAACAATGCAGCCATGTTGGGGTAGTGCAGGCTGCAGCCTGTGACAAGGCAAATATTCCCTTGGTTTCACACCCCGGACAAGGACTCCAGGAGGATTGATGCCATGGCAAAGAAACAGTACATGGCAGCATCCTTGGGACTCAGACAGGCAAATTATATGGCTTATGTTGCTAGATACCAGAAATCCAGATGAGATACTGTTATGGCTCTAGCAAAATAGGTCCCTGGCCAGCTTGCCAAGGAGCTGGAGCTGGCTGGAGCAAGGCTGCTGATGGTATTGAGGCATCCAAGGTGCAATTCCATGCTGCAGTAGACTCATATGATGTGTCATCAAGAGTCATGGCTACATCTGTGGCAGTTCGCAGAATGGCTTGGCTCAGATGTACTAGCCTGTCAGAGGATACCCAGACTAAGGCTATGGATTTTCCTGTTGTGGGTAATTCTCTGTTTGGGGAGCAGACCGAGAATTACATGAAGAAAATGGATGAGTATAGGACCACCTATAGGAGTGCACAGGCCAAGGAAAGGCAGGCCACTCCTCAAAGGCAGCTCCCAGGGGCAGGGGCAGGCCTTTTCATAGGCCTTTTTACCAAGCCCAGGCCTCCTCTTCTGCTTATGCCCAGAGGGGGTTCTTTAGAGGGAGAGGCAGACGGGGTACAAGCAGGCCTGCTTCCACCCCTCAGCCCAAAGCCCCTGCCAAGCAGGCACCCTGATGGGGTTGCCAGGGCCGATTTTCAGCTACCTGTAGGGCAGGCTGGCTTACTTTGTCCAGGACTAGGAGTCTCTGACATCAGACAAGTGGGTCCTGGATAGTAAGCCAGGGACTGGTTCTCAACTTCAGAAAGTTTCCAAAGATGAGAACCAGATCCTTTCCACCTGCAAATCCACCAGAGGCACTTGCCCTAGAGGCAGAGGTCTCTTCCCTCCTGGCTCTCAGAGCTGTGGAACGGGTTCCACCCCTACACCAGGGCAAAGGGTTGTACTCCAGATACTTTCTTACCCCAAAAAAGACAGGAGAATGGCGGCCCATCCTGGATCTCAGATACTTAAACAAGCACCTTTTAAAACCAAAATTCAGAATGGTGACTCTGGGAGTTATTCTAGCCTCTCTAAGGCCAGGGGACTGGCTAGGGTCCCTGGACCTCAAGGATGCCTACTTCCATATTCTCATCAGAAGCTCCCATTGAAAGTACCTCAGGTTCGAGCTGCCCTCAGGCCATTACCAGTTCAGAGCAATGCCTTTTGGCCTCACCTCTGCTCCAAGGGTATTCACAAAATGCCTGGCAGTAGCAGTTGCTTCCCTAAGAAGGCAAAGATTGCCATCTTCCCTTACCTGGACGGGTTGGCTTATAGTAGGCCAGTCCCTCAGACCAAGTCAGGTTACATCTACAGATAACTCAGCAACTGCTCACCTCTCTAGGTTTCCTTCTGAATCTTTCAAAGTCAGTTCTAGAGCCTGTCCAGCTCCTCACCTTCATAGGCGCAGAGCTGAACACAGAGAAGCCAGAGCTTCCTTCCTTTGGACAGGGCAAGGACCCTGGTCTCTCTGGCCTCCTCATTCACCCTTCAGGTCTCTCGACCAGCAAGGCATTTTCTACAGCTCCTGGGGCACATGGCTTCCTCTACAGCAGTAGTGCAGGGAGCAAGATTTCAGATGAGGGACATCCAGTTCCATTTGAGAGCCTTTTGGTCTCAAAGGAAAGACCCTCTAACCAAATTGATCCCAGTTACTCGAACCCTGATCCAGACCTACAGTGGTGGCAGGATCAGAGAAATCTGAGACAAGGGTTCCTTTGTCACTCAGTCTCACTCCTTAATCTTACTACAGATGCCTCCTTGGGGTGGGAGCGCCACGGGTGACCTCACTACCCAGGGATTGTGGTCCCCTCAGGAATCTCTGCTCCACATCAATCTGTTGGAACTCAGAGCAGTTTTTCTAGCACTTCAAGCTTTTTCCAAATTTGTTCAGAGCAGAGTTGTACAGGTCAGAACAGACAACACCACCACCACAATGTGGTACATCAACAAGCAAGGGGGCACTTGGTCTATGGCCTTGTGCACCGAAGCAATGAAGTTGTGGTCTTTGGCTTACTCCCTGAACACCTCCCTTACGGCAGTTCACCTCCCAGGCAAGGACAATGTCCTGGCAGATGCTCTCAGCAGGATTTCCCAGGGCCATCACGAATGGTCACTGGACCCCCTGGTCTTGGAGGTGATATTTGCCAGATGGGGCACCCCGCAGATAGATCTTTTTGCAGCCCCAGACAATCACCAACTTCCCCTTTTTCGCTGCAGGCCCCCAGTGTTGGGCTCAGTCCTTCTGGATGCCTTAGTTCTCAATTGGGAAGGGAAGTTTCTTTATGCCTTCCTCCTTCCCTCTCCTGTTCAAAGTGCTAGTCAAAATCAGATCTCAACCCTGCAAGATGATCCTGATTGCTCCAGATTGGGCCAGACAGCCCTGGTATCCACTCCTACTGTCCTTAGCAGTCCATCTTCCCCTGTGTCTTCCCAAGAATCACAACCTGTTAACCTGTGCTCAGGGAAGGGTTTGGTACCCGAACCTCAAATCTCTCAATCTCACGGCCTGGCTCTTAAAGAGTTAGAGTTTGCTGATCTACACCTCTCCCAAGGTGTAATGGATATCCTGAAGGCTTCTAGGAAACCTTCCACCAGGGCTACTTATAATTCCAAATGGAAGAGGTTTTCCATATGGTGCTCTGGAAAGCATATTTCCCCAGAATCTGCTGATTTACCCACAGTCCTGCATTATATGGTCCACTTAAATACCTTGGGGCTGAGACCAGCTACCCTGAAAGTGCGTCTGGCAGCTGTGTCTGCTTTTATTTCAGCAGGTAAGCCCTCTTCTCTTTCAGCTCATCCTGTATTCTCCAAGTTTTTCAAGGGATTGCTTCACACCAACCCTCCTTTCAGGGACCTTAATGTTTGCATTGCTCAGCTTATGCAGCCCCCTTCGAGCCCTTGTGTTCAGCAGAGCTTAAGTACTTGACTTGGAAGACTGTGTTTCTGGTAGCCATCACTTCTGCCAGACGCATAAATGAATTACAAGCTTTGTCAGTAGAGCCTGATTTTATCTCCTTTCATAGAGATAAGGTGGTTCTCAGGACTAACAGGAAGTTCTCGCCTAAGGTGTTTTCAGATTTCCATCTTAATCAATCTATATCTCTTCCAGTGTACTTCACTGACCATTCCTCCTCTGGTGAGAGGAGGCTGCACAGCTTAGATGTAAAGAGAGCCCTTAGTTACTACATAGAGCGTACCAAGGGTCACAGATTTGACTCCCTCCAACTGTTCCTCACTTATGGTGAGGTCGGTAAAGGGAAACCTGCCACTAAAAGATCCATTGCCAGGTGGATTGTCTCTTGTATCCAATTTTGCTATGAAAAACTGGGTAAGGTTCCTCCCTCAGGCCTGAGGGCTCACTCTACCAGAGGTACAGCTGCTTCCCTGGCTGCTGCCAGGGACATCCCTATTCTAGAGATATGTCAAGCAGCTACCTGGAAAACAGTTCACACTTTTACCAAGCATTACTCCCTGGACATCCATGCTCGGTTTGGCACAGCTGTGCTTCAGAGCCTATTTCCTAAGTAGGTTCTGTTCCTCCTCCATGGAGGTACTGCTTTGTAGTCTGCATATGTCATAATATAGCAAGACTTCATGTTGTTTGAAAAAAAAATTACTCACCTTAGTAATGTTGTTTCTTCTAATGGAGTCTTGCTATATTATGACTCTCCCCCCGCCTGCCCCTCTCAGAACCTCTGTTTTTGGGATGTGGGTCGGCAGTGCAGTGTTGGCACTTAGTAGGTGCCCACCTTGTTGTTTTCACCCCTCCTTTCTTGGGGTGACTTGGTGTTGTGTTTTTCATTTTTTTGGGTCTCCTGACTTGAGTTTTGTTTTGGGACCAAAAAAATGTGTTCTTATGTTTAGTAGCCAGTTGGCTAGTGTAGGTTTACAGCTTCCACACAGGACCTCGGTGAGTTTTTTTTTTTTTTTATTTAGTTGTTTAACCAGGTATAGCACACTAAGCTGAAAGCTTTTTTACAGGAGCGACCTGGGAGCACAAAGAGGTTAAGTGACTTGCTCAGGGTCACACAGTATGCAAGTGGAAACTGTGGGATTCGAACCCAGGTCTGGTCTGCTGGATGTCACCAAATTTGCAGCTCGAGAGCCTTAAACCACTGCGCTATACTGCCTCCATCTGAAGCTCGCCTCGCCATTGCGCAAGGCAACCTTCTCCCACTCCTTGACTACTGCTCCCCCATCTACTTCCACGTGTCCATAAAGCAACACTTTCACCTCAACATGACATACAATGCCATCTGTTGCTTTGTTCTCAAAGCTCCCTCATTAACTCACCACTGTTCACTGTACTAGTCCCTTAAATGGCTCCCTCTCCAGGCACACTTTGACTATGCCGCAGGCTGCCTGGTCGACAATGCTCTCAGAAGTAACCAACTATCCCCCTGTGCCCCCCTACTCATAAATAGAGCGGCCACGAGACCTCTTAGGGTATCCTCCATTCAATCCCTGGAAGTTCCCCATGTCTCTACAGTGATGGGCAGTAAGGCCTTCTCTGTCTCTGCCCCCTCCGTCTGGAACCATTTTCCCATGTCTGTGTAAATTTCCATCCCATGTGTCTTTTAAATCTAACTTAAAGGCCTGGCTAATGAAAGACTCCACCTGTAAATGCACACAGGGCAGCGCAGGAGACCAAAAGTCACCGTAATCCTACCACTGTGTCTTTCGCCCATCCTCCTCTCTCCTCCCCCACCACTGTCCCTAGAGCACAAACCCACATGCGTGACTCTCATTCTGCCTTTCAAAACCTACCTGTGAGACCTCCTCCGACATCACTGTACCCGGCCCAGGCCGTGGCACAAGGATGCACCAGGACTTGGTAGGGCACAGCACTTACTATTCTGCTCTCCATTTTACTCCGCCTATGCTCCCTCACTGCCAGAACTCGGTGCACTGTCTGGGAGCCCGCTCTACTTTTTTGCCACAAGCTTTCTCATGTCGGCCTGCTCGCTTTCTCATCAGGACAGGCGTGTTCCCTAGACTAGATATTAATAAGTCTGTTACGTTTAAACTACTCCTTGTCAACCTGTGCAAATGCATACCTATTCTCTTCTTGTACTGCCGGTATACCTAGGGTACTTTACTTGCCATGCTTGTATACCATAAGTAAACAATGTGTTTTGTTGTCCATTTGTGCTTGTAAAGTATAATTAAATCGTATATTGTGTCTGCTGCTGGTATTTCTGTATCGCCACCTTGTGGCCCAGGTTGTGACTGAAAATGGTCCTCTGGATCATTGCACTTACCTGGTTACCAAAAACATAAATAAATACTCCTGAAGCAGCACCCTGACAATCTGGGTATAAGGAGAAAGAAAGCTGCCGGACTAATTCGCTACTCTTCCTTCGGGGCTGGACCTCTGTGATCCCTGTACGTGAGATTTCTGGCGTCTGATGGCTTTCAAGGTGGAGAGGAGCCCCTCCCTTGGACTGGAAGGAGGAGAACACCTCACACTCCTTCAGTGACCAATCTGTGAACTTCATTTAAGTTCCCCCTAGGGGGGCCGTCACAACCAGTCCAGCCAGCCACCTTGATCTTGCCATATGATTCGGCCAATGAATACTGACCTGCCACTTAACAAACAAAAGAGCCCCCCTTGTCTGCCAAATAGTGGCCTCTAAACATTAAAAGATCCTGATTGTGGCTATGAATCTCTCTCCCCCCACCTCCATTTCTTTAAACCCAGTTTTGCAACTTATAAACAATAGAGCAAGGCCTCACCCTTTTACAGCCTAACTTAAACACATCAGATAAACCCCTGAGCACCAAATGAATGGGTGTTTACTCACCTTGTAAAGGTGATTGTGTTAGTTGATATCCATGGCACTCCAGACGTTGCATCATGGGTTTCAGCCAGGGTAAGAAATTCATGAAAAAAAGTACATGCTCACTTGGGCATGTAATGAGCAATCGTATATGCCCAAGAAACTATTTACATGCTGCCCCTTAATTTACATAATTGTAAATGTCATCTTCACTGGTTCACAGTTCAGTAGCTCCAAAATATTAATTTTTATTTAGATTTATTTTTAGATTTCAGATATCTTCCTCAGCTCCCATTTATTTGCTCTTTTTTTTTCTTGGATGTTTGATAGTTTAAATCCAGTTAGTGAAAGAGCTTTTTATTTATGAGAGGCAGGACAGGAGTGTATAATAAAATGCATTTTTTTCTTTCCTGATTTTTAGCTAATTCTACTGAGCTCTCAGTCACTGAGTCTGTGACTGCAGATAAAAGCAGACTGCAAGAATGGGTTCCTGCTTTTACTTTCTCCTGGTGGCTGAGTCCCCTTCCCCCTGCTGAATTCTTTTTTTTTTTTTTCTCTAAGTCTGTCTGTCCTTTAACCTTTACAGTGAGACAGCAGTTTCTAATATGAACTTAGCTGTTAATATTTTTTTCAATTACCATTTGTCTCTGATGCTCTCTCGAGTCCCACACACGTACACAATCATCATAAAAACACCACCCTCCTCTGTCCTAACTCTGTATTTTTTCAAAGGCAGACTGTGCTTTTTCTGTGTTTCTAAAGTTTTTTTTCTTCTTCTTTTTCCTCTCTCGAGTGAGAGACCCTCCCCCCATAACCCTCCCCTTCCAAGCTGCAAGTGGTAGGGATGTAGGGTTGAGCCTGGGAAGAATTAAATCGAGAAGCGCTGTATATTGGGGACCCCAACCCAGTTTTGGTTATGTAAGCCATGGTTACTTGGTCCTCGAACCTGAAGATGACTGACCACCCTGATATGATCCTTCTGAATGCCCTCAGAGTGAGGAAAACTATCTTCATCTTGAACATTGATAGACAACTTAGTCTCCGAGACCAACCAGCAGCCTTGGGCTGATTTGGCGTCCATGCATGCTCCCCATCCCATCAGGCTGGCATCTGTTTCTAGAGTGGCTTCATAGGATGGCTCCAGTGGGGTGCCCTGTAGAAGGTTGCGTCCGAGTGTCCACCAAGTCGGGGATCGTTTCACTTCCATAGGTAAGATTATCTTGACTCCCAGGTTCACTTCTGAAGGGGAATCCATGGTGAGGAGATAGTTTTGGAGTGGCTTCATGTTCCATCTGGCCCATGGGACCAGATCGATGCAAGAGGCCATGCAACCTAAGACTTGCACTACCTGTCCAATGGTTGGGAGTTTGCTGGCCCTTAGACCTTTCACTAAGCTGACTATATTCTCCACTCATTTTAGTGAGGGTCCTGCTTTCCCTTTGGCTGTGTTTATCTCCACTCCCAGGTGTTCTAGCTGTTGGGTTGGAGTGAGAGAACTCTTTTCATGGTTGATCACCCAACCGTGGTCTTCCAGGGTCTGTAGTGCTAACTGAGTGTACCTCTGAGATTATTCCCTGGACCTGCCCCTTATTAGCCAGTCGTCCAGGCAAGGCACTATGTCCACCCCTTGTTCCTGTAATCGAGCAGCAAGGATAATGGAGACTTTTGTGAACACCCTTGGAGCTAATGTTATACCGAAGGGTAATGCTCGATACTGAAAGTGTTGCCCCAGTATGTGAAACCTTGGGTACTGTTGGTGACTCTGCCGAATTGAGATGTGCAGGTAAGTTGATCGACGTTAGGTAGTCTCCAACCCTGACACTCCTGAGGGTCAATCTGAGAGTCTCCATTTTGAACTTCTGTGTTCTGACGTACTTGTTCAAGTACTTAAGGGCCAGAATGGGACGGAGGTTCCCATTCTTTTTGGGCACCAGGAAAAATATTGAATAAATTTCTTGCCCTTGTTCGTTGGCTGGGACAACCTGAATGGCCCTGTTTGTAATCAGGTCCTGCAAGATGTGCTGAACCTGATGAGCAGATGCCCTTCTTTTGGCCACTGGGGATTGAACAAATCTGTGTTTCGGTCTCTGGGTGAGGTCTGTCGTGTAGCCATGTGATATTATCTCCAGAACCTAACTGTCTGATGTTGTGGACCGCCACTGGTCTAGGAACAACAAGAGTCTCTGTCCCACTTGGGGGGTAGTGAACTTGTTTTCTCTGATGGGTTGGCTGAGGGTTTGGGCAGGGGTAGTCATTGTTGCTTGTTGCATCCTCCTCTGCTTGTGCCTTCAAACTTAGCATTTCTGCCTCTGAAAGAGGGGGAGGAGTGGTTGTTAACGTTGAAGGAACCATGGGAGGCGTCGTTGTGTTGGTAGCCTCTGCCTCAAAAAATTTGGAGGCACTGAAGTTTGACTGTCTTCAGCCTTGGTGAAACTTACTGCCCCCCGCCTCGAAAGCGGTGCCTGCCAGAAGGTAGGTTGTTAGGATCTTGTTCTTGCCTAAGTTCTTTCCTTCTTCCTTTTGTTTTAAAAACTCCCGTAAGCCCTCTCTGAACATATGCTTACCCTTCAAGGGTAGAGTCTGCAACAAGTTCTTTGATTCATTGTCAGCCTCCCATAATTTTAGCCACAGTGCTCTTCTGGCTCTGTTCATCAAGGCAGAGGCTCTTTGCCTCTAGCTTTAGTGTGTCTGCTGCCATGTCCCCTAGATATTTGGTCATGTCCAGTGTACATTCGATTAGTTCCGATTCCCTGGACTTGGATCTGCTTTCTTGAGCAGCTCCTCGCGCCACTGGATTTGTGCCCTGGTTGCATAAATTGCTGTGTTGGCGGCTTGTGCCGCCATGCCTGTGATTTCGAAGACGTTCTTCAGCATGTCCTCCTCCTTTTTGTTGGTGGGGTCCTTTAGTGAGATGGTACCACAAGGAAGAACTGTCTTTTTACTTAATGCCGCAATCTGCGGGTCGATGGTAGGAGCTACGCACCAGGTGCTCACTTTATCTTCCTGAATTGGGTGTATCCTGTCCATATTTCTTTTCTTGGACAGACGACCCGGTTCCAAAGAGTCCCATTCTTTGATGAAGATATCGCTGGTAGCGAGGCAGACTTGGAATGTCTCCTTGATCACCTGCTTCTGTTGTATCATGGGATCTAGCTTTGACTCCACTTTTAATGGCTCTGTATCGAACCCCATGGTGGATTTGATGGCTTATCAGTCCTGGTATTAGGTTGGAGGAGCATAACTTGGAGATGAGAGAGTGGGTGGACTGGGGAGTCTCCTCTCCTCCTTATCGGACACTGCATCCTTGTCATCTGGTAAGTCCTTGTCCCCATCATTGCCTCCTGGGGCAGGCATAGGGACATCAGGTCCTATGATGTAGTCCCCTTATACAAAAGTGGGAACAAAGAGTAAGCAGGGAACTACAGACCAGTCAGCCTCACCTCGGTAGTGGGAAAGATCATGGAAGCACTACTGAAGGAGAGATTGGTGGAACATCTGGTTGTCAATGGACTACAGGACCCAAGGCAGCATGGTTTCACCAGGGGGAGGTCATGTCAGACCAACCTCATTGAATTTTTTGACTGGGTGACTAGGGAGGTGGATCAGGGGAGGGCAGTGGACATAGCCTATCTGGACTTCAGCAAGGCCTTTGACACTGTGCCACATAGAAGACTATTACACAGACTGGGGAATATGGGTGTGGGCAGGACAGTAGTGTGGTGGGTAGGTAAGTGGCTGGGTGGCAGGACACAGAGGGTGGTGGTAAATGGCTGTCACTCCACAGAGGGAAGAGTAACCAGTGGGGTACCACAGGGATCAGTGCTGGGACCGGTCCTATTCAACATCTTCATCAGTGACATTGCACAGGATCTAGAAGGCAGAATTTCACTGTTCGCTGATGACACAAAGCTCTGTAACGAGAGTAGACACACCAGAGGGTGTAGACAGAATGAGAAGGGACCTGCAGACACTGAAGAATGGTCAAGGGTTTGGCAGTTGAAATTCAATGCAAAGAAGTGCAAGATAATGCATATGGGGCACAAAACCCTGGCACAATATATCAGTTGGGGTGAGGATATAGCATGCACCAAGCAGGAAAGGGATCTTGAGTTGTCATCTCTGATGACCTCAAGTTGAGGAAACAGTGTGACAAGGCATCAGGTAAAGCAAATAGGATGCTGGGATGTATAGGCAGGGGCATCACCAGCAGGAAAAGGGAGGTCATAATTCCGCTATACAAGACACTAGTGAGGCCCCACCTGGAGTACAGTGTACAGTTCTGGGAGACCATACCTACGTAAGGACATAGACAGGGTAGAGAAGGTTCAGAGGAGGCAACAAAGATGGTGCATGGGTTGCATCACAAGTCCTATGAAGACAGGTTGAAGGAACTGAACATGTACTCCTGGAGGAGAAGAGGGAGAGAGGGATATGATAGAGACATACAAGTATCTTACAGGGAGGAACAGGGTGCAGGAAAACACTATTTTTAAGCGAAAAAGATGTTTCAGGACTAGAGGCATGGGATGAAGTTGGAGGAGGACGATTCAGAGGAAACATGAAAAGAATTTCTTCACAGAACGGTGGTGGACAAGTGGAACACCCTGCCAGAGGAAGGGTGGGGCTGAAACAATCACGGATTTAAGAATGCATGGGATAGACTTAAGGAATTCTAGAGGGCAGGGGTAAGGGAAACAGACTTCTAGGAAAACAAACTGAACTTACAAGCTCAAATGGGCAGACTAGGTGGGCCATAGGCCCTTATCTGCCGACACTGTCTATGTATCTATGTATGTATCTATGATAATCTGTTCCGTGTTATCCGGAATTGGAGAGGGTTCTGGACTTGGGACCAGGGGCGTAGGCACCCGATTTGTGTCATCACCTCCGATTTCTCCATTGTCTTCAACATAAAGTTCTGCTGGCTCCCCATCGTGGCTACCGTGGCCTGCTGACTCTGGAGAAGTGGTGCCCCTGGATTTGCCCAGCTGGATCCACTGGTTTCTTGGTTCCCAGAATCCAAGGATGGGGATTGCTTCAGGGAGAGGTCATCCTCTTCATGCAGGCACGCTGGACACTGAGGCCTGGGGTTATGTGGCAGCAGGGTGACACTGCAGGAAGTACATTTCTTGGCCTTGACCATCTGTGGGAGAGAGGAGAGGACAAGATTAGGGTCAGGCCAAAGTGAGCGTCCAGGTGGGAGACCTGCATCCCCTGGAAGCTCCCCTGCAAAAATACGTGGACTGTGCTATTTCTTGATATATATAAAATATATGTGTAATAGATTTGTGGGCCCTGAAGTCCTCAGCTACTGGACTGCTGTGCAGATAGTGAAGGACTAAGAGGGCGGCCACTCTCTTTTCACTGTGGGAGGGGAAAGGAGAGTGGTTCACCAATGGTCACCATTGTTATTCTGCTCTTAAACGGCAACCCTTAATGTGGTGACAAGGCAAGGAAGAACCCCGGAACAGTCCAGCTAATAAGATGGCTGCGAGATAGGACCCTAAACAAAATGGCGGCTTGAGGCACTGCACGCATGCATGGACGCTTACCTGCCAATGCGGTCTGTCGTAGAGCACGAATGTGTAACTGTTAGGGGAGCAGCGCGCGCCCGAATTGAGTAGGCTGGGACTTTTCAAGGGCGTCCTCTGATGAACCGTTCCAGTAGACCAAACCATTCTGCCTTGCCCAGATTCCCTTTTTTCTTTTGTTTGCCCCAGTAGTAGGGGCCTGTGGAGGACCTCACTTGAGCTGCTTGTGAGGGTCTCGGGAGATCGCCCCTTGAGATGCTGCCTGGTGCTGGCGCCTTCTCGAATCCCCAACCCCCCCTTTCCATACCAAGGAGGACCCAGGGAATAGCGTAACTCTCCCCCGGACAGGCATGCAGGAGGTGGGAGCATTCCGACTCTGCTTGGGAGGTGAGTCGGTTGCCAAGGAAAAAAAAAACATTTGAGCCAGAGCTATAGAGGGGAAGACGGTCATGAGTATCCAACCTAGAGGAAGTCCTACGGGGCAAATAGAGCAGCCTGACTTGGCTTGGAAGGTGAGTCGGTTAGGAGGAGGTAGCTAGGAGGGATCGTTCCGTAACTGATCATTTTCCCCACAAAGCCAGAACAAAGTGGAGAAGAGTGGGAAAGGAGTTGTTGGCCAGCCTCCCTATGAGGTGGGCCGGTGTGAAGCCACGGAGTTAAGGCAGTGATACCCGCATGGGAACATGGGGGAAACACCTGGCATTGGAGCTGTGGGATGCTGCCTTGCTAGGGAGACAGACAACACCCGCCGGAAGAGTAGGCACTTTTATGTCCCCATGAGATCCTCTTTCCTGAATTGGGAGGAGGAAGGCCACATAGGTGCTCAGCGAGAGAGTCAGGGGGTAACCACGTGGTCGCTGCTAGGCCGGATGCCAGTGTGCGAGCAGATAGGCCCACGCCAAGTGCATCGTGTCACAACCCCACTCAGCAGGTCAGGCCTTCTGCTCCCACAGTGCCAACCTCCAAGCGTAGTATTGTGAACAGTTAACAGAACAGGGTAACCCTCCTGTCTGTTTTGTGGGTTCAAATCAACCTTTGGTCTCAAGTTCTGGAGGGATTCAAACTGTGAACCTCTTGCTAGCGTACCCAACATACAGGCTCAGATAATTCTGCCCTTCGGGGGGGGGCAGATATCTTTCGCCTATGGGCACCTAACCAGGCGTACAAAATGAACTCTCAAAAACTCTATGAAAGACCGTAGGAAAAATTCTTACCTTTTCCCAGTTTGGTAAAACCAGTAAGCTTTGTACAGTGTCCTCTTTAACCATATATGTTTCACTTGATAAGGAAAAAAAAGAATTTCAAAGGCACACCAAGTAGTCTCTGAAGTAGAGGTTTACTTAAAAATAGATGAAAATGTAAAATGTAAATACTGAACCATATATCACAAAAACATACAATCACTTTAAATAATAAGGTTTTAAATACAACAAAATCTCCTACCGCAGTACCCTTAGACTTGTCTAATCTAATGTATTCTTTTAACAGTGCCTGATGTTGCTTTTCAGAGTCCAAACATATGTTTCTTAGTGGAAAACAGAATACTGTTTTAAAACTGGCTTTGCCAACCTCTTTGCATGAGGTCACCTAGCTCCTCCCTGTCAGAATATAAAAATTATGGAACCAGGATGTCATCACTCAGAAGGAAAATTAAATAAGGTTAATTTCTAGGTCCTTCTTTCATCCATGAGCAACATCCTGCTTTTACAGACATCAGAGGAACATTTATAACTTTGCACCAGTTTGACATAACCTGGTTTTCCTCCTCTAAACTATAAAATGGATATTCAGGGTTTTATTTAACTCTAAAAATTGATTAGCGTTTTGCTCATAAAAGTTCTAAAACATTGTGAAAATGCATAGCTCTTGCCTCACTGTGTTTAACAAACCTAACACGTCTAGAAAACCTATATAAATGCTTTCTGTACAGTTGGTATTGTCCCAAGAAAAAAACTGCTAATCAATTATTTAAAACCCTGATATTTTCTTTCCTGTCAGCTGGCAAGCTACAATTAAGCTAGATAAAATTTAGGTGTCTTCTAGCCTGTAATTATCTCTTGGCCTTCCAGGTAACACCTTGTATCTAAAGCCTGGTGTGGGGGTGTCATTCCACAGGCTGTTTCAGCATGTCTCAAGAGAGACACTCAGTAACGCATTTTTATATTACAAAAATCAAACAGTGATCAGAACCAGCTGTCCAAGCGTTGCACATCCGACCAGACAGGAGACCATGACTAGATGGCATGGAATTTAAACAAATTCCAGTCGCCTGCACAGTCGCAAAAAACACGAGTGGCTTACCCAGGTTAATTAGGCACGTTGTCAGACAACAGCCCATGCAGAGCCCCATCTCACACGCACTCTTCCCTGACACACTCCAAAGAATACTACCACAAAAAACAAGCTGATACGCAGAGCAGCTGGTCACCAGTTAACCAAGCCATTGAACTAGAGCATCTTTCAACAAGATTACCCTCCAATAAAAAGTTTCTCCCCTAAGATATCACTATAAACCAGCTCTTAATTGATAATTAACAAAACGATTGATTGGAAATGGCAACAAATTCATTATTACTGCAGTATCGAATGGTAGACCAGATGAAATCACATGGGTTCAAAGTATTACAGCCTATCTTGGGATCCAAAAGATGCAAAAACAAACAGGCAGTGACTCCTGGCGTACTAGCCTTCAGATGCACAAGAAGAACTGAGGGGCAGGGACTCCTGGGACCAGGGTATACTGTGAAATTTGATCTTGGGTCACGTGCATCATTGGGCAATAGGTGGGCTTAAACCCATGATGTAATGTCTGGAGTGCCATGGATGTGCAACATAACACAATGCTCAGTAAATGTTGCAGTTAGAGCAACGTCCCATACTGTATTACTTCTAGTGGGGTTTTTGCTCTGAGGTACAATGGGGGGGACCCTCACTTCATAAACATGAGTTATCAAAATTTAACATACACCGAATCTCAGACTGTGAAATATGCCTCAGATGTAGGAGAAAAGAAAAACACAGCCATTAGCTCATGGGTCCCTAACCCCACCTAATTTCTCATTAACCCTGTGGGAGTAACTGGCAGGGTTACTCCAACCCAAAAGAATCAAAAAAATGTTACTTCTGGTATGACACCATTTCTGGTTCTGATAAATTCCCCCTGCCCTCCTCCCATTCCCAATTCTTGTCAGATTTATTTGATACGACTTTACAGTTAAATCTCCATTTGGTTAAACATGTTCAGTACTTCAAGGGAGAATGACATGGGCAAGACAGCCACAACACACCAGAAGCGGGTGCACTTCCTTTAAAGTCCGGGTGGCAGGCAACCATACCCATGTAAGGTCCCGTGGTAATAAAAGCATTTATTCTTCACCTACATCGCAAACATGCAGCCCTCAAACAGAAACCAATAGGGGTGGAGCTACTTCCGAGCTGCATCCAAATAGAATCAAATCCTTTGGTCTTCAGGTGTTGGAGCTATTATTCAGCTACTTAGTAAGTTTGGTGTGCAGGGGCAAAATATTGCCCTGTCCTCTCTTGCCCTGGTGCTGTCTGGTGAAACTACTGATCATAGCATATCCTCTATCTTTGTGTTTCCTACTTCATACTTTAAATCAGGAGGGGAAATACCCAGAGCCTTTAGGTAAGAAGAAGCTGCCATCAGTGTGTCAGAACTCTTGGTAGTGTCCTTGTCTTGAACCCAGAGTTGGGCAGGATAGCGTACCTGTGCCTTCAGTCCTTTGCCCTTTAGTTGTTTCACTACTCGTAAAACTTTCTTTCTCTTGGCAGGAGCGTAGGGGGGTAATCTTGATCAACATACACGCTTTGTCCATCTAAGTTCAGATCTTTCTTAGCCCATGCTATTCGTAAGATTTTCTCCTTTACTGGATAGCTCAGGAATTTTAATAATAATGGAGCGAGCTGGGGCCCCCTGCTTTCGGTTAGAGGCTATCGCTCTGTGTGCTTGCTCAATGCCCAATTCTGAGTCAGCTGAGAGGTCCAGTTTCTTTTGCAGCCAGCACTCCATATATTTTGCAGTATCATCTTGCTCAGCGCCTTCAGGGACTCCAAACACTCTCTAATGTTGTTTCTCCCGAAGCGAGCCTCTGCATCTTCTGCCTGTGCTGTAGAGGTAGAGCAATGAGCGGCCAAACACCATGTGCTCATTTTGCATGGAATTCATTTGGTTTTCCACTGCTGCTGTTCTTTGCTCCAGTATTTTAGTGTCCTTCCTGATCCCTGAAACATTGCCGTCGATGCGGTGTAGCATCCACATGATGGCCTGGCCATGGGTTCTGCCCAAATAGGTGCTTGTCTTGGGTCCAAAATCCTCGTCTTGTTCTCCAGAGCCTCCCATGTAGGTGGAAGCATGGGAGGCCTCAGGGCTTCTGTCTCTGAGACGTGATGTTGCCATCCTATTTTTCTTGGACCTGGGAGTGATGCAGGTGGTACCTTTTGTATTTTTCGTGAGGCCTCACACTCGGTAGACTTGTAAAAAGGTACAGTGACAAAAGAGTTATTATTAATACTCCCGATTGCTGCAGATTTAGCTGCCGGGTTCTCAGTGCTCGAGATCAGGCTGCCATTGCAGACGCCGACTTCACCGGAAGTCCTCATATAATCACTTGAAACTTTTTGAATATTGGAATATTTTTTGTTTAACATTATGTTAATCTTTAAAAATCTGAAGAATGTTGTTTCATACAAGTTATGTATACTTAATGCAAAATTGATGTGTCTCTGACGGGGTCTGGAGCAGTTTAGGGAGAAGGTTGCTAGGACTGAGATGGAAAATACTTAAGGCCTCAAGGAATGCGGGAAGGGGGGGTGCCAGGATTAAGTTCCGCTTAGCCAGAAAGGAGGAGAAGCAGGATAACGAGGCAGAGAATCGGGTAGATTTAGTGTCCCTTCGCCCGGCGAGGAACAGGGAAGGGATAGGATGGAATGGTGGCGGAACTCCAGATTTATCGAGGGGGAAGGAAGGGAGAAGAGGGAAGGGGGAGGATGGATGAATGGGAAAGGAAGGAGGTAGGGGTGGGATGGGAAGAGGTAGGGGGAAGGAAGGTGGGCAGGAGAAAACAGAGGAGTAGAGCAAGGGCATGGTAAGCAGGTAGACTAAGATCCGAAATTAGCAACTTGCGCATACATTAGCAAAAACAGCTATACATAGGCACCCTTTGACTCTCGAACAGTTAAAAACAGCAGGCGAATGTTATTAAAACTGTGTTGTGCAGGCTTAACAGAGATAACAATGAGGCTGAACCCTGGAGTGGTATAACAGTTACAATTACCAGAGTTCAGCAGGGTGTTAGAATAAACAACACGCAAAAGCAAACAGGCGTGCAAATGGGGACAGTAGCTGAATAAGATGTCAGCTGCAGAACTATTGAAGCAAAAAACAGAAATACTGCTATGCCCAGATAGAGTGTAGCTTGGATGCCTGAGTTAGCAAGGTGGCAAACAGCTGTTGGCCTGTGGACACAGCAGTAGTGCTACTGCTTGCGACGCCGATGACCTGGCTTCAGGAATGAGCCTGAGGTATCGGAAGGCCAGCCGGGGAAGGTGAGCGGAGGATGCTCTCCACCTCGGGGAAGGAATGCAGACAGGCTTTGCTGTGCTGCTGCCACCTAGGTGACCACAAGTGAATACGGGAGGATGCCACCATGTTCTGATATGTAAGACAGGTCAGAGACTCTTGTGCAAGGAACTGGGTCAGAAAACGGGGAAAAGACAGATGCTGCAGTAGGACGTCCACCCCTTTCCGCAGGCCCCCCACCGCTGAACAGGATCCTCTCCTCCGTAGATATTAAGTCTCAGGGAGTAGAGCCCCCCCCGAGGGCTCTGCGCAGGGGTTGGGGGTAACCTAAGGTGTTAAAGAGATGAGTTAATTCCCGGGGAAGGCTGGAGGGAAGACAGGGTGAGTGATTAGGACTGATGGGGGTTGTAACAAACAAACAAAAAAAAAAGTAGCATACAGTCACACTTGTGGGCGAGGAAGTCTCTTGGTTCAGTAAGTTAGTGCAGTCTGTGAAGTTCTATTTATTTGAAAATTAACTGGGAGAGGCACACTGAGCCAATACTCATTTCTAGCTGCGACCCAGGGAAGGGAAACGGTAAAAACAGCAGTACAATACATATAAGCAAAACTTTTCAGCAGCACGCATCACAAAAAAGTAAACTCTAAAACGCACTGAAAGAGAACAGTACAGTTATAAGAGTCTCAACATGAAATGCTTGGAGAATGTAGGCTGATCGCTAGACACCCCAGGGCACCAAACATTATGAAGCTGGACAGTGGTTGGGTTGGTGTGTGGGGGGGTGCTTCTTCAGCGACTGCACCCCTTAGGACCCCACTGCAGGAAGTCCTGGATGAAAGGTGCAGTCCAGCAGAAAGTGTACAAAAAAGCTGACTGGGGTGCTGCCCTGAGAAGAGACAGAGAAGCAGACCAGGACCAGTGCCAGACAGCCCCATGATTTTTCAGTTGGTAGGTAACTGGGTGTATGGGATGCCATGCTGCTCCAGCTTAGTCAAGAGAAGTGGGAAGCATTACTATAAGAGTAGAGTTGGTACACATGGTTGTCTTCCCAAGGGCACTTTTCTTGTTCTAGAACATCCACTTATTGTACCACTTTCCATTTTCTGCTAGAGGAATAAAAGAATCTCGTAGAAACATAGAAGATGACGGCAGAAGGGGACCTGTGGTCCTTCAAGTCTGCCCAAGCGAGGTATCATACAGTAGTATCATACTAAAAGCCAGCAGAATAGGCCCCATGGTCTATCGTGTCTGCTCGGAAGCTAGTCCCGTACTGGGAGCTTGCTCCTACACCACCCCAGCCCCAGAGGTGGCCCTTCCTGGCCTCAGCTTCGACCTGTACCTGTCCTAACCATTCTTCAATCCTTCCACTGTGGTCTCTCCCACCAGACTCCTGGGCAGTGCATTCCATGGTTCAACCACCCTCTCTGTGAAGAAGTGTCTCCTCGCTTCCCCCGTCTCCCCCCCCTCTTCCAGCTTCCTCGTGCCCCGGTAGTTTCCCCTGCTTAGGCCTGAACACTTCCCTGGCTGCGCCCGTATTTATCCCGTTTACATACTTGATGGTCTCTATTATGTCCTCTCTGTCCCTCCTCTCCTCCAGTACGTACAGATTGAGTTCATCCAGTCTCTCCTCATAGGTCCTACCCTCCTTGCCCTGAATCATCCTGGCTGCCCTCCTCCGGACCCTCTCCAGCAGCGCTATGTCCCTCTTAAGATGGGGTCTCCAGAACTGCACACAGTACTCAAGATGCAGCCTAACCAGGGCATTATACAGAGGGAGGATCACCTCCCTCTCCTAGAAGTAATCCCTCTGGTTATGTAGCCCAGTATCCTGTTTGTTTTTGCTGCAGCTCTTCAACAAGTCTCTATGTTATTCATTTTGCTGTCCACCACTATCCCTAAGTCCCTCTTGCCCAATGTGACTTGCAGTGTGGTCCCCCCAGGGGTGTATGCATGTCCTGGGTTTGTGACCCCTAGATGCACCCCCATACATTTCCCTGCATTGAAATTCAACCCCCACTTTCTTGCCCGCCCCCCCAAGGTATCCAGATTCCCCTGCAGGACCTCTCTTCCCTCCTGCCCGTCTGCCAGCGCTCCCAGTTTTGAGTCATCCACAAAGAGACTTAACCTGCTCCTAACACCCCACCCTATGTCCGAGACATAGGAATTGAGCAGGAGTGGCCCTGGGACTGAACCCTGGGGAACCCCACAGATGACTCTCCTGGGGGAGGAGACTATTCCTCTAACCACCATTAGCTGTATTCGCCCTGTAAGCCAGTTTTCCACCCACCTGAGCAACTGCCCCCCAACCCCCATAGAAACATAGAAGTTGACGGCAGATAAGGACCGCAAGGCCCATCCAGTCTGCACATTTATTTTTCTACCTTATGAATGTGCCATAGGCCTTTGCTCTGTCAATGGCCTATCTATTCATACTCCTCTGTATTGCTCCCTTATGCCTATCCCATGCCTGTTTGAAGCCCTGCACTGTATTCATATCCACCACTTCCTGAGGTAGGCCGTTCCATGCACCCACCGTCCTTTTTGTGAAAAAGAACTTCCTCACATCACCCCTTAAATGGCCTCCCTCTAATCTCATGCTGTGTCCTCTTGTCTTGCTGTTTTTTTAATATTGAAACATGTTAGACTCTATCACCTTGTTAATGCCGTTAAGGTGTTTGAATGTTTCAATCATATCCCCTCTCTCCCTCCTTTGCTCTAGGGTATTCTGTACATATTGAGTTTAATTAATCTGTCCTCATATGTTTTCTGATGCAGTCCCTGCACCGTTTTGGTTGCCCTTCTCTGGACTGCCTCAATTTGGTTAATGTTCTTGTGAAGGTGTGGCCTCCAGTATTGCACGCAGTACTCCAGATGGGGCCTAACCAGTGTCTTGTAAAGAGGGATTATTGCCTCCCTCTTCCAACTTGTCATACCTCTACTAATACACCCTAGCATCCCTCTAGCCTTACCTACTGCTTGGATGATTTCAGGTCATCGGTGATGATGACGCCCAAGTCTCTTTCTTTCCTTGTGACTGCCAGCAACTCCCTCCCAGCCTACAGGTGGCTTCAGGGTTTCTCTTCCCTATGTGCATGATCTTGCACTTCTTTGCATTAAACCGCAGTTGCCACTCTTCCGACCATTTTGCTAGTTTATCCAGATCTCTTCTCATTCTGCCCACACCATCTGGATCATCTACTCTGTTGCAGATCTTGGTGTCGTCTGCAAACAGACAAACTTTACCCTCCAGTCCATCTGTAATGTCACTGATGAAGATATTGAAGAGGACTGGCCCCAGGACTGATCCCTGAGGTACCCCACTTGTGACTTGCATCTCTTCTGACTGTATACCGTTTGCCACCCAGTTGACCAACATCTGACCCACCCCGAGCCTACCCAGCTTATTAATCAGTCTTCTATGTGGAACAGTAGCGAAAGCTTTGCTGAAGTCAAGGTAGGCAACATCAGCTGCTCCCCCTTGGTCCACCACTCTGGTTACCCAGTCAAAGAAATCTATGAGATTAGTTTGACAGGACCTTGCTTTTGTAAACCAATGCTGTCTTGGATCCTGTGCTCCTGTGGATTCCAGGTATTGCACTATCCTTTCCTTAAGGAGTGTCTCCATAATCTTGCTCACTACTGAGGTAAGACTGACTGGTCTGTAGTTCCCTGCCTTCTCCCTGCTACCATTCTTGTGGAGCGGATCACATGAGCCCTTCTGCAGTCTTCTGGGACCTCTCCTATGCTCAGAGACTCACTAAACAGTTCTGAAAATGGCTCTTCTAGTTCCATCCTTGGCTCCTTTAGTACCCTGGGATGTATGCCATCAGGTCCCATTGCCTTGTCCACCCTGAGCTTATTGAGCTCTTGTAGGACCCTTTCTTTTGTGAAAGGACTAGTGCACACCTCCCTCCCCCCTGTGCTCATGGTGCAGAGCTATGGGCCCTGCCCTACCTTCTTCAGTAAATACTGAGCAGAAGTATCTATTTAGGATAGATGCTTTTACATGGTCCTCCTCCTCACGTGCCCCCTTATTCTCTTTGATCTTAGCAATACCCCCTCTGGACTTTCTCCTTTCACTAATGTATCTATAGAAAGTCTTGTCACCTTCTTTTACTGTTCGTGCTAGTGTTTCCTCAGTTTGGGCCTTTGCCTGCCTTACTGCCTTCCCTGCTTCCATTAGGGAAGCTTGGTGTGCCTCCTTATCTTCATCCTGCTGCATTCCCTTATTTCCTGAAGGCCAGCCTTTTGGCTTCGACCTTTTCTGCTACTTTGAGAACCAAAGTGGTTTCCTTCTTCTTTTGCACTTCCTTTCCTCACTAACACAATGGGATGTTGCTTTAAGTATTGCATATTTAATGCTTGCCCACTTTGCCTGTACCCCCTCACCTGTATTTCTTTTTGCCAGGTGTAGCTTAACTCTGTTGGCCATTTTATCAAAGTCAGCTCCTCTGAAGTCCCATATTTTTCCTTGGAATGGGGTCATTTTGTTCTAGTGGTCAAATTGAACCATACCATGTGATGGTCACTGGCCCCCAGGTGACCTTCTACGTGGAGATCGGTGATCCACTGGCCATCCCCTCCAGCTTTGTTAGTAGACCATTGTGGGGTACCGAATTAAACGCCTTACTGAAATCCAGATAGAGGACATCTACTGGCCTATGTCGGTCCAGGGCACCCGTCACACAGTCATACAACTCCACCAGGTTAGTCTGGCACGATCTCCCCGGAACAAAACCATACTGCCTGTCATCCAGATGCTCCAACCTTTCCAGCTGCCCCCCCCCCCCAGTCTCTCCTTGATAATGCCCTCTATAACCTTGCCTACCACAGACGTTAGGCTAATGGGCCTACAATTCCCCATATCCTCTCTGGACCCCCCTTGTGGATAGGCATCACATGAGCCACTTTCCAGTCTTGAGGCTACCACCCTGTCATCAGGGAGATGCTGAAGAGTGAGGCCAGTGGAGCTGCTAGCACATCTGCCAGTTCCATTAGCACCCTTGGATGCAGCCCATCTAGCCCCGGCGCCTTCTCAGCCTTTAGCGACCGGAGGGCCTCTCTTCCCTATCCGCTGTGATTTGGCCCTCCCATCCCCCCTCCTCATGCATCCTCTCCTCCCCTTCTAGACACGCCTCATCCCCTGCCCTAGTCTTATCCAGTCCTTCAGTCTCCAGCTGACCTCCTGGTTCAGTGGGCTCCTCTACCCTCCCATCGGGTTGGAAAGATCCCCCCACCTCCCCCAGTAAAGACAGAGGCAAAGTACTCATTTAGCGCCTCTGCTTGTTCCCCAACCGTGCACGCCCCCAGTTCTAATCCTGCTGATCTGTGCCCTCACTTTCTTTTCTCCCCATGTATCTAAAGAACCGCCTCTGTGGATATCCCTGGCCAGGTTAAGCTCCTTCTCGCCTTGGCCCCCTTCCCACCCTGGTGACCCTCTTAGCCAGGAAATCATTCTCTCCCCTCCCTAGCCCCCTTGAGCACTTTAAGCACGCATAGGCAGCCTTTTTCTCCCTCCCCGCCTCCTGCACCTCCCGGGTCCACCAACATGGCTTACTGGCCCTACATTGCTTGCGCCGTACCTTTGCCCAGGCCCTTGAAGCCTCCTGCACCCCTTCCTAGTGATCTCCCACAAGCTACCAGCATCCATGTCTGGCCTTATCTCATCCAAGCACCCTTTAAGAATCCTTCCCATGCCCTCAAAGTCCACCCCCTTGAGATCTATGACTTCTGTGTTAGTACAAATTTCCTCTCCCCTTAGGAATATAAGAAACCAGACCATGACATGATCACTGCCTGCCAGTGGGCTGCTCACCTCCAGGCTAGGGTTGTCAGAACCCTCTGAAGTTCTGGGTTCTAGTTCTAGTCTAGAACTTTTGAAAAAGTTCTAGGGTTCTAATCTTTTTTAGAATTCAAACCCTATTTTTTAGTTGTGCTGACAGTAATGAAGATAGTAATGAAATACATGTAAAGAAAAAAATGTTTAATATAAGGGGGAGAGAAATGATCATGTGTGACATTGATAGGAATACAACTAGGTTTATCTATGGTTTCTTCTGTTTGCTAAAGCCAGCAACTTAATACGTAACAGGCCCACCAACCCACCCATATGTTAAAAGTTTTCCTGCCCCAGCTGCATCATAGTACCTTAGTGAAAGAGGCACATTAGCCATTTATGTACTCAGTTTTATATACTCAGTCATGAATTATTAGAAAAAATAACTAATATTACCTAATCCCAGCAATTTGCTTATTTGTGTTTTTAAATGAGTAAATCAAAAGTTGCTATGTTTAAAAGAAGGCTTTTATAACAAAGTCAAGCCAAGGTACTGCAGCCGCAGCACATGGAACTGTTGCAAAACATATTATGTTATAACGTAGTCAGTCAAGACATTTGAATAAAAAACACATGCCAGTCATTGTTGCTGGCAAAAAATGCGTGCAATTTTCTAAGATAATGCATACATATACCAACATTCTTGTTGGCAAATTGAAGTAATACATACAGCTTTCTAAGATGATGCATTTTTCTAGCTGATATGTCAATAAAATCTGTGTTTCAGTCACATAAATAAAAAAAGTGGTTTCCTCACCACGTACTAACTTAAGGAACATTTAACATAGCTGCAGCAGTTGGCATGTGATATTTAAGGGACAGTGTCTGTCAACCCCATTATGTATCAAATTATCACTACTTGTAAAGCAAAAACACTTCATGATAGGTCACATTCTGTGAAAACTGCTGATGCAGATTTTCTTTTATTTCTGATTCCTATATTCTTTTTTTTTTTAAAGGGGACAAGACACTTGTGCTATGTGGCAGCAGTTTGCATTGTATTTAATAAGAAAAAAAAATATTTATAGTAGGTTCCACAGTGGGCAATCGGTACAGCCCTCCCACACCATCGGTCTGTCATCATCTTTTTCCTCACCATCCCCAGCCGATCACAAATCTGTAAGGCCCTGTCCAGACTAGCAGTGAGCTATGAAAACCGTTTTTAAACGTTACCGTTCAACCCGTTTCTGTGCGTCCACATGAATAGCTGAATCGTTTTTTAAACCGTTACTCTGCATCCACATTGGTGTTCTTTCTCCATTTTCTGGTAACGTTTTTGAAAAGCGTTACAGTCCGCTGGAGGACAGATTTTACAGAAAACACTTCATTCACCCGTCCATACTACTCCTCCAAATGAAGAAAAAAACAGGTAACGTTTCAGCAACCATGCTAAAGACCTGCTCTTTGTTGGTTTTAAAAATGGTTTACAGAACGCTTTTTAAAACGTTACAGGTCTGGATGCAACCATTTTTAGAGCAAGCGGTAACGTTACAGGACACCAGTAACGTTACCAAAGCACTAGTCTGGACAGGGCCTAAATGAAAGGACTAAAACAACACCCACCTTTCACCCCAGCACCCATTCCACTTTTCTTCCACCACCCTAATCTATGCAGTAGCACCCATACCACCCTTACACCCATGTTAAAACCAACCCACAACTCTCACCCCCCTCAAGCACGTATTCCACCCTCCTCCCTCACCCAAATGTTTAAACTACCCCCACACTTATTCATGAACGACCATTCATGTCACCCTTCTCCGTCCCTCACCCATGTTAAAACCCACTCCCCCAACCATCACCCATGTACTAACAACTATGCCATGTTTCTCCCTCCTGCATCCATGTTAAAACCAACCCCCAACCCTCACCCATGCACTAGCATCCATGCCATCTTTCTCCCTCTTGCATCCATGTTAAACCAACCTTCAGCCCTTTCCCACCCTCTAGCACCCATTCTGCCCCCCCAATGCTAAAATTACCACATGCTTACTCAAGAAAAATGAAACTCTTGCCTCCATATGAGCCATACTTAACTGTTCCTTAAACAACACTTATGTGAAGAAGTGTCTTTTCAATTGCTTTCTTCTTATGGACAACATTCTGTACAGTCATCTTCATGGAACCAGTAATTTGAGAGTTGTTGCTATTATGCCATGGTCTGTGAACAACAGAATGTTAAACACAGGCTATTGTGGTATGAGACACATGCTTACAGAATATGTGCTCAACCATGACATAGGTAAAACTCCAGATGACTCCGTTTCCCAGAAGAGACTTGTAACAGGTTGCTGCCCACAGAAACATAATAGAAAATACAGTTTTTCCCATATTTTTTTTATTCAGTAAGATAAGTTACATATGGATCATTTTGGTTTATGGCTAGCATTTCTGTAATTGAAAAAATAATAAACAGCTACCAATTAGAACTCATGGTTTTGTCCTCTTTAAAATTGAAAAATAGCCTGCCCCTGGTCCCAGCCCATACTGACGCACCACAAAGTCACAGAAGGTAAATCCAAAAATATACGTTTGCACTTTAACTATAAATAATATGATACAGAAATGATTGACGTGACAGTGTCCCTTTTATGCCAAATTTGGGCCTGTTCCCACTGATGTTAAAATTGCCCTGTATATAAAACTTGTTGACTTAAGACCCTAGCTACAAAGCAGTTTGCCATGAAATGGTGAAAGTTTTTGGGGGGTATGTAGTCCAAGGTAGTAGACTGAGAAAGGAGAGAGACAACCAAAGTCATCACAGTCTGTAAAAATTTCCTTTTTGGTGCAGAGAGACTCTGTCCCACACAGTATTTACCAGCCACCACCATCTGAGTTGTCATCACCATCAACATCCACAACATCAGTCACCTCTGGATCAGTTTGTATACTCTTGTAGGGATATGAAAATCTTGACTTATTAACTTAAATAAAAGTTAACATGTGTACATTTTCTGGCAGCAAGCTATTTCTGGTGTCTGTCACAATATTGCCAGCTGTACTAAACATGCATTCTGAAGAGACACTTGTTGCGGGACAACCAAGATATTTACAGGCTTCATCGTATAGCTCTGTCCAAATTGACTGACTGTTTTGATCTCCAGTATTCAAAAGGGCATGCATCAATAGGAATAGGCAGTTATTGCAGGTAACTGTCTATCATGATGGACAGAGACTGCTCAGAAGAGGAATCAGCATAAGCTGGTATGGCAGCAGTTTGGGAAAGGTTTTGCCACAGATTTAGCTTGCTACTAAAGGTTGAAGAAGTGGCAGTTGTGGAACAACCACTGTTAATGTTTGGTGACTTTTCCATTTCTGTATCCCTTTGTGGTGATGACAACCTGAGGGTACTGTGCATGTCTGTGTTTGACTGCTGTGAGTGCTGCTGCTGCAGCTCATCTAGCAACAGACATTCATAATGCTCTATATCATCTGTTTTTGGAAGATGTAAAGCCTTGATCCTGGGATCTAAGGGAGTTGCAAGGATGTAGTGTTTTGATTTCGACATTGCAACTAATTTGTCATTGGTTTTGAAGCGCTCACTCATTCTCTTTACGAGATTCCCATGATACAGGCGACATGTTGTCTGAGCTTCAGATCTGTCTTTTTCTATTTGTAGATTTAGAACACTAAGATGATGTGAAATCAGCATTATGAGTGGGATAAGCTGACTCACAGATGTGCCTTCAGAAGACATGTCCCTTGTAGCTGTCTCAAAAGGAGCTAGGATGCAGCACACGGTCTCCATTAATTTCCACTGCAGCACAGACAGCATAATGTCCTCTCCAATAATGTAACTGGAGCAATAGTCATGTACAGCTTGCTTTCGCTCCAAGAGGCACTGCAGCATATAAAGCATTGAGTTCCAACGAGCGGAAACATTTTGAATCAGCTTTTGCTGGGGCAGCTTGTGTTTTTTTTTGGTTTGTTTGTTTTTGCAGTTCAGACAATGTCCGTATAGCCTTGGTTGAATGTGAAAAGTGAGTCACAATTTTTTTTGCAAACAGCAATCATACCATCCACTTGTGTTTCATTGCTGAGAAATCCCGTGACAATTAAATGTAAGCAATGTGCAAAGCAAGAAGCATGCATAAATCCTCCATCCTGTACTGCTTTCAAGATGTTGGCTCCATTGTCACTTACTATGAAGCCACATTTTAGACCGTGAGAATAAACCCATTCATCAAGGAGGTCATTTAGTTTCTACAAGATGTTTGCCGCTGTATGACTTTGCCTAAACTTCTTTATATGCAGCAGCACCATCTTCTGGGGTGTCTTTGTTTTTGAAGAACCACAAGAAAACGTGACCAAATGAATGGTAGGGGACATGTAATCTATGTTTTGAGTGCTGGTCCACATATCTGTTGTGACATGAATAACCACACCCTCTGCAGTTTTAAGTGCAAGCATCACTGTCACTTTTAAAGCCTGATAAATGTTTGGTATTTCAACATAGGAAAAGTACCTTCGATGAGGAACATTGTAACGAGGCTCTGCTAGTTTCAAGAGCTCCCTAAAATCTTCATGGTCTACCAAAGAGTATGGGAGAAGGGCTCCAGCTAACAGTTCACCAATTCAGTGATTAAGATGAAGGGTCTTTGGATGATTTTTAATAAAGGTATTCTTCCTTTCAAATGCCTGAGGCAGTGTTAGCTGTTTACAACATGTCCCTGCTGGTTTATTATACAGCGTGCTACGCTGGGATGGTGGACTAGGTCTTATACATTCAGTGACATCACTGGATGTGCAACTGGTACTAATGGTGCTGGCATTGGTGGTAACAGTGATCCTAGGGCTGGCAGTGATTCTCTCCACATCAAGTTCAGACAATTCAGTATCCATTTCAGATTTCTGACCCTTCTCACGTGCAGTGTGGAAGATGGAGGACATGGATTTTGGACGATCAAGCAAAACTGAATGCTTTTTCAGATGGCGTTTAAGAGCTATAGTGCCAAAGCATGACACAACTTTACCACGGCTTACACTCTGTTTACACAGGGAACAAATTGCTCTGCGTGGATCAGTTTTACTGACAGAGAAATAATTCCACACCTCAGATTTGACAGAGTTTGTTTGCATGCTGGGAAGATAGCTAAAGACTGTTTGCGTCTTTTCACCTGTCCTAACAGAACCCGAGACATGCTCCTTGGTGCTAGAAGAGTGGGCAGAAGACTTTGATGGATTTTCATTGCTGGCCGACACAGAAGTGGTGGATTCAATGGATATGTCCTTTTCATTGCCAACAGTGCTGGATGTATTTGCAAGTGCACTACCTGATTCATTGTCAGCAGACTTGCTCATTTCACTTTGTTGAGGAAGTAATGATATATAGCAAGACACAAGTGTCGGACTGAGACAAAGAGCTACTGTCTGAGTCAGAGAGGGACTCACTATCACTTGCATTATTACTGCTAGTCACAGGGATTTTAACAGCATACCTTATGGTGCCTCTCCGTGTGACTACAGCAGCTGCACATTTTTTCTTAAAAGGTCCCCTTTACCACACTTTGCTGTTGCTCTTTTGCTGTTGTTTGAATTTTTATCACATGAAACATTTTGGTTATTTCTGCTAGCACCAGGATTACCACTACCACAAACACCTGCTCTAACACCAGCACCAGATGCTTCATCTGTGTTTGTGTCAGCCATAACAGTACCAGTATACTGCAGTGAACACACCCACACAATTCCTGTGTAAGAAAGCAATGTGATCTGTGATCGCTGGCTGCAACTCCAAAATTTTATTTTGGCTGTGTGATACTATGATGCAGTGGACTGAAAGTAATTGAGGAATATGATAGTTTGCAACTAAAGGATCCCAGGTTTAAGGCTTACAGAATGATTGGGCTGCTGGACATAGGCATACACATAGCAGTCAAGGGACGCACAGCGGCAGGGTGATGAACTGACCACAAGAGACGGAGTTACACACACAAACCGAGGAAAGAGATTTTTCTGTCTCTCCTCCCAACGGGGAAATATATTTCAAACAACATGAAGTCTTGCTATATTATGGCGTATGCAGTGAGTCCAACCTTGAACTGCTCGGAGGTGAAGGAGTTAACTTTCCATGCCAGGCATGGCAGCTAAGCTTCGAGCTTGGTTGAAAACTCTGTCTGTTGTTCTTCAAACTCAAACTGTCAGATTCTTTACTCCGCCTCACTGAACAGTCGCTCCGAGATTCAAACAACATGAAGTCTTGCTATATGTATGACATATGCAGTATAACCCCAGGTTAGAACTGCTCGGAGGTGAAAGTTAACTTCCATGCAGGGATGGAATCTTGTGTGAGCTGGTTAACACTCTGTCTGTTGAAGCTCAGACTTAAACTGTCAGATTCTTTACTCCGTACTCACTGAACAGTCGCTCCGGAGATTCCTCCTGCTGCTCGGTTTGTTTGTCGGGTTTTAAAAGTGCAATTCTCGGTTTATTTTACCAAATTTAACCTGTCATCGTCAGTTCAAGCTTTGTCTGTGGTATTGTAAGTAATAGATAGGCTTATTTATTAATTTTTATTCTGTGTGGAACTTATAGCGTCTTTTTCGGTTCGGTTGAACCGATCAGAGGTTTAAAATTACTTTCTAGCCCTTTAGAGTGCGGTTCCTGGTTCTTATCGGTTCTAAAAAAAGCAGTTTATTACGTTTTTCCATGACCCGTGACATGGTTGGGAACCGATAAGAGAGTCTTGCTTGGCGGCTTGCCAGTAACGGGCATGTTTGGTTAGGCTGGCACTATGTCTGAGAAACCCAAAAGAAAAACTGGACCCACTGGGTTTCAGCACTGTGGCCTCTGTGGGGAAGCCTTTGCCTAGGCTGACCCACACACCATTTGTGTATATTGTCTGGGGTTTGACCACCTCAATGCAGACTGCCAGATTTGTCAGAATTTTCCTGCTGCCACCGTGGAAAAAAGAGTTGGTAGGCTCAGGGAAAGGGAGGCCAAAAAGTCCGCTGACCCGGATGGCCAGCCCAGTTCAGTTCCAGCCAAACCTGAGGGAGTGCCCTCTGACCAGGGCGATGCTTCCTCGGGCAAACGAAGAACCAGCTCTGAGGAGCCGGTTCCAACTAAAAGGGCTAGAAGGTCAGCTAGTTTGAGGCCAAAAGTTCTTTCTCCAACCGCTGAGGAAATAGCCAAAGCTATCCAAATTGTCCAGTCTCTTTCCCAGTTCCGTCTCGAACCGGCACCATTGGGCAGCGCCGGTTCGATCGGGTTCCTGGTTCAAGATTATGATTTTGAAGATTTTTATGAACCAGAGCAAGGGGAGGAGGGGTACGAGGGAGTGAGTGGATTTTGACAGTCTGGATGTGCCCATTGAACCGGACATCTCTCCAGACAGACCCTCAGGAGTATCCCCTCCCAGGCTATCTGAGTCCCCTTCTCATTTTTTGTTTTACAAGAAAGTTGCTGACACTCTGCAACTCCCTGTTGAGGAAGCTGTTGATGATCAAGAAGAGCCTGATTTTGTGGAAATTATGGATATTCCAGAGTCTAGGAGACCTGTCTATTCCCTTGCATAAATCTTTTAGGAAACCACAGTAAAAATTCTGAAAACTCCTCATTCTATCTTCCCTGTGGATAAAAGGATGGACAAGAGGTATGCTTTATCAGGCCCTGATACAGAGTTCCTATCTCAGCAGTGCAGCCATGTGGGGGTAGTGCAGGCTGCAGCCTGTGACAAGGCTAATATTCCTCTAGCCTCTCACCCTCCTGAAAAAGATTCCAGGAGGATGGATGCCATGGCAAAGAAACAGTACATGGCAGCATCTTTGGGACTCAGACAGGCAAATTATATGGCTTACGCAGCTAGGTACCAGAAATCCAGGTGGGATACTGTCTGGCCCTAGCAAAACAGGCACCTGAACAGCTTGCCGGGAGCTGGAGCAGGTGGCTGTGGGCGGAGATTGAGGCATCAAGGTGCAATTTCATGCTGCTGTAGACTCTAATGATGTTTCATCTAGAGTTATGGCTACATCTGTGTCTCTTCGCAGAATGGCCTGGCTCAGATGTACTGCCCTGTCCTGGATACCCAGTCTAAGGCTATGGATTTTCCTGTTGTGGGAAATTCTCTGTTTGGGGAACAGACAGAGAATTATATGAAGAAAATGGATGAGTATAGGACCACCTGTAGGAGTGCACAGGCCAAGGAAAGGCAAGTCACTCCTCAAAGGCAGCATGTCAGGGGCAGGCCTTTTCATAGGCCGTTTTACCAAGCCCAGGCCTCCTCTTATGCTTATGCCCAGAGGGGGTTCTTTAGAGGAAGGGGCAGAAGGGGCTTTAGTAAGCCTGCTTCTACCCCTCAACCCAAAGCCCCTGCAAAACAGGCTCCCTGATGGGGCAGCCAGGGCCGATTCTCCTCTACCGGTAGGGGGCAGGCTGGCTTACTTTGTCCAGGACTGGAAGTCTTTAACGTCAGACAAATGGGTCCTGGAAGTAGTAAGCCAGGGACTGGTTCTCAGCTTCAAAAAATTTCTGAAGATGAGAGCCAGATCTTTTCCACCTGCAAACCCATCAGAGGCACTTGCCCTGGAAGCAGAAGTTTCTGCCCTCCTGGCTCTCCGAGCCATGGAAAGGGTTCTACCCGTACACCAGGGCAAAGAGTTGTACTCCAGGTACTTCCTTACCCCAAAAAAGACAGGAGAATGGCGGCCCAGTCTGGATCTCGGGTATCTAAACAAGCACCTTTTGAAACCAAAGTTCAAAATGGTGACCCTGGGGATTATTTTACCCTCTCTAAGGCCAGGGGATTGGCTAGCCTCCCTGGACCTCAAGGATGCCTACTTCCATGTTCTCATCAGAAGCTCCCATCGAAAGTACCTCAGATTCGAACTGCCCTCAGGCCATTACCAGTTCAGAGCAATGCCCTTCGGCCTCACCTCGGCCCCAAGGGTGTTCACAAAATGCCTGGCAGTAGCAGTTGCTCATTTAAGAAGGCAAAAGATTGCCATCTTTCCTTATCTGGACGACTGGCTCATTGTAGGCCAGTCTCCAGAACAGGTCAAACTACATTTACAAGTAACCCAGCAGCTGCTTACATCTCTAGGTTTCCTTCTCAATCTTCCAAAGTCAGTTCTGGAGCCTGTTCAGCTTCTCACCTTCATAGGCGCAGAACTGAACACAAAAAGCCAGAGCCTTCCTTCCTCTGGAAGAGCAAGAACCCTGGTGTCTCTGGCCTCCTCTTTCACCCTGCAGGTCTCTCGACCAGCAAGGCATTTCCTACAGCTCCTGGGGCACATGGCTGCTTCTACAGCAGTAGTGCAGGGGCGAGATTTCAGATGAGGGACATTCAGTTCCATTTGAGAACCTTTTGGTCTCAAGGCGGATCCCCTAACCAAATTGATTCCAGTGACTCGAACCCTGATCCAGGCCCTTCAGTGGTGGCAGGATCAGAACAATCTGAGACAGGGGGTTCCCTTCACCCCCCCAGTCTCATTCCTTGACCCTTACTACAGATGCATCCCTCCTGGGGTGGGGAGCTCACATGGGCGACCTTTCCACCCAAGGGCTGTGGTCCCCTCAGGAATCCCTGCTCCACATCAATTTGCTGGAGCTCAGAGCAGTTTTTCTAGCACTTCAGGTCTTCTCCACATCTGTCCAGAACAAGGTAGTTCAGGTCAGAACAGACAATACCACTACAATGTGGTACATCAACAAGCAAGGGGGCACGTGGTCTACGGCCTTGTGCACCGAAGCAATGAAGTTGTGGTCTCTGGCTTACTCTCTGAATGCCTCCCTTACGGCAGTTCACCTCCCAGGCAAGGACAATGTCCTAGCGAATGCTCTCAGCAGGATTTCCGAGGGCCATCACATAGATACATAGACAGTGTCGGCAGATAAGGGCCTATGGCCCACCCAGTCTGCCCATTTGAGCTTGTAAGTTCAGTTTGTTTTCCTAGAAGTCTGTTGCACCTTACCCCTGACCTCCAGAATTCCTTTATGTCTATCCCATGCATTCTTAAATCCCGTGACTGTTTCAGCCCCCACTACTTCCTCTGGCAGGGTGTTCCACTTGTCCACCACCCGTTCTGTGAAGAAATTCTTTCTCATGTTTCCTCTGAATCATCCTCCTCAACTTCATCCCATGCCTCTAGTCCTAGAACATATTTTTCGCTTAAAATAGTGTTTTCCTGCACCTGTTCCTCCCTGTAAGATACTTGTATGTCTCTATCATATCCCTCTCTCCCTCCTCTCCTCCAGGGAGTACATGTTCAGTTCCTTCAACCTGTCTTCATAGGACTTGTGATGCAATCCATGCACCATCTTTGTTGCCCTCCTCTGAACCTTCTCTACCCTGTCTATGTCCTTACGTAGGTATGGTCTCCAGAACTGTACACTGTACTCCAGATGGGGCCTCTCTAGTGTCTTGTATAAGCTGAATTATGACCTCCTTTTCCTGCTGGTAATGCCCTGCCTATACATCTCAGCATCCTATTTGCTTTACCTGCTGCCTTGTCACTGTTTCCCTACCTTGAGGTCATCAGAGATGATAACCCCAAGATCCCTTTCCTGCTGGTGCATGCTATATCCTCACCCCACAACTGATATATTGTGCCAGGGTTTTTGTGTCCCATATGCATTATCTTGCACTTCTTTGCATTGAATTTCAACTGCAAAACCCTGAACATTCTTCAAGTTTCTGCAGGTCGCTTCTCATTCTGTCTACACCTCTGGTGTGTCTACTCTGTTACAGAGCTTTGTGTCATCAGCGAACAGTGAAATTCTGCCTTCTAGGTCCTCGCCATGTCACTGATGAAGATGTTGAATAGGACCGGTCCCAGCACTGATCCCTGTGGTACCCCACTGGTCACTCTTCCCTCTGTGGAGTGACAGCCATTTACCACCACCCTCTGTGTCCTGCCACCCAGCCAGTTACCTACCCACCACACTACTGTCCTGCCCACACCCATATTCCCCAGTTTGTGTAATAGTCTCTATGTGGCACAGTGTCAAAGGCCTTGCTGAAGTCCAGATAGGCCATGTCCCTGCCCTCCCTGATCCACCTCCTAGTCACCCAGTCAAAAATTCAATGAGGTTGGTCTGACATGACCTCCCCTGGTGAAACCATGCTGCCTTGGGTCCTGTAGGCCATTGACAACCAGATGTTCCACAATCTCTCCTTCAGTAGTGCTTCCATGATCTTCCCCACTACTGAGGTGAGGCTGACTGGTCTGTAGTTCCCTGCTTCCTCTTTGTTCCCACTTTTGTATAAGGGGACTACATCTGCTGTCCTCCAGTCTTTGGGTACCTCCCCTGTTTCCAGTGATCGGCTAAGTAGGATAGCAGAGGTCAGCCACCACCTCTCTTAGTTCTTTAAGGACCCTGGGGTGCACCCCATCTGGCCCCATTACTTTATCAACTCTTACTACTTCCAGTTCCTTCAGGACCCTTTCTCGTGTAAAGGGACTTGTGTCCATTTCTGCACCATTCTCACCCTTGTACTCCTTCAGACCCATTACCCTCCTCTTCCTCAGTAAGACTGAGCAGAAATACCTGTTCAGTATGTCAGCTTTACTGTTGTCATCCTCCATGCAGCCCCATCCTCCCCTTCAGTCTCACTATCCCTCCCTTTGTCTTTCTTTTTGGCTTATGTACCTGTAAAGGTTTTGTTCCCTCTACCCACTGATTTTGCAATGTGTTTTCTGTCTGAGCTTTGGCTTCCTTACTGACCTCCCTGCCTCCTTTGCTTCTCCTGGTACTTCTCCCTATCCCTTCTGCCTGTGTCTTTTTGTAGTGCCTGAATGCAATCTTTTGGCTTTCACTTTCTTTGCTACCTCTTTGGAAACCATAATGGTCTCCTTTTCCTTTTCCTCTTGCTAACCTGCTTAATACATAATTCTGTTGTTCTTGTAATCCCCATTTTAAATACTGCCAACTGTTCCTCAACCCTGATTCCTGTCCCATTCCTTAATGCCTCTTTCAAGTATCTCCCCATTTTCCCAAAGTCTGCCCCCTAAAATCCAGGATACGTGTTTTTGTGTGGTTTGGTTCTGCTCTTCTGTGATTTCAAATCACAATGACTAGTGGTCACTGTTTCCCAGGTGCTCCCCACTGTTACCCCATCCACACTGTCCCTGTTTGTGAGCACAAGGTCCAGTATTGCCTTCTGCCGAGTTGGTTCCCCGACCAGTTGCTTGAGGAGGCACCCTGAGAGGGTCCAGGATAAATCTGCTCCTAGTTGATGCTGCTGCTGGGATGCTCCAGTCCACGTCTGGAATATTGAAGTCTCCAACCAGTACTACCTCACCCTTGTCTGCCATCCTTTGGATGGCTAGCATCACCCCTATCTGTTTCTTCCTCCTGGGCTGGTGGTCTATAGACCACACCTGTGCGGATGCTGTCCCTATTTTCCTTTCCAGCTAACCCACAGTATATCTCCCCATTTTGTTCCTCCTGGATCTCTGTGGCCCTTATGTCATTTTTCACATACAGTGCCACTCCTCCTCCCTTCCTGCCTGCTCTGTCTCTTCTGAATATGTTGTAGCCAGGTATGGCCATCTCCCAGTCGTGGTTATCATTACACCAGGTTTCAGTGATGGCCACAATGTCCAGGTCTGACTGCACCATGACAGCCTCCAGATCTTCCATCTTGTTGCTAAGGCTCCTGGCATTTGCACATGGCTTTCCATGATTTGACCTCCTAGACTGTCTCACTATTCTACTCCAGCCTTCCTTGGTTGTCATTTATCCCTGGTTCTCCTTGCTGTCTGCCCGTCTGCTGAATTTTGCCCCTTTTCTGCTTATCCACCTCTTGGGCACTAATCTCCATCTTTTGCACACTACTTTGCAGAGATAGCCACTCCTCTGGTTCACTGGTTCCACTGCTAACTGTGGGGGGTGAGCAAGTAGGTGCCCTCCTTTCTGGCCTGCCACCCCCCTTTGCTAGTTTAAATGTTTGTCAGTGTAGCATTTAAACTTATCATTGAGTGCTTGGATTCCCCTCCAGGATGGATGCAGGCCGTCAGGCTTGAACAAACCTCCATCCCTCCAGGTGGGTCCCCAGTCACCAGTGAATCAAACCCTTCCTCACAGCACCAGTTCTTCAACCATGAGTTAAAGTTCCTGGTGCATGCACTCTATGCTCTCCTTATCTCTCACAGGTAGTATTCGAGAAGTGACAGAAGTAGCTGCTTGCTGAGACCACTCCCAGTTTCCTAAACTCTTCCTGAACTTCCTTGGCTCCCCATTTGCCAGGTCATTAGTACCTAGGTGGATAATGACAACCAGCTCACCCTCCCGTCTTGCCTTCCCAGTGATCCCCAGGATCTTCCTTCCATCCCTCCATGCCGTGGCACCTGGTAGGCATCTCACCTCCTTGTCCTCTCCCTCCTGTGTTCCTAGCTGGATCCCTCTTATGATGGAGCCCCCACCAGGATTCGCTTCCTCCTCCTCTGGGGTCCACTGCTTTCCCCGCTGAGGTCACCTCCTTGGCTAACCTCCACATCCTTTCCTTCCACTTCTCTGGGTACCTGTATTTGGTTGTCCTTGTTTGCCAGTGTTGCATATGAGTTCTTGAGTGGAATAGGATCTGGGATGTGCCTCTGCCTGACTGCTCTAACCCTCCCTGAGCCCACTGTCATCCAAGTGCTCCTCGTTCTCAGCATCCTTTGAGGCAGTTGCATTGGACTGGGTGGTCCCTGGATAGGGGTGATGGTACTCCTGACCCAGTTTACTTCCGCTCTGGGTCTGGCTACCTCATCCCGCGGTCCAGATAGATGCATGCAGATGGGCAGCACCCTCAGTGTCCAGAAGGTCTGCCTGAATATGGCTGCCCCACAGCCACTGCATTGCACCACTCCCCACATTATACTGCAATTCCACTACTTGTCTGCTACTGAAGCTCTCCTAGTTAACTTTTTATTAATTTACTGTCCTAAAAATCCTGCCACTGTTCCCCTATAATATTTGAAAATACATACACTTCTATCTAAGCTCTTTATCCTTACAATCAAAAGGTAACTACAATCACAATAATCTACCTTCTACTAATACAGATTCTATCACAGAATCAGAGCACAATGCAAAAACATCTGCTACTTAGCAACAACAAACAGGTGACAACATACCAAGTTGATGTAGCTTTTTTTAAAATAGAAAAGAAAAATGTAATTGTTTAAACCAATAGAAATCAGCAGTTCCAAAAGCACCTTGAACTACAAGAAAGAACACAGTACCACACCTCTGCCACAATAACTAAACAGTTCTAAAACATTGGAGAAAGAAGAGAAAAATTAGAGACTGAGCAAAAAGATGCAATGTACTATAAAGTATTAGGCAATAGGTATACTCAGTTGTATACTCACGAATGGGCACTGGATCCCCTGGTACTGGAGGTAATATTTGCCAGATGGGGCACTCAGCAAATAGATCTCTTTGCAGCCCCAGACAATCACCAACTTCCCCTTTTTTGCTGCAGGCCTCCAGTGTTGGGCTCAGTCCCTCTGGATGCCTTCCTTCTCAGTTGGGAAGGGAAGTTTCTCTATGCTTTTCCCCCCTTCCCTCTTCTTTTCAAAGTGCTAGTCAGAATCAGATCTCAATCCTGCAAGATGATCCTGATTGCTCCAGATTGGGCCAGGCAGCCCTGGTACCCACTCCTCATGTCCTTAGCAGTCCACCCTCCCCTATGCCTTCCCAGGAATCACAACCTGTTAACCTGTGCCCAGGGGAGAGTTTGGTATCCGAACCTCAAGTCTCTCAATCTCAAGGCTTGGCTCTGGAAGAGTTAGTTTGCTGACCTACACCTCTCTCAAGGTGTATTGGATGTCTTGAAGGCCTCTAGGAAGCCTTCCACCAGGGCTACCTATAATTCAAAATGGAAACGATTTTCCATATGGTGTGCTGGTAAACATATTTCCCCAGAATCTGCTGGTGTGCCCACGATCCTGGATTATTTGGTGCATTTGAATTCCTTGGGGCTGAGACCAGCTACCCTAAAGGTGCATTTGGCAGCTGTGTCTGCTTTCATTTCAGCAGGTAAACCCTCTTCTCTTTCAGCACATCCTGTATTCTCTAATTTTTTTAAGGGATTGCTTCACACCAACCCTCCATTCAGGAACCCTGCCCCTGCCTGGGATCTTAATGTTTGCATTGCTCAGCTTATGCAACCTCCCTTTGAGCCCTTGTCTTCAGCAGAGCTCAGGTATTTGACTTGGAAGACTGTGTTTCTGGTAGCCATCACTTCTGCCAGATGCATAAGTGAATTACAAGCTTTGTCAGTGGAGCCTGATTTTATCTTCTTTCATAGAGATAAGGTGGTCCTCGGGACTATCAGGAAGTTCTTGCCTAAGGTGGTTTCAGATTTCCACCTTAATCAATCTTATTTCTCTTCCAGTGTACTTCACTGACCATTCCTCCTCTGGCGAGAGGAGGCTGCACAGCTTAGATGTGAAGAGAGCCCTTAGTTACTACATTGAGCGTACCAAGGGTCACAAGTTTGACTCCCTCCAACTGTTCCTCACTTATGGTGAGGTTGGTAAGAAACCTGCCACTAAGATCCATTGCCAGGTGGATTGTCTCTTGTATCCAATTCTGTTATGAAAGCTAGGTAGGTTCCTCCCTCAGGCCTGAGGCTCACTCTACCAGAGGTACAGCTGCTTCCTGGCTGTGCCAGGGACATCCCCATTCTAGAGATTTGTCACAGCTACCTGGAAAACAGTTCACACTTTTACCAAGCATTACTCTCTGGACACCCAGGCTAGGAGTGATGCTCGGTTGAAACACAACTGTGCTTCAGGCCTATTTCTAGTAGGTTCTGTCCCTCCTCCATGGAGGTACTGCTGTGTAGTCTGCATATGTCATAATATAGCAATACTTCATGTTGTTTGAAGAAAAAATTACTCACCTTAGTAATGTTGTTTCTTCTAATGGAGTCTTGCTATATTATGACCTCCCCTGCCTGCCCCTCTCAGAACCTCTGTTTTTAGGATGTGGGTGGGCAGTGCAGTGTTGGCACTTAGTAGATGCCCACCTTGTTTTCACCCTCCCTTTTTTGGGGTGACTGGGTGTTGTGTTTTTAATTTTTTGGGTCTCCTGACTTGAGTCTTTGTTTTGGGACCAAAACATGTGTTGTTATATTTAGTAGCCAGTTGGCTAGTGTAGGTTTACAGCTTCCACACAGGACCTTAATGAGTTTAGCTCGTAAATATCTGACAGTTTGAGTTTGAAGAACAACAGACAGAGTTTTCAACCGAGCTCGAGCTCAGCATTCCATGCCTGGCATGGAAAGTTAACTCTTTCACCTCCGGAGCAGTTCGAAGGTTGGGACTCACTGCATATGTCATAATATAGCAAGACTCCATTAGAAGAAACAACATTACTAAGGTGAGTAATTTTTTCTTTTCGAGAAGACGCGAAAGAGGGGCCCAGCACCAGACAAACACGAGGAGGAGGACTGGTGAGGGAAGGAACAGGCAACAGAGGGCGAGGAAGGAGTCAAAGAGGGAATTATAGGAACTACTGGGACGAACAGGGGCCCCTCAGATCAACAAGGAACTAGAAATGGAATTAATAAACTTAACAGACCACACTTTAAATAAAGAACAAGAAGCTGTATTGAAAAAAGGTTTGTCCTTTGCCCTGAGTAACAAAGTTAATGCCTTTAACTTGAAAATGGATCTTTTCAAGTTTTACCGTCTGCTAAACCTGAAAGTACATTTTGGAAAATAAGTTATGCAAGTCCAATAGATGTTGTGACTACTCCAAGGAGCATAATGGAACTTGGAGAAGAATGTAAAGTAGAATGTACAAGAGAGAAAACATATTTTAGAAATAAATCTAAATTTGTTCCAATTATGGGATTGAACCCCACAATTAGTACCTTCAGCAAATTGGTGGGTGCTGATGTTGAAAAAGTGGTAAAACGATCTGAAGCGGAAAAAGGCAGGAACAATCCAACAAAGGCAGAGAGAAATGCCTTAAAAGAAATAAAACCACCCCCTAAGACGATCACTAAAAAAGCAGACGGGGTGGGGTAGTTCTGTGGAAACAGGAGGATTATGTAAGTGAGATGCAAAAGCAGATCAGAAATGTTATAAAAAAATTTAAATCGGATCCAACAGAAATAAAAAAGCAAGAAGCTGTGCAAATGTTAAATAGTGCAAGAGATAAAGTTTGGATAACAGAAAAGAAAAAAACTTCCTGATAACACAGAACCCCATCAGACCCATAATATATATTCTCCCAAAAGTCCATAAAAACAAAACCCACCCCCCTGGAAGACCCATCGTGACTAGTCTGAGGTCAGTAACTGAACCAATGTCCAAGTATGTGGATTCTTTTTTAAGGCCCTTGGTAAAAGAGGTAAAATCAAACCTGACTGATACAAAACACGTGTTAAACATCTTACGTGAATTGCAAGTAAAGGAAGATACAATACTAGTCACCTGTGATATTGAAAATCTTTATAATAATATTCCCCATGAAGCAGGATTAAATGTTATTAAAGAAAAGCTAGCACATGGATTAGACAGTATAGTGCCCCCCACAGCCTTTATTGTGCAACTGGCGGATTTTGTATTAAAATCAAATTACTTTTCTTTTGGGAATTGTTTTTACCAGCAATTGCATGGGACAACCATGGGTACTATGTTTGCCCCTTCCCTGGCAAATTTATTTGTAGAGGATTGGGAGGATAGATTTATTTGGCATGAAGAAAAAAAATAAATGGATAAACAAAATGACATAGTGGGTACGTTTTGTGGACGATGTATTGTTCATTTGGAATGGCAGTTTTTCTGATTTGGAGGCGTTTAAAAAATTGCATAAATCAGTGTGATGAAAACTTGAATTTCACGATGATGTACAGTATCTGTGGACTTTTTGGATTTAACAGTGTATAAAAGAAATAATAAAGTAGAAACAAAATTATTCAGAAAGGAAACGGATCGTTGTAGTACAGTTTTACAGTACAGCAGTAACCATCCAAAACATACTGTTCAAAATATCCCATACGGCCAGCTCTTCGGAGTGAAGTGAGACTGTAGCGAAGAAGAAGTTAGATAACAGTAGAGTGCTGACACTTGCCAAAGATTCCTTAACAGGGGGTATTAACCTGGATGTTTAGTAAAAGCTTTAAAAAGAGTAAATCTGGTAGAAAGAGAATATTTGCTGAAATCCAGTGAGAACAAAGAGGAAAAAACTGTAACTTTTTGTACAAACTTATACCTCTGCATTTGGAGAAGTTAAAAACGTTTGACGGAATCATTAGGACACTCTAAAAGTAGAAGAAAGTTTAAGCAGTATACCAAGAAGTGGACTAAGGTTTAGTTATAGAAAAGGCAAAAACCTAAACGATATCTTGGTGCACACTTTGTTTAAAGAAGAAGAAAATAAAAGTTTACACCCATATTGGATGCCGCCAGCCCCAAAGGGCAGTTTTCAATGTGGAAACTACTCTCAGTGCAGTAGTACACTAAATTCTAAAATGTTTAATCACCCTCATACTGGAAAAAAAATATAAAACAAATGAGTTCATAACATGTACAACAGAAAATGTAATTTATATGCTCATGTGCCCATGCGGGCAATCTTATATTGGACAGACAAAGAGGGCATTAAAGCACAGAATAAGTGAACATAGAACAGCTATCAGAACACAGAATTTTAAATATGCTGTGGCTAGGCATGATCCTGAAGCTAAACATGGCTCGGCGGCATCATTAAGGCATATTGGCATCCAACAGGTTCAAATTCCACCAAGGGGAGGAGATGGCCATAATGTGTTCACTGCAAAGGGAGGCCTGTTGGACTTTTGAGCTACAGGCACTGTTGCTAAACCGTTTAAATGAAGACCAGGGCTAGGGAAGTTATTTATAAATGTGTGGAATAGACATTAATGTGATGGCAGGTTTGAATGAAAACAAAAGGGAAATTATAGAGGAATAAAAGATGGCAAAAGATGAAATGTAATATTTAAATAGGAATGCAAAGGATTTAATTTGCACACATTATGGAGATAGGGGTACATATGGATGTGTACAAAATGTAATAAGAAATGCATTCTGGCAGGAAAGATAAGAGAAAGAACATCTAAAATACATTAGAGTGAAATTAAAAAAAATTGTATTTCTGCAATCAAGAAATAAGATATGCACTTTATAATTAGAACTGCCTTTCTTTCTCCTTTCTCAAGAAAGCCCCCATTAATAATAAAAATATATGGGGTTCCAGGGGTACCATTAAGGATTTAGTGTGGTCCGCTGCTCTGAAACGGAGGAGCACACTTGGTTGAACTTGTGTCATGAGATAAGTGCTCCTTCAGACCATGATAGTGCTCCTACCTATGTTTATATTTATAATCAATTACCTGATAGTAAATCATCAATTGTTAGTACTAGAGGTTCAGTGGTACAAGTAATTCACTTTCCCACATTACATAGTATAAAGTTGACATGAACAAAACCTTTAATTATATTAATGGTTTCAACAAAGTGAACTCTGATGGTCTAACGTTAGTGGGAATAAGACCACTATGGGATGCTGCCTCAAACTGGTGGTGGTGGTGGGGGGTGCTTCACGAGGGACATAAGGAGACACTTTTTCACTGCAAGGGCAGTGGCAAAATGGAAAAAATTGCCAAAGGAGGTTGTTTCCCTGAAGACTGTAGACAGCTTCGAGAGAGAGGCTGGGACAGGGTAAACAGGGAAAATTACATGGAATGGGGAGAAGGGGGGTGTAAGGGGGGAGAGGATCACAGAGTAGTTATGGGGGGGTCTGCAAACTCAAGCAGACTGGATATACTGTACGACCTTTTTCTGCTGTGAATTTTGGTATCTTGTAAAGCTGGTTAAATAAACAGAATTACTTTTATTTAACTTTTTTCACTACCTGATTGAGGAGGAAGAGCCCAGGAAACTTAGAGAGATGAAACCAAGTCTGTTTGTTTGTTATGCTGCTTCACTGTGCTTTTGTAATTTGTAAAACCACTTGGAAGCCTGGCTTCCCCTTCTCCACCCATCACTGCTTTTTATATTCGGCCATAGGTTGGACCTCCCTACACTGCAGACGAAATAAAAATGCAGCTCTCCGGACATACAGAACTGTCGCTGGCAAACTTCCGCAGTACATTGTTGATTGCCTGACTCTCAATATAGCTGGGACCTATGCCCTAAGAAGCTGTTCACTGATTTCTCTGAAAGTGCTCAATGCCCTAGCGCATTTTGGGAGAGCTACCATAGGATTTGTTCTACCATCACTATGGAATGTGCTACAGAAATCATTGAAACTGAAGACTCTTGTTAGTATTACTGTGTTTAAGTCCTTATACTCAAAATACATTACAGAAGCCTGCAACTGCTTCCAACGATCCTAGCTCTGGAATGTGCTACAGAAATCACTGAAACTGAGGACTCCTGTTAGTCTCATTGTGTTTAAGACCTTATACTCAAAATATATTACAGAAGCCTGCAACTGCTTCCAATTGATCCTAGCTTACTTACACCCCCTTCCACATCCTCCCTGCTTTTTCCATCATCCTTCCTTCTTGTATCAGTGCATAACTGAGCCACCTACTTATCTACCGCCCTAAATCTCACCCTCCCTCACCCACCTATTCCTTGTATACCCACAGCATCTCATTCCTTCACTCTAGTATTATTCCAGTTCCAGACACCCCCCAAACACACACACACACACACACACACACACACACACACACACACACACACACACACTGCCCACTTCTCCAGACACATCTCCCCTTGATCACCTGGGTCTTTTTAAACTGACTATGCATGTCTCTTTGCTTGTAGCATCCACTTCAACTAATCTCTTCGCTGGACCATAATGCCTTTACCTTACAGGAATGCTAAACCATATATGTTGTTGTATCTAGTATAAATTTTTACTGACTTGCTACCCTATTGTTATGTATACCCATACCGACTGTCTTTTACCTGAACCCAAATATATTTTTTACTTATCCTGTCTATTGCAGGCCTACCTGTACTGTTGTACTCTTGGCATCTACTGTCTATTTGTCTGTATATAAATGCATTGTTTCTTGACTTGTGTAATGCAGGTCCACTTTGTAAATGAGCTTGCTCAATGGTGTTTGCCTGGATAAATAAATTGATTCCGCCTGGCCAGACTTACCATACTGTAGGCCCAACTGGTGCACTTCCCTAAATGTTCTTTTCACCAATGCAAGTTGGGAGGCCTAGCTAAAGGAAAATGTTATTGGCCCAATTCAGAATCTTCCAGAATGTGGCTAGCGGGTCAGTACCAATTTCAACCCTGAACCTTTGCTCACCCTGTGCGGATGGCCTAGTCTGATCTGTCCATTTCAGACTCGACTTCCTCTGCTCCTGCCTGAATGTTCACTCTTGAGTAACCTGAGCATCCACCAGCACACAGACAGAGGTCTGAGACAACTGGTCTCCCAGCCAAAAGTCCCATGTCAGAGAGGGAGCATCCAATGGTTTTATGTGGAAAAAAATATGTATGTAACTTTGGCTGCCCTGCACATACCTAGAAACATAGAATGTGACAGTAGATAAGGGCTGCTGGGCTTAGCCTGTCTGCCCATTTTTGTTAACTTTCATTTTTTGCTGTAGACCCTAACTGATCTAAAGCGCAATCTCACCCCACCTTTAGCCCGATGATTCCCTTGTGCCTATCCCAGGCATTTTTGAATCCCACCACTGTTTTTGCCCTCACCATTTCTGCTGGAAGGCTGTTTCAGGTATCCATCACCATATCTGTTAAGAAGTACTTCCTCACATCCTGAATTTACCCCTCAGCTTCTTATGCCCCCTTGTTCCAGAGCACCTTTTTCTCTAAAAAAATGCCCACCTCCAGTACCTTATTTACCCAGTGAGGAATTTAAACTTCTCTATCATATCCCCTCGTTCCCTCCTCTCCTACAGGCAGAACATACTGTACTTAGCTTCTTCAGCCTCTACTCATAGGGCTTTTAATGCAGATACTGTTCCATTTTGATAGCCCTCTTCTGGACTGCCTCCACTCTTGTCTGTGTCCTACCTGAGATGTGGTCTGCAAAACTGGACACAGTACTCAAGGTGGGGTCTTAACAGTGATTTATATAGGGGCAGCACCTCCTCCCTCTTCCTGCTGGTGATACCCTTTCCTATGCACCCCAGCATCCCACTAGCCCTTCCAACTGCCTTGTCACCCTGCCTGGCCATCTGTAGGTCATCCAATACAATTATCCCTAGGTCTCTTTGCTGCTTGGTCTTTGTTAGTATCACTCTACTCATACTGTACTCTGTTCCTGGGTTTTTATGTGCCAAGTGCATTATTTTGCATTGAAGAGGACCACTCCCAGCACTGATCCCTTAAGTACAGCCGCTGGTCACCCTCCTTTCCTCTGAGCGAACTCCATTTACCACTACCCTCTGTGTCTTGTACACTAACCAGTTTCTTACTAGGTTCCCACGTTATTACCCACCCCCAAGTTAACCAGCTTGCTTACCGGTACAGTGCAATCAGGATGTCCCTGCTTTTAGCTGAAGCTGCAGTAGGGAGGTGCCAGTCTACATCCAGCCCACTGAGACTGAAGTCCCCCACTATCAACGCCTCCTTGTTTTCCACCATTTTGCAGCTGTTTATAACATTTCTTTGTCTAAGTCCTTCCCCTGTGCCAGAGGCCTGTAGATCTGACTTGTCTGAACAGTGGTTCCGATTTCTGACTGGAGTGTGACCCACAGCACCTCAGCCCCCCCCCCCATTCCCTCTATTTCTATTGTTTGTTTTCCTTCACATAAAGCACCTCCCCTCTCATTTCTTTCCTTCCTGTCCCTTCTGAACATCATGTAGCCTGATATGACCTTGTCCCAGTCATGGCTGTCAGTGTACCTTGCCTCAGTAATGGCCACAATATCCAGGTCAGCCTCTGCCATGATGGTCTCTAGGTCTGGGGTCTTATTTCCAAGACTTTTAGCATTAGCACATATGGCCTTACAGATTTTGTTCTATCCTTATCGCTTCCCCCTTTTCCTTATGTTCTCCCATCCTACCTCTTCTAACTGCTTTGCTTCCCTTTCTTCCTTTGATAACCCACTCCTACCTTGATTAACTTGCACTGTAGTGGGACTCTCGCCCACCCAGGATCTCCCGACATTCTACCTCAGCCTGCTGTTGGGGGGAGGGCATCTGCCCCCCCCCAAATCAGCTAGTTTAAATGTTCATTAAAGCAACATTTAAACTGTCCCCTGAGAACTGTGGATCCTGTCCCAGATGGATGCAGGCCATCACCTCTGCATAGGCTCTAATCTTCCCAAGTGGGTCTCCAGCCCCTAATGTAGCAGTACCCCTCCTCTCTGCACCATTTTTTTAACCACAAGCTGAAGGCCGTGATATGGAGCTTCCTTTCTCTTCCCCTATTCTAATCAGGCAGCACCTGTGTAACAGCTACAGAGCGTTCTACCTGTCTAAGACTCCTTCCCAGTTCCCTAAAATTCTGCACTGTACACACAATATGAACACTACTCACATCAGCAAAAACATATAAGAAAGATGGGGTGATTGGGTATATCTAATTAAAATGAGCATAAGTTATTTTGGGGCATGTACTGAGTCCCACAGCCATGTACAATAATGCAAAATAGACCATGCTCCTAGTACTCCACAGGAGCACGATGGCACAAAATTTTGATATGAAAAATGTGCTCCCAATCTGAAGAGACGTGCTCTGAGCATGGAGCACACCCTTATAGCTACCCATGTTGGCTTCCTATGGTGAGCACTTTGGACAAAATAAATCTCCAGGAACTGGACTGACCTTCATTTTATCTGATATCCGATAAAATCTTTAAAATTCTGTATTCTTGCATAAGAGTGATTTTATATAAAATATATCCAGCTGCATTATCTGTGATAGGTCCTCTCTGGCCTGACTGCACACCAATCGTGTTATTGTATTGTTTTTGCTTTGATCCTGTTCTACCTACTGTCTTAGCCTTTAGGACGATGTTGTCCTAGTATTGTTGTCTACTGCCTTACCACGCTGTTGTTGTCCCCCTCGTTTGCAATGTATATCCCTTTGATGTTCTTGTAGTGACCTTGCCTTTTCTGCTGCCCCTGATTATACCGTGTGCTTGTTCTTGCCTGTTGTTCTTGAATGTACCTTTGTAATCTCTCGGGTCACACCTGAAAATAGGCACTTGGTGTCTAGCGTGCTCACCTGGTAAACAAAAGCAAATAAATAAAAATGACACTTAAAAATATTTTTATAAGATTTTTGTATGGATTGGCACCATAATATATATGTTCTACTGTATATTATAAGGTTTGTGTATCGTAGGCTTATGGTACACATTTTATGTCAGCACTTTAATTATAGCAATAGCACTTTAGTTTACATGTCACTGTAGCAACAAAAATAATATATATACAAGGAGCGACCATGCAAGAGCCAGCTCTGAAGATGGGGTCACATGACCGCGAAACGTCAGCACACACGAATGTCCGACGGTGATGCTTGAACTTTAGCGAGTTTGGAAGCAGCCGCATGGAGGAAAGCATTTCTGTTTTGAATTAAAATAAAAGGAAGGAGCTTCCTCAGCTAAGTGGCTAGCATTGCTTCATGGGCGCATACGTCGAACCCTGCTTTTGATGTCTCAGAGGCCTGTAGCACTATAAAACAAAGCAGAGTTCGAGGATTTAGGCAGTTGAGCCATGAAGAGAGATGCAGGCAGTGAGGGATAATGTAAAGAAATAAAAACACACTCCAGTTCAGTTGTGATTTGCAGTCCCCTGATATGACTAAGACATTTGTTTAGTATAAAGATATTTCGGGAAATTATTGAAACAGTTTTGGGACATTCAACTTGAACTTTTTTTCCAGAAAAGCTTGCTGGTTTTTAAGGTTGGAGAGAAGGTGGCTCAGCATAGACATTTGCACCTTTTATTTTGCACTTTTTTTATGTCCACTTAATTTAATATTAGATATTACTACACTGTGGAATGGCATACAGCTAATCAAAGGGGCATTGCCTGTTTTTTAATAAGAGTGCTGATGGTTTGTGTCATTTTTTTGACAGACTGAAAAAATACTGTAAATATATTTTTCAAATTAGTTTTCATGCTAGGTGTTGTGAAACATTTTTTACCAGCTAGCCTAAGGAGCTTCCATAGTAGGTGGGGTCTGATTAATCTATAATTAACCTAGGGAACAGTATAAAGTGTGATGCAGTAGAAAGGCAACAGTTAACTCACAGCAGGTGGCATTCAGTGGACAGGGCTCAAATTCAGTGTGGCAGTTAGCCTGATTGAGATGTAAGGGCCACTGCATTACTTGTAGCAAATGCAGGCTGCTAAGAAAACATACACTACATATACAATTATTTTTAATGCAGCAATTAGGAAGAGGCCTGACATTGAAAACAGCTTCTCCCCCTACCCTGATATTCCTCACTCCGCTTGTAGCAGTAGAATTGAAGCTGTTTACTAAGGAAGTTAGTGGCAGTCTGAGAGATGAGCCTGCCCCAACAGAGGTGTCATTACGCTGTCTGAGTCTCCATGTACAAAAAAAAAAAAATTTTTTTCAAAAACACACTATCCTAAAACATTGAGTACAGACTTGTTGCACTTTAAAATTCAGTGGATGTTCCTATCTGAATTCAGGGAGGAGGAACGGGTACCCCCCCACCTCAGCCAACCCAATTAGTTTTTGGTGCCTCACTCCCCACACCCCCATTCGGCTGTCCACTGATGCCCATTAGACTGGGATTAAAAGTATAATAATCTGAGGTGACTGTTCAGGAAAGCACACCGTCCTTTTGAAAAGATTGTAGCTGTGCTTTAATCAATGCCATAATAGCTGCAGACTGCCAGTGGCATTTCTTGAGGGACTGGGCAGTTTGCCATCTCGGTTGCTGTGTAGTTGTAGCCCCATCTTTGGGTCCCTGGTCTGAAATGAAGATATTTCAGGTCTTAAGATCCTCTCGAGCTTCCTCCACAGTGTGATATTCCTGTTGGCCATCTGGGTTTTGTACAGTGAGATGTGCTGGATAGGAAGTATGAAATTTTAACTGTTGTTCACGTGGTGCTTGAAGGCTTGATGTGTATTCACAGCAGAGCTGCATGGTATCCAGGGCACAGTCATTATCAAAGAAGATGCAGGTTCACCCATAGAAAACTGACTTCTTCCTCCAGGTAAATTGTAAAATGTCTTTGGTGGTATAATTCGAAAAATGGACAATTATCAATCTCGGCCATGCACCAGGGAGGACAGTTTCTGGCCAAGCACACAGCGTGTCAATTGGGTAGTCCGGACTTAGGGTCCAGAGCTATCTGGAAAAAGGAGTCTAAAAATGTTGGCAAGTCAGAGCCCTGTGAATGTTCTGCAAGTCAGTACAATTGTAGCTTTTTTCTACAGGCCCTATTTTCCAAATTATAATGCCAAGCAAGTACAGTATATAAGACTGATTTGTCAATTATCTGTTTTAAAGAGGCCTCCATGTCATCCACCTGGTTGTCTGTTGCTGTGGCTTGCCATTTTAGATGATCTGTTCTTTGTTCCAAGGAAGCCACATCTTGCCACTCTCCTTCATTGCTTCCTTTACTACATCTGCCCTAAAGCCGAATATTTCTTTGTACATTAAATCCAGCTTTGCTTGTTTTCTTGGTGTTCTTGTTGATTTAACCAGGGTTTCCAGTACTACTTGTGCCATCTCGGAGGCCTGTGATAACTCTAAGTCGGAAAGTTTGGGGTGCAGTCCATTGCCATCCTCTGTATGGGCTGCAAGTTTTGATTAAGTTGGATTACCAGGCATGTTGTTTCCCCCACCTCCATATCCTGAATATTATTTTTAGTTACATTTAACCTGGTTTAACAGGGAAATTAATGTGAGGGGAGGTGGAACTCTGAGCCTAAGCATCCATTCCCATTGTGATTTCTCCGGAAGTCTGTTGTAATGGAGAGTTTTGACTGCCAGGATTCATGTACGAAACTCCAGTACAGTTGATGCAGCACTAGAGCAATTCATCCAGTTGTTAAATAAAGTGTGTGACTGGCATGCCCCACTAAAAAAGTGAAAAATCAAAGGATGTAGCAATCCTTGGCTCTCACATGAGCTTCTTGAGTGCATGAAAGCCAGAGACCACCTGTGGCATAGAGCTTGGGCATCTGGTGCTTAGGCTGACATTCAGATCTACAAAAACACTCGTAATGACTATATAAGGACAATACAGGCAGCTAAAAATCAGTACTACAAGGAGGTCCTTACCCGTTCATGGAGTGACAGTAGGAAATTCTGGGCTAACCTCAAGGAAGTCATTGGAAAAGACAGTAAATCAGCACCCACAATGCTCAACATTGACGGCATACCCACCACTGACCCCACTACAGTTGCAAACTCTTTTAACAAAAGGTTCACAGATCTTAGTGAAATTCTACCCCCAGACTTCTTCCTCCATACAAACCCTGATGATACAACTAAGGCCACTGACCCGCCACCCTCTCAACCTCTGCTTCATTTCAGAACCATTTCTATCACAGAAGCCAGGAAATACTTTCAAAAGGTCCTGGGGAAGTCCCGGCACAGTGGCGATTCCCTTGACCTAAAGTATATAGCCCTTACACTCTAAGATATCCTGCATATTATCAACACTTCTGTCAGACTCTCACAGTTCCCTCAACTGTGGAAATCAGACTTAGTGACACCAGTATTCAAGAGTGATGATCGTTCTCTACTGGAAAACTATCGACTTATCTCGATTCTCCCTCCTCTATGAAGGGCCCTTGAAAAGGTAGTTGCAGATCAATTGGTAGAATATATTGTGAAGTATAACCTACAGTGCCCCCAGCAACACGGTTTTCGCAAAGGCCACAGCACCCGTACTGCCCTGCTCGAGTTTATAGGTTATATTCACAGTTCCATTGACCATGGCAAGGTAGTGGGTGCAACATTTATTGACCTGTCTAAAGCGTTCGACATGGTCAATCATGATGTACTAATCGAGCAGCTAGCAGCCCTGGGTCTCTCTAAGGTCACTGTCTGTTGGTTCAGGAGCTACCTCTTGTCCTGCTCTCAGCAAGTCAGGATTGATGGTGTCTTATCAGACAGCAGACCAGTTTGATGAGGGGTGCCCCAGGACTCCATACTTGGTCCACTTCTGTTTAGCATATTTCTAAGCCAGCTCCCTCTTACCTGTCACTGTCAAATACTGCTATATGCAGATGATGCAGTACTGTTTGCAAGTGGCACAGACCCCGTGGCCCTGAAAAGTACACTGCAGGACAGTTTCAAAGGAGTTGAAAAATGGTTCAGTCACCATAAACTCGGTATGAATTATAAAAAAAAAAAAAAAAAAAAGATCATGATGTTCTCTAGTCCACAAAACAGGTACCACTCACACCATCTCACCATAACAAATGTGGCTGATACTCCACTGGAACTGGTCCACCAATTTAAATACCTGGCTGTCACAGTTGATAGCACCATGTCTTACGCCTACCATATTGACAATATTGCAAAGGCCGTCGATACTCTGATTGGTTTACTTTATAGGCATAAGCGTAGTCTCATCCCCGTGGCTCTCAAGCTTGCCATCAGTAGCTCAGTGGTCTCACTGGTTGATTATGGAATAGTAAGCTACGGTTCTGCAATGGACCCAACCCTTCAAAGAATCACAGTTGCCTTAAATAAAGCGTGTCATCTCTCCACCGGGGCTGATTGACGCACACACACGTGCAACCTATATGCCCAGGCCAACTGGCTCTAGTTGACTGGCCAGATTATATTTCACACCTGCTTACTGGCAAAAAAAGTGAGTCTGGGCCTGATGCCAGCAGGTGTTCAGAATCTCCTCACCCTCTATGTAAACAACAGCCTCACCAGAACCTCAGAGAGCAATGCCTTCACGATCCCAAGATGTTGTACCTCTCTCAGACAAAGAGCATTTGCCTACCAGGCACCCAGATGGTTTAACAATCTGCCTCCTAACATCTCCTCTGCAATAACGATAGGTGCTTTTAAACAAGAGCTCCAAAAACATCTTGTTACTAATGCCAGCTGTGATTGCTTCCATTAACTCCCCTTGGACAATCTTAGACGTGCCTGGAAAGCACCCCTTGCCTGGTCTCTTATCCTGTTTACCTCTAGTTTTTTCCACACCTCTTTTCTTAATACTATTACTCCTGTCTATCTTCCCTCTTTCTTTCCCATCCTCCCTCTCCTCTTCACTGCATCCTTAGTTCTTTCTGTCCACACTGATAGCTGCCTGACCCTGTACCTGCAACCTAACTCTTGTCTCGCTCCCCGTGCAGTCTGACAAGGCAGACTGGGCTGCTGTTTTTGCTACCAATAGGTGCTCTCAACCACTCTTGACGAGGCCGTAATTCGAGCCGATGTATTCTCCACCCTAGGCACTTTCACCTTTGTATTTTAAATTATCCTATCTCTCTCCGCTGCCCTCCACAGTTTGCCCGTTCCTTTTGCTTATGTTTACTCTACCCATCCCCCTTTTCTTTCATGGTATTAACTGGCACGCAGTGTATATAGCGTTTTGTTATGCCAACTCTATTTCTGTTCATAATTAGACCAATATATGCCCTTCTTTTAATGTCTGTCTAACTGTAATTTGTCTCTCGTCTCACCTTATTTGCTGCCTAGCTTTAATTTGCTTTTTTCACAGTTTGTATAACGCTTGATGTGGAACCTATGAAATGAGCTTGTTCTCAAAGGTGTTAATCCTAGACTGAAATAAACTCTTGAGAGCCCTGCACTGGTAGGTCAACAGCTTATGTTTAGCATTCTGTACACCAGCTATGCAGTAGTGAAAATTCCAAAGTGTCCAAAAAAATACAAAACAAGTTTTCACGGTATTTATTGAGGCACAGTTAAATATGGGTCATTTGGAGGTATGATATTTCTTTTGTCAATTATGTTTGAGAAAGTTTTTAAGTTAACAACACAGAATGGTATTAGCATTTCCATTCACCAATTGATGTAGTCATGTACATACATAGAGGTGAAGCAAAATGAGCACAAGCAAGTTAATACCTATTCGATCAGCATATAAAATCCTGATACAGAGAACTCACAAGCAGAACAAACACACTTGTCCAGACACAAGTAGGTCATCGAATAGCATTCAGAGTGCAGCTAATGAGAGCATAATAGGGTTACAATTTATGTCAGTTCACATCACTGGTATACAAAGTGCTGTCAAATAAAATTTGCCATGCTAACATTGAGAAATAAGGCCTCCCTGTTTAATAAACTTTTAAAATGAGGTCTGTTTATTAATGTTAACTTAGTCTAATCATTGTTTGTTTAGCTGGGGGCAACAAATTAACATAAGGCCTCCATTGTCTCTCAGACTTATCTGTCTTGTCCTTGAGGTCCTGTGTTAGATACTCAAGCTGTAACATATGAAGGAGCACATCTCTCCATATCTGGAACTTGGGGCAAATATGTGAAACCCAGGTGTTTTGACTACACCTTCTTGCTTCGACCAGCATAATTCTGATCATCTTGGGATAAAGCTCCCCTGGACTCTGCCCCAAAGAGCATATCCCAGAGGTCCACCTCATCTCTGATTTCAAACAACATGAAGTCTTGCTGTATTCTGACTATTGCAGTTAGGTCCTACCTTTCAACTGACCCAGAGAACAAAGAGTTAACTTTCCATGGCCAGCATGGAACGTTCATCGCGAGCTCGGTTGAAGCCCCTGACTGCTGTTGTTTAAACTCCAACCGTCAGATTCTTTACTCCACCTCACTGAACAGTCGCTCCGTAGATTTCTCCTTTGCTTGGTTCAAAAAAGTCGGTTAAAGTGTAGTTTTTTCGCTCGGTTTCTACTGAATTTCTGCTACCGAATCTGTCAGTTTAAGTCTCTGTCTGTGGTACCGTGAGTACTAGATAAGTTTTACATTTAATTTCTGTGTGGAACTTGTAAATTTGGGATCTATTCGGTCTGAACCGATCAGATTGGTCTTAAAAAGTTTTGAATTTATTGGAGTGTGGTAACCGGTCCGTATTGGTTCTAAAAAAAAGGGATTTAATTATGTTTTTTTCCAAGACCCGTAACATGGTCAGGAACCGATAGGGGAGTCTTGCCTGGTGGATTGCCGACAAAAGGGTAAGTTTTGGATAGGATTGGATATGTCTGAGAAACCCAAGAAAAAAACAGGCCCACTGGGTTTCAACACTGCAGTGTGTGTGGGGGAGTCTTTGCCAAGGCTGATCCCCCTCACCACCTGTGTTTATTGTCTGGGGTTTGACCATCTCGATTCAGACTGCCAAATTTGTAAGAATTTTCCCAGTCTACCCTGGAAAAGAGATTAGGTAGACTGAGGGAAAGGGAGGCCGAGAAGTCTGCTGACCCGGATGGCCAGCCTGGTTCGGTTCCGACCGAACCAGAAGGAGTGCCCTCTGACCAGGGCGATACCTCTTTGGGCAAAAGGAGAGCCGAATCTGAGGAGTTGGTTCCTTAAAAAGAAAAAGAAAAGATAAATCGCCCGGTTCGGACCCAGAAATTCATACTCCGACTGCTGATGGGATAGCCAGGGCGATAAGGATACTAAAGTCACTTACTTTGGTTCCGACCGAAGTGGCACCATCTGGCAGGGGTTCAGTTCGGTCAGTTCCCCCGGTTCCGGATTACACTTTGGAAGAATTTTATGAACCGGAGGAGGAGGAAGGAGAGTATGAGGATGATGATGGTGATTATGAAAGTCTGGATGTGCCTATTGACCCGGACATCTCCCCAGACAGAGCTTCAGGTGTTTCTCCTCCTAGGCTTTCTGAGTTCCCTTCTCACTTTGTTGTATAAAAAAGTGGCTGAGACCCTCCAGCTTCCTGTGGAGGAAGCAGTAGAGGATAATGGGGAGCCTGATTTCGTTGAGATGGTGGACATCCCAGAGTCCAGGAGACTGTCTATTCCCCTCCACAAATCCTTTGGGAAACAGACAAATAAAATTCTTAAGACTCCTAATTCCATACCTCCTGTGGACAGACGAATGGACAAGAGGTACACCCTTTTAGGCTCAGACACGGAGTTCCTTTTTCAGCAGTGCAGCCATGTTGGGGTAGTGCAGGCTGCTGCTTGTGATAAAAGCAAATATTTCCTTGGCATCCGCCCCCAGATAAGGACTCAGGAGGATTGATGCCATGGCAAAGAAGCAGTACATGGCAGAATCTTTGGGACTCAGGCAGGCTAACTATGGCCTACACAGCTAGATACCAGAAGTCCAGATGGGACACTGTGCTGGCTCTGGCTAAACAGGCCCCTGACCAGCTTGCCAAGGAGCTGGAGCAGGTGTCTGCAGATGGGATTGAGGCATCCAAGGTGCAATTTCATGCTGCTGTGGACTCCAGTGATATTTCATCAAGAGTCATGGCTACATCTGTGGCCCTTCGGAGGATGGCTTGGCTCAGATGTACTAGCCTATCACAGGACACCCAGGCTAAGGCCATGGATTTCCCTGTCATTGGTAATTCTCTGTTTGGGGAGCAGACAGAGAACTACATGAAAAAGATGGATGAGTACAGGACCACCTACAGGAGTGTTCAGGCCAAAGAAAGGCAAGCCACTCCTCAAAGGCAGCAGTCCAGGGGCAGGGGCAGGCCTTTTCAAAGGCCTTTTTACCAAGCCGTGGCCTCCTCCTCTTCTTATGCTCAGAGGGGGTTCTTCAGAGGGAGAGGCAGACGGGGAATGAGCAGGCCTGCTTCCACCCCCCTGCCTAAAGCCCCTGCCAAGCAGACACCCTGATGGATCTGCCCGGGCCGATTCTCCAGTACCTATAGGGGGCAGGCTGGCTTACTTTGTCCAGGACTGGAAGTCTCTGACATCAGACAAATGGGTCCTGGAAGTAGTAAGCCAGGGACTGGTTCTCAGCTTCAAAAAATTTCCCAAGATGAGAACCAGATCCTTTCCACCAGCAAATCCATCAGAGACCCTTGTCCTAGAGGCAGAGGTTTCTTCCCTCCTGGCTGTCAGAGCCATAGAAAGGGTTCCTACCCTACACAGGGGCAAAAGATTGTACTCCAGGTACTTCCTAACCCCCAAAAAGACAGGAGAATGGTGGCCCATCTTGGATCTAAGATATCTGAACAAGCACCTTTTAAAACCAAAGTTCAAAATGGTGACTCTGAGAGTAATTCTGCCCTCTCTAAGGCCAGGGGACTGGCTAGCCTCCCTGGACCTCAAAGATGCCTATTTTCACATTCCCATCAAGTGCTCCCACAGAAAGTACCTCAGGTTCGAGTTGCCCTCAGGCCACTATCAGTTCAGAGCAATGCCCTTTGGCCTAACATCAGCCCCAAGGGTGTTCACAAAGTGCCTGGCAGTAGTGGTTGCTTTCCTGAGGAGAAAAAAGATCTCCATCTTTCCATACTGGGATGACTGGCTCATAGTGGGTCAGTCTCCAGACCAAGTCAAGTCACATCTGCAAATAACTCAGCAAGTGCTCACTTCCTTAGGATTCCTCCTCAGCCTTCCAAAGTCAGTTCTCGAGCCAGTACAGCTCCTCGCCTTCATGGGGCGGAGCTGGATACAATAAGGGCAAGAGCTTTCCTTCCCTTGGACAGGGTAAGGACCCTTATGAAACTGGCCTCTTCATTTTACCCTTCGGGTGTCTCGACCAGCAAGGCATTTCCTGCAGCTTCTGGGCCACATGGCAGCCTCTACAGCAGTGGTCCAGGGAGCAAGATTTCAGATGAGGGACATTCAGTTCCACTTAAGAGCCTTCTGGTCCCAAAGAAAGGATTCCCTTACCAAACTAGTCCCAGTGACTCGAACCCTGATCCAGGCTTTGCAGTGGTGGCAGGATCAGGACAACTTGAGACAAGGAGTTCCTTTTGTCACTCAGTCTCATTCAGTGATACTCACCACAGATGCCTCCCTGATGGGCTGGGGAGCCCACCTGGGGGATCTTACGACCCAAGGGCTGTGGTCACCTCAAGAATCTCTGCTTCACATCAATCTCTTGGAACTCAGAGCGGTGTTTCTGGCATAGCAAGTCTTTTCCAAATCTGTACAGAACAAGGTGGTCCAGATCAGAACAGACAATATCACCACAATATGGTACATCAACAAGCAAGGAGGCACTCTGTTTTCGGCCTTGTGCACAGAAGCAATGAAGTTGTGGTTCCTGGCCTATTTGCTGCAAACCTCTCTAATAGCAGTTCATCTCCCAGGGAAAGACAATGTCCTGGCAGATGCTCTCAGTAGGATATCCCAGGGCCATCACAAATGGACCCTAGATCCTCTAGTTCTGAAAGTGATTTTCTCGAGATGGGGCACTCCACAGCTAGATCTTTTTGCAGCCCCAGACAATCACCAACTTCCTCTCTTTTGTTGCAGACCCCCAGTCTTGGGCTCAGTCCCTCTGGATGCTCTGATCCTGAATCGGGAAGGGAAATGTCTGTATGCTTCCCCCACTTCTCTCTCCTGTTCAAGGTGTTAAAGATCAGGTCACAACCATGCAAAGTGATTCTGATTGCTCCAGACTGGGCCAGATAGCCCTGGTACCTCCTGTTGCTGTCCTTAGCAGTCCACCTTCCCCTGTCTCTTCCCAGGAATTACAACCTGTTGACATCCTCTCAGGGGAGGATTTGGTATCCGAACCTCAAGTCTCTCAATCTCAAGGCATGGCTGTTGAAGAGTTAGAATTTGCTGATCTGTACCTTTCTCAGGGGGTTCTGGATATCCTTAAGACTTCTTGAAAGCCTTCCACCAGAAAGACTTACAACTCCAAGTGGAAAAGGTTCACTGTTTGGTGCTCTAATAAGCATATTTCTCCAGAATCTGCTGGGTTGCCTACAGTTCTGGACTATATGGTCCATCTTAATGGCTTAGGACTTAGGCCAGCTACACTTAAAGTGCATTTGGCAGCTGTTTCTGCGTTCTTGTCTGTAGGCAAGCCCTCTCCTCAGTCAGCCCATCCTGTGTTTTGTATGTTCTTCAAGAGATTGCTGCACACCAGCCCCCCCTTTTAGGGACCCTGCTCCTGCTTGGGACCTTAATGTTTGCATTGCTCAGTTTATGCAACCACCCTTTGAGCCTTTGTCCTCTGCAGAGCTTAAGTACTTGACTTGGAAAACTGTGTTTTTGGTAGTCATTACCTCTACCAGGTATATCAGTGAATTGCAAGCCCTGTCAGTGGAGCCTGATTTCATCTCTTTCCATAGAGATAAAGTGGTCCTGAGAACTAACAGGAAGTTTTTGCCTAAGGTGGTTTCAGATTTCCACCTTAACCAGTCTGTCTCTCCCTGTTTTCTTCACTGACCATTCCTCCTCTGGAGAGAGGAGGCTGCACAGCTTGGATGTTAAAAGGGCCCTCAGCTGCTACATAGAGCGCACCAAGGGTCACAGCTTTGAGTCCCTCCAGTTGTTCCTCACATATGGAGAGGTCTGTAAGGCAAACCTGCCACTAAGAGATCTATTGCCAGGTGGATTGTCTCTTGCATACAATTCTGCTATAAAAACTGGTAGAACTCCACCCTCAGGCCTGAGGGCTCACTCTACTAGAGGTACAGCTGCTTCCCTGGCTCCTGCCAGGGATATTCCTATCTTAGAAATTTGTCAAGCAGCCACCTGGAAAACAGTCCATACATTCACCAAGCATTACTCTCTGGATATCCAGGCTAGGAGTGATGCTCGGTTTGGCACAGCAGTACTTCAGAGCCTATTCCCAAAGTAGGTTCTGTCCCTCCTCCATGGAAGTACTGCTTGGTAGTCTGCAATAGTCAGAATACAGCAAGACTTCATGTTGTTTGAAGAAAAAATTACTCACCTTAGTAATGTTGTTTCTTCTAATGGAGTCTTGCTGTATTCTGACCCCCCCCCCCCACCGAACCTGGTTTGGGATGTGGGTGGGCAGGAGCAGTGTTGGCACCCTGGTGTGCCCCTTTTTCACCCTCCTTTACTTTGGGTGTGTGTTGTGTTTGTTTTTTGGGTTTCCTGACTTGAGTCTTTGCTTTGAAACCAAAAAACCCTTTTTAATAAATTTAGTTACCAGTTGGGTAGTGTGAGTTTTACAGTTTCCACACAGAGCTTCTAGTGAGTATTGCTCGTAAAGATGTGACGGTTGGAGTTTAAACAACAGCAGACAGGGGCTTCAGCCGAGCTTGCGCTGAACGTTCCATGCTGGCCATGGAAAGTTAACTCATTGTTCTCCGGGGCAGTTGAAAGGCAGGACCTAACTGCAATAGTCGGAATACAGCAAGACTCCATTAGAAGAAACATTACTAAGGTGAGTAATTTTTTCTTATAGCGTCATCTGGGTGTCCCGGGTGGCGTTTCAGGCAAGGCACACTGTTGGGTGTGAAGTAGACCAGCTGACACCACGTAGCCACACAGTCGGTGTGCGTGCATGCACAAAGCATTACCAGTGGCCGTCATCCTTGAGGAAGGGATGAAAATGGGAAAATGGTCCCATTACCTGTGGACGATTCATCCAAGTCCCGTGCCTCTACCACTCACCACCTAATACATGGACATTGTTGTGGCTATATCCCATTCAGCCCACCTCCACCTGGGAGGCTGTCCAAGGCATGATAGAGGCAGGTGAGTAGAGGTATGAGACATGGTGGGTGGTCATGGTGTGTTTTGGGGTTCCTGAAGGATGCCTGGCATGGGGGAGGAATGTCAGTTAAAAAAACTGTACCTGTTAACTTGACAATTAATATATTGTGGTTATGTTCTTTTTTACACATATATCTCAATACACCATTTCAATGTAACTAATCATTAATTGCATGCAACAGGGTAACTACTGCAGTTACATGTTTCTTGCATGCAACTACATTACAGTTGCAATGCAGTTAGTGTAGTTGCACTGTAACTACATTGTTATTTATTGAAAAGTGTCACCAGGAAAGGTACACTGAACAACAAGTTGCTTGTTTCACGGTGCGTCCTGGGGGAAGGGGAAACAGAGGGAAAATTACATGCATAGATTTAAAATTAAACAACCAACTAGCATTAATACAGTTCATGGTATTAAGTTGGGACTACTGTATAAATTTAGGAAGTATTTTTCTTCTGATAGCCATAGAGCAATTGCAATTGGGACATTACTCCCACATTTGGATTATGTTGTAAGCCTTTATTTTAGGCGCTCAGATAAAAAAAAAAATCAAGATATTGACAGTCAGCTATAACAATGTTTGTCATGTCGTATTGGATTCTTCATATCGTCTTCATTATTGTTGTTTATATGCTAATTTGGGATGGCTGTCTCCATATTCTAAAATTACGTACTTCTTTGTCGGGTGTTTACATCTGTTTTCTGAATACTGTGTATCAGCTTAAGAACTCCTATTAGTTCCTTACATTCATCAAATGCTGTTCTTCTTCTTCAAACTATTCCACATCACTCTAAAATTGGTTCTTGGTCATTTTCATTTTGATTTATTTATTTATTTATTTTATTTATACTTTTCGCCCCTCCTCTTCTTAACGCTAAGCTATCCGCCTGGTCACAGATCCCCCTGCTGCGGCATCCCGTTCGCCGTACTCCCTATACCCCTAGCTTGCCCCCAGGGTGGGGCGTGGCACCCCGGTCCATTAGGCGCCACGAGCGATGGGTTGGCGGGAGTGGGGCTGAGGACCTATGGCAGCCAGGCGGGCATCATTAAGGCGGTGGGAGGAAGGCTAGGTTTTTCCCGTTAGAGGCGGGGCGATGCAATGGCGTCTGCATCCGTCCCGCCCCTTAGTAACTGTTGGCCCATATGCCTGAGGTTCTCCTGGTCTCCACCAGGTGTCCCTCTTGCAACAGTGACATCCCGCGCCTTCCCCCCGGAGAAGGAGAGCAGTCGCGGGACGCTCGATCCTTCTTCCCAGCGACCCTCCGTGACCTGAGTCGTTTCCCGAACCAGGTCGCCCGGCGTCATGGCAATCCAACCGCTCGCGGCGGGCGAGGCGGTTCTTGTCATTTTCAGTTGCTGCCCCCATGTTTTGGAATTCATTACTGCCTGATCTTTGCTCCTCTAGTTCAGTGAAACAATTCAAGCAAAATGTCAAGTTTTATCTATTATTACAGTGTTTGTAATTGCTTTGCTTAAAATTGTTCTGTTTAATATTGTTTAATGTGTCATTGTTATTGTCTTGTCTTTGGTTTGTTTTTGTTGTTGGGTTGAGCCTAAAAATATACTGGTTCTTAATACCCGGTTAACAAAATTTTAAATAAAAATAAAAAATAAATGGTGAACAAAACCTAGTAAGCATCATAAGGTTACAAAAAGTACTGTACATACAGCAATGTTCGTATAAGTGCATTTGTGAAGTGCATTAGTCGACAACTTGAGGGGACAGATTAGTGCAACCATTAGGGTTTCAGCTTATCCAAGAGGGGCTAATGTTACATCAGTGGAGACTAGAACAGAGTGGGTGGAACAGAGCAGAGTAGGGAGATGGTAGAGGGGTTAGCTGCAGGTACAGTTTACGCAGAGGAAGTTATATCGGGCTAGAGAGAAGAGTGGGGGGATGAGGATAAGCAGATTTGTAGGGGAAGGGTGTTCCATAGATTAGGGAAGTGATGAGAAGACCAACTGGCCTACATTAGTCAAACGACGAGGAATTACCAATAGACGGGAATCATGTGATCTAAGGGAATGGTCCGGAGGAGGTAGAGTGGATAATAAAGAAGAGAGATATGGGGGGAGTGTCCCAAACCAAACTTATGGCACACATTTGGCGCTGTGGAGAAGGCGGCGATTTTCTAAAGAAGAAAAGGACAGGGAGTGGTAGAGATTACAGTGATGAGTGAGAGAGGGGGAGTCCAGAGCAAAGCGACAGGAGTTAAAAAGGGTGTCCAGTCTGGCTAAGGAAGACTTGGGAGCAGCACTGTAGACTGCATCACAGTAGTCAAAGATAGATGGGTAGGATCATCTTCTGGACAAGTTCATGCCTTGCTGGTAGTGGGAGGCAGCTATGGTTCCTGAATAGAGCACCAAGCTTAGGGTGCAGTTTCTTCAGGATGGCGTCCACATGTCCAGAGAAGTTGAGGTGTCGGTCACGCCAGATCCCCACATGCCTAAACGATGAGGTGTGCTCAAGGACAGTCCCATCAAGGGTATGGAAGGAGGGCAGGCAGGGGAGCCAGTAGAGTCTCTGCCTAGTGCCAAAGGTTATGGAGACTGTCTTCTTGGCATTGAGGGAGGAGAGTTGTTGGGACCTGAGCCGGTGCTGAACTTTATTGAAGTCGAGCTGAAGTCTGGATTCTACATCAATAGGGTAATGGCCAGATGTGAAGATGACTGTGTCATCGGTGTACATATGGATAGAAGTGGATGAGCAGGCTGAGGGAAGGTCATTATGGAATATGGAAAATAAGATGGGTCTGAGAACGGACCCCTGGGATGCACCAGTGTAGATGTTCAGAGGTGGGGAAGTAGAGTCTGCAGTTCTGACTGACTGGGTCCAGCCTACTGGGTAAGTCTTGAACCAGTTTGTGGCAGATACGGTTAAGCCAGCCGAGGAGAGGGCATCCAAAAGTAGGGTATGGGAGACGGTGTTGAAGGCCTTTGCTAGGCTGATTAAAAATGGCTGAAATGATTTGACCACAGTCCATCCCTGAGAAGATGGAGTCAGTGAGCCTAATCACGGTGGTGGTGGTGGAGTTGTTCTTCCTGAAACTAGTGTGGAACGGAGTGAAAAAATTAGAATCATAGAGGTAGGAAGAGAGTTGAGAAACATAGACTTTGACGGCAGATAAGGACCGCTTGGCCCACCTAGTCTGCCCATTTCCCTACCCAGAGGATAAGCTGCAGATCCTATTTAACCAACAGCCTGTTTCTTCCTACCCCTCACAAAAATTGCTTTATATCTGTCCCATGCATTCTTGAATTCTCTCACAACCTCCTCAGGAAGGCTGTTCCATGCATCCACCACCCTATCTGAGAAAAAATGCTTCCTGACATTGCCCCTGGGCCGTCCCCCCTCTATCTTCAAATTGTGTCCTCTTGTTCTTGCACATCTTTTTCTGAAAGGTGCTACCGTCTTGGACTTTGTTGATTCCACTGAGGTACTTAAATGTTTCTATCATGTCCCCCCTCTCCCTCTTTTCCTCAAGGGTATACATATTAAGCTCCTTTAGTCTCTCTTCGTATGGCTTCTCTTGCAGATCTTGCACCATTTTAGTTGCCCTCCTCTGAACTGCCTCCATCCTGTCTATGTCCTTGCGGAGATGGAGTCTCCAGAACTGGACACAGTACTCCAGATGGGGTCTCACCAACTGTCTGTACAGGGGGATAACAACTTCCTGTTTTCTGCTGGGGGATGCCTCTCCCTATACATCCCAGTATCGCCCTAGCCCTCCCTACCGCCTTCCCACATTGCTTGCCAACCTTAAGGTCTTCTGATATGATTATCCCCAGGTCCCTTTCCATTTTTGTTGTTGTTACTACCTCCCCCCCATTGTGTAGTCTTCCCCAGGGTTTTTGTTTCCCAGGTGCATTTTTTTGCACTTCTTTGCGTTGAATCCCTAGCGGAGCTTTTCACCATCTCTCTGAGGACAGGGTGGGTGCCCCAGGACTGGAAGGTGGCGCATATAGTGCCTATCCACAAGGGGGATCAAGGAGGTGGCAGAGAACTACGAGGCCTGTCAGCCTGACATCGGTGGTGGGCAAGGTGATGGAGGGCATTGTCAAGGAGAGGCTAGAGGGGGACTGGAAAGGTCAGGGTGCCTGGACGATAGACAGCATGGATTAGGTCTCGGGAAATCGTGTCAGACAAACCTTGTGGAGTTCTATGACTGGGTAGCGAGTGCCTTGGACCTTGGTAGACCAGTGGGCGTCCTCTTTCTAGACTTCAGCAAGGCATTTGACTCTGTTCCTCACATGGGCCTGTTGGATAAACTGGGAGAAATGGGGTGGGGAACCAGATGATCAGATGGATAGGCAGTTGGCTCGACCGGACCCAGAGGTCGTAGTTGGCGGATAGTCTCATCCCCAAAGAGGGTCATTAGTGGGGTCCCACAGGGATCAGTCCTTGGGCCCCTCCTGTTCAACGCCTATGTCTCTGACATAAGGACAGGAATCAGGAGTGAGATGAGTCTCTTTGCAGATGACTCAAAACTGGGGGCGGTGGTGGATGGGGAGGAGGGGAGGGTGGCCCTACAGGGGGACCTGGAGGCTCTGGAAAGATGGTCTAGAAAGTGGAAGCTGAGGTTCAATGCAGGGAAATGCAAGGTACTCCACCTGGGGGCCAGAAACCCGAGCCAAGTGTACACCCTGGGGGGAATGCTACAAGTCTCGATGGCTGAGAGGGACCTGGGGGTGGTGGTGGATGTCAAATGAACAACTTGGAGACTTGTGGGAGGGCAGCCAAGGCCAACAGGATGCTGGGATGCATCGCTAGGGGGATCACCTCCAGAAGGAGGGAAGTGATGCTCCCTCTGTATAACAGCTTGGTGAGGCCACACCTTGAGTACTGCATGCAGTTTTGGAGGCCACACTTAAAGAGGGACATTAAACTCCTGGAGAGGGTCCAGAGGAGGGCAACCAAAATGATTTGGGGCTTGGGGGACAGGACCTATGAGGAGTGGCTCAAAGAGCTAAATATGTACACATTGGAAGAGAGAAGGGACCGGGGGGACATGATAGAGGTCTTTAAGTACATGAAGAGGGTAAATAGGGGAGGAACAGTCAGGGTGCTTCGAAGGAAGGAGGAGGGGGCCACTAGAGGGCATGGGTGGAAGCTGGAGAGGGGAAGATTCAGGGGAGAAAGGAGGAGGTGCTACTTCACTGAGGAGGGTGGTGGAGCCATGGAATGCACTACCTAGGGGCTGGTGGAGGCAGAGACGGTGGAGGGGTTCAAGAGGGGCTGGGACAGGTACAGGGGAAGGGTTCTGGAAGCAAAATCCAATGCAGCAAGAATATCCGGAACTGGGAAGGGAGAAGCCAGAGAAGGCGAGGGGGGCAGCAGGGTCAGCACCCAGGGTGGGGGCTGACCAATCGAGCAGACTCGAAAGACCGTTAGGCCTATTCTGCTGGCATTTTAGTATGTTAGTATGAATCCAAGCTGCCATACGTCTGACCATTCCTCCAACCTTGCCAAGTCCCTTCTCATCCTTTCCACGTATCAACCCTGTTGCAGATCTTTGTGTCATCTGCAAAGAGGCATACTTTTCCTTCCAGTCCCTCTGCAATGTCACTTGTAAAGACATTAAAGACTGGACCCTGTACTGAACCCTGCGGTACCCCACTAGTAACCCCTCTTTCTTCAGAGTGGACTCCATTTACAATTACTTTCTGTGTCCTGTTGTCCAGCTAATGTTTTACCCAGGCTACCACCCTGGGACCCACTGCCAGGCTGGTTAATTTGACTATTAATCTTTCAAATAACATGAAGTCTTGCTATATTCTGACATTAGCAGTGAGTCCCAGCCTTCGAACTGCCCCGGAGATTAAAGATTTAACTTTCCATGCCAGGCATGGAACGCTGAGCTCGAGCTCGGTTGAGACTCTGTCTGTTGTTCTTCAAACTCAAACCGTCAGATTCTTTACTCCGCCTCACTGAACAGTCGCTCCGGAGATTTCTCCTTCTGCTCGGTTCATTTTGTCGGTTAAAGTACCGTTTTCTCGGTTTTCGACCGAAATTAAACCGTAACCTGTCAGTTCAGTCTCTGTTTGTGGTATTTGTGAGTACTAGATAAGTTATATTTTACTTATTCTGTGTGGAACTTGTAAACGGTTTCATTGGTTTGGTTTGAACCGATCAGGCTGTTTAAAAAATCTTAAATTGTACTTTTAGAGTGTGGTTACGGTTCTTATCGGTTCTAAAAAAAAGTTTTATTACGTTTTTTTCCACTACCCGTGACACGGTTAGGAACCGATAAGAGGGTCTTTCCTGGTGGGTTGCCATAAAAGGGTAAGTTTGGATAGGACTGGCACAATGTCTGAGAAACCCAGAAGAAAAACTGGGCCCACTGGGTTTCAACACTGTAGTGTGTGTGGGGAAGTCTTTGCCAAGGCTGATCCCCACACCACCTGTGTTGATTGTCTGGGGTTTGACCACCTCAATGCAGACTGCCAGATTTGTAAACATTTTCCTGCAGCTACCCTGGAAAGAGTTGGTAGGCTCAGGAAAGGAGGCCAAAAGTCTGCTGAACGGATGGCCAGCCCGGTTTGGTTCAAACCGAACCAGAAGAGTGCCCTCTGACCAGGGTGAGACTCCGGGCAAGGAGATCCGACTCTGAAGTCGGTTCCAGCAAAGAACTAGAAAATCAGCTGGTGTGGAGCCTAAACTTTCTCTCCAACCGCTGAAGAAATAATAAAAGCAATCAAAATTGTCCAGTCGCTTTCACGGTTCCGACAAACCGGCACCATCAGGGGAGCTCGCGTTTGGCAGTTCCACCCGTTCAAAGTATGATTTAGAGGTATTATGAACCGGAGGAGGGAAGAGGAGTATAAGGAGAGTGAATGGATTTGAAAGTCTGGATGTGCCCATTGACCCGGACATCTCCCCAGACAGACCTTCAGGAGTCTCCTCCTAGGCTTTCTGAGTCCCCTTCTCATTTTATGTTTTATAAAAAAGTGGCTGAAACCCTCCAGCTCCCTATGGAGGAAGCTGTGGATGATCAAGAGGAGCCTGACTTTGTGGAAATGATGGATATCCCAGAGTCTAGGAGGCTGTCTGTTCCCTTAATTAAATCTTTTGGGAAACAGACATTTAAAATTTTTAAAACTCCTCACACTATACCTCCTGTGGATAAGAGAATGGGCAAGAGGTATACACTGTCAGGCTCTGTTACGGAGTTCCTTACACAACAATGTAGCCATGTTGGAGTAGTGCAGGCTGCAGCCTGTGACAAGGCAAATATTCCCTTGGCTTCACACCCCTCACACAAGGACTCCAGGAGGATTGATGCCATGGCAAAGAAACAGTATATGGCAGCATCCTTGGGACTCAGACAGGCAAAATTATGGCTAATGTTGCTAGATATCAGAAATCCAGATGGGACACTGTCATGGCTTTGTAAAACAGGTCCTGGCCAGCTGCCAAGGAGCTGGAGCAGGTAGCTGCTGATGGTATTGAGGCATCAAGGTGCAATTCCATGCTGCAGTGGACTCGAATGATGTGTCATCAAAGTCATGGCTACATCTGTGGCACTTGAAGAATGGCTTGGCTCAGATGTACTAGCCTGTCACAGGATACCCAGACTAAGGCCATGGATTTTCCTATTGTGGGTAATTCTCTGTTTGGGGAGCAAACAGAGAATTACATAAAGAAAATGGATGAGCATAGGACCACTTATAGGAGTGCACAGGCCAAGGAAAGGCAGACCACTCCTCAAAGGTAGCTTCCCAGGGGCAGGGGCATGCCTTTTCATAGGCCTTTTTACCAAGCCCAGGCCTCCTCTTCTGCTTATGCCCAGAGGGGGTTATTTAGAGGAAGGCAGGCGGGTGCAAGCAGGCCTGCTTCCACCCCTCAGCCCAAAGCCCCTGCCAAGCAGGCACCCTGATGGGGTTGCCAGGGCCGATTCTCAGCAACCTGTAGGGGGCAGGCTGGCTTACTTTGTCCAGGACTGGGAGTCTCTGACATCAGACAAATGGGGCCTGGAAGTAGTAAGCCAGGGACTGGTTCTCAGCTTCAAAAAGTTTCCAAAGATGAGAGCCAGATCCTTCCCACCTGCAAATCCATCAGAGGCACTTGCCTTAGAGGCAGAGGTCTCTTCCCTCCTGTGTCTCAGAGCTGTGGAAAAGGGTTCCACCCCTACACCAGGGCAAAGGATTGTATTACAGGTGCTTCCTTACCCCCAGAAAGACAGGAGAATGGTGGCCCATCCTGGATCTCCGATACTTAAACAAGCACCTTTTAAAACCAAAATTCAAAATGGTGACTCTGGGAATTATTATACCCTCTCTAAGGCCAGGGGACTGGCTAGTGTCCATTGACCTCAAGGATGCCTACTTCCATATTCTCATCAGAAGCTCCCATCTAAAGTATCTCGGGTTCCAGCTGCCCTGAGGCCATTACCAGTTCAGAGCAATGCTCTTTGGCCTCACCTCTGCTCCAAGGGTGTTCACAAAATGCCTGGCAGTGGTAGTTGCTTCTCTAAGAAGGCAAAAGATTGTCATCTTCCCTTACCTGGATGACTGGCTCATAGTGGGCCAGTCTCCAGACCAAGTCAAGTTACACTTACAGATAACTCAGCAACTGCTCACTTGTTTGGGTCTCCTTCTAAATCTCCCAAAGTCAGTTCTAGAACCTGTCCAGCTGCTCACCTTCATAGACACAGAGCTAGACACAGAGAAGGCCAGAGCCTTCCTTCCCCCTGGACAGGGCAAGGACCCTGATCTCTCTGGCCTCTTCATTCACCCTGCAGGTGTCTCGACCAGCAAGGCATTTTCTACAGCTCCTGGGGCACATGGCTGCTTCTACAGCAGTAGTGCAGGGAGCAAGATTTCAGATGAGGGACATTCAGTTCCATTTGAGAACCTTCTGGTCTCAAAGGAAGGACCCTCTGACCAAATTGATCCCAGTAACTCGAACCCTGATCCAGGCCCTACAGTGGTGGCAGGATCAGAACAACCTGAGACAGGGGTTTCCCTTTGTCACCCATTCTCACTCTTTAATCCTTACTACAGATGCCTCCCTCTTGGGGTGGGGGGCTCACATGGGCGACCTGACCACCCAGGGGTTGTGGTCTCCTCAGGAAACTCTGCTTCACATCAATCTGTTGGAACTCAGAGCAGTATTTTTAGCACTTCAAGCTTTTTCCAAATCTGTTCAGAACAAAGCTATACAGGTCAGAACAGACAACACCACTACAATGTGGTACATCAACAAGCAAGGAGGCACTCTGTCTATGACCTTGTGCACCGAAGCAATGAAGTTGTCGTCTCTGGCTTACTCCCGCCTGAACACCTCCCTCACGGCAGTTCACCTCCCAGGCAAGGACAATGTCCTGGCAGATGCTCTCAGCAGGATTTCCCAGGGCCATCACGAATGGTCACTGGACCCCCTAGTCTTGGAGGTGATATTTTCCAGATGGGGCACCCCACAGATAGATCTTTTTGCAGCCCCAGACAATCACCAACTTCCCCATTTTTGTTGCAGGCCCCCATTGTTGGGCTCAGTCCCCCTGGATGCCTTCGTTCTCAGTTGGGAAGGGAAGTTCCTCTATGCTTCCCCCCCCCTTCCCTCTCCTGTTCAAAGTGCTAGTCAAAATCAGATCTCAACCCTGCAAGATGTTCCTGATTGCTCCAGACTGGGCCAGACAGCCCTCGTATCCTCTCCTACTGTTCTTAGCAGTCCATCTTCCCCTGTGTCTTCCCAGGAATTACAACCTGTTAACCTGTGCTCAGGGAGGTTTAGTACCGAACCTCAAATCTCTCAATCTCAAGGCCCGACTCTTGAGGGTTAGAGTTGCTGATTTACACCTCTTCAAGGTGTAATGGGTATCCTGAGAGCTTCTGAAAACCCACAGGGCTACTTATAATTCAGAATGGAAAAGATTTTCCATATGGTGCTCTGGGATGCATATTTCCCCAGAATCTGCTGATCTGCCCACAGTCCTTGATTATATGGTCCATTTTAAATAGCTTAGGGCTGAGACCAGCTACACTGAAAGTGCATCTGGCAGCTGTGTCTGCTTTTATTTCAACAGGTAAGCTCTCTTCTCTTTCAGCTCATCCAACCCTGCATTCAGGGACCCTGCCCCTGCCTGGAGCCTTAATGTTTGCATTGCTCAGCTTATGCAACCCCCTTTTGAGCCTTTGTCTTCAGCAGAGCTTAAGTACTTGACTTGGAAGACTGTGTTTCTGGTAGCCATCACTTCTTCCAGACGCTTAAGTGAATTACAAGCTTTGTCAGTGGAACCTGATTTTATCTCCTTCCATAGAGACAAAGTGGTCCTCAGGACTAACAGGAAGTTCTTGCCTAAGGTGGTTTCAGATTTCCACCTTAATCAATCTATGTCTCTTCCAGTGTACTTTACTGACCATTCTTTCTCTGGCGAGAGGAGGCTGCACAGTTTAGATGTGAAAAGAGCCCTTAGCTACTACATAGAGCGTACCAAGGGTCACAGGTTTGACTCCCTCCAGCTGTTCTTCACTTATGGTGAGGTCGGTAAGGGGAAACCTGACACTAAAAGATCCATTGCCAGGTGGATTGTCTCTTGTATCCAACTGTGTTATGAGAAACTGGGTAAGGTTCCTCCCTCAGGCCTGAGGGCTCACTCTACCGGAGGTACAGCTGCTTCCCTGGCGCCAGGGACATCCCTATTCTAGAGATATGTCAAGCAGCTACCTGGAAAACAGTTCACACTTTTACCAAGCATTACTCCCTGGACATCGAGGCTAGGAGTGATGCTCGGTTTGGCACAGCTGTGCTTCAGAGCCTGTTTCCTAAGTAGGTTCTGTCCCTCCTCCATGGAGGTACTGCTTTGTAGTCTGCTAATGTCAGAATATAGCAAAACTTCATGTTGTTTGAAGAAAAAATTACTCGCCTTATCAATGTTGTTTCTTCTAATGGAGTCTTGCTATATTCTGACCCCCCCCCCCGCCTGCCCCTCTCAGAACCTCTGTTTTGGGATGTGGATGGTCAGTGCAGTGTTGGCACTTAGTAGGTTCCCACCTTGTTGTTTTCACCCCTTCTTTCTTGGGGTGAGTTGGTGTTGTGTTTTCCTTTTTTTGGGTCTCCTGACTAGAGTCTTTGTTTTGAGACCAAAAAATCTGTTTTATGTTTAGTAGCCAGTTGGCTAGTGTAGGTTTACAGCTTCCACACAGGACGTTAGTGAGTTTAGCTCATAAAGATCTGACAGTTTGAGTTTGAAGAACAACAGACAGAGTCTCAACCAAGCTCGTGCTCAGCGTTCCATGCCTGGCATGGAAAGTTAACTCTTTCATCTCCGGGGCAGTTCTAAGGTTGGGACTCGCTGCTAATGTCAGAATATAGCAAGACTCCATTAGAAGAAACAACATTACTAAGGTGAGTAATTTTTTCTTTGTGTGGGACTGTCAGATGCCTTGCTAAAGTCTAGGTAGGCCATGTCCACAGCCCCTCCCTGGTCTACTACTTTGGTCACCCAGTCAAAGAAATCAATTAGATTCGTCTGACATGACCTTCCCACTGTGAACCCATGCTGCCTTGGGTCCTGTGCCCCACTGGCCTCTAGGTACTCAACAGTTCTTTCTTTCAGAAGTGATTCCATCACTTTCCCTACCACAGAGGTCAAACTGACGGGTCTGTAGTTTCCTGCCTCTGTCTTGGTCCCACTTTTGTGAAGGGGAATCACATCTGTGTTCTTCCAGTCCTCAGGTAACACACCATCCTCTCATGATTTGTTAAAAAGGGTAGTCGGTGGTGTCGCTAGTTCTCTGCTTAATTCTTTTAGAATTCTGGAGTGAATTCCATCTGGCCCCATTGCTTTGTCCACCTTCAATTTTAGGAGTTCTTTCAGAACCCTTTCTTCTGTGAAAGGACTGGGATTGACCCCCCCATCCAGAGCGCTTCACTTAATTTGATTAGGCACCTCCCCCACCTCCTCTTTTGTGAATACTGAAGAGAAGTATTTATTCAGTATCCCTGCTTTTTCACTGTCCCTCTCTGCCCACCCACCGTCCATTCTGTTCAGCCTCACTATCCCTCCCTTTGTCTTTCTACGCTCCCTGATATACCTGTAAAAGGTTTTATCCCCCTTCTTAACTGAGTTGGCTATCTTTTCCTCAGTTTGGGCCTTTGCTGTTCTGACAACCCTCCCTGCTTCCTTCTGCCTTAACTGGTGCAGTTATCTGTCTGGCTTCTTCTGTGTTTCCTTATACTTCCTAAATGCTATCTTTCAAACAACTTGAAGTCTTGCTGTATTCTGACAAGTGCAGTTAGCCCCAGCCTTTAAACTGCGCTGGAGAACAAAGGGTTAACAATTCTATGCAGAGCATAGAATGTTGAGCTCGAGCTCGGTTGACGTCTCTGTCTGTTTCCCTTTGAACGCTAACCGTCAGATTCTTTACTCCGCCTCACTGAACAGTACGCTCTGGGAATTTCTCCTGCAGCTCTGTTAGAAAGTCTGTTTAAGTTTCGTTTTTCATCGGTTCCGACCGAAAAAAGTTTCCATATAACTCTGTTCGGTCTCTGTCTGTGTATCGTGAGTACTAGATAGTTTTGTACTGTGTTTCTATGTGGAACTTGTAAAAGTGTGGATCGGTTCTGCTGAACCGATCATTTGTTTAATTCTTGTGTAAATTTTAGTGTGTGGTTAACGGTTATCGGTTCTAAAAAAAAAAAAAAAAACATGTTTTGAAATGTTTTTTTCCAATACCCATGACATGGTTAGGAACTGATAAGGGAGTCTTACCTGGCGGTTGCCGAAAAAAGGGTAATTTTGGTTAGGTTGACCATGTCTGAGAAACCCAAGAAAAAATACGGGCCCACTGGGTTTCAACACTGCAGTGAGTATGGGGAGGTCTTTGCTAAGGCTGAGCCCCACACCACCTGTGTTTATTGTCTGGGGTTAGACCATCTCAATTCAGACTGCCAAATTTGCAAGAATTTTCCCAAATCTACCCTGGAAAAGAGATTAGGTAGACTAAGGGAAAAGGAGGCAGAGAAGTCCACTGACCCAGATGGCCAGCCTGGTTCTGTTCCGACCGAACCAGAAGGAGTGCCGTCTGACCAGGGCAATACTTCTTCAGGCAAAAGGAGAGCCGATCCCAAGGGGTCGGTTCCGACAAAAAGAAAGCGAAAAGAAAAATTGTCCGGTTCAGATCCAGAAGTCCATGTTCTGACCGCCGAAGAAATAGCCAGAGCGATTAGGATTGTGGAATCACTTTTGCCCAGTTCTGACCGGTCCGGCACCTTTGGCAGGGGCTCGGTTCGGTCAGTTCCCCAGTTCACGATTATACTTTGGAAGAATTTTATGAACCGGAGTTTGAGGAGGAAGGGGAATTTGATGGTGATGGTAATGATGGTGAAAGTCTAGATGTGCTTGTGGAACCGGACATTTCACCAGACAGACCTTCAGGTGTATCCCCTCCTAGGCTTTCTGAGTCCCCTTCCAACTTTATGTTCTACAGAAAGGTGGCTGAGACCTTCCAACTTCCAATGGAAGAGGCAATGGAGGATCAGGAGGAGCCTGATTATGTAGAAATGATGGACATCCCAGAGTCAAGGAGACTGTCTGTTCCCCTCCACAAATCTTTTGGGAAACAGACACAAAAAATTCTGAAGTCTCCCAATTCTGTACCTCCTGTGGACAGAAGAATGGACAAGAGGTGTACACTCTCAGGCTCAGAAACAGAGTTTTTGTACCACCAATGCAGCCATGTTGGGGTTGTGCAGGCTGCTGCCTGTGATAAGGCAAGTATACCCTTGGCTTCACATCTCCCAGACAAAGACTCTAGGAAGGTTGATTCCATGGCAAAAAAGCTGTACTTGGCATCTTACCTGGGACTCAGACAGGCGAATTACATGGCCTATACAGCCAGGTACCAGAAGTCCAGGTGGGACACTGTACTGGCACTGGCGAAACAGGCTTCCCCCCAGCTAGTCAAGGAGCTGGAGGCAGTGGCTGCAGATGGGATTGAGGCATCTAAAGTTCAGTTTCATGCTGCTGTAGACTCTAATGATATGTCATCAAGAGTCATGGCTACATTTGTGGCTGTTCGGAGAATGGCTTGGCTCAGATGTACTAGCCACTCACAGGATACCCAGGCTAAAGCCATGGATTTTCCTGTAGTGGGTAATTCTCTGGGAAGCAGACAGAGAATTACATGAAGAAAATGGATGAGTACAAGACCACGTACAGGAGTGCTCAAGCCAAGGAGAGGCAGCGACTCCTCAAAGGCAGCAATCTAGGGGCAGGGGTGAGCCTTTTCAAAGCGTTTTACAAGCACAGGCCTCCTCTTCTTTTCCCAGAGGGGGTTCTTCAGAGGGAGAGGGAAAAGGGGGATGAGCAGGGCTGCATCCACCCCTCAGCCTAAAGCCCCTGCCAAGCAGACACCCTGATGGGCCTGCCCGGGTCGACCCTTCTGTTTCAGTAGGGGGCAGTCTGGCTTACTTTGTCCAGGACTGGATGTCTGTTACATCAGACAAGTGGGTCCTGGAAGAGGTAAGCCAGGGACTGATTCTCAGCTTCAAGACATTTCTAATGATGAGAGCCAGATCTTTTCCACCTGCAAATCTCTTGGAAACCCTTGCCCTAGAGGCAGAGGTTTATTCTTGCCTGGCCTTAAGAGCCATAGAGAGAGTACCTACCCTACACTGGGGCAAAGGGCTGTACTCCAGGTACTTCCCGACCCCAAAAAAGACAGGGGAGTGGCAACCCATCCTAGGCCTAAGATATCTAAACAAACATCTTTTAAAACTAAAGTTCAAGATGGTAACTCTGGGAATAATCCTTCCCTCTCTAAGGCCAGGGGACTGGCTAGCCTCCCTGGACCTCAAAGATGCCTACTTTCACATTCCCATCAGGTGCTCCCACAGAAAGTACCTCAGGTTCGAGTTGCCCTCAGGCCACTATCAGTTCAGAGCAATGCCCTTTGGCCTCACCTTAGCCCCAGGGGTTTTCACAAAGTGCCTGGCAGTAGTAGTTTTCTTTCTAAGAAGGCAAAAGATTTCCATTTTTCCATATCTGGACGATTGGCTAATAGTGGGGCAGTCTCCAGACCAAGTCAAGTCTCGCCTGCAAGTGACCCAGCAAGTGCTTACTTCTCTAGGATTTCTTCTCACCCTTCCCAAGTCAGTTCTCGAACCAGTCCAGCTTCTTACTTTTATAGGGGCAGAACTGGACACAGTCAGGGCAACAGACTTTCTCCCTCTAGAAAGGGCAAGGGCTCTTATGGAACTAGCCTCTTCTTTCAGCCTTCAGCCTTCGGGTCTCTCGACCAGCAAGGCACTTCTTCCAGCTCTTGGGCCACATGGCAGCTTCAACAGCAGTGGTCCAAGGGGCAAGATTCCATATGAGGGATATTCAGTTCCATCTGAGAGCTTTTTGGTCTGAGGAAAGATTCCCTTACCAAACTGATTCCAGTGACTCTGGCCTTGATCCAAGCCCTCTAATGGTGGCAGGATCAGGACAGTTTAAGACAAGGTGTTCCTTTTGCCACTCAGCCTTGTTCGGTGGTCCTTACCATGGACACTTCTCTACTGGGCTGGGGAGCCCATCTGGGGGCCCTCACTGCATAGGGGCTGTGGTCTCCCCAAGAATCCCTTCTCCATATCAATCTCGTAGGGCTCAGGGCAGTTTTTCTGGCCCTGAAAGCTTTCTCTTAATCAGTACAGAACAAGGTGAATCATGTCAGAATGGGAAACACCACCGCCATGTGGTACATCAATAAGCAGGGAGGCACTCTGTCCACGGCCTTGTGCACGGAAGCCATGAAGTTGTGGTCCCTGGCTTATTCCCTGCAGACCTCTCTGGTAGCAGTTCGCCTTCCAGGGAAGGACAATGTGCTAGCAGATGCACTGAGCAGGATCTCTCAGGGCCATCACAAATGGTCCCTGGACCCTCAAGTGTTGAAAGGGATTTTCTCAAGGTGGGGCACTCCAGAGATGGATCTCTTTGCAGCTCCAGGCAATCACCACCTCCTTCTCTTTTGTTGCAGACCTCCAGTCTTGAGCTCAGTCCCCCTGAATGCCCTGATTCTGAATTGGGAAGGGAAGTTTCTGTATGCCTTCCCCCTTTCCCACTCCTGTTCAAAGTTTTAGTCAAAATAAAGTCTCAACCTTGCAGAGTGATTCTGATTGCTCCAGATTGGGCCAGACAGCCCTGGTACCTCCTGTTGCTGTCCCTAGCAGTCCATCTTCCCCTGTATCTTCCCAGGAATTACAGCCTGTTAACATCGTCTCCGGGGAGGATTTGGTACCCCAATCTCCAGTCTCTCACTCTCAAGGCGTGGCTCTTGAAGAGTTAGAGTTTGCAAATCTGCATCTTTCCCAAGGGGTTCTGGATATTCTCAAAGCTTCTTGAAAGCCCTCCACCAGAAAGACTTATTACTCCAGATGGAAGAGATGCAGCATTTGGTGTTCTAAAAAGCATATTTCTCTAGATACTGCTGGATTGTCTACTGTTCGAGATTATATGGTCCATCTTAATCAGCTAGGCCTCAGATCAGTTACTCTTAAAGTACACTTGTCAGCTGTTTCTGCATTTCTTTCTGTGGGGAAGTCTTCCTCACTATCCTCTCTTCCTGTGTTCTGTACATTTTCCAAAGGATCGCTTCATACCAATCCTCCTTTTAAAGACCCTGCCCTGCCTGGGATTTGAATGTTTGCATTGCTCAATTTATGCAACCCCCTTTTGAGCCTATGTCCTCAGCAAAGCTTAAGTACTTGACTTGGAAAACTGTGTTCTTGGTAGCCATTACCTCTGCCAGGCATATCAGTGAATTATAAGCCCTGTCAGTGGAACCTGATTGTATCTCCTTTTACAGGGATAAAGTAGTCCTTAGAACCGATAGAAGGTTCTTGCCCAAAGTGGTTTCAGACTTCCATTTAAACCAGTCTTTGTCTCTTCCTGTTTTCTTCACTGATCATTCTTCCTCAGAAGAGAGGAGGCTACACAGTTTAGATGTTAAAAGAGCCCTTAGTTCCTACATAGAGCGTACCAAGGTTCACAGGTTTGACTCCCTCAGTTGTTCCTCACTTATGGAGAAGTAGGAAAGGGCAAACCTGCCACCAAGAGATCTATTGCCATGTGGATTGTGTCTTGTATACAATTCTGCTATGAAAAACTGGGAAAAACTCCACCCTCAGGCCTGAGGGCTCATTCCTCAAGAGGTACAGTAGCTTCCCTGGCTGCTGCCAGGGATATCCCTCTCTTAGAAATTTGTCAAGTGGCCACCTGGAAAACAGTCCATACCTTTTCCAAGCATTACTCTCTGGATATCCAAGCTAGAAGTGATGCTCAGTTTGGCACAGCAGTACTTCCGAGCCTATTCCCAAGGTAGGTTCTGACCCTCTTCCATGGAGGTACTGCTTGGTAGTCTGCACTTGTCGGAATACAGCAAGACTTCAAGTTGGTTGAAGAAAAAATTACTCACCTTAGTAATTATGTTTCTTCTATTGGAGTCTTGCTGTATTCTGACCTCCTTCCCTGCCTCCCCTCTCAGAACCTGTTTTTGGGAAGTGGGTGGGCAGGTGCAGTGTTGCACCTCAGGGGTGCTTTTTTCACACCTTCTTCTTGTATGGATGTTTATTTTGTTATATTCCTATTTGGGTTTTGAGTTTTGGGTTTCCTGACTTGAGTCTTCTTTTGGTAGTCCAAAACTTTTTGTTGCCAGTTGGCTATTAAAAATGTTTCACAATTTCCACATAGAATAATATTAGAGTGTTGCTCGTAAGAATCTGACGGTTAGCGTTCAAAGGGAAACAGACAGAGACATCAACTGAGCTTGAACTCAGCATTCTATGCTCTGCCTAAAAATGTTAACCCTTTGTTCTCTGGGGCAGTTTAAAAGCTGGGGCTAACTGCGCTTGTCAGAATACAGCAAGACTCCAATGGAAGAAACATAATTACTAAGGTGAGTAATTTTTCCTTTTCTCCCTAACCTTCACAGCCACCTCTTTTGAGAACCATAGTGACTTTTTCTTTCATTTTGATTTGTTTATTTGCGTCACACAAAGGCTTGTTGCCTCTGTGATGGCAGTTTTGATATTTCCCCATGGTTGCTCCACCCCTCCTCCTAGGCTGTTTGCTAGAGCTTTTCTAAGGCACTCTCCCATCTTGCCAAAGTCAGCCCTCCTGAAGTCCGGAACCCTCACTTTTGTATGGCTTGACTCTGTAGCTGAGTTTATCGTGAACCACACTGTTTGGTGGTCACTCATTCCCAAATGGCTACCCACTTCTAGATCCGAGATCCTCTCACTGTCCCCATTTGAGAGTACAAGGTCTAAGATTACTCTCTCATGACTAGGTTCCAAAACTAGGTGTCGGAGGCATGCCACCTGAAGGGCATCGAGAATGGCCCTGCTTTTGGTTGTGGTTGCAGCAAAGGTGCTCCTGTTAACATTTGGCATATTAAGGTATCCCATCAACAGTATCTCCCCTTTCAAACAGCATGAAGTCTTGCTGTATTCTGTCATATGCAGTGATCTCCAACCCTTGAACTGCCCCGGAGAATTAAGAGTTAACTTTCCATGCAGGGCATGCAACTCTGAGCTCGAGCTTGGTTGAAGCCTCTGTTTGCTGTTGTTTAAACTCCAACCGTCAGATTCTTTACTTCGCCTCACTGAACAGTCGCTTTGGAGATTTCTTCTTTGCTCGGTTCAAAAAAGTCTGTTAGTGTCATTTTTTTCGCTCAGTTTCAACTGAATTTCTGCTTCTAAACCTGTTGGTTAAGTCTCTGTCTGTGGTACCGTGAGTGCTAGATAGGTTTTGCTATTTTAGTTTCTGTGTGGAACTTGTAAACATTGTATCGGTTCAGTTTGAACCGATCAGGTTTGTGTACAAAAACTTCTGTCTTTATTATAGTGTGGTAATCGGTCCGTATCGGTTCAAAAAAAAAAAAAAAAAATGGATTTAATTACTTTTTTTCCAAGACCCTGTAACACGGTCAGAAACCGATAGGGGTGTCTTGCCTGGCGGAATGCCAAAAAAAGGGTAAGTTTTGGTTAGGATTGGCCATGTCTGAGAAACCCAAGAAAAAAACTGGGCCCACTGGGTTTCAACACTGTAATGTGTGTGGGGAAGGCTTTGCTAAGGCTGATCCCCACACCACCTGTGTTTATTGTCTGGGGTTTGACCACCTCAATTCAGACTGCCAAATTTGTAAAGGTTTTCCCAAAGCTACTCTGGATAAGAGAGTAGTTAGACTGTGGGAAAGGGAGGCCAAGAAGTCCGCTGACCCGGATGGCCAGCCCGTTTCGGTTCCGACCGAACCAGAAGAGTACCACCTCTGACCAGAAGCGAAACTTCTTGGGTAAAAGGAGCACCAATTCTGAAAGTAGAGTTCCAGTTAAAAAGAAAGAAAGGATAAATAATCCGGTTTGGATCCACAAGTTCTTTCTCCGACCGCTGATGAGATAGCCAAAGCGATAAGGATAGTTCAGTCGTAACCTCGGTTCCAGCCTAACCGGCACCATCTGTCAGGGGCTTGGTTCGGTCGGTTCCTCTGGTTCCGGATTATACTTTAGAAAAATTTTATGAACTGGAGGAGGAGGAGGGACAGTATGATGATGGTGGTGGTGGTGGTGATTATGAAAGTCTGGATGTGCCTATTGACCTGGACATCTCCCCAGACAGACCTTCAGGTGTTTCTCCTCCTGGGCTTTCAGAGTCCCCTTCCCACTTTATGTTTTACAAGAAAGTGGCTGAAACCCTCCAGCTTCCTATGGAAGAAGCAGTAGAGGATCAGGAGGAGCCTGATTTTGTTGAGATGATGGACATCCCAGAGTCAGGAGATTGTCTATTCCCTCCATAAGTCTTTTGGAAACAGACATTTAAATTCTAAAACTCCTAATTCCATACCTCCTGTGGACAGAAGAATGGACAAGAAGTGTCTCTTTCAGGCTCAGACACGGAGTTCCTTTCCAGCAATGCAGACATGTTGGGGTGGTGCAGGCTGCTGCCTGTGATAAGGCAAATATTCCCTTGGCCTACATCCCCAGACAAGGACTCCAGGAGGATTGATGCCATGGCAAAGAAACAGTACATGGTAGCATCTTTGGGACTCAGGCAGGCTAATTATATGGCCTACAGCTGGTACCAGAAGTCCAGGTGGGACACTGTAATGGCTCTAGCTAAACAGGCCCCTGACCAGCTTGCCAAGGAGCTGGAGCGGGTGGCTGCTGTGGGATTGAGGCATCCAAGGTGCAGTTTCATGCTGCTGTGGACTCCAACGATGTTTCATCTAGAGTCATGGCTACATCTGTGGCCCTTCGCAGGATGGCTTGGCTCAGATGTACTAGCCTATCACAGGATACCCAGGCTAAGGCCATGGATTTTCCTGTCATTGGTAATTCTCTGTTTGGGGAGCAGACAGAGAACTACATGAAGAAGATGGACGAGTACAGGACCACCTACAGGAGTGCTCAGGCCAAAGAAAGGCAAGCCACTCCTCAGAGGCAGCATTCCAGGGGCAGGGGCAGGCCCTTTCAAATGTCTTTTTACCAAGCCCAGGCCTCCTCTTCTGCTTTTGCTCAGAGGGGGTTCTTTAGAAGGAGAGGCAGATGGGGTATGAGCAGGCTGCTTCCACCCCTCTGCCTAAAGCCCTTGCCAAGCAGACACCCTGGTGGGTCTGCCCGGGCCGATTCTCCAATACCTGTAGGGGGCAGGCTGGCTTACTTTGTCCAGGGCTGAAAGTCTTTAACATCAGAGAAGTGGGTCCTGGAAGTAGTAAGCCAGGGACTGGTTCTCAGCTTCAAAAAATTTCCCAAGATGAGAACCAGATCCTTTCCACTTGCAAATCCATCAGAGACCCTTGCCCTAGAGGCAGAGGTTTCTTCCCTCTTGGCTCTCAGAGCCATAGAAAGGGTTCCCACCCTACACAGGGGCAAATGATTGTACTTCCTGACCCCCAAAAAGACAAGAGAATGGTGGCCCATCTTGGATCTGAGATATCTAAATAAGCATCTTTTAAAGCCAAATTTCAAAATGGTGACTCTGGGAATAATTCTGCCCTCTCTAAGGCCAGGGAACTGGCTAGCCTCCCTGGACCTCAAAGATGCCTATTTTCACATTCCCATCAGGTGCTCCCACAGAAAGTACCTCAGGTTCGAGTTGCCCTCAGGTCACTATCAATTCAGAGCAATGCCCTTTGGTCTAACATCAGCCCCAAGGGTGTTCACAAAGTGCCTGGCAGTAGTGGTTGCTTTCCTAAGGAGAAAAAAGATCTCCATCTTTCCATACCTGGATGACTGGCTCATAGTGGGTCAGTCTCCAGACCAAGTCAAGTCACATCTTGAGATAACTCAGCAACTGCTCACTTCCTTAGGATTCCTCCTAAACCTCCCAAAGTCAGTTCTGGAGCCAGTACAGCTCCTCACCTTTACAGGAGCAGAGCTGGATACAATAAAAGCAAAGGCCTTCCTTCCTTTGGACAGGGCAAGGTCACTAATAGAACTGGCCTCTTCTTTCACCCTTCAGGTGTCTCGACCAGCAAGACACTTCTTGCAACTCCTGGGCCACATGGCAGCCCCTACAGCAGTGGTCCAAGGGGCAAGATTCCAGATGAGGGACATTCAGTTCCATTTGCGAGCCTTCTGGTCCCAGAGAAAGGATTCCCTTACCAAACTAGTCCCAGTGACTCGAACCCTGATCCAGGCTTTGCAATGGTGGCAGGATCGGGACAATTTAAGGCAGGGAGTTCCTTTTGTCACTCAGTCTCATTTACTAATCCTCACCACAGACGCCTCCCTCTTGGGCTGGGGATCTTACCACCCAAGGGCTGTGGTCACCTCAAGAATCTCTGCTTAACATCAGTCTCTTGGAGCTCAGAGCAGTGTTTCTGGCACTGCAAGCTTTTTCCAAGTCTGTTTAGAACAAAGTATTCCAGATCAGAACAGACAATACCACCACAATGTGGTACATCAACAAGCAAGGAGGCACTAGGTCTGCGGCCTTGTGCACAGAAGCAATGAAGTTGTGGTCTCCGGCCTATTCCCTGCAAACTTCTCTGACAGCAGTTCACCTCCCAGGGAAGGACAATATCCTAGCAGATGCTTTCAGCAGGATATCTCGGGGCCACCACGAGTGGTCCCTAGATCCCCTAATTTTGAAAGTGATTTTTTCCAGATGGGGCACTCCACAGATGGATCTTTTTGTAGCCCCAGACAATCAACCAACTTCCACTCTTTTGCTGCAGACTCCCAGTCTTGGGCTCAGTCCCCCTGGATGCTCTGGTTCTCAATTGGGAAGGGAAGTTCCTGTGTGCCCCCCTCCTGTTCAAGGTGCAAGTCAAGATCAGGTCTCAACTGTGCAAAGTGATTCTGATTGCTCCAGACTGGGCCAGACAGCCCTGGTACCCACTGTTGCTGCCCTTAGCAGTCCACCTTCCCCTGTCTCTTCCCAGGAGTTCAACCTGTTGACATCCTCTCAAGGAAGGATTTGGTATCCGAATCTCAATCTCAAGGCCTGGCTCTTTAAGAGTTAGAGTTTGCTGATCTGCACCTGTCTCAAGGTGTTCTGGATATTCTTAGGGCTTCTCGGAAGCCTTCCACCAGAAAAACTTACAACTCCAAATGGAAAAGGTTCTCTGTTTGGTGCACTGGTAAGCATATTTCTCCAGAATCTGTTGGGTTGCCTACAGTCCTGGACTATATGGTTCATCTCAATGGCTTGGGACTCAGACCAGCTACACTTAAAGTACATTTAGCAGCTGTTTCTGCTTTTTTGTCAGTAGGCAAGCCCTCTTCTCTATCAGCCCATCCTGTATTTTGCAAATTCTTCAAGGGATTGTTGCACACCAATCCTCCCTTCAGGGACCCTGCTCCTGCTTGGGACCTTAATGTTTGCATTGCTCAGCTTATGCAACCCCTGTGAGCCTTTGTTCTCTGCAGAGCTTAAGTTCTTGATTTGGAAAACTGTGTTTTTGGTAGCCATTACCTCTGCCAGGCGCATCAGTGAATTGCAAACCCTGTCAGTGGAGCCTGATTTCATCTCCTTCCATAGAGATAAAGTGGTCCTAAGAACTAGCAGGAAGTTTTTGCCCAAGGTGGTTTCAGATTTCCACCTTAATCACTCTGTTTCTCTCCCTGTTTTCTTCACTAACCATCCCTCCTCTGGAGAGAGGAGGTTGCACAGCCTGGATGTAAAAAGTGCCTTTAGCTGCTACATAGAGCGCACCAAGGGTCACAGGTTTGAGTCCCTCCAGTTGTTCCTCACTTATGGAGAGGTCGGTAAGGGCAAACCTGCCACTAAAAGATCTGTTGCCAGGTGGATTGTCTCTTGTATACAATTCTGCTATGAAAACTGGGTAGAACCCACCCTCAGGCCTGAAGGCTCACTCTACTAGAGGTACAACTGCTTCCCTGGCTGCTGCCAGGGATATTCCTATCTTAGAAATGTGTCAAGCAGCCTCCTGGAAAACAGTCCATACATTCGCCAAGCATTACTCTCTGGATATCCAGGCTAGGAGTGATGCTCGGTTTAACACAGCAGTACTTCAGAGCCTATTCCCAAAGTAGGTTCTGTCCCTCCTCCTGGGGGTACTGCTTGGTAGTCTGATATGTCAGAATACAGCGAGACTTCATGTTGTTTGAAGAAAAAATTACTCAACTTAGTAATGTGTTGTTTCTTCTAATGGAGTCTTGCTGTATTCTTACCTCCCTCTGCCTCCCTCTCAGAACCTGGTTTTGGGATGTGGGTGGGCAGAGGCCAGTGTGCACCTAGAGGTGCCCCTTTCTCACCCTCCTTTATTTTGGGTGTGTGTTGTGTTTTGTTTTTCGGGTTTCCTGACTTGAGTCTTTGCTTTGAAACTAAAAAAAACCCTTTTTAAACAAATTTAGTTGCCAGTTGGCTAGTGTGAGTTTTACAGTTTCCACACAGAACACCTAGTGAGTATAGCTCGTAAAGATCTGACGGTTGGAGTTTAAACAACAGCAGACAGAGGCTTCAACCGAGCTCGAGCTCAGCATTCCATGCCCTGCATGGAAAGTTAACTCTTTATTCTCCGGGGCAGTTAAAGGGTTGGAGATCACTGCATATGTCAGAATACAGCAAGACTCCATTAGAAGAAACAACATTACTAAGGTGAGTAATTTTTTTCTTCTCTGCCATTCCAAGTATGACTTCTATCATATCCTTGTCCGTTCCTTCCCCCTGACATGGGGGTCTGTATATAACCCCTGTGCGGATTGTGGTGCCATTTCCAGTCTCTAAGGTGACCCACTGTGCCTCCTCTCCTCCCTGTTTACTCTTTCATTCAGTTGCTTTTATCCTTCCCTTCACATAGAGAGCTACTCCGCCCCCTTTTCTCCCCTCCCTGTCTCTCCTGTAGGTTGTGTACCCTGGTATGTTAACATCCCAGTCATGGTTCTCTGTGTACCATGTTTCTCTGACTACACGATATCCAGGCATCCCTCTTCATCAAGGCCACCAGTTCAGGAGCTTGTTGCCCAGACTCACAGGGCATTACCCTCCATTTCTTGATGGCCTTACCCCTTTTGCCCCATCCCGTCCTTCATTTGTCACTTTCTCCATTTACCCCTGCACTTCTCCCTATCGACATCTCTATGTTGGTGTCTACCTCACTTAGTACCCAGATTTTGGGGGACTAGGATTTCCCTGCTCCTATCCAGTGCCTCCCCATGAAGCATTTAAACCTATCACGTAGGATCCTTGTTCCCCTCCTGGACAGATGCAGACCATCACGCCAATATAGGCCTGCATCCCTCCTGGTGGACCCCAGTCCCCAATGAAGCCAAATTCCTGAGCTCTGCACCAGTTTTTCAACAACTGATTGAATCATATGGTGTGGAGCACCCTAGCCTTGCCTGTGCCATAGACAGGCAGGACCTCCGAGAAGGTTACCATGCGTGCTATTTGTCTGAGGCCACTCCCCATCTCCACAAACGCTTCTTGCACTACTCTGATCCCTTTCTTAGCCAGTTCATTTGTCCCTAGGTGGACAATGACATGCAGCTCCCTCCCCTGTGCAGCTGCTCCTGCAATCCTGAGGATTCGCTCCCTGTCCCTCCAAGCCATGGCGCCAGGCAGGCACCTTATCTACCTCTCCCTTTCCTCCACCAGTTCTTCCTTCCTAACAATGGAGTCCCCCACCAGGAGTTGTTTCCTTCTCCTGTGGGGTCCCATGCCACCCTCCTGTGGGTCAACTTTGTGGAAGTTCCCATCATCCTCCTTTGTCTCCACTGTGGGTGCCTCCATAGAGGAACCACAATTTTCCAGAATAGCATAGAAATTGTGGAGAGGTACAACTGGAGGGATGCGCTCCGATTAGATTGCAGTATAAATTTTAATTTATCTGTGTCACCATTAATACACGGAGGGAAGGGATTATATTTCCTTCCATGGAGCCCACCAACAAAATGCTTGCTCTGCCGTACCCTGAGATATGCTACCACACTAGCAGGTTTTGTGCTGTCCGTAAAAGAAGAGCACAGGGGTGCACTCCACAGAGTACAGTGGGAACTTTTTAATGTTTTTTAATTAAACTGTAGGATTTCTACAATGAGAATGAAGGCCTCTCCTCAACTAATAGGTCCTTATTAGTTGATGATCAATCTTCATTTGTCATTAGGGCTCTGACAATAAAAACCATTAAAGAGGTCCCCAACCGAGCCTGGTGGTGCTGAGGGTGAGGCTGATCCCATACCTTCCTTGCTACTAGCCAATTCGGGTTCGAATGGAGTCGGCCACCTGGGGCCGGGGCAGGGGAGGGAAGGGATTGAGTGTCTGAAGGACTGCTCTCACATTCAAGGATGGCGATGGGGTGGGGTGGGATGGGGTGGGGTGGGATCTGGGCCAAGCACTGGCCCTTAGCCCCTGATGGAGATTGGGGACAGTGCAAGGAACTTATGGTGCAGTGACTAGGGGTTTAGCAGCGAGTGACAGGACATCATTGCACGTCCGCACTCCAGGAGGGAAAACAATCACACTGAAATACCCTGGAGAACCAGGGAGGCGACGAAAGCTCCAGGGACCTAGCCCACATCTCCAGTGTCGGACCATCCGTCCAGTGGTCCCTCAAGGCCCTCGACCAGGACTGATCCTCTAATTACAGAAAGGCCGCAAGGTAGGTGGGAAGGGGGGTGATCCGGGAGGGTGGAAGGTCCTTGGGAGAGGCTCCCGGAGGAGGGAGGTCTCAGCGGGGAGTAAAGGAGACGGTCGAGTGGGCACTTCTAAGGGATGCTCTGGTCCTCCGGAGTGACTAAATAGAATCTTAAAAAAAAAAAAAAAGTCCCCATTGTGCTATGTGGAGCACACCCTTGCGCTGCTGTTTTACTGACATCACAAAACATGCTAGCACGGGGCATGTCTTGGAGTATGGAAGAGCAAGCATTTTGTTGTTGCGCTCCATGTAGGGAAAAACATACATATGGACATACATATGAAGAAGCCAGCAGAAGAAGGCCTTTTGGTCTATCAAGTCTGCTCGTATTACAGGATACACAGCTTGAGCTAATACGATTCCGTCCTGCCATGTATAATGGCACAAATAAATTAAAATTTATATCGTAATCTAATCAGGACCAGGTAAGCTTAGTTATATATAGGGGGGGACGTACAACTGCATTACTAATAACCTGCTGTTTAAACTTTCTCTCTCCCCTACTTGCTCCGTGACACCCCCAGTGCTGTTTCCAATCTTCTCATAAACATACTGGTTATCCACCACTTGCCCATGATCATGACAGTGGTAGGTGGCCTGCCATGTTAGGCAGACCAGGGCTTTTTTCTCCGGCTCCTGGGTATTCTTTTCAAGGGTGCTTTCATTCAGTGACTCAGCACATGCACACGTGCCAGCATCCGGTGGATACCCCTCCCCTTCTGTGGTCCCACTGTACGGTCTGCTGGCCTTTGCCAGGTGGCAGGTTATAGAAACGTAGAATTTTGACGGCAGATGAGGACCGCTTGGCCCACCTAGTCTGCCCAATTCTGTACCTGATGGATAAGATGCAGATTTTAGTTAATCAACAGCTTACTTTCTCCTACCCCCCACTAGAATTGCCTTAGGCCTTTCCCATGCATTCTTGAATTCTCCCACTGTTTCTGACTCCACAACCTCATCCGGAAGGCTGTGGAGTCGTCCCCCCTCTATCTTCAAATTGTGCCCCCTTGTTCTTGCACATCTTTTCTTCTGAAAGATGCTATCCTCTTGTACTTTAATTCCCTTGAGATACCTGAACGTTTCTATCATGTCCTCCCTCTCCCTCCTTTCCTTAAGGGTATACATATTAAGCTTCTTTAGTCTCTCCTTGTGTATCTTCTGGTGCAGACCCTGCACCATTTTGGTTGCCCTCCTCTGAACAGCCTCCACTCTGTCAATGTCTTTGCGGAGATGGGGTCTCCAGAATTGCACCCAGTATTCCAGATGGGGTCTCACTAACTGTCTGTACAGAGGGATAACAAATTCTTGTTTTCTACTGTTGATGACTCTCCCTATGCATCCCACTATCCCCCGCCAACACTCCTTACTGCCTTCTCACATTGCTTACCTATCTTTAGGTCCTCTGATATAATTACTTCTAGGTCTCTTTCGATTTTTGTTGTTATTAACTCACCCCCCCTCCCCCATTGTGTACTCTTCCCCTGGGTTTTTGTTTCCCAGATGCATTACCTTGCACTTCTTTGCATTGAATCTGAGCTGCCACATATTTGACAATTCCTCCAACCTTGCCAAGTCCCTTTTCATCCTTTCCACCCCACCTTGTGTATCAACCCTGTTGCAGATCTTTGTGTCATCTGCAAAGAGACAAACCTTTCCTTCCAGGTGCTCTCCGATGTCACTTATAAAGACATTAAAGAGGACCTGTCCCAGTACCGAACCCTGCGGTACCCCGCTAGTTACCCTCCTTTCTTCACTGTGGACTCCGTTTACTATTACCCTTTGCGTCCTGTTGTCCAGTCAGTTTTTTATCCAGGCTACCACCTTGGGACACACTCCAAGGCTGGCTAACTTGTATATTAGTCTTTTGTGTGAGACTGTGTCAAATGCCTTGCTAAAATCTAGGTAAGCCATATCCAGAGCCCCTCCCTGCTCTACTACTTTGGTCACCCAGTCAAAGAAATCTATTAGGTTCGTCTGACATGACCTTCCTGCTGTAAACCACGCTGCCTTGGATCCTGTGCCCCACTGGCCTCTAGGTACTCAACAGTTCTTTCCTTCAGACGTGATTCCATCATTTTCTGTGCCACTGAAGTCAAACTAACTGATCTGTAGTTTCCTAGCTCTGCCTTGCTCCCACCTTTGTGAAGTGGAATCATATTTGCCCTCCTCCAGTCCTCGGGGACCACCCCATCCTCCCATGATTTGTTAAAGAGGGTAGTCAGTGGTGTTACTAGTTCTGCCCTTAGTTCTTTTAGAATTCTTGGGTGAATCCCATCAGGCCCCATTGCTTTGTCCACCCTCAGTTTCAAGCATTCTTTCAAAACCCTTTCTTCTGTGAATGGACTGGTATCGACCCCCCCATTCATTTTTTTCTCTCTTGTTTGGTTTAGGTACCCCCCCCCCTTCTGTTGTGAATACTGAGCAGAAATATTCATTCAGTATCACTGCTTTTTCACTGTCACCCTCTGCCCACATTCCTTCCCCTTTATTAAGTCTCTGTATCCCTCCCTTGGTCTTTCTTCGCTCTCTAATGTACCTCTAAGAGGTTGTATCCCCCTTCTTAACAGACTTGGCTATCTTTTCCTCAGTTTGTGCCTTTGCTATTCCAACGGCCTTCCCTGCCTCCTGCTTTAACTGATAAAGTTCTCTGTCCTGCTCCCTCTGTGTTTCTTTATATTTCCTAAATGCTATCCTTTTCTCCTTAACGGTCACTGCCACCTCTTTTGAGAACCATAGTAATTTTTCCTTCGTTTTGTTGATTTGCTTTACACAAAGGCTTGTTGCCTTTGCGATGGCAGTTTTGATTATTCCTCCACCCCTCCTTCTTGCCCATTTGCTAGTGCTTTTCTGAGGCAGTCTCTCATTTTTCCCAAGTCAGCCTTCCTAAAGCCCAATACTCTTGTTTTTGGATGGCATGACTCTGTGGCTGTGTTTATTGTGAACCACACTGTTTGGTGGTCACTTGTTCCCAGATGGTTACCCACTTCTAAATCTGAGATCCTTTCTCCTTCCCCATTTAAGAGTACCAGGTCTAAGATTGCTCCGTCCCGAGTGGGTTCCAACACTAGCTCTCTGAGGCATGTCCCCTGTAGGGCATCAAGAATGACCCTGCTCTTGAATGTGCCTGCAGCAAGGTACTCCCCAGTTAACATCTGGCATATTCAGGTCCCCATCAACAATATCTCCTTTTTCTGCCATAAGGATGCCTTCTATCATTTCCTTGTCCATTTCCTCCCCTGAGATGGGGTCTGTACAACCCCCATGCGGATTGTGGTGCCATTTCCTGTCTCCAGGGTGACCCGTAGTGACTCATCAACTTCCTGTTTACTCTTTAGTTCTGTCGCTTTAATCCTTCCCATATAGAGAGCTACTCCTCCTCCTTTTTTACCCACCCTGTCCCTCCTGTAGACTGTGTATCCTGGTATGTTGACATCCCAGTCATGGTTCTTTGTGTACTGTGTTTCAGTGACTACCACAATATCCAGGCATCCCTCTTCCATCAAGGTCACTTGTTCAGGGAGCTTGTTGCGCAGTCTGCAGGCATTGGTACTCGTCACCTTCCATTTATTTTGTATGGCCTTACCCCTTTTAGCCTCATCTCTGTCCTAACTGTCTTTTTCTGCATTTACCCCTGTTCTGTTCCACAGTGACTTCTCTACCTTGGTGTTTACCTCCTAACTACTGTGTTTTGTGATGGGGGGGGAGGCTGGGATTTCCCTGTTCCTTTTCAGTGCGTCCCACTTGGCTAGTTTAAATGCATGCCAGTGAAGCATTTAAGAGCAGAATGCTGTGCATCCCCTCCCTGAGGGTAGAGAGCTGTCTCCGAGAGTATACTTGATCCTCCTTACCCGGCCAGCCCCCAAGCAACCAGAGTCTGTTCCCGAACCTGGGTTGCCGGCAGAGCAAGTGGTAGTGCTGCTGCTGTGCTATTGGTCTGAATGGTTGGAATTTAAACCATATATGGCACCAGTGACTGAGCATATTACACACTGTTGCTGTAATTAGTACTTGCCACAGAAAAATGAGTATCGTACAAAATGTCTGCAGAAAAAGACCTGAAGGTCTGTCGAACATGTTCAGTATGGAGCTCATGTGCATTTGTTACATTTTGCTCTACTCTCCCCCCGTTACCCTTACCATCCCCTTTAAAAAGTGCCACTCTCTTGTAAATCTGCCAACTGAACTGTAATTTTAATACCCCCTTTGAAAGTGCGTTCCATGCTGCCACCACCCTGTCAGTGAAGAAGTGCCTACTGGCCTCCTTCCTGTACCTACACCCCCACCATTAATTTCTAGTTGTGTCATCGAGTGTTTGTTCTCACATCAGCAGAAAAGATCCCCTGTGTCGACTTTGCTGATGCCTTTAAAGTATTTGAAGATCTTGATCATATTCCTTTACTTTCTCTCTCCTCCAGTGAGTACTGTTGACGTTCACCAGCTTCTGTTCATATGGGACATCCTGTTGCCCCTGTATCATCTTGGTATTCCTGCTCTGCACTGCCACCATCTGTTTTATCTCCTTTGCAAGGTAGGGACTCCAGTAATGCACAGGATGCTCAAGGTGCGGACACACCATTAACCTGTACAGGAGCAGACTGACTACCTTCTTTCTGCTGGTGAAACCCCTTGATTTACAACCAGCATCATGTTCATACACTCCAATCAGAGTGCAACTATCCTTTATGGACCAAGATACCTGTTACTGTTATTTCAGACTTTTTTAATTTTGTCTTTATGCCCCCTTCTCTCTGCTGTACTCCCCTTCTTCAGGAGTTTCCAGTGGCCTTGTACGTCTCCGCTCCTCTAACCGGCAACCAGTGCAGTCCATTCCACCATGAAACATTGGTTATACTTCCCAGGCGGGTACAGGGTTAGGCCCTTGCACCCTGACATGTCTGTATTTCATTGGGGATGCTGGTGCTGGCGCCGGTAGGGGCAATGGAGATCTGGAAGCACTGCTGGGTGTTTTTCCTGGTTTTCTGGTGCCATCCCCTGAAGATATAGGCACGCAAGAGGAGCCAAGGAGCGAATCACATAATAACGTGCAGTTGCTCTGGCTCCTGGCCTACGCCCTCACCTCTCACTGACTATCCCAGCTGCATCCCCACCCGTGGTCACCCAGGTGGCAGCAGAGTAGCGGGACAGGCAACCCTTCCCTCCCCAGAGAAGGAGAGCAGCTGATGGGCGCTCGATCCTTCTCCCCCCCCTGACTGGCCCTCCAGTTACCAGAGTCTGTCCCTGGACCTGGGTCACTAGCACCGTGAGCACGTAAACCTACTAATGCCCGGCATGCCGGGATGTTATTTAAGACTTGACATAGCTGCGCAGTTAAACTGCACTGCAGCAGTGAGGACCATTAGTGGGAAGTAGGGTAGAGGGTCACTTTCCTTTCGGGACATGTGTTGTCTTCAACTCCTGCTCTGCTAATATTGTCATAATTTACCAAAGGTTGTCTGAAATGCTTTGACCTGGAGTTGTTCAGCTGCAAGAACTACTTCCCCATTTTTGTGATTATTTAAGATTTCAAAAAGCCCCTTTTTGTTAGTGGCATAGTGTTGGAACACAAGGAGGGACTCTAGGTTGGGAAGTCAGATATTACTCATGTCAGAGTTTTCAGCTGGGCAGTGTTTTGAGTTCCATCAAGTACTGTAACTAAAATAAAGGCTCATTAAGGAGGCGCTTGATAGCAGAAAGCAGCCTGTCCTTGTCTGGCAGAGTTTGTATTGGTTTTTGGATAACTTGCTAAATGCTGATTGATGTTTTAAAAACTAAAACCTGTCTCGTTCTATACCTCAGGGCTGCAGACTGGAAATTGGACGAGCCAGCATGGACCGGCAGACTTCGAATCACAGCAAAGGGGAAGATGGCTTACATTAAGCTAGAAGACAAAAACACTGGTAAGGGAATAAGACTGCAGCAGTTGGAAGCTTTGTACTTGCACGGCATACCTATGCCAATTGGTTTCAGAAGTATATGAATGGAAGCGGCATCATAATTACTGGTAACATACTGGATTACCTTCCCCTATAAAAATCCCCACAATCGAAATCCCAGTAAAAATGAGAAAGACCTTTGAACCCCTCCATGCACTAGCATATTCAGACAGTGGGTGCAGTCCTGATGCATGCTGGCTTATACAGCTTCACTCCACAGGCTTAATTTGCAGGTTGCATCCTCGTCTGCAGGTGGCCCTTGTCTGCCAGTGCAGAGCTCTTTGGGTGGCTGATTTGGGGGGGTTTGCAGAGCATGACCAGACACTGGAAGCCCCGATTGTCTTGCTAGTGGATACCCTGCTCTGTGGGAGCAGTGAGTTGTGGTATACAGTAGTATGCCTAGGATTCTTGTATTCATTTTGGATCTGTTTTTTTCAAGTGGCACTGGGTCTTCCTGCAAACCCTTCACAGCCTTCCATCCATCAAATGATAGCTAGGGCAGTGTCCGATATCGAAGGACTGGACTTTGGGAGACCACTTTAGGATGCTGCAGGGGGTGGGGCATGGATCAGCTACATCAGGGGTGCCCCACATGTGTACTGCCGGCTTCCTCCTGAGCCCAAAGTCAGATGTACCTGGTTTTCAGAACATGCCCAAGTGTTGCGTCACCACTTGCCAGCTCTCCAACCTGACTCCCAAGTAGGTCCGCTGTCAGTGCGGGATCAAGTTGGAGCAGCCAGTGGTTTATTTTGAATTCTTTGATCTTCATCAAGGACATCTACTTCACTGGGCTACACTTTTGGAATTGTAAGTCACTGATATCAGGATGACGTGGAAATGTTTGCTAGTCAGGGGCCACCCACCGTGATATGCATCATCCACGCCTATATAACGTGTAGCCTCATTACTCCTCAGATCTTACTTTGGGGATTTCAAACACCATGAAGTCTTGCTATATTATAACATTAGCAGTCAGCCACTGCAGCTGAACTGCCCCGGAGAGGAAGGAGTTAACTCCAGAGGATCTGGAGTTCTACAGCGCGAGGGCGCTGTGCCCAAAGCTCTATCTGGCAGTTTCAAATGAAACTGTCAGATTCTTTACTCCGCTTCACTGAACAGTCGCTCCGGAGAGCAGCTCCTTCAGCTCGGTTCATTCTCGGTTCAAGCGAGTATTTTTCGTCATTTGAACCGGGTAAAAGTCATTATTTTACCGCATTTCGGTTTTAAAGCTCTATCTGGTAACCGTAAGTACTAAATTTTAAGTCTGTGTGGAAAATTAATTATCGGTTCGGTTTTGAACCGATCGGTTTGTTATTTCTACATTTTAAAAGTGTACAGTGGGTTTTAGAGTGCGGTTCCGGTTCTTATCGGTTCTAAAAAACAGAATTATAACGTTTTCAAATACCCGTGACACGGTTAGGAACCGATAAGGGTGTCTTGCCTGGCACTGCCATCAAAGGGCAAGTTTGGTTAGGCTGGCATTATGTCTGAGAAACCCAAAGAAAAACCGGCCCACTGGGTTTCAACACTGTGATGTCTGTGGGGAGGCCTTTGCCAAGGCTGACCCACACACCACTTGTGTTTATTGTCTGGGGCTGACCACCTCCTGTCAGACTGCCAGGTGTGTAAAAATTCCCTGCAGCCACCCTGGAAAGAGATTGGGCGGCTCAGGAGCGAGAGCCAAAAGTCCGCTGACCGGATGGCCAGCCGGTCCAGTACCCACTGGACCAGAGGATGCCCTCTGACCAGGGGCGTAGACTTCCTCGGGCAAAAGGAAGGCTGGTTCAGAGGAACCAGTCCCGAGTAAAAGACAAGGAAATCAGTAGGTTTGGGGTCCAAAATTGTGTCTCCAACTGCTGCAGAGATAGCTAAAGCCATTCAGATTGTCCAGTCACTGTCTCAGGGATCTGTAGAACCACCAACAGTTGGTAAAGGTTGGTTCGTTCAGTCCCAGTGGTTCAGGATTTTGAAGTTGAGGATTTTTATGAACCACAGGAGGGGAGGAGGAATTTGATCAATATATGTGTGGCTGGGGGGTCTGGGCGTGCCCATTGAACCGGACATTTCTCCAGACAGACCTTTAGAATCTCCTCCTATTCTGTCTGAGTCCCTTCTTTCTTTATTTTTCACAAAGGTTGCAGAAACCCTCCAGCTTCCTTTAGAGGAGGCTGTGGATGAGCAAGAGGAGCCTGATTATGTGGAAATGATGGATATTCCAGAGTCTAGGAGGTTGTCTATTCCTTTGCATAAGTCATTTAGGAAGCAAACAACAAGATTTTAAAAATCCTCATTCTATCCCTCCTGTAGATAAAAAATGGACAGAAGGTATACTTTGTCAGGCTCGGATACAGACTTCCTTACTGAACAGTGTAGTCATGTAGGTGTGGTACAAGCTGCAGCCTGTGACAAGGCTAATATTCCTCTGGCCTCACATCCTCCTGATAAGATTCCAGGAAGACTGATGCCATGGCGAAGAAACAGTATATGGCAGCTTCTTTGGGACTCAGGCAGGCAAATTATATGGCTTATGTGGCTAGATATCAGAAATCTAGGTGGGACACAGTATTGCAGTTAGCCAAGCAGGCCCATGGCCAGCTGGCTAGTGAGTTGGAACAGGTGGCTGCTGATGGCATTGAAGCCTCTAAGTTCAATTTCATACTGCTGTTGATGTTAATGATGTTTCCTCTAGGGTCATGGCCACTTCTGTAGCTTTCCGTGGAGTTGGCATGGCTCAGATGCACTAATCTGTCCCAAGATACCCAGTCAAAGGCTATGGATTTTCCTGTAGTGGGAAATTCTCTGTTTGGGGAGCAAACAGAAAACTATATGAAAAGATGGATGAATACAGAACTACCTACAAAAGTGCCAGGCTAAGGAGAAGCATGCCATGCCACAAAGGCATGCTCCCAGAGTAGGGGCAGGCCTTTTTCAGGCCTTTTTACCAATTTCAAGCCTCCTCTGCTGTCTACGCAGAGGGGTTTCTTCAGAGGCAGGGGTAGCCGAGGCACAAGTGAGCCGTCCCCCTCCCTCAGCCTCCGGCTGCTGCTAAGCAGGCACCTGATGGGGTGCCCAGGGCCAGTCTCCTGTACCAGTGGGGGCAGGTTGGCCTATTTCAGCCGGAACTGGCTGTCCCTAACTCTGGACAGATGGGTTCTGGAGGTAATAAGCCAGGGTCTGGTTCTCAGCTTCAAACACTTTCCAAAGATGAGAGCCAGACATTTTCCACCTGCAAATCCTTCAGAAGCCTTGCTTTGGAAGCAGAGGTTTCTTCTCTTCTGGACTGCAAAGCAGTGGAAAGGGTTCCTCCTTGCCATCAGGGCAAGGGGCTTTATTCAAGATACTTTCTTACCCCAAAAGACAGGAGAATGGAGGCCCATTCTAGATTTAAGGTACCTGAACAAGCATCTTTTGAAACCAAAGTTCAAAATGTTGACTCTGTAATGATTATTGCCTTCCCTAAGGCCAGGGGACTGGCTAGCTTCCCTGGACCTCAAGGATGCCTATTTTCATGTTCTGATCAGGCCTTCTCACGAAAGTACCTCAGGTTCGAACTGCCCTCAGGCCACTACCAGTTCAGGGCAATGCCCTTCGGCCTGACCTCTGCACCAAGGGTATTCACAAAATGTCTCGCTGTAGTAGTGTCTCACTTAAGAAGGCAAGGGGTTGCTGTGTTTCCCTACCTGGACGACTGGCTCATGGTGGGTCAGTCTCCAGGTCAGGTAAACCCATTTGCAAGTCACCCAGCAGCTTCTCACTTCCCTGGATTCCTGCTAAACTTACCAAAGTCAGTTCTGGAACCGGTTCAGGTCCCTAACTTTCATAGGCGAAATTGAACACAAGGTTAGCCAGGGCTTTTCTTCCCTCGGAAAGGGTGGACAGACTGCCGCCTGGCATCCTCCTTTACCCTGCGGGTCTCTCGACCAGCAAGGCATTTTCTGCAACTCCTTGGGCACATGGCTGCTTCCACAGCTGTCGTGCAGGGAGCAAGATTCCAGATGAGGGACATTCAGTTCCATTTGAGGGCCTATTGGTCTCAAAGGAAGGACCCCCTTACCAAGCTGGTTCCAGTTACTCAAACTCTGATCCTAGCCCTCCACTGGTGGCAGGTCCAGAGCAATTTAAGACAGGGGGTTCCCTTCATTCCCATTTCTCACTCCCTCACCCTCACCACGGATGCCTCCCTCTTAGGGTGGGGGGCTCACCTGGGCGATCTTGCCACCCAGGGGGTGTGGTCTCCTCAGGAATCTCTGCCCACATCAATCTGTTGGAACTCAGAGCTGTCTTTTAGCTCTTGGTGTTTTCAGATTCTGTCCAGAACAAAGTGGTTCAAGTCAGGACAGACAATACCACCACAATGTGGTACATCAACAAGCAAGGGGCACTCTGTCTTCAGCCTTGTGCACGAAGCAATGAAGTTGTGGTCTCTGGCCTACTCCCTGAACACCTCCCTGATAGCGGTTCACCTCCCAGGGAAGGACAATGTCCTGGCGGACGCCCTCAGCAGAATTTCTCAGGGCCATCACGAATGGGCTCTGAATCCACAAGTGCTGGGGTCCATCTTTGCCAGATGGGGCACTCCTCAGATAGATCTTTTCGCAGCCCCAGACAACCATCAACTTCCTCTTTTCTGTTGCAGGCCTCCAGTACTGGGCTCAGTCCCTCTGGACGCCTTTCTGTTGGACTGGAAAGGGAAGTTCCTGTATGCCTTTCCTCCCTTTCTCTTCTTTTCAGGGTACTAGTAAAATCAGATCTCAACCTTGCAGAGTGATTCTGATTGCCCCAGATTGGGCCAGACAGCCCTGGTACCCTCTGCTTCTGTCCTTGGCAGTCCACCCTGCCCTGAGCCCCAGTCACGACTTACTGGGCTGTGCACAGGGGAGAGTGTGGTATCGGACCTCAAATCCCTCCCACCTCAAGGCTTGGCTCTTGAGGAGCTAGAGTGCTGACTTACACCTTTCTCAAGGTGTCATGGATATTTTAAAGGCTTCTGGAAAGCCTTCCACTGAGCCACTTATAATTCTAAGTGGAAGGGGTTTTCCATCTGGTGCTCTGAGAGGCAGATTATCCCAGAATCTGCTGATCTTCCCATTCTTCTGGAATATTTGGTCCATCTGAATTCCCTAGGCCTTAGACCAGCTACCCTGAAGGTTCATCTGGCAGCTGTCTCTGCTTTTGTGTCAGCAAGGAAGCCTGCCTCCCTTTCTTCTCACCCTGTGTTCTCCAAGTTTTTAAAGGGTTACTTCATACTAACCCTCCTTTTGGGAACCAGCTCCGCCTGGGACCTGAATATTGCATTGCTCAGTTATCACACCCTTTGAGCCTCTGTCTTCAGCAGAGCTCAAGTATTAACTTGGAAACCGTTTTCCTAGTAGCTATCACCTCTGCCAGGGCGCAAGTGAGTTACAGGCCCTGTCAGTGGAAGAAGATTTTATCTCTTTCCACAGAGATAAAGTAGTCCTTAGGACTAATAGAAAGTTTTGCCCTAAGGTGGTTTCTGATTTCCACCTGAATCAATCTCTCTCTCCCAGTATTTTCACTGAGCATTCTTCCTCAGGTGAGAGGAGACTGCACAGCTTGGATGTCAAAAGAGCCTTAAGCTACTATTTGAAGCGCACCAGGGTCATAGGTTGAATCCCTCCAACTGTTTCTTACCTATGGCGAGGTTGGCTAAGGAAAACCTGCCACTAAGAGAACAATTGCAAGGTGGATTGTTTCTTGTATCCAATTCTGTTATCAGAAACTAGGTAAGTACCCCCTCAGGATTGAGGCCCTCCACCAGGGTACAGCTGCGTCTCTAGCGGCTGCTAGGGACATTCCCATTCTGGAGATTTGTCAAGCTGCTACCTGGAAGACAGTTCACACCTTTACCAAGCATTATTCCCTGGATGTCCAGTCCAGGAGAGATGCTCGGTTTGGCACAGCTGTGCTTCAGAGCCTATTTCCTAAGTAGGTTCTGACCCTCCTCCATGGAGGTACTGCTGTGTAATCTGCTAATGTTATAATATAGCAAGACTTCATGGTGTTTGAAGAAAAAATTACTCACCTTAGTAATTGCTTTTCTTCTCATGGAGTCTTATATATATCATCACCCTCCCTCCTGCCCCTCTCAGAACCTCTACTTGGGTAGGGGTGGCGAATTGGTGCAAGCACTGTGTCATGCCATTGTAGTTATCCCTTTACCCTCTTTCCTTTGGGTTAGGGATCTGGTTGCTTTCATTTAGGTTATTTATATTGCCCCCTTCCTGGACTTGAGTCTTGGGGGGAAGGTGGGGTTCATAATGTGCATGTCAAGGGTGGTAAAACGAACCATAATACCATCAATTTTTGTTATTATGGTTCTGGGTGTTTCTTTGTTGTTTATATTGTTGTTACTACTACTAGTAGTAGCCATGGGCTAATGTATTTTTCCACACAGACTTTCTGTTCTTTGATGTTAGCTTAGTAAAGATCAGCAGTTTCATTTGAAACTGCCAGATGAAACTTTAGGCACGCGCCCTCGCGCTGTAGAACTCCAGATCCTCTGGAGTTAACTCCTTCCTCTCCGGGGCAGTTCAGCTGCAGTGGCTGACTGCTAATGTTATAATATAGCAAGACTCCATGAGAAGAAAAGCAATTACTAAGGTGAGTAATTTTTTCATCTCTTCCATCAGGCTATACCTATGGAATTATAGCTGCCAGGCACTAGGACCAAATGGAAGCTTTTCTAGCAAGCAGTCTACAAGGCACAACACCCACGACAACGTCACATGTTGATGTTCCTACCATATAAGCGTGGGCGACCCCGCGCCCTTCTCAGTTCTTTTCCCACCATCACACATGAAGACTCCGCCACTTCAGTTGACCACTTACTTTGTTCGTAGCCTTTATTTTTATACTTATACGTTTAATTTTCTATAAAAACTCCTTTAGTGTTTGTCATCTGAAATACCACCACTCCCGCTGCTGCTGCTGCTTCAGTACCGTGACATCACGGACAGCAGACTTCTCCAAGTGGGCCTACAGCGGTTAGGCCTTCCATCTCTGCAACATTTCTCCGGTAACCAGCCTTGTGCAGCGGATCGCCTCAATGGGGAGAGTCTCAGGAAGAGCTCCTCCTGGGTCGCGGACCTTTCCTTGGGCTTCCTGGGCTGCGTGGCCCCAAGAGGTGGTTTGAATTCTACAGGTTCCTGCTTCAGACAACACCCACAGGATTCTTCGGTGGTGGGACTCTGGGGTGACTATCTGGGGTCCAGCTACGGTGTGGCCACCTGGACAGTGACGCCTCTGCGTCTCCTGTCCTACCTGCTCCACTGGTCCACTTTGGGCGGGCCTTGGCCTGGTCTTTTACTTCTGGCCAGTCCCAGCTAGCCCAGGCCCTTGGCAGTGGTACCTCGTGCCTACCCCGCCGACTTGGCCTTGGGGACGGTGCTGCCGCTGCATCTCTTGCCTGCCCTCCAGTAGCCCTCATGGCTGGGATTTAGCGGATGTTAGCTTTGTCTTGTCACAGTGAGCCTCAACCCATTGCCAGTGGTGCCCCATCCCTCCCCAGGCACTATGTTGCTTTCTCCACTGCGGGGGTTGGAGGACTCCCTTATTCCCAGTCTTGTTTGAGCCTGGCTCAGGTTTGAAGCCGGGGTGACTAGTACCTTCCCTGTTGCCACCCTGCCCTCCTTGTAGCTTGGCGATGGCAGGCTGGCCTTTCCCAGTGGTAGCACCCCTATGCCTCCCCCGTTGGGCCTGTCTTTGGCATGCAGCTGGCACTGCCTTGTGCTCCCCTAGCCGTGATCCCACCAGTTTGGACCAGGCTTGGTGGGCCAGGCTCCGTCACCGTCCTTCTGGATCTTTTGAACAGCACCATTTGGGAGGTTGTCAGGGTGGGAGTGCTTCTATCCTCCCCCCTCATTCTGTGCCCCCCAGACCACTGTTACATGCTCGTCAGCGCCGGGGGGGGGCAGGGCCTTGCACCCTGATGCCTGCAGCTCTGGCTTAGCAGCCATGGTTCTTTGTAGCGGGTCCAGCCAGTGGCTGTCCTTATGATATGCCGCCTCTCCCTCCTCCCTTTCTCAGTGGGAGTCCTTCTGTGTCCCCCCCTGGGCCTGGTGCTCCCCCTTACCTTCTGTACTGGGAAGGCCCCCAGGAGCTGTGGTTTGGCTCCAGCTGCAGGTACTACCTCAGCATGACTCCTTGCTCGACCCTCCCCAGTTTTTAGCTCTGTGGGAGACAATAGTAGGGGGTCAGTGCTCCCTGCATCTGGACAGGGGGCAGAACATTATGACGGTTGCATGGATCCTGCAGCTCATAGCACAAGGTCACACTCTAGAACTTCTGGAGTGGCCCCCAGAATTGCCCCCAGTTCAGTCAAGTCACCCCGCAGACCACATTCCGGTGCTGCAGGGGGAAATTTGCATGTTGCTGCAAAACAGGGCCACTGACCCAGTTCCCGAGGTACAGGGGATTCTACTCCAGCTTTTTCCTGGCCCCCAGACCCAAAGTGGATAAGAGCTAAGAAACCTGAATTTCTACATCCAGTACAAAAAATTCCAGGTGGTGACCCTGCAGAGCCTGTTGCCGCTTCTGCACTAGGGAGACTGGATACGCTTCCTGGACATGCAGGATGTATATCTGCATATCAAGGTGTGTGCTCCCCACACACCATTCCTCAGGTTCCAGTTCCATGGGGGAGCACTACCAGTTCCGAGCATTGCCCTTTGGCTTGTCCTCTGTGCCAGAGGTTTTTACCAAATGCTTGGTGGTGGTGGCAGCTGCCAGCAGGCGGGAGGGATTCTGTCTGCCCTTACTTGGACAACTGGCTGCTGAAAGTGTGATCCACGGAGCAACTGCTCAAGACCTTAGTGCATACCAGCCAGTTGTTCCATGCCCTGGGGATCACAGTCAGTCTGCCAAAGTCAATCCTGACGCCTTGTCAGTCCCTACAGTACATAGGGCAGTACTGAACATGGCTCAGGTCTTTGCCTTTCTACTGCAGAACAGAGTGGACCACCTGGTGGCTCAGGCTCAGCTGCTCTACAACAACAAATATGTTTCTGCCAGAGCATTTTTGAGGCTCTTTGGCCTGATGGCCACAGCCATTGTCACAGTTCCTCTAGCCAGGCTGCCCATGTGGGTCCCCCAATGGACACTGAGGGTCCAGTGGGACCAGTGCACTGATGACCTTGAACAGCAGGTCCTAGTCTCCTCGCCAGTCAGAAAAGCGTGGGGGATGGACCCCAGCCACCTGTTGAAAGGGGTTCCCTTGCTTCTTTCCTTCCCCACAGCAGATCCTTACCATGGATGCTTTGGGGTTCGGCTGGGGATGCTCATCTGGGGCCTCATCCACCACAAGGGATGTGGTCTAGTATGGAGGCTGCCCTCCACATCAACATCCTAGAGATGAGGGCCATTCTGCATGCTTTGCAAGCCTTCCAGACCCTTCTTTCCCCAGGCCATCTGCTGGTGCTGATGGACAACATCGGTATAGTACACTACATCAGCTAACAAGGGAGAACCCATTGGGATGCAGTGAGGATCTGGTACTGGGTTCTAGAACACAGTCTTAACCTGTCAGCAGTCAATGTTCCAGGCATCCAAAGCCTCCTGGTGGACAGGCTAAGCTGGTTGCAGTCCAGAATGCACGAGGAGGAACTTCTGGCCTCAGTTGTCGCAGATCTGTTAGACAGGTTGTTTCGCTCCCCAAATTAGGCTTTTTTGCATCCCCACTCAATGCAAAAATGCCACATTTCTGTTCACTCATTGTAGGGCCTGGAATTTTCTGACAAGACACGTTGTCCCTCTTTTGGAAGAGGAGGTTTCTTTATGCCTTCTCTCCCTTCCCCCTAATTCAGAGGGTGTTGATCAACCTCCAGCTGGAAGGGGCCACTGTGATCCTCATTACCCCATTGTGGCCTCATTGGATCTGGTTCACCTTATTGCAGCAGCTGGCTTTGGAACCTCTTGTACCCCTCCCTGTGCACAGGCCTGCTATTACGGGAACAGGGAACCCTGGTCCATCCAGACCTCTAGTCCCTACACCTTCATGCCTGGTTCCTGCATAGCTAGATTTGGTGTGTCTCAGGTGGCTGATGTTCTGGTGGCTGTTTGGGAGCCCGCCACCAGGGCCACTTATTCCGTGACATGGAAGCACTTTGCTCAGTGGGCAGCTTCCCATCATTTGAGTCAAGGAGTTCCTTTACTGTTTGGCTGTTGAAACTTATGGTTCCTCACCATGTTAGCTATCCTTCTTGCAAGGGATATTGAAATGAACCCAGGTCCATGTGACTTCTTCTCCTGGCTGACATCAATGCAATTTCTAGCAAAGGACTTTTCATTGCCCATATGAACATCAGAAGTCTGTCCCGAAATTTCAGTGATCTTGAGGCTTGAGTGCGTATCTACAAGCCTGATGTACTCTGTTTGTCTGAAACGTGGCTAAAGCCAACCATCCCTGCCTCTGTATGCTCCCTGACTAACTACTCCCTTATCCGTAGGGATGGGCTCTTCTTAAAGCGTGGCAGAGGGGTTGCCATGTTCTATAAAGATCATCTAAACATCACGGACACCCTGTTCTCAACATCCTCTGCCTGTGAGTCCCTTCACACTACTCTCACCCTGGGAGCCAAGAAACTCCACATTGTCTGCACCTACAGTCCCCCAAATGGGGGCACTGTAGGTCTTCAGGACTTATTTGATCAGACCTCTTTGCACTCCAAACATAATGTGGTCATTATATTGGGTGACCTTAACCAAAATTGGCTAGGGACTGTGCATAGCACGCTGCTCTCTCTGGTACAAAATTATAACCTCCACCCGCTGTTAGCGGAGAATATCAGAGTTACTCTTGCACTAAAATCCTCTTCCCTTATTGACTGGGTACTGGTAAACCATCTGGATAATGTGCACCAAGCAGGCATCTTGGCAGATTCGCCTACTGACCATCCCCCTGCCTTCTGCATCTGGAGTACTGAGGCTGCTCCATCCCCTCTACCATATTATGTCACCTTTACAAATTTTGCCAACCTGGATATTGAGGCTTTTTGTCATGATGTCTAGAGGATAAACTGATCTGGTATTTACTTTTCCCATAATGTTGAGGCTGCACTAAGTATCTTCCTTAATGAGTTCCTGGCCATCCAGAACAAGCATGCCCCCAAGGTGACACGGAGGGTAAGGGGTAAACAAACAAGATGGCTTCACAAAGACTTGCTGAAAAATCTACGCGCTAGGGACAAATGCTGGAAAAAGTACAAAGCCTCGGGACCGCAATCTGACTATGCTACCTACAGAACCCTATGTAAATTCTGTAAAAAAAAAAAAAAAAAAAAAAAAGAACAGCTAAGAGTGCCTTTTGTAAAGAATTGCTGCTAGGCTCTGCTGGGGACCCTAGGACATTCTGGGCCCATGTCAAGACCTTTCTCTGTGCGTCACGGTCAACTAGCACCAGTGACATGGTATTAACTGGAGTACATTGCAATGACTCCCAACACCATTGCTAATTCCTTCAATCAAATGTTCTCGGACCTGTCTCAGTATACCTCTGCCTTCCCATCTCCCCAGGCAGCCTCTCTGCTTTCAACATCAGTACAGTCCACTACCCCCAGCTATCTTTCCCAACAGATGTCTAAAAATCCCCCGTTCTACTTCAAGGCAATCTCAAGGACTGAGGTCTTAAAACTATTATGGTCTGTCTCTGACAACACTAGCTCTGGATCAGATACACTTGAGCCTCAGCTCCTGAAACTAGCAGCACCATACATAGTCTCCCCTCTGGCTAGAATTTGCACCTTGTCTCTCTCTAATAGCCACGTTTCTGACCTCTGGAAGATTGCTCGTGTAACGCCGATCCTTAAAAAAGGTGATTCCAAGGAGACTACTGACTACAGGCCTACAGCCATCCTATCGGTCCTAAGTAAAATTCTGGAAAAAATAGTTGCAATTCAAACTATTGACTACCTCACAAAGTACAGCCTTCTCTCTGAGACACAACATGGCTTCTGTAAATGTCACAGTACCTCTACAACGCTTCTCAAATTCACTTCCGATGAGCTTACCAGTATTGACACTGGCCAGCTGACAGGGGCAGTTTTTATAGACCTTACAAAGGCCTTTGATCTGGTTGATCACCCACTGCTCCTCTCCACTCTTTGCAACCTGAGCTTTTCACCCCCAGTTGTTGCCTGGTATGGAAGCTATCTGTCAAATAGAACTCAAATTGTGAAATTCAACTCCTCTTTATCTGACGGTGCTACCATCAATACTGGAGTTCCCCATGGCTCTATTCTGGGACCTCTTCTTTTTTCACTTTTTATCAATAACATAGATGAGGTTTTTCTTTCTTGCTCATCTGTTCTCTGTGCAGATGATCTTGTACTCTATTCAAGCTCTGATAAGGTCGCCAGCATAAATGCATCTTTCTTCAGATTTCACAAATGTCCAAAACTGGCTTTCTGCACATAAGCTTATACTTAATGCTAAGAAAACCCAAGCAATGTTACTTGGATCTGCCCCTAAACTTAGGACATGTCAAAATCCCCTATCTGTGCAAGACCGCAGTGGCACACAAATAGAATGCGTTACATCTTTTAAGTACCTGGGAATTCTTCTGGACCAATCCCTGGACTTCAGCCTGCATATATAATCTGCCTGCAAGGCAGTGAATGCTAAACTAGGGGTTACTTACAAGTCCAGTTTCATGTTGACTCCCTCTGCTAAACTTGCTATTGCGAGATGCATATTGCTCCCTGCCCTCACTAATGGCATGCCGACCTTTGCTGCCACGCACAAAACCAGCCTTCATAAGTGGGATGTCACTTTTATAATAATATCTGTCGATAAGCCGCCTCGTCACCACGGTATAAGCACCGCTGCCAGCTGTACAGGGACTGGGCTGGTTATCCCCCTCAGCTTACCATCAGTACTCTCTTGGCTCCCTGATTGACTCTGTACTCAGAAAACAGACCTCTTTAGTGCTCTCAACATTGCTAGTACCTCAAACCTTCTCCTATAGACTGCGATCGGTAGATAAATCCCTGCCGAATGTGCCTAGATGTAAAACATCGAAAGGCTCTGTTGCCTTCAATCACTCTGCTCCTAAGCTTTGGAACTCTCTCCCCCAAGCACTTTGAATAACTGGATCCCATGACAGCTTCAAAAAGGAGCTGCGTTTTACATCTGTCCCTTGCTGATCTCTGCACTTGTTTTAATTTTCCCTAATCCACCCACCTGCCAGATGCTGCCTGGCTTAACTTTAACCTCCCTACCTTAATCCCCCCCATTTTAACATTTCCACCGTTCCAGCTGCAAATGCCCCAGCACCCAGCACTTACAATCAGTCTTTGCACCCCTAGCACCTTACCTGTCATATTCCCTCGACAAGGCCCCCTGGCTGCACTGTCTTCCACCCTCGCCCACCCCTCCCAGCCATATCTCCACTCCATCCCCCGCACCAACCACCTCCCGTCTCCCCCTTATCCCCTGCACCTCCTTCCCGCTTCTCAATCTCCTACTCTCACTTCCCCTACCACCCACCCCACCTTCCCTTGTCTTGCTCATAGCTCAAGTCTTTGTACCAGTTATTACATGTCTGTAAGTCAATGACTATATGTTTGTAACTAAAAATGATGACTGTTGCACACGCTGACATAGAACCTTTGTAAAAGAGCCTTAGCTCAAAGGTATTGTAATCCTGGATTAAAATAAATAAATAAATAAAATAAAATACCTCATGGCACTTCTTACAATTACTATCTCCTTGAGAGCTGATCTGCCACAAGTCCCCCTCCCCCACACCTGAGTCTTATTTCAGAGGCCGTGATAATGCATACTGCCCAGTCAGGAATTTGCCCTAGCCTTGTTTCACTGCCTAGTTGAATCTTCATTGTTGTGACTAATTTGAACAATATTTCTTTGCTGCTCTGTTGTGGTATCTCTTCATAGACTGTGTAGGTTTTCTTTGCCTAAAAATTTATGTGAATTGCATTGACTGTTATTGTCCTGGCTGCATGTATTCATTACTAACTGTTTTGACCTATGCTATTGTAATTTCATTGTACTCATGCTATGTACCTGTCTTTGATTGTTGTACCCTCCTGGGTCGTGCCTGAAAATAGTCATTTCATGGCTAGTGCACCTACCCGGTTAACAAAAACTAAATAAAAAAAAAAAAAAAAATTTGGACCCTTTCACTTGTCCAGTGAATCAAATTCGGGAGTATTTGCTGTCCCTCTCAGATTCTGGCGTGCAGTACTTCTCCTTTAAGGTGCACCTGTCTGTTATTTTAGCTTTCCTTGCACCTGTTGATGGCTATACAATGGCACAACTGGAGGTGTCCTGTATTGTCTTGTGAAGCTTTCTTCATCTGAAGGCTCCCATCCACATTCCAGTCCCACCTCGGACCTGAATGTTGTGTGAGAGAAACTTACTTTGGCTCCTTTTGAGCCAGCCGCAACTTTAGCTATACTTTTTGTCATGGAAAGCGTTATTTTTAGTTGCTATTACTTCTGCTCAAAGGATTTTAGAGCTGCAGCTGTCGTGTGAGCAGCCTTATTTGATTTTTCACAAAGATAGGGTGTCTTTGCGTATGAACCTTGCGTTTCTACCAAAGGTGGTGTCTGCATTTACCTTAAATCAAGCCATCTACCTACCTGCCTGCTTATTATCAAGAGCATGCCAATCCAGGGGAAGCATTGCTCCATACTTTAGATTTCTTTTTTTTTTGTTTACTGTTTATTTATTACTAGGATTACAAATATCTTTGAACCAAGGATTCTTTTACAGAGGTTCCGCGTCAGCAATGGGTGCAAGCAAGACAGTGATAAGATACAATACAGGGTTGGGAGGTTAAAATAGAAGTAAGCAGAGGTAACATAAGATACAGGTCAGGAGGTTAACTTAGTAGCAAAAGACAATACATGTGTATAGACTAGCACAGTATCAAACAGTCAGTGGCGAATATCAATGCACAAGTAACAATACGGGTGTGTATATATAGCAAGACACAAATACAAATAAAAACCATCCTGGGGTGACATAAGTGGAGCAAGGGTTGGGGGATAAGAGGGGTAGGGGTGAGGAAAAGTGGGGGAAGACTGCCAAGGATTTGACATTGTCATACGTGCAAGAACAGAAAGATAAGTGCTAGGTAGTCTGGGGTGGAGCAACAAGAGATAGGGTGGTAGGGAGGGGGAGACAGGAGGAGATGTGTGTAGTAGCATTTTTCATTACTTTACACTCCATACGAGGGCCTGAAGGAAGTCCTTGCACCTGTTTGTTTCCTTTGCCCCTGGTAAAGAGAGCATTTAATTTTCTAATCAGTGCCAGTCCAAATCGTTGGCCAACTGTATTACTTTTGTTATAGGAAGTGCAGTTAGGAATTTCCTGGGTTTGTTTGTGGCCATTCCACCTGGGGCCTGGTCACCTCTGGGGTTATTTGTGGCCACGCCACTGGAGGCATTGCCTCTTCTGTTGCCTGTTTCAGGCCTGTGTTGGTTGCAGTGATCTGTGCTGCTGCCAGATTGACCCCTGTCCACACTTTCACCAAGCACCTCAGTCTGGACATTGCTTTGAGAAAAAGGTCATACTCCGGCCTGGCTGTGCTTCATGACCTCCTCTCATAGACCTAGATCCTCCAGCCTCCTAGACTGTCTCGCTGTCAAAACTGCTTGAGACTCATTCCAGAGGTGTGACCTGATGCAAGAGATGTCCCCAGACTAAAATGGTGCAGTTGCGTGAGAACTTAACATAACAGTAGACCTTCAAGGGAATCTCTTGCATTAGCCATGTCGTTCCCCTGTCCATCTTGGCTTTCGGGTCTCTGTCTCTCTTTCTCTGAGCCAGTTTTCCTTCTGTTTCCTCTTTCTTATAGATAGTGGGAACCTCTGGCTCTCCCTCTGTTCCGCAGCAGGAAATTCTAGGCTTCTGGTTTGTGGTGGGAGAACTTAGGCGGGCGCAGGACTTCCCACGCTTGTATGGTGGAGTGGCTGTCCGAGTGTGATGTTGTTGTGGGCGGCCTTCCTACCATGTAGACTGCTAGCTAGAAAAAGTTCCCATGTGGTCTTAGTGCCTGGCAGCTATAGTTCCATAGGTGTGGCCTGATGCAAGATCTTCCCTTGAAGATCTAAAGTAAGTTCTTATTTAACTGCACTTTCTTACTTCCCCCATCGACTGCTTGTTGGACCCGAAGAGAAACAACACAGTTGTTTATTTGACTTCATTAAGTTCTACTTTTTTTCTGATGTCCTGCTGTCAAAAGAATCTTTTTTTTAAGTTTTGTACCTGTTGATACAAGATTACAAGGACAGTGCTCCCACAGATTGTGTTTGCAGTTTGGGTCTGTCCCACAGTGTGAGGGCCTACAAGATCTGCATTTGGTTCAACCAGGCTTCAAGGAGATGCCAAAAGAAGGCTCTTGGAACCTATTTCACCATTAAGGCCATGGAAGCTGCCACCAAGGCTGCATGCTCCAAGCCAGCATCTCCATCTGACTCGATGGCTACCACCAGGAAGGACATCCCCAGCATTTGGTGATGTGTTCACTAACATGGTCCTTGAGACCGAAGGACCAGGAAGGGAAACGTAATTCCCATGGGGGGGGGGGCAGGACCTTCAGGTTTTACCTTCTCTTCATGCAGTGAAGGCACTGTGGTATACCCCAGGACTCCTCCTGAAGATGCCTCTTGTCAGGCATTACTCAGATAAATCTAGAATGTAATGGGATATGCAGCTGAGGAGGAAGACTCCACAAAGAGGAATTTATTAGAGTTTTGGAGGATCCTACTGTTCCGTCCATTGTTATACCGCCTGTATATCCTGCATTGGAGGATGCTGTATTTGCTGCTTGGCATAGAACTAATACCTTGCCTACAGTGCCCGGGAAAGCTGATGAGCAGTATACCCAACTACATCTAATAAGCCTTGCAGTGCTTCTCAGCCTGAAACAGATTCTGTGGTGGTTATGGTTGCTTATGATCATTCTAAGATCCCTAAACACATGAGTTGCCTACCTTCTGATAAAGAATCTAGGAGGCTTTGTGTTATGGCTGTGTCCTTACACCTCAGAATAGCTAGCTATCTGGCCTATATGATTAAATATCAGAATGGCCTGTGAAAGTCTGCCATGTTCACTGGTCTGGCTTTGCCTGATAGTCCTGCCAAGGCTCATCTGCTTAAGGCTGCTTCATCCAGTATAGATACTGGTAAGCATTTGTTGTATTTGTTCTGCATATGATACCTCTGATGATTCTGCCAGGACTGCTGCTTTTGACGTATGCCTTCGGAGATATTCCTGGCTATGTGTAGCTGGGTGTGCCACTGATATATAATAGTCTGTGCTGAATGCCCCTTTTAGAGGCTCCAGACTGTTTGGTGGTGGTGGTGGTGTTAAGAATGCTTTTTGTGAACTTCAGACCTCCAGGATGACCTTACATCCCCTTAAGTCTGTGACCCCTCAGGCCACCAGATGATGTTATAGGGGTTCATTTCATAAACCTGTTGCATGTGGTGGCCATGCTTCCTGTCAGCAACCCTGTGCTCGTTGGGGGGGGGGTTACCCTCCACCCTTGCACCCATGCCAAGGCACCTGATATTGGTCAAGGTGGCTCCCCTGCCACCCCCCCAATATTTTCTGACTCCTCACCTTCTCCGCCTCCATTGCCGCCTTTAGGGGTGCAGCTGGGGATGTGACAGCGTTGGATAATACCCTGTCCCATTTTTTTATGCCGAGAGAGTTAAAAGCAAGGATCTGTTTTGTCCTGTCCTTCACTGCCACTTATCTGTGTCTTGCCTGTCTGATAGAGCAACCACATTTTTCTTGTGGTACATTGGAATTGGCCACTCTGATAGTCCTACAGTTTTCCCTGTTATCTCCCGGTCTCCATTTGCTGTTTCTATTCTTTCTTTCTTCCTTCCCTTGCTTCTCTTGTGTTTAAAAAAAAAAATGTGTGTGAATCTTTATATGAAACTGGGATCCTTTCGTTTTCAAATTTATGTAGTTCTATTGTTGAAATGATTGCAGAAAGCTATTTGGGATAATTAGAGGAAATGTCATTCTGGAGCACGGGGGATTGACCTTGAGATGTAATTTGACCTCCTCAAGCTTGTTTACAGAACTTTTAGCAGGAGACCAGCCTTGGGGCAGAGTGTTGTATTTTGCTGCGTCTGTTGGGACTAGATGTGTTTTTCAGGCTGGCCTAAGGAAGGATTCTGACAAAGTTGGGTACATTTTGTGAAAGACAGGAAGGGAAGGGGAAGGGATATTGTTTAACCAGTAAAGGCACACTAAGCCGAAGCTTGTTTCCAGGTGTGACCTGGGAGCATAAGGAAGTTAAGTGATTTGTTCAGGGGTCACACAGCATGCAAGTGGGGGCTGTGGGATTCTATCCCAGGTCTCAAGGTTTGTAGCTCAGCACCCTAAACCCCAGCGCTACATTGCCTTCAAAGACAGGGGATGAAACTTACAAGAACAGAATGCAGAATTTAAACTGCATTTTATATAAACGGAGCAATGTTTTTCTAGAGAGATTCAGATGTTAGTGAGAGACTCTCAAATGTAGGATTTTTTTTTTGTTTGCGCTACCCATATGAAGAGCTGTCTTGTATAATTTTATTCTTTTTATTTTATTGTTATGGATGATAATAAAATGCTGCTTGTGAATGTTGTAACTTCTCCTTGATATACCTAACACAAACAAGAACCAAGTATGCTCAGGGGTAAGGACGCCAGTGCTGGGTGGGAGCTGCTGACCCCTGTATCACACATTGTACTCCAAAAAACAGCAGGCATTCACATCGGAGGATGTTGTCCTGGATGAAAAAAAAGATCTTTACTCTTTGATACAGGCTAGATGCTTTTATTATATTATTCCAAAGCAAATATACATATGAGGAAATGGGTCAGTGACCACTGGACTCCCTGATGCTTTGACCGTAATCTACATATGGGGACGGTACCTTAGTGGTGGTTGACCTCCCTTAAGTACAACAGTCTTCCTCAGCAGAGCCAATCCAAAGTAGGTTGCGGTTTACACAATATTAATAGCTTTATTTATTATGCTCCTTTCAAATTGTAAAGGCGTTTTACATAAAATAGATAAAACAAGATGAAAAAACAGCAATATAAAACAGATGGTCAGTAAAATCCAGTATTCAATGTGCTCAAACAGAGTAGGCCTGGTGCCACAGGTAGGTCTTTAATGCCTGTTTAAAGCCCCCCACGGTCGTGCACTCCTGTAGCTGATGGGGTAGAGAATTGCAGAGGGCTGGGGCCGCATACATAAATGCACGGGCCCCTGAAGATTTTAAAGATACCCTTGGAATCTAGCAACTCCTCATCAGCGGAGCGATCGCACGGGGCAGTAGTGGGACAGAAGCTCTTTCAGGTAGTCTTGGCTGAGTCGGTGGAGGGCTTTATAAGTCAGTAGTCCGACTTTAAAGGTGATCCGCCACTGGATCGGCAGCTAGTGCAGTTCACGTAACACCGGTTTGATATGACACATCTGGGAAGTCCCCATCAGCAACTGGGCTGCTGCGTTCTGCACCAGCTGCTTGCGTCGGATATCAACCCCTGGTAGCCCTAAGTAAAGGGAGTTGCAATAATCAAGGTGCGAGGTCACAAAGACATGGATCAACGTGGGAAGGTCACTGCACGGAACTAGGTGCTTTAACCTAGTGATGTTCCTTAGATCATAGAAGAACAACAGCGATGGCCGATGCCGGATCGCGAATCGGCCCAACCAGCAAGCCCAACTCCCCAGGTCTGCACTTCGTTCAGGGGCAGAAGCTGGGAACCCTGAACCCCCAATCTGGTGACTCGGATCACAACCATCACCTCAGTCTTTCCCAAGTTCAACTTCAACCAGCTGGAATTCATCCAGTCCTGGATTTCAGCGAGGCAGTTATTGAAAACCGAGAGTGCACTATCCTGGTCAGTTGCAAAAGACGGGTAGAGCTGGCTATCGTCAGCATAGCAGTGAAACCTCAGCCCATACCATCTTACAGTGTCTCCGAGGGGCAGCATGTACACCATGAACAATATGGGAGACAGCACCGAGCCCTGAGGGACCCTTCATGACAGAGAGAGTGAGTCGGAGAAATAAATCCCCGACACCCCTCTCTGGATTCTGCCAGTGAGGAAGGACTTAAAACCACCTGAAGACTGTACCAGTCAGGCCACAAATGAACCTCAAGCGCTCGAGCAGCACCCCATGGTCTACTTTGTCAAATGCTGAAGAGAGATCAAGGAGCACCAAGATGGAATGGCTTTTCCAATCTCTCACCATCAGATCATCATTGAGCACCTGAATCAGCACAGTCTTGGTACTGTGCCTCTTTGGAAAAACCGTATTGGAGAGGTTCGTAGATGTTGTTATAGATGGTCAAATGGTTCTCCAGCTGTACAGCCACTACTTTCTCAATCACCTTCCCCACAAAGTTAGAGATGGGTGTGTAGTTAGCAAAGCAGCATGGGTCCACAGAAGCTTTCTTCAGGAGGGGTGCCACCATTGTCTCCTTCCGGGAGCTAGGAAACTCACCTGACTCAAGGGAGCACCAGACTATCCTTTCCAGGACTGGGCCAATGATGTCGCAATATCCCATATTCAGGGAGGATGGGCCTGGGTCCAAACTATAGCACGTAGGGCGCATACCCTGGACAATCCACATAACATCCGCAAACTCCAGCCGGTCAAAAGTACTCCAGGAAAAATGGGGGATAGTGACCAAGCACCGATCAATAGCATCCCCTATAGAGTGTGCCAGTTGGATCTCCACCCTGATGTCGGCCACCTTATCTGCAAAGAGCCGACCGAGCTTGTCACACTTCAATTGTGAAAATGCTCTTCAAGACTGCAGGCAGTCTGGGTTGCACAGCCTGTCCACGGTTCAGAAGAGCTGAGCCGGTCGATTCTGAGATGCAGCAATCTCCCCGGACAGGAATTCTGCCTTCTTACGGGAGATTGTTGATTTGATAGACTTGATAATGTTCTAACAATCTAAAGTGGTTGGCCTCCAGGCCGGATTTCCACCAGCAACGCTCTAACCTTCGTCCTAGTCGCCGCATCTCCCTCAAGGTCCCATCAAACCAAGGGGACCGAGGGTGAAGGGAGAGAGGACGAACATGGACGGGAGCGATAGGATCCAGGGCTTTGGCCACAACCTTATTATAGGCCAAAACCAAAGCCTCTGGACTCCCGCTTGCCACAGGAAACTCAGATAGGTCAGGTACCACCACCAGGCCTTCAGGGCTCACATCCCGTAACGGGCGGTATCTGACCGCCTCCACAGGGGCAGGCCTACAAAGGGGGGTGCAAAAATTGAACCCCACAGTGTAGTGATCAGACCATCCGACAGGTTCCACCCCCAAATCGGAGGCTTTGATCTCCAGGAGGAAAATCATGTCAAGAGAGTGACAGTGTTTGTGAGTAGCAGAGGTAACAGTCTGTGTAAGGCCCAGTGATATCATCAACTGGAGGAAGTGTTGTCCAAGTTGCAAGAGCTCATCATCGACCCAGGTGTTGAAGTCGCCCAGGACCATCAGCCTGGGCGACTCAAACACCACATCGATCATGAAGTCCGCTACTTCCTTAAGGAATCGCTTCTCATCCCCGGGTGGACGGTAAATGAGGGCTATCCTACAGCCTACACCTTTTACTACAGTACATTCAAATGACCCGGCCTCCTCAACTGGTACACTAGTGAGGCCCAATTCAAACTTGAAATAGACCGCACCCCGTGGTCCAGTCTCGAGCGGTGTATCACCAAGTACCTGGGTGGAATCACAGCCTCCAGCGTGGGGCCTGCATTTTCATCCAGCCGGGTTTTGGTGATGCAAGCCAGATCAGCTGTCCCAACAAGATCTGCAATAATTGCAGTCTTGTTCTTGATAGACCTGTCATTGTATAAAACCGCTCGAGTTGGACGGGTCTCCAAGGCCTCCCCGGCTGCCTGCCCACCAATAATGGTGGTGCCCTTGGGTATGGAGACCAGACATGGAAGATCACGTTCCAGAATCCATTTTGCCCCAGGGCGTCTTCTGGACCTAACTACTTTGATGTGAGGGCCCCGCTCATTCATCCCCTGCCGTTCACCCCTCCCCACCGGCAATGCCCAGCGCTCTACAGTACTGATAGATTAAAAACTATAAAAGGGAGGAGAGCGGAGGGCAGAGGATGAATAGCGCATGACCTGGGGAGCAGGCCTCCAACACATATTATGGGCCTAAACTAAGTGAAACACCAAATCAAGCAAAAAAAACCTTCTTAAGATAAAACCCAACCCAAGGTAAATAATAAAATCCACTACCCCCACAACTCTCGCTTGGGGGAGTATTAAACACAATAAAACTAAAAGCAGACAAACAACCAAACACTAACAATTGAAATTAAATCCCTTTTGTTGCAACCGTGGGAACACTCCCCAAAGAGAGGAGAGCTGTTGTGGGGCGCTCAATCCTCCCTCTCCTGGACAGTCTCTGAGTGATGTTGTATTTTTCCCAAAATCTAGATCGCAGGTGTGGGTGGGGGTATGGCAGCTAGCACCTCATCCCACCCCGCCAGGTCTTTGTGCGCCATGGGGTCTTTAATATCCTCCTGAACAACCACCAAAAACGGGCAGATGGGACCTCAGTTTTAGAATCTTAGCAGATAGGTGGCACCTCCAGTAACATAGTGTCCCCCAAACACCATGCTGGGGCATAGGTATGTTTACTTTTAACCAAGGTCAGAGTCTCCCTCTGGAGTAGCCAACGGTAATTCCTGCAGTACCATGTGTCCATTGGAAGTCTCCCATTCTACTACTGACCATGCCTGACTTGGTTTAGCTTCTAATATTTGCCGGTCTCAGGCTTTTTAAGTTAGTAAGGCTGCAGTTAGGTAGAAACAACTGCTTATAAAAGGTCACTGAAGTGTATTGTAATCTGAAGGTTGCAGGCTTGAGTGATGCTCTACTGTAGAGGTGTTGTCATTCATACCTTTTAGCAAGAAAAATTGAAACTGAAATTTTCAGAATAGCTGGTTTAGCGTAGTTTATTGCAGAAAACCATAACGTTGTCAATTTTCTGATATAAAATCTAGGATTCAAGTTCACTTTTGGTCAGGGGAGGCATTTTGTTGCATTTGCCGTTTCACATTGTATGCAGTTTCTGATAGCTGAGAGCAGCAGGACTTTCACGTGCTTTTTTGAGAAAATGCCAGAAACCTCATTCTTCCCTTTGCTAGTCAATTTCAAATACTGTAGCAGAGAGCAGTTGAAAGCAGCAGCATGTTGAATTCTGTTCAGAGCTTTACAAATGAGTTCTAATCCATAAAATCAGTACGCTATAGGAACTAGTTTTAAAATAATACTGGCAACTTTAGTTAGGTGTTGGAAATATAATATTTGCAGTCATTAATCTCGTGCATTTAAGATTATTGACTTGTTCTTGCCAGAGTCAGTAGTACTTTCCAGGGCTCCTTGTGCACAGCATTTGCCAAGTAATGCAGTAAGAACAGTGTGTAAAATGTCACTAAATTCTGCTTCATTCCTCCCAGGTAGAAAACTGCAAAAAATAATACCAGACTGTGGACGCAATGTTGCATCTCAAGGAGGTTATCATGGAGTTAGCACTATGGTGCCATGGCAGTGCAGCCATTTGCAAGGCTGGTGACCCGGGCTCTGGCGCGAGCCCGGAACACCAGTGGGCCGGCGGAGAGGAGGACAGGACGCCCCAGTGGATGCTTGCCTTCTCTGGAGTGCAACGTCATCTTTAGCCTGCCACACTGCACCACCTGGATTTTTTTTTGGGATTTTTACAGTTTAGGTGGGCTTGGCGGAGGAAGGGAGGGTCATGCAATGTGCTGCATTCGTGCCTGTTGCATGTGGGCTTGAAGTGTATTCATGCCGCAGTCCCCTGTAGAAGTCAAGGAAAACAAACTGTGTCTGGGAGGATGAAATTCATCGATCCCAAGCCCTGCTGCACTGACTTGGCATTCAGATGGATTCTGTCTCTGGAATTGGGCCTGTCCTACCCCTGATGGTCCCGCAATGGGGGCTTTAAGGTAAACTCCAGAGCAGGTGGTGGCAGGGCTCGGAGAGGTGAGTTGAAGGAGCTCTGTCTACTGTAGAAAGGAAGATAAATGGTAATTCAAAACGAACAAAAAAGGTGGGTGGCTGGCATGTCAGTGCTGCAGTAGAGCCACTGTGGGATGCTAGCTACCTGAGTTTGGTAATGAGCCTGGGTGATTGGGGGACGGAGGGAGGAGGAAGGTTGATGGGGATGCTCGCTTCCTTCAGAGAGGGTGGGCAGTGATTCCTGCTGTGATACCGCCCCCTGGGTGACCACAGTGGAAGGTGCAGTCAGGACCATTCTCAGAGGGAAGGACGTCACAGTACAATAGGTTCATCAGTTAATTGAAAGAGGAGTTTTAACACGTACTTTCTTGAAAGCCATGCTGATATGGTAGAATTTTTACTTGTTTGTTTAAAGGATGAAATATTGTAATGACATTTATTGAAAGGGCAGCTTACATCTACAGTCTGTTTATATAGTTTCTTTTTTAGACAGTATCACAACACGATCCCAATGTTGCAGGAACACAGTTGATAACAGTATATCAGAAATTATGTATTATTCTCATACAGAGGTACAGGGAATGCTCTGATTGGTCGAGAGCACTCTCTCAAGCTATAATGCAGAAACATGGGCAGATTAGGTGGATCATGTGGTCCCCATATGCCCACATGATCCCTGTGTTCCTATGCAGTAAACCGGGTTATCTCCCTTAAACTAACCAGAGGAAAATGGGGATAAAGAAAATTATTTAAAAAAGGGTATAAGCTACTACAAGCCAACTAATGTACTGCTAAGCATTTCTGTACTTAGCTACTGATAACTTTGCAACACAAATCAAACTGCTGCTGTAGTTCCACAGGCTACAGATTAGAATTCAGTGATATTTTGAGGTTTTGCTAAGTTTGTCTAGCAGCTGAATGAATCTTACATTTCCGACTACCCTTTGGTTCTGAATGAACTGCCTTTTGGGGACCTGCAGTTTTCTTCATTCTTACCTTATGTGGACTGCTTGTTTGACTGACATTTTTAATAAAACCTACAAGCCGGAGGGATGTGCTGCTGATCAGCAGAGCTGAAGCAGTGTGCCAAAGGAGTGTGGGGTGGGGTAGCAGCAGCTGAACAGTGAAAATAAAGCCCTAGCAGAGCCAAGGCTGGGAGGCCTATAACTCTCAAATAACACAAGCTTGAGCCACTACTACTCTTCCATCCACGATCTTCTGATCCAGGGAAGGGGGATTCAAGATCCAGCAGTGCCTAAAAAGGGCTTGGCAGAGAGAGTTAAGTTAACCTGAGAGCTACAAGGTCAGTTTACTTTTATGTGACTCAAAATGTATTTTAATCTTCTGCTCTTTTCATCAGGTAGAATACACTGTTTCTTATTTTATTTTAAATCTATTTACAGGGTTAGATCACTGGACCAGGGTCCATTTTGAGGCTCACCCCAGTCCAAAGGTACAATAAATATACAATAAAAACATAAATAGCAATATAAGAATACCCAGTTATAATTTGACTTCTCCTGCAAATATTAACAAAAATGAGACTTAAATATAAAGTGGGACCCAATATTTTGAACAAATTTAGGGGGAAGGTTCCAAAATTTGAGGGCAGTGTTAGAGAAAGCACGTTCACCCACCTTCATTCTATACCGATTTGTGATTAAATAAAATCTGTTTGCTGAATGTAAACCACAGCAGTAGATTTAACAGTTAAAAAATCTTTAAGGGCTGAAAAGGAAGCAAAATGGAGAGCCGTATGGAATTAGTATTCATTGTTTGATATATTTGAGTAAACATTCTGGAGCTAGACAATTATATTAAATTATGTACAAAAGTGTACTACATCTAGGACAAAGGACAGGAATATAAATAATGAAAAAAGGAACAATAGGGGCACAGGAGGGAACCCCTCTCTATTGGAAGGGAATCTGGCATTAAATATACAATAAAAACATAAATACACAAGCCTATCCCAACAAACTGAGATCAACCATCAAGACCATCCCCAATCTAGGATGTAGAGATAGGGCATAAAACAGTTAAAACAAGCTTCTGCAGTAAAAAGGTCATAGTCAGTAAGGTTAAAATCCTTGGTCAGGTCCATGAAATCTTGAGCACCAGGATAACCTAATTAAGGTGCATCAACTGGTTTTCAAGAGGTTCCTTGGATGGCATTTAAAACAGTAGCAAATTTTACATTTAATTAGTTTGCTTACATATTGTACAGCTAGTTACACGGGTACAATAGTTAGTGTTTCATTGAAATGAAGGTGTAACTTGTGTGTTCTACATTGTCACTGGCCTGTTTATTTACTGCTGGGTTACATATGTTTACCTACTAGGGACCAGTACTCTCCAAAGCTGTGACTGAATTGTAGAACCGCTGGCTTATCCCCATTCCAAGTCATTTGGCTTAGAATGTTCCTAGTGTATTGGTTGATATTTCAATGTCTTTGTGGCAGATTCATTCAGGTATCTGGAGACAGACCTCTTTGCCTCCTGAAGCATTGTTCACGTGAGATTTTGCAGATTAGCGGAAGCGATGGACTCTGTGTCCCAATGTTGGAATTTCAGCAGGATGCATCTGTTTTCACTGTTTGCCTTACTTCTGGTGGCCCTCAGAAAGATCAGTCACTCACGTGGTTAGTTCATTCAAACCCCAGGAATCCCACACTATGCTTAAACTAATGCAGTCAGTGTCCTGTGTTGAACTGCCCCGGAGAGAATGGAATGTATGTAAATGATGGAACTCTAACTGGCTTGTGCCAATTTCAGACTGCTTCCCCTGGTAACTGCTGTGTTCTGATAATGCTCAGATTCATTTCTCCGCCTGCTAGTTTGGACACCTTGGAGAGCTCTCCTCAACTTCTAACGAATATTGTTTTTCGTGAAGTAACATTTTTTTTTTTTAACTCTGTTTATGCTCCTACCTGTCCCCACGTCAGCCGCTCTCTTCAGGGCCTCATTGAAGACCAACCTCAGAGTCCTTCCAGGAATTTCCCGTACATATTGTTGTCCCCGCTCATTACCCTAGATCCTCAGGATAACCCCTCCCCCCGGCTGGGGTGTCGGAATCCCCTGTAAACTCCCCCAGACACTGATGGAGCATGCGACCTGTGCATGGAGTCCCCGGAAGCCCCGAGCGCCATCCTCCAAGGCCAGTTTATGGGTGCTGACATGGGGAGCATTTTCCGTTTTTCGTCCCAGCCCCCGAGCATCAACGTACAATGAGAGCCAATTAGTCAGGGGCATGCTGAGACGTGTCCTCTACTCTGGCTCTCGGCTGACGCTCCACCCCATATCTATGCTGCTTCCTCCTGCACCTACCACCAGGGCTTCCCCAACTGGCGGTATTGCAGCGAGGTCTGCAGATTCCCCTCCCGGAGAAGGAGAGTGGCTGTCGGGCGCTCAACCCATCTCCAACCCCCTGCGGCCCGTGCTGTGAGGTGTGGTGTCCAGCACCTCAACCCTCAGCGCCACCGGGCCGGCCCAAGTGAAGTAACATTTTTATTACTTTGTCATTTGCTACCCCATTCAGGTCAGTTAGCTTAGTTTTAGTGTGCTTTTGGTATTTTTGCGGTTCTTCAGCAATCCTGGGGAACTGAGGGGAACCGTTGTTCCCAATTTTTTCCACAAAACTACTTTATTTACTTATTAGTGTTCCAGTTCCTTGCTGAGAACTGTAGCACTATTTTTATTTTACATTTTTGGGTTTGTTAGCGCCGCAGTTCCTTTCTTGTCAGGAACCGAGTGCTTTCATCGGTTCCATGCATTTTAATTTGTCCTGGGGAGCCGATCGCATTTTGGTGTTTACTGCATTGTGCTATATTCGGTCAAGGAACCAACCTTTTTTTCTCTGCTATATATTTCTGTTGTGCCTGACACTCATGTCAGAGACACCTAAGCAGAAAAAGAAGATAGGACCTACTGGTTTTAAAAATTGTATTAACTGTGGACAAATTGTGGCTAAAGCTGACGGGCACAATTTGTGCATTGTGTGTTTGGGACCCAGAAGTCCACTGAAGAGGCTTCCTCCACAAGAAAAAAACAAAAGACCCAGTGGACCCTAAACCCACGGATAAACCTGACTCTTTTATAGCCAAGAGACTGGTGGAACCGGCTACTGAACCAGTTCCTGCAAAACGGAAACACAAAGAAAAACATGTTGCTGTACCTCCTGCTGAAAAAGCAAAGGAGCTCTCAGTGGACAGACTGACAGTGCCCTCAGCTGAGGACATTGCCAAGACCTTACAAATATTACAGGCCCTCCAGGCTGTTGGTACCTTGGTTCCCTTATCAGTTCCATCGATTCTTGCTTCAGTGCCCCCCACTCAGGAACCGACATACTTATATGAGGAACCAGAGGAGGAGGAACCCATTGAGCCTGAGGTCTCCCCAGAGCAGGACTTTGGTTCCCCTGTCCGGGAACTGGAGGATTATTCATCTCACAATTCTTTTGTGAGGCAAATGGCTGATACCCTTAATCTCTTCATCCAGGAAATGGTGGAGTATGAGGAAGAAGCGGACTTAGACATGATGAGTCTCACACCCACTAAGGTATTCTTATTACCTATTCATAAGTCCCTGTGAAAAGCTGTATTAAAAATTATGCAGAACCCCACTTCTGTGCCGGGGTAGGCAGAAAAGTTCATAAAAAGTATCAGCTAGATAGATCAAATGCTGATTTTCTTTTTACCCACCCAGAGCACGAGGGGGTGGTACAGGCTGCAGCATGTGATAAAGCTAGGGTACCTCTAACATCCCACCCTCCTGATAAAGAGTCTAAGAAGAAAGATTTATGCCATGGGAAAAAAAGGGGTACCTAGCAGCTTCCCTCCTGGTCAGACAGGCCAACTATAAGGCTTATGCAGCCCAGTACCAAAAAGTCCTTTGGTCTACTGTACTAGCCATGACATAAAATCTCTGGGAAGGTGACAGTGGACCTGGCTGAGACAGCCAGAACAGCCCTGGATACCACAAAATACAAGCTTCTCATGGCTGTGGATGCCAGTGATACTACGGCCAGGCTTATGGCCCTCACTGTATCTATGAGGCAGTTTGCATGGCTCAGGGCTACAAACCTGTCCCCAAGATATCCAGGCTAAGGCCATGGATTTCCCCTGTGAGAACAACTCATTTTCTGGGGACAAGACAGAGGCCTGCATGAAAAAAGTGGAAGAGAACAAAACCACTTACAGAAGTAATTCTGCCAGGGATAGACCTTTCACTTCCTACAGATCCCAATTTCAGGGGAGGTAGGGGATCCTACTCGAGGCCCTTTTTCCAGGCCTAAGCAGTGCCAGACTGCCAGCAGACCAGGGGGTACTTTAGAGGTAGAGGCAGAAGGACTGTGAGAAGGTCCGAACCAGCACCTCAGGCCGAGACTCTGCTGAAGCAGAACCCCTGACATGCTTGCACAGGTCACCTCCCCCTTACCAGTAGGTGGCAGGCTGGCTGACTTCCTCCAAGTATGGCATACCATCACCACAGACAAATAGGTCTTGGAGCTAGTGAGCCAGGGCCTGTCCCTATGTTTCATAACAATCCCCAAGCTGAGAAGCAGAATTTTCACTCCAGCAACCCCAGCAGAAGGGGCTTTACTGGAGTCAGAAGTGGCTAACCTTCTGTTCATCAGAGCAGTAGAGCCTGCCCCTCTATCTTAGAGGTGCAAAGGCTTCTATTCCAAGTATTTCCTCAACAAAAAGAAAAATAGGGACTGTTGACCCATCCTTGATCTCTGACTCCTGAACAAGCATGTGTCAAAACCAAGTTCAAAATGGTCACTTTGGCAATGATAACACCAACTCTACAGCAGGGGGACTGGCTGGCATCCTTGGATCTCAAGGCCTACTTTCCCATCCCAATCCAACCCAGGCACAGAAAGTACCTAAGGTTCAGACTTCCCTCAGGCCACTAGCAGTTTGCAGCCATGCCCTTTGGCCTAACCTCTGCTCCCAGGGCATTCACAAAGTGCTTAGCCATAGTGGTAGCTCACTTGAGAAGGCAAGGGGTCAGAGTATTCCCTTACCTAGACAACTGGCTAGTTGTAGGATAGTCCCCTCAGAACACCAGAGACTCCTTTTCTAGCTCAGAGCACTTTGGAATCTCTGGGCTTCCTGATAAATGCACAGAAGTCTCAAGTGGAACCTATACAGGTAATGGACTTCATAGGGGCAAAGCTGGACACCCTGCAAGGAAGGGCATTCCTTCCCCAGGACAGGGTAAACAGTATCCTGGAGATGGCAGGATGCTTCAAGCTAAACAGACCCAGACCAGCAAGGCACTTCCTGCAGCTGTTGGACCACGTGGCAGCAGCCACGGCCATGGTGCCTGGCTCAAAGTTCCAAATGAGAGCCATCCAGTTACACTTAAGAGCTCACTGCTCTCAAAGGAGGGATCTTCTGGTCAAGTTGGTGCCTGTCACAAAAACCCTATTACAGGCTCTGCAATGGTGGTTAGACGGAGAGAAATTCAGAGAGGAGACTCCCTTTCGGAAGGAAAATCCATCAGTGGTGCCTACCACAGATGCCTCTCTTTGGATGAGGGGCACACGTGCTCGACCTCGCTGCCAGCGGTACATGATCCCCCACCCCACCCCCAGAAATCAGGGAAGTTTACCTGGCTCTTCAGTTATTTGCACTTCAGATCAGGAGCAAGGTAATGCAGCTTAGAACAGGCAACACTACCACCATGTATTACATCAGCAAACAAGGAGGCACCCAAGTCAGTCTTACTACGTACAGAGGCCATGGAGGTCTGGAACCTGGCCTACTCCCTGCAGGTGTGTCTGTCTGCCATCCACCGACCAGGAAAGGACAACATTCTAGCAGACTCTGTCAGCAGAATCAGCCAGAACAACCACGAGGTGGGCAGTCCATCTTGCCCCACAGGCATTCCAACCCTACCTCACACCAGGACCGTTGCTGATTCTATCAGACAACACGGCAGTAGTCTCATACCTGAACAGGCAAGGGGGCACGCATTCACACACCCTCTGCAGGGAGACCATTGCAGGCTGGCAGAAGACAGCAATCAAACAAAGACTAACACTGACAGCCATCCATATTCCAGGATGGTCCAATCAACTAGTGGACAGACTGAGTCGTTAGTCGTCTGCTCATGAATGGACACTTCATGAGGATGTCCTAGGTGGCATGTTCACGCTCTGGGGGACTCCACAGCTGGATCTGTTCGCCTCCCCAGTCAATCACAGGCTCCCCAGTTACTTCTCCATTATCCTGAACAACAGGGGAAAGTCTATCGATGCCCTTCCCAACCTTGGACAGAACTTTACTTATATGCTTTCCCTCCCATCCCACTCCTTCTAAGGACTCTGTTGAAACTTCAGCTGTAGCCAGCCACCATGATACTAATAGCACCTCTGTGGCCCCAGCAACTGTGGTTTCCTCTCCTCCACCAACATTCTGTGAGGGATCCCATTCCGTTGCCGTTCAGATTGGACCTCCTGACCCAGAACCGGGGTCCCTCCTGCATCCCAGCCTCAAGATGCTATGCCTTCATGCCTGGCTCCTGAGGACACATTTATAAATAGACTTCAGGTGACCTCTTCTGTTGCCAATATTCTCCTACCTTCTAGGAAGCTGGCAACCAGAGAAACGTATAACTCCAAATGGAAGAGGTTTTTCATATGGTCTGCCTCTCATAACGTGGACCCATATTTTTGTCCACTCACGACCGTCTTAGACTACCTGGCCTCATTATCTGAGTCAGGTCTCAGTTATTCTTCCATCAAAGTTCATCTGGCAAGGGGCGTGGCCTAGCAGCAGAGCGAGATGGCAGCATAAAATTAGAGCTCTGCAACCATCCCTTGCAATCGGCTCTTATTTTAACTTGTTTCCCTACCTCTGTCATCAGGAAAGAATAGGGACATTGTGCTGATGTCGTCCAAGCAAAAATCAGGAAAAAGCAAGCTAAGGTAACTTTTAAATCGACGCCTCACAATCCTTCTACCAGAGGCCCTACGCATCCAGATAACTCTCCGGGAAGCTTGCGGGTAACTCAGCCAGGGAGTTCTCCACTATCATCGGAGGGGAACCTCGAGAAAGAAAATCCAGATCTTAAGTCGGATCAAGCTATGGCTGAAGGGCATCTGCAATTAGAGAAACTTTTATAAAAAAATATGAAATACGACCTGGGGTCTAGAATGGAGGCAGGTTTTGAAAATGTATTGGCTCAGATTCAACACCTGCAACAGGCTGTCAACGCTACATTGGAACAAGTGGAATCACATGAACGGCGCTTGACAGATTTAGAGCAGCGCCTCAGTGATCAAGAAGACAAATCATCCTCACAAGCAATCGAACTGGCCAAAGCTCTGAAAGAAATAGATGACGTCAAAAATTCACTTGATGACCATGAAAACTGAGAGCGCCACTGTAACGTCCGTATTATCGGCCTTCCGGAGGGCATTGAGGGGAAAAACTGCATTACTTTTCTCCAAGTCTGGCTCAAAAATAATTTAAAGCTTTCTCAAGATACTTCCCTGGAGATTCAGAGGTCCCATAGAGCTCCGGGTTGGAAACCACAGCCTGATCAGAAGCCCAGGCACATCATTGTAAAATTTCTAAGGTATCAGGAGAGGGTATTAGTTCTGGAAGTAGCGAGGAAGGTTGGCATTATTCTCTAGCAACAACGGCGTGTGAGTCTTTATCTCGATTACTCGAGGCTCCTTCAACAACAGTGCCAGGCATTTGCGGAGGTTCACAGAGTGCTTCATTCAATCAACTGCCCTTTTTCACTGATCTACCCGGCCCGGCTGATTGTGCGCCCTGTGGGGAGCAACTCGAAGGCTTTCACTGACCCGATGGCAGCCATGGAATATGTCAGGGATTTGAAAAAGCAGAAGGCCACCTGAATTTGTTTATGCGGAGTATCCTGATTAAAGGTACTGTCTTCCCTTGATTGGGGGGGGGAGTGATTCTCTGATCCATAACGCCATCAGGGGCCTATAAAGGATGGATTCAGGGGTTCGTTCTTCTTCTTCATCCTGGGTTGTATTCGGAGGCCTTCATCTTGAAAGGAGTGGGACAATTGATGACACATTAATAACTTAAATTTTACTTAGCCACGAGTAATGGATGGCTGACTTTGTTTAGTTCTTCCTTTAGCGTTTTTGCTTCTATTTTAAGATCTGTAATGGTAATTCCATAAGGGTCATAGAGGTGAAGTTTACATCACTAAATATGTGCTGACTTAGAATATAATATACAAAGTTTTATATAGGGGGCACTTAGTGTTATGGGGAAACGAGTATTATCTGAAGCTGGGGGGTCCTGGGTTGGAAACCTTGTTATTACCCTGAGCCCTGACGGTGAGGGCTTGAAATGGAGGATCGATTTTTAATTTGTGTTTTTGGTAAGAGCACTTGGGATAATGCTGAAAAATCTATTGTTTTGAGTTCCTCTGCCCCTAGTTTGTTCTCAGTAGGGGGGCAGTGGATCGCAGAGATCCTCTATATACAGTCATTTTAGTTTTATGTACCCCTCAGCTGTGTTTTGTTTTTCTTCTTTATATTACGATATATAAGAGGACTGATTAAGTTTTGATATTCAGTGTACATTTTAATTGTTTAATGTTTGCAAGGGATGGATGCTCCATCCACGAGAAGTAGAAAGGTAGTTCTCGTTGATCTAATATGGGGCTGGGGAGAGTGGGATTTTGGTGATTCTGTTTGTTTGGTGGGTGGGAGGGGGTAAAGGGAAATATTGTTACCATTCATAAACTCCATTATTTAGGGGTTTTGGAGTTAATTGTTTAATTCAAAGGTTTTATGGAAATGTTAAAAATGTTCCTCAACAGTGGAAAGAAAGGTGCATATTATCATATGGGAAGGGCTGGCTATGTCGATTAACTTATCTTCGAGTTCCAAATGGGTAAAATTGAGTTAATATCCTGGAATGTTAATGGGCTACGTTCTGTGATTAAAAGGAAAAGGTATATACTGAAATTAAACATAAAATGAAAGGGGGTATTGTATTTCTGCAAGAGCTGCATTCTATCAGTACTGAACTAGAGGGTCTGCATCACTCTTGGGGGGGGGGGTGGATTACTTCTGCGTTTACCTCTAAAGCCCGAGGTGTTGCAATTTGGATTAGACCGGGTTTCCCTCATAAAATGTTGCCCTCATTAACTGACCCTCAGGGAAGATATGTGGCGGTAGTAGTAGACTTGGGAGGTACCCCCACCACTCTGGTCTCAGTTTACGGCCCAAATATAGATTCCCTGGACTTTTTTACTCACCTGGGGACCACTGTGGCTCCATTCCCAGATGATATCATTATAGGGGGGGACATGAATACATATTGGGACCCACTTTTAGATTATTCCGGGGTGAGGAAAGGTCCCTGTCCTAAAAGTGTCATAACCTTTCACCGAATGATGAATGGGAGATCATTACAGGAGGCGTGGAGATTTTGCCATCCCTCCTCTAGAGAATACTCCTTTTACTCTCACGCTCATAGACTCTACACAAGGCTGGACTGTGTTTTTTTATTTTTAACGAAGTCTAGACTGGGTAGTGTTGTGGAGGCTGAATATGGCCGATTACTGATTTCAGACCATGCACCTTTGAAAGTGATTATGGAGGAGGGGAGGATACCCAAGAGAGTTCTTCTGTGGCGTATGGAGCCTATTCTACTGGGGACTCAGATTGTCTCCGTCAGCTAAAACGACACGTCTCGGATTTTCTTCAGGTCAATCAAAAGGGAGACACAGACATTAGGACAATATGGGAGACTCTCAGGGCTAGTATTCGGGGTGAGACAATTTTGTATGCCTCCCATAAAAAGAAAATGATTAATAAAAAGAAACAGGAACTAGAGACCCAAATTTTGAATCTAGAGAAAGATTTGATGGTACTACCTGACCACTCTAAACGTTCTGAGTTAAAAGCTTTAAAAAGTGAATTAAACCTAATTTCCACTCAGCAGATAGAGAGGGCCTTAAATTTGACCAAATCATATTCTTATTTCGAAGGGGACAAGGCTGGGAAGTGGTTGGTGAGGTTAGTTAAAAATCAGAGGGCGGGAAGGACTGTTTTGGGGGTGGAGGTGACTGGAGTGGAGATTACTTATGATCAGCAGAAAATAAATGAAGCCTTTAAGTCGTACTACTCCCAATTGTATACTTCTGAGTACGCACAGGGAGCCGACCCGGAGGAATTTCTGAAGACTATTACTTTACCTATAGTGAGTGACTTAGACCTTGATAAATTAGATGCCCCTATAGCCCTGGAGGAATTGAAGGAGGTGGTCTGGAAGATCAAGAGGGGGAAGGCACCAGGACCTGATGGTGTCCCGGCAGAGATTTATAAACTGTTATGGGAGGAGTTGGGCTCTTTAATGATGAAGATAAAAATAAAGAAGAAAGAACAACAACCCTGGTATAATATAGAATGCAAACAAGCCAGGAAATATCTTAACAAACAATTTAGATTATTAAAACAGCAACCGAATAAAGAAAACAATAAAAAAATGAATAAAATAAGGAGAACCTATAAGCTGGTGCTAATTAAAAATAAAAGGAAATATGCCAAACAATTGTGGATGGAATTAAAAAGGTCGGTCCACTTAAAGGATAATAAATTGTTTTGGCAAATTGTTAAATTTGGAACTAAAACTTTTGACAAAATTGAGGCACATATTGAGCCCACCACATGGGAAATTTATTTTAAACACATTTTTTGTAGGGATGAACCTGATTATCTTTTAAAAACAACACAGTTGAAGATCAGTGAACGAAAATATAGACCCACTGATGAGATAACCATAATTGAGATAGAAAATGCAATGGATTTATTCAAAAAAAGAAAGGCACCAGGTCCAGATGGGGTACCTTTGGACGTTGTACTTAGGACTAAATAACATTGGATTCCCTTTCTTCATAAACTGTTCAATTATATGTGGATAACTGGATTGTTTCCAGGTAGTTGGAGTTTTATTATTGTTCCAATTTTTAAGAAGGGTGATAGAAAGGATCCCGGCTGCTATAGGCCAATTAGTTTACTTGACACTCTAGGAAAATTATTTACTAAAATTATTAATAGAAGATTATATTTATGGGTAGAGTCTATAATATAATCGACGATGCACAAGCTGGATTTAGAAACAATTATTCAACAATTGATCAGATTTTTGTTTTGGCTCATCTAATCCACAAGTAAAAATTATATTGTGCATTTATTTTTATTTATTTAGTTGTTTAACCAGGTGAGACACACTAAGTTGAAAGCCTTTTTACAGGTGCAACCTGGGAGCACAGGGAAGTTAAGTGACTTGCTCAGGGTCACACAGTATGCAAGTAGAAGCTGTGGGATTCAAACCCAGGTCTGGTCTGCTGAATGTCACCAGATTTGCAGCTCAGAGCCTTAAACCTAAAATTGTGATAAATTAGGAGGCAGTATAGCGCAGTGGTTTATCAATCTTAAGTCAGCATTTGACAAAGTAAATAGAATTCTCCTTTGGAAAAGACTCTCAGGCCCTGGAGTAGATCCTTCATTACTGGAAATAATTAGGTTAATGCACCAGGATGATTATGTTAGTATTAGATATAACAATAAAGGTGAAATCAGTAAATGGTTTAGTTCAAATATGGGAGTTAAACAGGGTTGTTCACCAGCACCACAATTGTTTAATCTGTTCTTTTGCACTGTATTGAACAAAATGTATAATGAAGAATTTCACCTGCCCAAAATTGGTCAAAGAGTTTTACCTTATCTGGCTTATGCCGATGATGTAGCTTTATTTTCAACTTATCACTTAGGTCTAACAAGAAGTTTGGATAATTTTTATGCAAATTGTTTCAGTGCAGATCTTCAGATAAATTAAAAAAAAGACGAAGGTACTGGTATTTGGGGAGAATAAGAGCAACTATAGATATTATATAAATCATAATAAAATAGAAGAGGTAGAGTTTTTGTTACCTAGGAATAACTTTTAGCAAACATGGGAATTGGAATGAACATCAGAGAGAAATCAAGATAAAGGCAGAGAAGTTTGTCCCTGCTATTTTTCCTTTTTTCTCAAGGTTCGGAGAGAATTCTGTTACAGGGAATTTTATGGTAATTAATGCTAAAATCAGATCCCAGCTTCTTTATGGAGCTGAGATCTGGGAAATCAGTTAAAACAGTAAAAGGGGACTTGACCCGACTTTGAACAAACTCTATAAGAAGATGCTGGTACTCCCAATCTCTGCCCCATCTTCGCTAGTGAGGGCAGAGTTAGGTAAGGTCTCAATCGAATGCTACATTCAGCAAAGACTGGTAAATTACTGGATAAAAGTTTTTAGAATGAACCAGAATAAATTTCCTAGGGTTTGTTTAGAGGAAGGCCTAACATATCTCCATTCTTACAAAATTTTCCCCTGTATGCAAGTAGTAGAAGAAATTATCAAACCACTAGATTTGATGTCGATCATAACAGATTGTCTAAGATTTTCATCAGTCCAAATTAAAGAAGAAATCAATTCCAGGATAACTAATGTATACATACAAAAGGACCTGGAGACTTGTAGATTGTCAAAAGTGTGCCCATGACTAGTGAAAAATTAAAGATCACATAAATTTGAATCATATTTGGAGATATTACAAAATTCCAAACACAAGAACGCAGTTACTAGATACCGTTTTGAATGTTTTACAAGTAATGTCAGGAAAGGAAAATTTGAGAAAAATAAAAACAAAGATCCTTACTGTAAATGTGGATTAAGTGAAGATAACCTATTGCATGTAGTCCTGTTTTGCCCTTTGTATGAAAAAATGAGGACTTCCCTCTTGGGTGGTTTAATCCAAAAACTTAAATATCAACCATTTCATATTCTGAATTTTCTACTAAAAACACAGAAAGAAGAAGTGCTTGTCCCTTTGGCCTCCCTCCTAAGATACATGGAACTTAAATGTTTCCATTTAAAACCGTCACCTGTGTGAAAGAATTTGTTATTTTGTGTAATAGATGGTGATAAAAATGACATACATTTTGTATCTTCTAATTGAATTAGGATAAATATAAGAAAGAGATATGGGAAATGGACTTAAACTGTAAGACAGAACTGCAATGGGTTTGTGGTGATTTGATACTATGTGGTTCTTAGATATTGTTAATGTACTTTTTAACATTGAGAATTGTTTCTACAATGTCATTTTGACATGATTTTTGTTAATGTGTTATTTATGTCTGGATTTGTAATGGCATAAAATGCTGAGCAATAAACCTGAACTTGAACTTGAAACATATTGGATTTTACCTCTCTAGTAAAAAGGTTGAGAGCCGTGGTGGTGCTATGCCCGGCCCTAAAACCATGCTGGATGGGGGACTGAAGGTTACATTGGAGTAAGTGGGTAGAGATCTAGCGGTGAATTAGTTTCTTCAGGATCTTACTGAGGGTGGGGAGGAGTGATAGAGGTCGATAATTTGCTAGAATTTTAGGGTCACCGTTCTTGAAGACAGGGATCGTCTTAGCAGATTTCCAAGCTTAGCGGCACCATGGAAATGTAGATGGAAAGGTTGAACAGCCGAGTAATTGGAGTTGCCAGGATAGGGGCAGCGAGTCTGAGGATCCTGGGTTCAATACCATCCCAACCAGGACTGCCATGACTAGGGACTAATTTCAGCAGCTTTAGGACTTCGGTACATAGCACTGGGGTAAGCATAAGAGGAGGAGGAGTTTCAGCAGGAGCAAGAGGAGGAGTGGAATGTTGTGATGCGCAGTTGGGGGGGGACATTTGGAACAGAGGAGAAGAGAGCGTTAAATGCATTGGCAATGGTGTTGGGATTGTCGCAATTAATATTATTGATTAGCATATCACATGGAGTTCGCGGCTTATTATTTCCCAGTACCAAATTAATATGAGACCAGTAGTTTTTAGGGTTGGTAGCAGAGGATTTAAGGAGTTCACGATAATACTTGCTCTTGGCAATGCGAACCTCCACCTTGCAAGAGTTACACAGCGAGTGATATGCGTCAGTCAGTTTGTAGTTTAGAAGATTTCCACTTTGACTAGAGTTTGTCACGGCATTTAAGCAATGCCAAGAGAGGACTTTTTAACCACCTGGTCGCTTTCCCCTTGACTTTACGAGTCGAGATTGGGATGTGTCTGTGCTGCAGGGCCAGTAACGTAGAGCTGAAGTAATTTGTTGCGAGGTTAATATCAGTGGTGGAGAAAAGCGGAGACCAGTCTACTCTTCGCAAGTCACTGCAGAACAAAGCCGGGTTAAAGTTGGAGAAGTCAGCAAAGGATAGAACTTTAGGTGGATTTACTGGGGTGGGGGGGAGACCCCCTCACAGTGAAAACAGGACAGTGATGATTAATGGAGTCGGGAAGAACTCCAGCCAGGGAGTAATGATCCTTGCGATTAGTGAGGATCCAGTCAATGAGGGTGCACCGTGTGGAGTTATAAGATATCCTCGTGGGGGACTCAATAAGTTGTAGAAGATTGGCCCTACTGATAGCTGAGGTAAGGAGAGAGGAGTCCGGACACAGCCAATCAAGATTAAAGTCACCCAAGCAGATAACCTCATTGTTTTTAACCACTAAGGGAATCAGATCAATAATCTCCTCAATTCTAAGCTTGCTATATTTAGCTGGATTGTATATACAGAATATATGCAACTTCTTGGCACCACCCAGGAGTAGGAGTGAGTGAAGAACTTCACAGTTATTGAGAAGAGGGGTGCTTATTAGAGAGAGATTGATGTGATGCTTATAGAAAAGTGCCAGCCTGCCTTACCTTTTGGAGGAAGGTCGGTCAACCCTGAGCACATTATACCCAGGAAGAGAGCAACTAAGGTCCGAGACAGAGGGTTTCAACCAGGTTTCAGATAGGGCAAGGATGTCAGGTGTGTTGACATGTACCCATGCCTCAAGTTCTGGGAGATTGTGCAGGAGACTCAGGATATTAATGTGGGCCAGAGAGATACCCAGAGCCTGAGGGAGGAGATGAGCAGAGCAGGAAATTGATGTTGAGTGAACCGTGATAGGGCCAGGGTTAGGTTCAATGTCCTCAGAGAGTGAGTTAGTTAACAGTGTGATCCATAAAGTGGCCAGAGCAATGGCACAGGATGTTGCCCCAGGTGAGGTAATTTTCCTGCGTAAGGCATGTCTCAGAGCTGACCCACCAAGTTTAAAACTAAGGAGCACTGGAGAAATGGGCCGAGTAGCAGACTCGGCTAGCATGTTGGAGTAGGTAAAATTCGAGGAGTGAGCATCACAGTGGAGTGTGGAAGTCCCGACAAAGAAGGCTAGCGAGTCAGTGCCCAGCAGTGCAAGTAGTGCACATGAGAGAAGGCACATGGTCATCTAGAGCATGTGTCGTAATGTGCTATTATGGGATAGAGAGAGCAGAAATGAGTGAAGGCCTCGGTCACCTCCTCACAATCAAGGCATCAACAAGTGGATGAACAAATCTTCCTTGTGCTCCCAGGTCACACCTGGAAACAACCTTCGGCTTAGTGTGCCTCTCCTGGTTAAACAATTTCCCCTTTTCTTTATTCCCCCAATTACAGCTCTCGGCATCTTTCATTTTCTCCTCAAGGCACTGGATAGTGGTGTGGAGCTGAAAAAAGAGCCATCCCCATAGGATCTACTTGGTGGATGCTCTGTGAGGGTGAGCTACGTCTCATGTTCCTTGGTCCACCATTTGAGTTTAGTGATGTTCTTGCAGAAAGTAGCTGTGGTATTATGGGCTTCCCGGCAACCCCCCCTCCCCTTCAAGTTCTACGATGAGATCTAGCTTGTGGTTGACCTGTTTGGTTGGAGATTTGTTCATTCACTTGTTGATGCCTTGATTGTGAGGAGGTGACCGAGGCCTGTGAGTATTCACTTTCAGAGCCATCCTCCTCGTATCAGTCGCCATTTTCCACCTCTGAGCCCAAATGACCCAGACCAGACATCCATTTGGTGAGTGCAAAACCCTCTGATGTTTTTCTTATGCTAGTTCGGCTACATTGGTGACTAGGGACCCACCTGGGAGGATAAAGGCCTGTACGGGTGATGGCCTACATCCATCCAGGAGGGGAACTGCAGTCCCCAGTGGACGGTTTAAATGTTACCTCGATGAACATTTAAAGTAGCTGAGGAGGGTGGCAGAAGGAATCGAGATGGCAGAGACTGTGCCCCAACAGATTGAAGTAGAAGTAAGGAGAACCAGCGGGAAGATGAATCCCCTAGGGTGCAGATTAATGAAGGAAGCAGGGTGGTAAAGAAGAAAGGAAAAGGGTGAGCAAGCAGAGTGTAAACAAAATCTGGGAAGCCATGTGTATGAATGCTAGAAGTCTAAGAAATAAGAGGCCATCATGGCAGAGGCCAGTCTGGATATTGTGGCCATTTCTGAGTCATGGTGCATTGAAAACCACCATGCTATACTCTGTTCCCGAAGAACTGAGTGAGAAGGACATTTTTTATTTACACTTTTGTTTACCAAGTAAGCATTATGAACCAAGGCCCTTTTTCAAATGCGACCCGGGACCATACGTACAGTCAAGATGTTGCAGTAAAGACAAACAGTACATAGAAGATGCAGTAGAAATAGGCAACAATATTATAAGCAATCACATTTCAGAGAATTAATATAATGATTTTTTAGTAACATTTTAAAAGAATCAAGAATAGAGGTTTGATATAGAAGCAATGATAGATTGTTCCAGTGAGTTGGAGCAAAAATAGAGAAGGCTTGCATACCCATATTGGTAGTTACCTTGGGGACAGAGTTTGAGTAACCCATTGAATCATAGGATTCTGTCTGGTTTCCTTACGTCTAACATTGAAAACAATGGGGAATGAGACCCCAACTATAAAACATTATGAGTCAAACAATTTAGGCTGTAGAGAGAGTATAAACTGGGGGGGGGTAACCAACCAGATAGCTGGTACAAAGTACAGTGGTGCTTTCGAAATGGTGCTTTCAAAGCAAGTCTCCAAATAGCGTGGAAAGTCGTGGTAGACGCATCTGACTTAGCCTATCCCTGAAATAAGAAAGAATTGTAGTTCATGATAGATAATAATACATTATTAGCAACAGCAAATCTAGCCTGATTGGTAAGTGAGTTTTGCAATTTAAACAATACACCCAGTCTTTGATTAATGTTTCTACAAGTGAGTTTTATGTGGGAAGAGTAAGACAGACATGGGTCTAATACTGTCCTCAGGTATTTATACTGAAAGACCTGTTTCAGTCCAGTACCAGTAATGTCGTGGACTACAAGAGGTTTGCTTCTACCCAGTCTTTTAGATACAAAGAGCATGCTCTTTTTTTTTTTTTTTTTTAACTATTCAGGAGCAGGTAATGGCATTTAAGCCATGCATCCATGACTTGAAAACCAGCATTTAGATTAGAGTATATAATGTCCTCAGGGGAAAACTGCTATAGAGAATGGTCTAGTCAGCGTACATTAAGATGTTGGTTCCAGTAAACAAAGTTGGTAGTTCAAGAGGGGGTGTGATGTTTTATGTGTGGGAAAGCATAAACGCGACAGAGATACAGGGAATACAGGGGAAGGCAGAGGTACTGTGGGTCACATTAGAGATAAGGGAATGGAGCTGCTGTTTGCACTGGAGTGACCTACCGACCTTCAGCACAGGGGGAGAAATTAGATAAGGTACTGGTGGAAGCCACTGGCAAGATGGCAGAAAAGGGGAAGTTCTTACCCCCAGGAGTCCTTTAGCATCAGTAACTTTTTTGCACATAGGTGCAGCTGCTCTGGAGGTGTGCCTTTAAGAGATATTTAAATGAGCTTAGGGCCAAGTCATTCAAAAGACAGGAGGGGATGTGAGCTGAGTGAGAGCTGTTGAAGGCTTCAGAATTTTTTCTCCACTGGACTGAGCAATCTTGCCTGTGAGGTGTCTCCCAACTTTCCTTGTTGACAGCCTCCTAGTGCTTATCTGAGTAAAGTTTTCCTCATAAATTATTTCCTTTAGTGTGCTGAGTGAAAGTTTTACTTTTTCTTTAGCGTCGCGCAAATTTTTTATTTTTAGCGGGACCCCGCTACTTTGACTTTATTTTTACAGCGACTATTTAGTTTAAAGCCTAATTTTATCGCAGGTGCTTATTTTCAATGGTTTCCTTCATTTTTGAGCAAATTCTTGTGGGAACTGTCGAATTAGGGACAGTTGACTTGTTTTTTTACCTCAGACCTCACAGGGTTTACCGCGAGGCACCTGCAGTGGATTTCAAATTTAAACAGTGCCTGGATGTTTTCTCTCTACATTGCGAGGAAACCTTTTTTGTTATATTACTGGACCTTGGTATCATCTGTGTCAGGACTGTCCGTAAGGGTCCAGCAGCCACCTGTGCGCAGTTGAGTATTACTGGGTTTCTATTAAGATTGGCACTGGTATAGATCCAGTTCTACAACCAAAAAAAAAAGGCACTAGTAATAGAGTTAACTGGGGCAGGACTGGCTGGTGGCATTTTCACAGAAACCTGCACTCAGTTTGTAGGTCCAGGACTGGTTTGCTTTGCTTGCTAGCTACCCTTAGTCACTTAGGCTTTGACACTGGGCCTGTTTCCTGGTGCTCCAACTACTTGTCGGCCCGCTCACAGTGTGTGAAAATCAACGGGAAACTTTCCAGTACCTGCCCTATCCGCTCCGGAGTCCCTCTGGGCTCTATTCTTGGGCCCTTGTTCTTTTCCCCTTTTCTCAACTCCCTGCCCAGTGTATGCACTGGGAAAATCCTTCTTACGATGATGCTGTACCTTGTGCCTCCGACCGTAATCCCATCTCACTTCAGAATTCTCTGCAGGAATCCTACAATGACGCAGAAGCCTGGTTTACTGAGCACAGGCTTGTAATTAATCTAAAGAAAACCAAAACCATGCTCTTTGCCTACCCCCAAAATAAATCCAGTAACTATCCTCTCGCAGTCCACTCCACCTCTAAACTCCCTATTGAGCTAGTTCACTCTTATAAATACCTAGGTATAACCTTTGACCCTGCCCTCTCTTTTCATGCCCACATCTCTGCCCTTGCCTCAGCTTCTAACTCTCGGCTGGGTATCCTCTATCGTCACAAAAACTGCTTCCCCACGGATGCCCTCCGACTTGCAGTCACATCCTCTGTTCTATCTCTGGTAGACTATGGCCTACCTGTGTATGGTGCAGCAGACCAGACTGCCCTGAACAAGATCCCTCACATTAAACAAGGCCTGCAGGCTCATAACTGGGGCTCCTAGTCTAACCCACACTTGCCATCTTTACACCATGGCTAATCTACTCAACCTAGATGGCGCCTCAAATACCAAACCTGCCTCCTAACAAAAATCTTTCTGGGCTATCCCCACGGGTCTGTCAACCACTATCCATCGTACTAACCCTACAGTGCATACCCGCATATCCCTCAAAACTGCATTGGTTATACCGAGGGCGAGAACCTCGCAAGGTCAAAGGGCTTACCCCTTCAGAGCCCCCTGTTGGTATAACGCCCTCCCTCCCGGAGTCACTGATGCCACCTCGTTATCGAACTTCAAAACTAGTCTTAGAAATTACCTACTCTCAACACGCAGCTGTACCTGCCTCTAAGCCTACTCCTATCCTCCCGGACAAGGCTCACTGAGCTGCTCTCTGACCTTCTGTCCAGCTCTACCTTTACTTGCTACTATCTTCCCCACACTCCTCTTGTGATACCTCCCACCCAGCCTTACCTTTATTCTTCCCACTAAATCAATCTCCATGTAACTACTGCATATTGTCCACGCTGTAAAGTGCACATGTAAGCCTGTTTGTATACTGTGTTTGACAAATGCCTGGATTTTCTGGTTGCTTCCTAATTGTTCTCAGATGTTTTGTCTGCTTGGTTGTTGTTTTCCTGCACTCTTTTGTCCTCACTGTGACGAGGTACCTTTGTAAATGAGCCTCTGGCTCAAAGGTTGTTAAACTGATGTTCCAATAAATAAATAAATTGGCAAATTAGCAGACAAACCTTTGATAATTATGGCTGAGGATAAATCAAAAGCTTCTGATGATGGGCCATTCAAAAGTATTAATACCAAAAGCAGAGGTGCTGAGGAACCCTTCAGATCCCAGCCGAAAAATAAAGCTTCCAAAGATGGAAGTTCCTCACAAATTGAAAAATAATAAGAGTGACGAAAAAAGGAACCTTGATCAAGCCTCTGATGAAGTGGTTAACAAGAAACTCCATCAAGACAGATATGCTCCCCAGTCTGACTTCGGCCAGTACAGGGGGGTTTTCAGAGGCAGGGCAGAAGGGGCCAAAGAAGAGCCTCTGCCCAGCTATCTGCCTCTCAGTCTTAAGTCCTGATGTGAATGTCCAGGTTGCCTTCCCGTTTCCGGTTGGAGGCAGACTCTCCCATTATCTTCAGCACTGGTCCCTCATCACGTTGGACAAGTGGGTGCTGGAGATAGTGGAAAAGGGTCTGTCATTACAGTTCAAGCAGCTGCCAGATCTCAAGCGTACCCAGGTGTCAAGACCACTATCCCCAACACAGATACCACTGTTGGAAATGGAGGTACAAAACCGTCTGGCTTTAGGAGCAGTGGAGAGGGTCTCTGCCCATGATAAGGGCAAGAGCCTCTACTCCAGGTATTTTCTGACACAAAAGAAAACTGGGGAGTGGCGACCTGTATTAGATCTTAGATATTTAAACAAACATCTGAAAAAACCCAAATTCAAAATGGTCACTCTGTCACTGGTCATACAGTCCTTACAGCAGGGAGACTGGCTATCCTTCCTAGACTTAAAGGACGTCTACTTCCACATACCCATAAGGAGATCTCACAGGAAGTTTCTCAGGTTCAAACTTCCTTCGGGTCACTATCAGTTCACCGTAATGCCCTTCGGTCTGTCCTCGGCCCCAAGAGTCTTTTTACCAAGTGTCTCGCAGTGGTAGCAGCACATCTCAGGAGACTGGGTGTCGCTGTCTACCCCATCTGGATGACTGACTCATAGTAGCAAAGTCTCCTTGCCAGGTCAAGGAATCTCTTTCCCTCACAGAACGCACTCTGGAGTCTCTGGGTTTCCTGGTAAATCTAAAGAAATCTTACCCGGAACCCACAGCTGGACACTCAGAAGGGATATGCTTTCCTCCTGCAGGGAAGAATTCAGAGTTTCCTTTCAGTGGCAGATTCTTTCACCCAGGGACAGCCAAGACCAGGCAGACATTTCCTTAAACTTCTGGGACATATGGCCTCTATGACTGCAGTAGTCCCAGGGGTCAGGTACAGGATGAGACTTCTGCAAACTTACCTCAGAGCTTGCTGGTCTCAGAGAAGTGACACATTTTCAAAGTTAATACCTATGTCGGAGCAGTTCCTCCAAAACTTGCTGTGGTGGAAGAACCCTGCAAATTTGCAGGCAGGGGTTCCCTTTCAAGCTCCTCTTCCCACAAAGGTGATCAGCACAGATGCCTCCCTTTTGGGCTGGGGAGCTCATTTGGACGGTGCCTCAGTAAGCAGCAGCTGGACTCTCAAAGAGTCACAGTGGCACATAAATCTTTTTGAACTCAGAGCAGTCTTACTAGCTCTGAAAGCTTTCGCTCCCAGCATAGAAGGGCAGGTGGTTCAAATTTGAATAGACAACACCACTGCAGTGTCCTACATAAACAAGCAGGGTGGTACCAGATAAGGAATACTCTGCTTGGAAGCTCTGAAGCTCTGGTCTCTAGCATTCTCCCTGGGAGTCAGCCTCACAGCTGTTCACCTCCCAGGCAAATTCAATACTCTGGCAGATGCTGTAAGCCACATCAGTCAAGGCCAGAGTGAATGGACACTGAACAGGCAAGTACTAGCCACAGTGTTTAGGCAGTGGGGCACACCAGACGTGGATCTGTTTGCCTCTCCTCTCAATTTTCAGCTTCCTCAGTACTGTTGCAGGCCCCCAGTTCTGGGAACACTTCCTGTGGATGCCCAGGTCCTGGACTGGTCAGGGAGGTTCCTGTACGCATTTCCTCCCTTTCCTTTGATAGTCAGGGTTTTGCTGAAACTCAGATAGCAGCCTGCATCGATTCTCCTAGTGACTCCGGACTGACACAGGCAAGCCTGGTACCCTCTCCTTCTCTCAATGTTCTGCAACAGACCCATTCGTCTGCCTCCAACTCACTCCCTGCTTATCTTTCCTCAGACGGGAGTGCAGTACCCAGACATACACTCTCTTCACCTCAAGGCCTGGTTCTTGAGGAGTTAGTTTCCATCCTTACAGTACTCTGAACAGGTTCTTAAGATACTGATGATGGCTAAAAAGACGAACACTAAAAAGACTTATGCAGTCAAGAGGTTTTCCCTCTGGTGCAGGAGCGAAAAGGTCGAACCCCTATCAGCTTCAGACCCTCAGCTGCTGGACTACTTGGTACACCTACAGGCGTCAGGCTTGAAACCATCTTCGCTCAGGCTATACCTGGTGGCAATTTCGGTCTACCTTTCAGTGGGAAAGAAGAAATAATTTTTTTCCCCCACAACATTTTTAAACAGTTTTGCAAAGGCCTCTTGCACCTCCAGCTTCCAACCAGGGAGCCCATTCCTCCTTGGAGCCTGAACCTTTGCATAGATGGGCTCGTGAATCCACCCTTCGAACCTATGTCCACAGCCCACATCAAGTTTGTAACTTGGAAGAGCATCTTCCAGGTGGCCATTACGTCTGCCAGGAGGATTTCAGAGCTACAGGCCCTGTGCACTGAGCCGAATTACATCATCCCTCACAACAATAAAACTGAGCTCAGGACAAATAGCAAATTTCTGCCAAAGGTGGTTTCAGAGTTTCCCTTGAACCAGTCCATTACTCTGCCTGTCTTCTTTACTGAGCCTTCCACTCCTGGCGAGCAGAAGCTCCACAGCTTGGATGTCAGAAGAGCCATCTTTCACTACCTAGAGCATACTAGACCGTCCGGAGGCTCTTCCACTCAGTTGTTCCTCACCTACGGGGATGTAGACAGAGGAAGACCAGCTACCAAGAGAAATATTTCTCATTGGTTGGTCTCTTGTATTAGATTCTGCTATGAGAAAGCTGGTCAACAACCTCCAGTGGGGCTCAGGGCCCACTCCACCAGGGGGCACTGCAACCTCACTTGCAGCAGCAAGGGACATTCCGCTACTGGATGTCTGCAAAGCAGCTACCTGAAAATCTGTGCACACCTTTGTGAAACACTACAGTTTGGATGTGCAGACCAGATCTGATGCCAAATATGGCAGGGCGGTTCTGCAGAGCCTCTTTCCTAAGTAGGTTCTCTGCCCACCTCCAACTTGTTACTGCTCTGTAGTCTGCAAAAAAATTACTGATGCTAAAGAACTCCTGGGGTAAGAAGAAAAAATTACCGCAGTAATCTTCTTTCTTCCAAAGGGTCCTTTAGCATCAGTAAACTCCCACCCTTCCTCCTCGGTTCACCTGTTGGAGAAGGGCTCTTTATGTCACCTTTTACCAAATTTGGAGTTTCTTATTGAAGAGTTTTCAGCTCGTATTGCTGTTGTTTCTGTTTCCACGTTTGTGGACATTTGCATGTTTTTTGAATCCTGTCGATTCTTTTTCAGGGCTTTTGCCCTCGTTTTTCCTCGAAAAAAATTCTGAAGCCTTCAACAGCGCTCACTCAGCTCACACCTGCTTCTGTCTTGTGATTGGCTTGGCCCTAAGCTCATTTAAATATCTCTTAAAATCATACCTCCGGGGCAGTTGCACCTAGCCAGCTAAGTGCAAAAAAGTTACTGCTGCTAAAGGACCCCTTGGAAGAAAGAAGATTACTGCGGTGAGTAATTTTTTCATGCTGCTGGTGGGGGACTTCAGCCTGCTGGATGTAGATTGGAGCCTCCCAGCAGCGGTTTCAGCTAGAAACAGAGATATTCTGGACTCCCTACAGGGAGCATTCTTCAGGCAACTGGTTGGTGAACCCACTCATGGTGGGGGCAATACTGGACCAGGTACTCACTAACAAGGACAGTATTGCAGACAAGGTGAGAGACCATCTGGGAGCAATGACCACTGTACAGTGTGGTTCAATATATGGATGACTGCTGAATCGAATAACACAATGGTGAGGGTCCTGGATTTCAGAAGGGAAGATTTTATGAAGTTGGGTGAGTGCCTCAGGGCTGACCCAGGGGGAGTACCCTGGGTGGGGTGGAGGAACAGTGGGTGAAGATAAAAGGGAGCATAGTAAAGGCAACAAACTACTGTGTCAAACAAGTGAACAAAAGCAAGAGGAAAAAGAGACCTTTATGGTTCTCGAAAAGAGGTGGCTGAAAAGGTACAGGCTAAAAGAGTAGCATTCAGAAGGATTAAGGAGATGCAGAGGGAGGAGGATAAACAGGTGTATCTGGAAAACGAAGGGAAACCGGGAAAGCATTAAGGGGCGCTGAGGCACAAATAGAAGAGAGGGAATAGCTCAGAAAGTAAGAAATGGGGACAAGACACGTTTTAAGGTAGGTAAGTGAAAAGAGGAAAACCAGGGGTGGGATTCTAAAATTAATCCAAGGGTATTGAGGGACCTCGGGGAAATACTGGCTGCACCTCTGACAGTCTTATGTGACAGGTCACTGGAAACAGGTGATTCTAGGGACATGGATATGTTGTTCATCCACACTGTCTGGCAGGTTCCTTGCCACTTTAAATCTTGCCGGAAGGTCTTCAAGCTGGCTCCTCCCACCCACCCGGGTGGTAAAACTCTTGGCTCCGCCCCATGACGCCAGATCTTCCTTACCGCATGGATGCTCAGGTTCCCTCCTTAACGCTCTGCGTATAAGACTGGTTCCTAATCCTTCAATTTTGAAATTAAAAAGTTTTGCTAAAAGACTTGGTCTTCTCTCCCTCGCCGGCTGCGATGGACAATCGACTCGGTTTTCCGGAGATGCCACTTGAACGAAGATGTCAGACGGATCCGCCTCACGTCGTCTACTGCTTGGGCCTTGAGCACGACCCGCCCAGGCCTGCGACCTGTGCTCTTCCTTTTCGGCCTACGTCCTCGAAGACCGTACTGCCCGTTTGCAACTGGGGCGTCCCGAGAAGAGATGTCCTCTGGTAAAGTCAAAAGAGGCCCGGTCGGCGGTGTCCGGGGCGGCGGGCTCGGCGGATCAGCTCGAGCAGATGATAGCCCTCGAAGAGGAGGCGGAGCGGGCCGCTTCTACCTCGGCTGTGGCATTTGTCCCGCTCTCTCTCTCGGTGCCTCTTATTCGGCTTCTTTTAAGGAGCTTTGTCTGAACCTCTCGACTAAAGGTGAGGGTCCAACTTCTTCTGGACCGTTTTCTCGGTCCAAAAAGAGAGACAAAGGTAAGTCTCACCATCGACGCTCTTGGGAGCGGGAAAGATCCTTCTCCCCGAGTGGTCGGCCGTCGACTTCGGTCGGCTTCGGCCACTGGTCTCACGGTGTCCCCGTCAGGTCAGTTGACCGAGACTCCCGTCGGCCAGTCGAGATTTTTCTCGACCCGTTGGACGGGTTGTTGGCTGGAGAAGCCGAAATCCCTCTCCCGGTGGGAGTTGTGGATCCCGTCGGCTCGTCTGTGCCTCAGTTCCGGAGCCTTGGTTGAATTGTCCGAACTGAGGAAGTATCGATTCCTGACACCTCCGCACCGTCCTCGGCATGGCGAGGGTTCTCTGTCTTGGGTGACAGCGGTCCAGCGATCCCGCCATCATGGCCCGGTCTCGGTCTCGGCACGCGGCAAGCGGCGATCGCCCGCTCGATCTCTTCCTTCTCCTCGGGCGAGGGGAGGCCCGGCGCAAGTTGCGTGGAGGTGAGAACTCATGTGGCAACAGCTCCTTCTGTCGGGAATAAGCCGGCGCGTCATCTTCCCGACCATTAAGTGGCTGTCACGGGCGGCCAAAACAACCCTCGTTTTAACCAAGGAGCTCTGTTCCCAGGCCGGTTGTTCGGCCAAATCTAGCTGCCCACCGATCCCGGTGGAACCTCTGCCTCCACAGCCGTTAGTTGGGGCTCCGACCAAAAATTCTCGGTCGGCTCAGGGACTGCCCCATAGGCTGTCTGTCACCCTCACTCCCGACCGGCCTTGGCAGGTGGAGGTTGGCTCAGGCCCGAGGCAGCTCTTTGAGGACTCTTCCGAGTCCGGGCGATTCCTCCCTTTTCTCCAAGCGAATGGACTTGGAGTCCTCAGGAGGACAGTCGGCGGACGATAGCCCGCCGTCCTTCCTAGGATTGCTTTGGCTCATCTCGAGTCCACGGGATGAAGCTGAACCTGTTCTAAGCGGGCCAGGTATCCCCCTCACGGAATTCTGGACTGAGATTCCCCTACGAGGCCTTTCGGTGGCCGAGGCCATAGTAGGTCGGCTTTGGAGCTCTGGCAGCGCTTCTTCCTGTCCTGTGCCTTGACCAGGATGGCCAGGAAGTATCACGGTCCCTACCGGTTCCCTGTCCGTTTTCAGAACACCCCTCGGCTGAGGGTTGGTTACCGACAGCGTTTCCGGTGCGAGGAACGCTGGGATGGGACAAACCTCCCAACAAGGAGTCCAAGAAATTGGACTATGCCGGGCGAAAAGTCTATGCTGCGTCCTCCCTCGGCCTTCGCCAGGCCAGTTCGGCCGTCCTCATGGCACATTTTTCTCATGCCCTGTTGGGCTCCCTGGATGAGGTCGTCCCTCATCTTCCCGTGGATCTGCAGACCACGGTCAGGCAAGTGCGGGACCAGGGCAGGGCAGTGGCCAAACAGCAGCTCCAGACTGCTTTAGACATTGGGGACTCATGTGCCAGGTCTGTGGCAGCCGCAGTGGCCATGCATCGTCGGGCTTGGCTGAGGATATCCACCTTTACTTCGGATACCCAGCACAAGTTGGCGGATGTTCCCTTTTTGGGGACTGACCTCTTCGGCCCTGGGGTGGAAGGTCACCTGCAGAGGATCAGAAGTCCAGTGCTCCTTGGACTCGGTCTCTTCCGCTCAGAAGGACAAAGGCATAAACCACAGCCTAAGCCCTTTGGTCTTTCTGCGCCCGGCAGCACGTCTGGCCAACAACGTCAGGGCCAGCAGGCTCGAGCTTGGCATCCCAAACCAAGCCGGGCTTCCTCCAACAGGAAGCAGGAGGTAAGGCCAGGAGGTCCCTCGGCCGGTCCTCCTCCTAAGCCTGCCAGATGACGGGCTGGGGTGTCGCCCCAACCCCGTCACCCACCAGGTTCCCCCGTGGAAGGCGCTCAACACTTCCCTTTCCACCTGGTCCGTTATTACCACGGACAGGTGGGTTCTGAAGGTGGTGGAAAAGGCCTGCCTCTAGAATTCGAGCAGGCCCTGCCCTTCAGAGCTGTCCGCACTCGGGGCCTCGGGTCCGCAGCCTCACTGTCGGCTCGTCAGGCCGACTCGCTCTCCTCCTCCAAAAGGAGGTGATCAGGGAGGTGGCGGACCCTCCCTCAGACCCAGGGTTTGTGTCCAGGTACTTCCTGGTTCCAGAAACGGACGGGGGGCTGGCGCCCCATTCTCGACCTACACGACCTGAACAAGTTCTAAGGTCTCGAACCTTCAGGATGGTCACTCTGGCTCAGATAATACCATCCCTGGAACACGGCGTGTGGTTCTGCTCTCTGGACCTGCAGGGCCGCGTTCTTTCACGTCCTATCCGTCTGTCACATCGAATTCCTTAGCTTTTGAGCGGAGGATCCCTCTTGATTCGAGCATTGCCCTTGGCCTGTCTCCAGCTCCAGGGTCTTCACCAAATGCATTGCAGTGGTGACAGCTTCCCTCTTGGCACCGAGGGGTCCGGGTGTACCCTTACCTGGGCGATTGGCTGATAGCACCCCCTCCAGACAGGAGGTGGAGCGGTCAGAGATCTGGCCCTCAGGTTTGCTCTCAAATCGGCCTTCTCATCAACAAAGCAAGTTGGAACTCGAGGCGAAGCAGGTGATTCTGTTTATCGGGCAGAGCTCGACTCTCTTTGAGCCAGAGCACGGCTCCCGGGGACAGGGCAGTTCTTACCTCCTTTGCCCAAACATTTCTGGTTGGGCAAGTCGCGCCTCCCGGGACTTCCTCGCCTCCTGGGTCTCATGGCGGCCTGTACCAGCGTGGTCCGTTGAGACGCTGGCACATCTAACATACTAAAATGCCAGCAGAATAGGCCTAATGGTCTTTCGTGTCTGCTCGTTTGGTCAGCCCCCACCTGGGTGCTGACCTTGCTATCCCCTGCCTTCTCTGGCTTCTCCCTTCCCAGTTCGGATATTCTTGCTGCATTGATTTTGCTTCCGAACCCTTCCCTGTCTGTCCCACCCCTCTTGAACCCCTCCACTGTCTCTGCCTCCACAGCCCCCTAGGTAGTGCATTCCATGGCTCTCCACCCTCTCAGTGAAGTAGCACCTCCTCCTTTCTCCCTGAATCTTCCCCTCCAGCTTCCACCCATGCCCTCTAGTGGCCCTTCCTCCTTCCTTGAAGCACCCTCACTGTTCCTCCCTATTTACCCTCTTCATGTACCTGAAGACCCCTCTATCATGTCCCCCGGTCCTTTCTCTCTTCCAATGTGTACATATTTAGCTCTTCGAGCCTCTCCTCATAGGTCCTGTCCCCCAAGCCCCAAATCATTTTGGTTGCCCTCCTCTGGACCCTCTCCAGGAGGTTAATGTCCCTCTTTAAGTGTGGCCTCCCAAACTGCACGCAGTACTCAAGGTGCGGCCTCACCAAGCAGTTATACAGAGGGAGTATCACTTCCTCCTTCTGGAGGTGATCCCCTAGCGATGCATCCCAGCATCCTGTTGGCCTTGGCTGCTGCCCTCCTACAAGTCTCAGAGTTGTTCATCTTGACATCCACCACCACCCCAGGTCCCTCTCAGCCATTGAGACTTGTAGTATTCCCCAGGGTGTACACTTGGCCTGGGTTTCTGGCCCCAGATGGAGTACCTTGCATTCCCTGCATTAAACCTCAGCTTCCACTTTCTAGACCATCTTTCCAGAGCCTCCAGGTCCCCTGCAGGGCACCCTCCCTCCTCCCAGTGGGGACTGGCCAGCCAGTGGTCTCAACGCTGCGATTCATTGGACCAGCTAGTGATGGTGACCCAGGAGATGTGGAACGCTCTCCGGTGGTGGACCGTTCCATCTCATCTGCAGGAGGGCATCCCGTTTGTCCGCCCGAGCCGACGGTCTCTCTGATCGACCGATGCCTCTTTGATGGGTGGGGTTCCCATCTGGGGAACACTGGGCGCCACGGTCTCTGGTCCCAGCGGGAGTCGATGCCACATCAACCTGCTGGAGCTCCGAGCGGTCCGCCTAGCTCTCACCGCCTTTGCTCCGTTTCTCCGGGGTCAAGTGGTCCGAGTCAGGCGGACAATACCACAACCATGTACTACCTAAACCGCCAGGGGGGCGCGTTCCATGCTTCTATGCAAGAGCTCTCCGCATTTGGTCACTTCGTGCGCAGCCTGGAGGCGGATCTCCTTGCCATTCATGTGGCAGGGCCTCAACACCCTGGCGATGCCCTGGGCGGATAGGGGCTGCATCTCACGAGTGGTCTCTCTCCGGAGTAGTACAAGATCTGTTCTCCACTGGGGCACACCTCAGGTGGACCTGTTGCCTCCAGGAGAAGCGAAGCTGAGGCTGCTTCATGCCCCCCCTCAGCAGGGCTGCGCTGCAGGGGATGCCTTCTCGAGGCTGTGGACCCGGGCCTCTTCTCGCCTTTCCCCATTTTCCTTGATTACAAGGTGCTTCTCAAAGCAAGGAGGGACAAGGTGCAGGTGATTCTGATAGCCCCAGACTGGCCCCTAGTTCTGGTACCAGATCTCCTCAGCCTCAGCTCCAGGCTCCCAAGGCAGCTTCCAGCTCGCCGGACCTGCTCTCAGTCAGTCAGGGAGGGTGTTCCATCCGGACCTTCAGTCCCTGCACCTGACGGCCTGGTTCCTGAGCGGCTAGAGTTCCAGGCCTTGGGTCTTTCCGTCGAGGTCCTCAATGCTGTTGAGGCGTCCCGTAAGGAGTCGACCAGGAAATGCTATGCCTTCAAATGGAAGAGATTTTCCATTTGGTGTCAGGGCAAGGGCTTGGACCCTTTCTTCTGTCCTTTGGCAAGCATTTTGGACTATTTATGGTCCCTTTCTAGTCAAGGGCTTAGGTCGACGACCCTAAGGGTGCACCTGGCAGCCATCTCTGCTTACCAGGTGCAGGCTGGGGAGCAGTCGGTGGCGCAGGAGAAGGTGGTCTGGCGGTTTTCAAAGGCCTTAATAACATTTCCCCCTCCGGTGCGAGAACCTCCACCTCTGTGGAATTTACTGCTGGTACTGGCAAAGCTCATGGGCAAGCCATTCGAACCAATGCGCAGGTGTGAACTCTCTCACCTGTCGTGGAAGACCGCCTTCTTGGTGGCTATCACGTCAGCCAGAAGGATGGGAGAACTCCAGGCGCTCTGCATCGAGTCTCCCTTACCTGGTCTTCCACAGGGACAGGTTGTCTCGCCCCCACCGAATTCCTTCCGAGGTGGTGTCGGAGTTTCACCTTAACCAGGTGTTGACTCTGCTGGTGTTCTAACCCAGTCACACTCGGAGGCCGAATACAGGCTCATACTTTGGACCCTAGAAGGCGCTCGCTTATTATAAGGAGCGCTGCGGCTGAAAATCGGGGAAGGGTTAGCCAGCTGTTTGTCCACTCGACGCTAGAAGCCCTACCTGGCAGACCTGCAGCCAAGCGACGATAAGCAGGTGGGTCACCTCCTGCATAGATCTCTGCTATAAGTTGGCGGGCATGGAGCCTCCCAGAGGGATAAGAGCTCATTCTACCCGTCATACTGCTGCATCGGTGGCTGCTTCCAGGGACGTCCCTATCCAGGAAATCTGCAGGGCTGCTACCTGGAAGTCAGCACACACCTTCATTACCCATTACCACATCGACCTTGAGTCACGCCGGGATGCTGGTTTTGGGGCCTCGGTTCTCCAGTCTTTATTCCCTAAGTAGGGGGTGTGCGCCTTGCCTCCCTCCTCCCGGAGAACTGCTAGGAGTCTGCCAGACAGTGTGGATGAACAACATATCCATGTCCCTAGAAATACAGGTTACTCACCTGTAACAGGAGTTCTAGGAATGGTATATGTTGTTCATCCACATGACCCACCCGACCTCCCCGGCTTCGATGCACAACCTGAGCTTCCAGCGGACCAGATCTGGCGTCATGGGGCGGAGCTGAGAGTTTTACCACCCGGGTGGGTGGGAGGAGCCAGCTTGAAGACCTTCCGGCAAGATTTAAAGCGGCAAGGAACCTGCCAGACAGTGTGGATGAACAACATATACCATTCCTAGAACTCCTGTTACAGGTGAGTAACCTGTATTTCCTGATTACTGGAGGAGGCCGGGTGTAATCCCACTGTACAAAAGTGGTAGCAGGAAGGACACGGGCAATTATAGGCCAGTCAGTGGTGGGAAAGTTAATGGAATCACCGTTTAAGGAAAGGATTGTGGGATATCTTGAATTCAGTGGATTAAAAAGGGATTGGGGGAGCTGTGCAGAGGAGAGTAAGAAGAGGCAGACATCCTGAACAAAAACTTCTCTTTAGTGTTCACAGAGAAAGGAGAAGGGGAGGAGCCACAAAAAAGTAACAGATGCTTTGCAAGGTTAAGAGGGGGATCCAGCCCATTCCACCCTGATGTCCAACTCTTACCCCCTCCTCCGAACCATGCTCGCACTATTGGAGCCTTCCTGCTAGTGGAGAGAGTTCCCTGATTGCAGGATTCTCCTGAGTGGACACTAAAAATCCTGTGGAACAGACTCCCACCATACATCTCCTCACTTATTCATAGGTCGCTCAGTTCTTATTCGTTAAGGAAAGCTACCTGCATCCTACTGGACGTACCCAGAGTTTGCACCTCTCACGACAGAGGTGCAGTTAGCTATACTATTTCTTCAGTTTGGAATAACATTCAATCTGTGCTTAAACACCCTGATTTTGTCTCGCTAAATGTATTTAATACTCTGGCCATTAAATATCTCAGGGAAACTTGCTGCTGTCTTAATGGCTAGCACTCTCCCTGCTACATCGCAGTTAGGTACTCAAGTATTTTATTCCTCATATACCCTCAACCCCCCCCCTTCACCGACCAAAGTTTATTTTGATTTGAATGGCTTTATAACAAATAGTCATGCTTAAAATGTTATGCATTTCTGACTGTGCTGGTTCTACTGTTATGTTCCTGACTGACTGTGCTTACTATTACACGCGTTAAGGTTGTTGTACGTCTTGAATGATTATATATCTTATTGCATGTTTCATGGATGCTGTGCACTTATGTAATACCCCTGATTGCATGTTTCATGGATGCTGTGCACTTATGTAATACCCCTGATTGTATCATCTATTCTAGGGACATGGATATGTTGTTCATCCACACTCATTGGCAGGTATCCTTGCCGCTTTAAATCTTGCCGGAAGGTCTTCAAGCTTGCTCCTCCCACCCACCCAGGTGGTATAACTCTCGGCTCCGCCCCATGACGCCAGATCTTCCTTACCGCTTGGAAGCTCAGGTTCCCTCCTTAACGCTCTGCGTTTGAGACTGGTTCCTATTTCTCCGTTTGCGGATTTAAAAAATAAAATTTTGCAAAAAGACTTCAGTCTTCTATCCCTCGCGGCTGCGATGGACAAATCGACTCCCGGTTTTCGGAGATGCCCATGCGGGCAGAAGATGTCTCGGACGGATCCACACTCCGTGTGTCTCTGCTTAGGCCTTGAGCCGACCCGCGGGCTTGCGACCTGTGCTCATCTTTCGCCGGCCTCGTCCTCGAAGACCGTGCTGCCCGATTACAACTGGGCCGTCCGAGAGCGTTCCCTCGGTGAAGTCCAAGGAGGCCGGTTGGCGGTGTCAGCGGCGCGGCGTTCGGCGGATCAGCTTCGGCGGGATGGTCGCCCTCGAAGAGGCAGCGCGGGGCCGTATCTTCCTCGCCGCGGCATTTATCCACCTCTCTGGGCTCTTCTTACACGGCTTCTTTTAAGGAGCTTTGTCTGTCCCTCCACTAAAGGAGAAGGGCCTCGTTAGCGGGACCTTATTCTCGGTCAAAAAGAGGACAAGGGTAAGTCCCTCCGTCGGCAGCTCTTGGGGCGGGAAGGTCCCTCCCGGGCCGTCGACCGTCGGCTTCGGTCGACCGCTCGGCTTCGGCCACTGGCCTCACGGTGTCCCCGTCAGGTCAGTTGACCGAGACTCCCACCGATGAAGTCGAGATTTTTCTCGACCCGTTGGACGGGCTGTCGCCTTTAGCAGCCGAATTCCCTCTCCCCGGTTCCCGGGAGGTTGAGGATCCGTGGGCTCGCCTGTGCCTCCGGTTCCGGAGCCCTCGGATGCACCATCCGAGCCGAAGGAGTGCGGTTCGGCTACACCTCCCCGCACCGACCTCGGAAATTCGGGACTCTCGGTCTCGGTCTCGGACCTCTTAGCGGTCCAGCCGATCCGTCATAGGCGGTCTGGGTCCGGCACCGTGATAGCGTCGGCATTTCGTCCTCGTCCTCCTCTCCACCGGATGAGGGAGGCGGCGTAAGTGCGTCGATGATGCGAGGACCTATGTTGCAACAGCTCCTCCTGGCCGGAATAAGCCGACCCGTCGCCTTCCCGGCCATTAAGTGACTGTCACGGATCGGCCGACACAACCCCTCGACTTATCCGAGGGCCTATACCCGGCGGTTGTTCGGCCAAAACCAGCTGCTCCACCGATTCGGTGGAACCTCGCCTCCACAGCCACCAATTGGGGCTCCGACCAAGGATTCTCCGGTCGACTGAGGTCTACCCCATGGCTGTCAGTTACCCTCACTCCCGATCGACCTCGGCAGGTGAAGGGTGGCTCAGGCCAGAGGCAGCTCTTGAGGACTCTTCCGAGTCGAAGATGATTCCTCCCTTTTCTCCAGCGACTGGACTTGGGTCTTCAGGAGGTCAGTCAATGGGCGATAGCCCGTCGTCCCTCCTAGGACTCACCTGGCTCATCTCGAGTCCACGGGATGGAGCTCGAACCCCGTTCCAAGCGGGCCAGGTATCCCCTCACGGAGATTCTGGACCGAGGGATTCTCCGCCGGAGGCCTTTCCGGTGGCGAGGCCATAGTGGGTCGGCACTGGAGCTTTGGCAGCGCCCTGCTTCCTGCCCTCGCCTGACCAGGATGGCCAGGAAGTATCACGGTCCCTACTGGTTCCTTGTCCGGTTTTGAACACCCCTCTGCCGAGGGTTGGTTACCGACAAGCGTTTTCGCGTAGCCCGGCATAGCGCCAAGGGATGTGGACAAACCTCCTGACAAGGAGTCAAGAAATTGGACTATGTCGGTGAAAAGTCTCGCTCGTCTCTCTCGGCCTCGCCAGGCCAGTTCGGCCGTCCTCATGGCACATTTTCTCATGCCTGTTGGGCTCCTGGATGAGGTCATCCCTCATCTTCCCGCCGATCTGCAGACTACGGTTAAGCAGGTGCGGGACCAGGGCAGGGCAGTGGCCAAACAGCAGCTCCAGACTGCTTTGGATTTAGGGGACTCATGTGCCAGATCGGTGGCGGCCGCAGTGGCTATGCGTCGGCGGGCTTGGCTGAGGATATCCACCTTTACTTCGGATACCCAGCACAAGTTGGCGGATGTCCCCTTTTTGGGGACTGACCTCTTCGGCCCTGGGGTGGAAGGTCACCTGCAGAGGATCGAGAGTCCAATGCTACCTTGGACTCGGTCTCTTCGCTCAGAAGGACAAAGGCCGCAAACCACAGCCTAAGCCCTTCGTCCTTCTGTGCCCCGCGCCCGCCCAGCAACGTCAGGGCCAGCAGGCTCTGCCTTGGCATCTCAAACCCAAACGCCGGCTTCCTCTAACAGGAGGCAGGGAGGAAAAGGCCCAGGAGGTCCCTCGGCGGTTCTCCTCCAAGCCTGCCCAGTGACGGGCTGAGGGGTGTCGCCCCATTCCCGTCACGCCTATCCCTAGGTCCCCATGAGAGAGCGGCTCCAGCACTTCCGTTCCACCTGGTCCACTGTTTCCACGGACAGGTGGGTCTTGGAGGTGGTGGAAGAGGCCTGCCTCTGGAATTCGAGCAGGCACCACCCTTCAGGCCGTGGCCCTCGGGGCTGGATCCCAGCCTCACTGGCGGCTCGTCGAGCCGTAGCCAGCCTCCTCCTCCAGAAGGAGGTGATAAGAGAGGTGGTGGACCCTCCTTCCAGACCCAGGGTTTGTGTCCAGGTACTTCCTGGTTCCGAGCGGACGGGGGCTGGCGCCCCATTCTCGACCTACACGACTAAACAAGTTCCTAAGGTCTCGAACCTTCAGGATGGTCACTCTGGCTCAGATAATACCATCCTTGGAGCAGCGGCGTGTGGTTCTGCTCTCTGGACTTGCAGGGCAGCGTTTTCACGTCCCTATCCGTCCGTCTCACCAGAGATTCCTTCGCTTCGGCGGAAGGATCCTCTTGAGTTCCAAGCCATGCCCTTGACTTGTCTCCAGCTCCAGGGTCTTCACCAAATGCATGGCAGTGGTGACAGCATTCCCTGCGGCGCCGAGGGTCGGGTGTACCCTTACCTGGGCGACTGGCTGATGGCAGCTCCCTCCAGGAAGGAGGCAGAGTGGTCAGAAATCTGGCCTCCAGGTCTGCTCTCAACTGGGCCTCCTTATCAACGAGGCCAAGTGAGAACTCGGGCGAAGCAGGTGATTCTATTCATCGGGCGCGCTCCGACTCTCTTGAGCCAGGCTGCGCTCGGCGGACAGGGCGAGGTTCTTTCCTCTTGCCCGATCATTTCTGGTTGGGCAGTGCTTCCTGCCGGGACTTCCTCGCCTCCTGGGTCTCATGGCGGCCTGCACCAGCGTGGTCCGTTGGGCCCGCTGGAACATCGCGTCCCCTTCAGTGGGGACTGGCCAGCCAGTGGTCCTGGCGCTGCGATCCTTTGGACCAGCTTGTGTCCGGTGACACAGGGGATGTGGAGCAGCTCTCCAGTGGTGGACCGTTCCAGATCATTTGCAGGAGGGCATCCCGTTCGTCCGCCCGAGCCGGCGGTCTGTCTATCGACCGATGCCTCTCTGATGGGTTGGGGTGCCCATCTGGGGAACACCAGGGCTCATGGCCTCTGGTCCCGCGGGAGTCCGATGCCACATCAACCTGCTGGAGCTCCGGCGGTCCGCCTAGCTCTCACCGCCTTTGCTCCGTTCCTCCGGGGTCAAGTGGTCCAGTCCAGGCGGACAATACCACGACCATGTACTATCTAAACCGCCAGGGCGGGGCGCTCCCATGCTTCTATGCAAGGAAGCTCTCCGCATTTGGTCACTCGTGCGCAGCCTGGAGGCGGATCTCCTAGCCATTCACGTGGCAGGAGCCTCCAACACCCTGGCCGATGCCCTGAGCGGATAGGGGCTGCATCCCACGAGTGGTCTCTCCTGCGGAGAGTAGTACAGCATCTGTTCTCCCATTGGGGCACACCTCAGGTGGACCTGTTTGCCTCAGGGAGAGCGAAGCTGAGCCTGTTCCATGCCCCCCCCCTCAGCAGGGCTCGCTGCAGGGGATGCCTTCTCGAGGCAGTGGACCCGGGCCTCTTCTCGCCTTTCCCCATTTCCCTTGATCCACAAGGTGCTTCTCAAAGGCGAGGAGGGACAAGGCGCAGGTGATTCTGATAGCCCCAGACTGGCCTCGCCAGTTCTGGTACCAGATCTCCTCAGTCTCAGCTCCAGGACTCGCGGGCAGCTTCCAGCTCGCCCGGACCTGCTCTCAGTCAATCAGGGAAGGTGTTCCATCCGGACCTTCAATCCCTGCACCTGAGGCCTGGTTCCTGACGCTAGAGTTCCAGGCCTTGGGTCTTTCCGGCGGAGGTCCTCAATGTAGTTGAGGCGTCCCGTAGGAGTCGACCAGAAAATGCTATGCCTTCAAATGGAAAAGGTTTCCATTTGGTGTCAAGCAAGGGCTTGGACCCTTCCTCCTGTTCCTTGGCAAGCATCTTGGACTATTTATGGTCCCTTTCTAGTCAAGGGCTTAGGTCGACGACCCTAAGGGTGCACCTGGCGAGCCATCTACTTACGAGCGCGGGCCGGGAAGCGAGTCGATGGCGAGGAGAAGGTGGTCTGGCGCTTTTTCAAAGGCCTTGATCACATTTCCCCTCAGTCACGGGACCCCCACCTCCGTGGGATCTACTGCTGGTACTGGCAAAGCTCATGGGCAAGCCATTCGAACCTATGCCAGGTGTGCTCTCTCTCACCTGTCGTGGAAGACCGCCTTCTTGGTGGCTATCCGTCAGCCAGAAGGATGGGAGAGCTCCAGGCGCTCCATCGAGTCTCCTTACCTGGTTTTCCACAGGGACAAGGTTGTCCTGCACCCCACCAAATTCCTTCCAAGGTGGTGTCGGAGTTTCACCTTAACCAGGTGTTGACTCTGCCGGTGTTCTACCCCAATCACCCGGAGGTCGAATATAGGCTCCATACTCTGGACCCTAGAAGGGCCGCTTATTATAAGGGAGTGCACGGCTGAAATTGGGAGAGGTTCGCCAGCTGTTTGTCACCCACGCTGAAGCGCATCTGGCAGACCTGCAGCCAAGCGGACGATAAGCAGGTGGGTAACCTCCTGCATAGATCTCTGCTATAAGTTGGCAGGCATGGAGCCTCCCAGAGGGATAGAGCTCATTCTACCGCCATACTGCTGCAACGGTGGCTGCTTCCAGAGGACGTCCCTATCCAGGAAATCTGCAGGGCTGCTACCTGGAAGTCAGCAAACACCTTTATTACCATTACCACACCGACCTTGAGTCACGCCGGGATGCTGGTTTTGGGGCCTCGGTTCTCAGTCTCTCTTTCCCAAGTAAGTATTGGGGTGTGCGTCTTGCCTCCCTCCTCCCGGAGAACTGCTAGGAGTCTGCCAATGAGTGTGGATGAACAACATATCCATGTCCCTAGAAATACAGGTTACTCACCTGTAACAGGAGTTCTAGGAATGGTATATGTTGTTCATCCCAACCACCCGACCTCCCGGCCTGACGACAACCTGAGCTTCCAGCGGCCAGATCTGGCGTCATGGGGCGGAGCCGAGAGTTATACCACCCGGTGGGTGGGAGGAGCAAGCTTGAAGACCTTCCGGCAAGATTTAAAGCGGCAAGGATACCTGCCAATGAGTGTGGATGAACAACATATACCATTCCTAGAACTCCTGTTACAGGTGAGTAACCTGTATTTTTTGTACTATGTTGTATTTCTCTACCACTGTTGTACTTTGTTATTTTTGCATTGTTTGTAGTGTCATTGTTTCCAGGACCTCCTTGTGAATGAGCTCGCTCAGTGGAGCCTTTCCTGCAATAAACTTGAACTTGAGTGCATAGAGCCCTTTGTAGGGCCTCCATCGTAGGTTTCTTCGGAGCCAAGTTGGCCCTGGTTTTCAGGTTATGTTTTCCAGTGCAGTGTTTAATATTTTTTTTCTCTGTTTTGTTTTTGTTTTAAAGCACTCAGACTGAAGTATGTTTATAAGGATAGAGGTATGATTCAAGATGCCCTGGGTTGGGGGGAGGGTTTGTCAGGCAAGAATAACATGTGCCTGACTAATGGGTACTGACCCAACACTACATTCATTGAATGTCAACAGACTACATAATCCAGTGAAAAGGTCCAAAGTTTTGTACTGCATTAAGAGAGCAACTGGACCTTATTTACCTGCAGGAAATGCATCTAGAGGCACAGGAACATGGGAAACTCCAAAATTATGACTTTTAAAAGCTATATAGCTCGGAATTATCCAGGGTTAAGTGCAGAGTGGTGGCCATTTTAATATCACATAGCACCCAATTTCAGGAACACAGATTCATCAGGGACAGGCTCATTGTTGCACAGGGTTCTCTGCATCAGGTTGAAGTCACTCTGGCATTTCTATATCTAACCAGGAATAAAGTCTCCCAAGATCAGACAGCTTCTTGATCTGCTCCTCATGAATATCCAGGGAGTGTTGTTACTGGCAGGAGATTTCAATATGCTCCACTCCAACACCTGGGATACCTCTAATTCCTACCTGCCTAGATAGCCAACTGCCCACAAATTGTGTGCCTCCTCCTCTGGAAACTTAAGTGGATGGATGGATGCATGGAGAGCACTACATCTGAAAACTAAGAATTACACTCACCGCTCAATAGCCCTTGGATGATGCATTGATGAAGCCTATACTACACAGCAGAAGAACATGCAGTATGTGACATCCGGTGACATAGCAGATATACTCCTCTAGGATCATGCTGCAATCTGGACGCACCTTCATCTGACAAGGCAAGGGCCAAGGGTGTAATGGCGGCTGAATGCCTTTCACCTTAGAGCAGAGGAGTTCAGAACATTGTTGTCTGATAAAATAGCTGAAGTTAGGGAACTTAACCGGGGAGGAGACCACACGGAGGCTGTGCTGTGGGACACCATCAAAACTGTGTTTCTTGGCTATATTATTGAATATATGGCACAGAAACAGAAAGAGAGGCAGCAATGAGAGATGTAACATTTCCTGCAGGAGTCCCACAAGCAGGGAGATAGCTCGGTGAAGAGCCAGATGGACAGGGCCAAGCAAGAAATAGACACCATATTTCTGCATTAAACCAAACTGGCCCTGACCTGTTTGAGGCACAAATATTGTGAAGTAGGTCCCAAGGCCACTAGAGTCCTTGTGCATCAGCCGAGGAAAGAAAAAAACAGGGCAACAGTGGCTGTATTCCAGCATCTGCACACTGGTCAAGTCCTCAAGGGGACAGAACAGATAGCTGAGGCCTTCTGAACCTTCTTTACCGCCCTCTTATGCTCAGAGGGGCCACATAACTTGGGGGTGACTGAAGCCTTTTTAGCTCCTTTATCCCTTCTGGGACATCAGCTGCGCAGGTGGAGAGACTTAAGCACCCAATTCAGATGTCAGAGCTGGAGGGTGTGGTCTGGAAAGTGAAAAAGTTGGGACTGATGGTTACATTGCAGAACTCTTTACGTGTCAAAGGACCGCCTCCTACCCCCTCTGCTGGAGGTTTGCAACAAAGTCCTGTTTTGGGGGGGGGGGGGAGGCGGGAGAGACACCACCCACCTGGTGTTACGCCACCATTTCTGTAATCCCCAAATCTGGAAAGAACCTCATGAACTGCATTGCTTACTGGCTGTTAATCTGTACTAAATGCAGACACTGTAGTGGTTCAGCAGGTTGCACACTCGTCTCTGTGACTGGAAGGTTGGAAGATTTTTGGTTCAAACAACATGAAGTCTTGCTATATTATGACAGATGCAGTTTGTCCCACCATAGAACTGCTCCGGAGGTGAAAGAGTTAACTTCCATGCAGTGCATGGAACTTAGAGCGTGAGCTCGGTTAGAGAAGCTCTGTTAGGGTGGTTTCAAACCGAAACCGTCAGATTCTTTACTCCGCCTCACTGAACAGTCGCTCTGGAGATTCCTCCTGCTGCTCGGTTCATTTTCTTGGTTTAAAGTGTCTTTTCTCGGTTAAATTCAACAGGATATCTTTATTTTAACCATAAACCGATCGGTTCAAGCTCTGTCTATGGTATTGTAAGTAATAGATAGGTTTTCTGTGTGGAACTTGTAAATGTTTATCGGTTCGGTTTGAACCGATCAAATTATATTAAACTTTATTCTGAAGCCTTTTAAGGCTTGTTGAAGTCTTGGTTCCCAGTTCTTATCGGTTCTAAAAACAGATTTCATTACGGTTTTCCACGACCCGTAACATGGTTGGGAACCGATAAGGGTGTCTTGCCTGGCACTGCCATCAAAAGGGCAAGTTTTGGTTAGGCTGGCATTATGTCTAGAAACCAAAAGAAAAACCGGCCCACGGGTTTAACACTGTAGTGTCTGTGGGGAAGCCTTTGCCAAGGCTGACCCACACACCACATGTGTTTATTGTCTGGGGTTTGACCACCTCAATGCAGACTGCCAGATTTGCAAGAATTTCCTGCAGCTACCCTAGATAAGAGAGTTGGTAGGCTCAGGGAATGACAGGCCAAAAAGTCCGCTGACCCGGATGGCCAGCCCGGTTCGGTGCCAACCGAACCGGAGGGAGTGCCCTCTGACCATGGCCAGACTTCCTCGGGCAAACGTAAAGCTGACTCTGAGGAGCCAGTTCCAGCAAAGAGAACTAGAAAGTCAGCAGGTGTGGAGTCCAAAATCCCTTCTCCAACTGCTGCAGAGATAGCCAGGGCAATACAGATTGTCCAGTCACTGTCCCCGGTTCCCTCCGAACCGCCACTATCTGGCAAAAGGTCGGTTTGGTCGGTTCCACGGTTCAAAATATGATATAGAAGAGTTTTATGAACCAGAGGAGGGAGGATGATTATGATCAGTGTGAATGTGACTTTGAAAGTCTGGATGTGCCCATTGGACCGGACATCTCCCAGACAGACCTTTAGGTGAATCTCCCCTAGGCTTGCTAGTCCCTTCTCATTTTTGTTTTATAAAAAAGTTGCTGAAACCCTCCAGCTTCCTTTAGAGGAGGCTTTGGATGAGCAAGAGGAGCCTGACTTTGTAGAGATGATGGATATCCCAGAGTCCAGGAAATTGTCCATCCCTTTACATAAATCTTTTAGGAAACAAACAATAAAAATTTTAAAAGCTCCTAATTCTGTGCCTCCTGTAGATAAAAAGATGGACAGGAGGTACACTTTGTCAGGTCCTGATACAGAATTTCTTTCACAGCAATGCAGTCATGTTGGGGTAGTTCAGGCTGCAGCCTGTGATAAAGCTAATATTCCCTGGCTTCAATCCTCCTGACAAGGACTCCAGGAAGATTGATGCCATGGCCAAAAAACAATACATGGCAGCATCTTTGGGACTCAGACAAGCAAACTATATGGCTTATGTTGCGAGATACCAGAAATCTAGATGGGATACTGTCATGGCCTTAGCCAAACAGGCCCCTGACCAGCTTGCAAAGGAGCTGGAGCAGGTGGCTGTTGATGGTATTGAGGCATCTAAGGTGCAGTTCCATGCTGCAGTGGATTCTAATGATGTATCCTCTAGAGTCATGGCTACATCTGTGGCTTTTCGTAGATTGGCCTGGCTCAGGTGTACTACTTTGTCACAGGATACCCAGTCTAATTCTATGGATTTTCCTGTGGTGGGAAATTCTGTGTTTGGGGAGCAGACAGAGAATTATATGAAGAAAATGGATGAATATAGAACCACTTATAGGAGTGCACAAGCCAAGGAACGGCAAGCCACGCCTCAGAGGCAGCCCCCCAGGGGTAGGGGCAGGCCTTTTCACAGGCCTTTTTACCAGACCCAGGCCTCTTCTTCAGCCTATGTTCAGAGGGGTTCTTCAGAGGAGAGGCAGACTGAGTGCAGAGCAGGCCTGCTCCCCCCTTAGCCTAAAGCCCCTGCCAAACAGGCACCTTGATGGGATGCCAGGGTCGGCTCTCCATTACCTGTAGGGGCAGGCTGGACACTTAGGTCCAGGACTGGGAGTCTTTAACATCAGATAGGTGGGTCCTGGAAGTAGTGAGCCAGGGTCTGGTTCTCAGCTTCAAAAATTTCCAAAGATGAGAGCCAGATCTTTTCCACCTGCAAACCCTTTAGAGACTCTTGCTTTGGAAACAGAAGTCTCAACCCTCCTGGCTCTCAGAGCTGTAGAAAGGGTTTCTCCCTACACCAGGGTAGGGTCTGTACTCCAGGTACTTCTTACCCCAAAAGACAGGAGAGTGGCGGCTATCCTGGACCTAAGATATCTGAGCAGGCACCTTTTAAAACCAAAATTCAAAATGGTGACTCTGGGAATGATTTTACCCTCCCTAAGGCCAGGGACTGGCTAGCTTCCCTGGACCTCAAGGATGCCTACCTCCATGTTCTTATCAGAAGCTCCCACGAAAGTACCTCAGATTGAACTTCCCTCAGGCCATTATCAGTTCAGAGCAATGCCCTTCGCCTTACCTCTGCCCCAAGGGTGTTCACAAAATGTCTGGCAGTAGCAGTTGCTCATCTAAGAAGGCAAAATTGCCATCTTTCCCTACCTGGACGACTGGCTCATTGTGGGTCAGTCTCCAGACAGAGTCAAATCACACCTGCTAGTTACCCAGCAGCTGCTTACCTCTCTGGGCTTTCTTCTCAATCTTCCAAAGTCAGTTCTGGAACCTGTCCAGGTACTCAACTTTATAGGTGCAGAACTGGACACAAAGCAGGCCAGAGCCTTCCTTCCTCTAGAAAGGGTAAGGACCTTGGTGGCCCTGGCCTCATCCTTCACTCTGCAGGTCTCTCGACCAGCAAGGCATTTCCTGCAACTCCTAGGACACATGGCTGCTTCCACAGCTGTAGTGCAGGGAGCAAGATTTCAGATGAGGGACATTCAGTTCCATTTGAGAGCCTTCTGGTCTCAAAGAAGAGATCCCCTATCCAAGTTAATCCCAGTGATTCAAACCCTGATCCAGGCCCTTCAGTGGTGGCAGGATCAGAGCAATCTGAGACAAGGGGTGCCTTTCATCCCTCTGTCCCACTCCTTGACCCTTACTACAGATGCGTCCCTCTTGGGATGGGGAGCTCACATGGGCGACCTCTCCACCCAGGGGTTATGGTCCCCTCAGTAATCTCTGCTCCACATCAATCTGTTGGAACTCAGAGCTGTTTTTCTAGCACTTCAGGTTTTTTCTGCATCTGTTCAGAACAAGGTGGTACAGGTCAGAACAGACAACACCACTACAATGTGGTACATCAACAAACAAGGGGGCACTCTGTCTTTGGCCTTGTGCACCAAGGCGATGAAGTTGTGGTCTCTGGCTTATTCCCTGAACACTTCCCTCATAGCAGTTCACCTCCCAGGCAAGGACAATGTCCTGGCAGATGCTCTCAGCAGGATTTCCCTGGGCCATCACGAATGGTCACTGGTTCCCCTAGTACTGGGGATAGTTTTTGCCAGATGGGGCACTCCTCAGATAGATCTTTTTGCAGCCCCAGACAATCATCAACTTCCACTTTTTTGTTGCAGGCCCCCAGTGTTGGGCTCAGTCCCCTGGATGCCTTTCTCCTCGATTGGGAAGGAAGTTTCTCTGCTTCCCCCCTCCTCTCCTGTTCAAGGTGCTAGTCAAAATCAGGTCTCAGCCCTGCAAGATGATCCTGATTGCTCCAGATTGAGCCAGGCAGCCCTGGTACCACTCCTTCTGTCCTTAGCAGTCCATCTTCCCTGTGCCTCCCCAGGAACCACAATCTGTTAACCTGTGCTCAGGGAAGTCTGGTATCAGAATCAAATCCCTCAACCTCAAGGCCTGGCTCTTGAGGGTTAGAGTTTGCTGATCTACAACTTTCTCAAAGTGTTCTCAAATCTTGAAGCTTCTAGGAAGCCTTCCACCAGGGCTACCTATAACTCCAAGTGGAAAAGATTTTCCATATGGTATTCTGGGAGGCATATTTCCCCTGAATCTGCTGATTTACCCACTGTATTGGATTATATGGTCCATCTTAATTCTTTGGGACTGAGACCAGCTACCCTGAAAGTGCATTTGGCAGCTGTCTCTGCTTCATTTCAGCAGGGAAGCCCTCTTCTCTTTCTGCTCACCCTGTATTTTCCAAGTTTTTTAAGGGATTGCTTCATACCAATCCTCCATTCAGGGACCCTGCCCCTGCTTGGGATCTTAATGTTTGCATTGCTTAGCTGATGCAACCCCCCTTTGAGCCTCTGTCTTCGGCAGAGCTTAAGTATTTGACTTGGAAAACTGTATTTCTAGTAGCCATCACTTCTGCCAGGCGCATAAGTGAGTTACAGGCTTTGTCAGTGGAGACTGACTTTATTTCCTTTCACAGGGATAAGGTAGTCCTCAGGACTAACAGGAAGTTTTGCCTAAGGTGGTTTCGTTTCCACCTTAACCAATCTATTTCACTTCAGTGTTCTTCACTGACCATTCCTCCTCTGGTGAGAGGGCTGCCCAGCAGATGTTAAGAGGGCCTAAGTTACTACATAGAGCGTACCAAGGGTCACAGGTTTGACTCCCTCCAACTATTTCTCACTTATGGTGAGGTTGGGAAAGGGAGACCTGCCACTAAGAGATCCGTTGCCAGGTGGATTGTCTCTTGTATCCAATTTTGCTATCAAAAACTGGGTAAGGTCCCCCCCCCAGGCCTGAGGGCTCACTCTACCAGAGGTACAGCTGCATCTCTCGCTGCTGCTAGAGACATCCCTATCTTGGAGATATGTCAAGCAGCTACTTGGAAAACAGTACACACTTTCACCAAGCATTACTCCCTGGATATCCAGGCCAGGAGGGATGCTCGGTTTACACAGCCGTGCTTCGAGCCTATTCCTAAGTAGGTTCTGTCCCTCCTCCATGGAGGTACTGCTGTGTAGTCTGCATCTGTCATAATATAGCAAGACTTCATGTTGTTTGAGAAAAAATTACTCACCTTAGTAATGTTGTTTCTTCTAATGAGTCTCTAATATAACCTCCCAGCCTCGCCTCTCAGAACTTCTACTTGGGTATGGGTGGGCAGTCCACTGTTGGCACTTATTGATGCCCTTTTATGTTTGGGTGTTGTGTTTTATTTATTTATTTTATCTTGTTGTTTCTGGTCCCCTGACTTGAGTCTTGGTGTTGGGACCAGGAAAATGTTGAATATTTTAGTAGCCAGTTGGCTAGTGTAGTTACAGCTTCCACACAGAGCCTTAGTGAGTTTTGCTCGTAAAGATCTGATGGTTTGGGTTTGAAACCACCCTAACAGAACTTTCTAACCGAGCTCGCGCTCTAAGTTCCATGCACTGCATGGAAGTTAACTCTTTCACCTCCGGAGCAGTTCTAATGGTGGGACAAACTGCATCTGTCATAATATAGCAAGACTCCATTAGAAGAAAAAACATTACTAAGGTGAGTAATTTTTTCTTCTAGCCCTACACCAGGCAGTTGTCGTAAATTCCCAGTACTGATACTGTAGTACAGCATGAGGGAGGTGCTGCACTCCTGAGCTGCCATCTTTCGGATGAGACATTAAATCTAGGTCCCATCTGCCTGTTGTGGTGGTGGTTCAGGTGGACATGAAAGATCCCAGGGCAGTCCTTGAAAAGAGTGGAGAATTTGTCTGGTGACCTGGCCAAATTTCTTCATTCACAAACAAAAAAAAACAGTGTAATCTGATTCAATTTCAGTTTGTTACCATCTGTATCTCCACCGTCACCTGGGACAAGGCTGAAAATAGGCAGAATTGCCTAGCCTTCCTTATCCAGTCAACAAAAAACAAATTCCTTACAGGGATTCTGGCCCAGTGACTGGACCCTCTGCTGACCTCCCTGGTACATCACGACCAAACTGGTTCCATGCAGGCCCGACAGACTAGAGAAATTCCTGGCACACCCTGCACATTTCTTACCAGTCCACCAAGGAAAGCACCCCTACATAATGATTACCTTGGATAGAAATGTAGAAACATAGACTTTGGCAGCAGATGAGGCCCGCATGGCCCACCCAGTCTGCCCATTTCCCTACCTATTGGATAAGCTGCAGATCCTAGTTAACCAACAGCCTACTTCTTCTTATCCCTCCCTCTAGAATTGCCTTATGTCTGTCCCATGCATTCTTGAATTCCCCCACTGTGTTTGACCCCACTACCTCCTCTGGAAGACCATTCCATGCATCCACCACCCTCTCCGTGAAAAAATACTTCCTCACATTGCCCTTGAGCCATCCTCCTCTTACCTTCAGATTGTACCCCCTTGTTCTTGCACATCTCTTTTTCTGAAAGATGCTACCGTCCTGGACTTGAGGTACTTGAGAGTTTCTATCATGTCTTCCCTCTCCCTCCTTTCCTCGAGGGTATACATATTGAGCTCCTTTAGTTTCTCTTTGTGTGGCTTCTGGTGCAGACCCTGCACCATTTTAGTTGCCCTCCTCTGGACTGTCTCCATCCTGTCTATGTCCTTGAGGAGATGGGGTCTCCAGAACTGCATGTAGTGCTCCAGATGGGGTCTCACCAATTGCCTGTACAGAGGGATAACAGCTTCCTGTTTTGTACGGGTGATGCCTCTTCCTATACATCCCAGTATCCCCCCAGTCCTCCTTACTGCCTTCTCACATTGCTTGCTTACCTTTAGGTTATGTGATACGACTACGCCCTGGTCCCTTTCCAGTTTTGTTGTTGTTAGTACCCCCCATTGTGTACTTTCCCTGGGTTTTGTTTCCCAGGAGGCGTTACTTGCCCTTCTTTGCATTGAATCTAAGCTGCCATACTTTTGCCCATTCCTCCAACCTTGCCAAGTCCCTTCTCATCCTTTCCACCCCCCTTGTGTATCAACCCTGTTGCAGATCTTTGTGTCGTCTGCAAAGGGTATACTTTTCCTTCCAGCCCCTCTGCAATGTCACTTATAAAGACATTAAAAAGGACTGGACCCAGTACTGAACCCCGTGCGGTACCCCGTTAGTAACCCCACTTTCTTCGGAGTGGTCTCCGTTTGCTGTTGCCCTCTGTGTCCTGTTGTCCAGCCGGTGTTTTACTCAGGCTACCACCCTGGGACCCACTCCCAGGCTGGCTAATTGTTTATTAATTTTTTGTGTGGGACTATGTCAGATGCCTTGCTGAAGTCTAGGTAGGCCATGTCCACAGCCCCTCCCTGGTCTACCACTTTGGTCACCCAGTCAAAGAAATCTATTAGATTCGTCTGACATGACCTTCCTGCTGTGAAGCCATGCTGCCTTGGTTCCTGTGCCCTGCTGGCCTCTAGGTACTAAACAATGCTGAAAAAGTTTTGATAAGGTGTCCTGGCTCTACCTTTTCATGGCTATGGGTAGAATGTGAATTCCACAAGACTTTGTTTCCCTTCTCCAGAGAGTGTACACCTCCCCACAGGTTTTTCATGAAGGTGAACAGTCATGCTTTTGCATCTTATGAATCTGGGGAGGGCACTCAATAGGGCTCCCCAATTTCATCATTCTTGTTTGCTCTCTATATAGAGCCTCTGGCCCAGGTGGTCTGGGAGAGCAACACATTTCGGGGTATCGGAGTGGGAGGCACAGAATATCACGTGATTATTTATGCCAACAGTGTTCTTCTCTGTGTGATCAGCCTAGAGACCACACTTCTTAAAGCCTTTTGTATTTTGGACCAGTTTAGTAAAAAGTCATCCTACAAATTGAACACGCCTAAAACTGTAGCAATTCCTATGTATTACAGTATGCGCCGCTTGTAATGGACTAGTTTGTCATAGCTCATTTCATCCGTTACAAGCGGCATCCGCTACATCAATAAATATTTTGCCGGGAGTTTACAGAATGTCCTACTGGGACACAGACGCACAGCACAACATACAGAAATACAGTAATGTGATTACGGCTCCTTCAGTGATAAATTGCATAGCAAAAAACTGAAACAGAATGAAAAAAAATAAAAACCTCATGTAGTCCTCAATCAATGTTTGTTTTATAGGAGCAGTTGTGTATTTGCTGCATACTGACTCTGTTTGTGCATCTCTGTGTTTTATTGCCTGACGGAGCTCAGTACAGAAACAACAGTACAGAAACAGCAGTAAAGCAGTACAGCAACACAGCAAGAATCAGCCAAAGTAAACAAATGAAAATGAAAATACCAGAGGGTAGAAGGGACTTGAAGTACTGTACTGCACAATGTTATCATCAGGAGAGACTGGTTCACTGGTTAACTTAATGAGCTTAATTAGAAGCAGCTGCAAAAAACGCTAATCTCCAATCGTCATTACTCAGGAAGTGTGAATAATCCTTGAGAATGCGTGAAGAATGTTAGTTAATGACGATTCTGGTGGCTGCTAAATGCAGAATTACAGGTCCGCCTAATCAGGATATTTTATTGCAGAAGAATATGGGAAATGGTTTTTGGCATTGCGGTTTTGTCTGTTACTACCGAACGTCCGCTACATCAGTGTACATTATATTTGGCGCATACTGTGCTCACCAGGCCCAGCTCTAACACCAACATACCCTTTCTGCTGGGATCTCCCTGACATAAAATGTTTAGGAATTTGGCTTCCCAGTAGTTTAGACAAATAAGAGATCAGTCATGTACCCATGTCTAGTCAGATGGTGGTGCATACACTGCCACTGTGTCTCATTAGACAGGTGGACTGTGTTATAATAGTGGTTCTTACTTGATTTCTTTGTCTTTCAGAACGTTCCGCTGTCCATCCTGCCTGCAAGCTGGCGGAAGGGCAAGTAGCGTTTTCCTGAGTCTTGTGGCAAGACAAAAAAAAAAGGGGGGGGGTCCAGTTCAACATGCTAAAGCTACCTGAGGGTAAGGGCAGGCTTGGTCTCACTGATCTTCAGCTGTACTATGTAGCAGCACAGCAAGCACTGTATCCTTTTTAACTGTCCCTCAAGGGGTCCAGGCCCTGAGTGGTTGGTTATGGAAAGGGACTTTGCAATTTCAGGACATGACCCATTACATCTTTATGATGGATGTCAGGATATAGTCAGAAGGGGATACCAACCCTTGGATCCAAAAGGTGTGGCAAGGCATAGTTGAGAGCATGAACTTGAGCACCCAGTTGATTTGGGTGTGCCCACTTGCACATCTGGAGGATTTTCCCTCAGCCCACCTACTGCTTACTGAGACTGGCAGAGGAGAAATATTCTGTACCCCTGTTAATTGAGCTTGGCATATGTCCCTAAAGTCTTTGAGGAATTATGGCAGCAATTCTGCCTCGGCCAGAGGGATTTCTTCAGGTATCTTCAAGTAAGACATTTCCATTCAACCAGACCCCCAGAACATAGTGACCACACTAAATCTGTCGCTATTATACAAGCTTTATTACTGTACATTAGAACTCAAATGCCAAAACATCTCACTTCCACCATATATAGAGCACTGCCACAGAGAGTAACCGTATACGTAGCCCGTGAATGGGAGGGTGAGCTGCAGATAGTGATAGGACGAGAGGAATGGGAAGGAGGCTGCTATGAGGCAGGTAGGATAACCTTCTTGCATGTTTGGCATGAATACACTTGGAAGCAAACAATTGTTTCTTTTCTGTACTCCTGCTATCACAGCCAGATATGCTGATTGAACTGCAGGGAGATGCATGACGTGCATTCACACCATCATAAGACATATGAGGATAAGTTAAAGGACCTCAATATGTACACACTGGAACAGAGGAGGAAATGGGGGAATGATTGAAACATTCAGGTACCTCAACGGCATAAATAAGGGGAAAGGGGAAAGCATCTTCTAGTACAAAAAAAGAGTACTAGAACTAGGGGTCACAACATGTGAGATTAGAGGGAGACCGCATAAGGGGTAATGGGAGGAAGTTATTTTTCACTGAAAGGGTGGTGGATGCATGGAATGGCCTGCCCAAGGGGGGTACTGGGAGCGAGCACTGTGAAGGGATTCAGACATGCATGGGATAGGAATAAGGGGGTTATAGAGATGAGAAGGAATGGCTTAAGCAGGTAACCAACTATTGGCACCGGTCACCATTACAGATAGGGAAAATGAGCAGACTGGATGGGCCCTGGCCGTCCTTTTCTGCCGACAAATTCTGTGTTTCTATCTGTGCATGCCCTGGCCTATAGGCCTTTTTGATTGAATTAGAGAAGGCCATCACTGAGGTCCTTCACTACCCCATACACCTGACACCAGAGCTCTGTCTGTTTTATATGTACCCTAAGGGGATGAAAGACAGACATGTAAAGTATTTATTGGACTTAATGCTCCTTGCAGCCAAGAAATGTATTATGAGAAGGTGGCTTACTCCCCAGCAACTGCAACTCACCTATTGGAGAGATGCAGTAAATTAAATATATAATTTGGAAGTCCTTTATGTAACATTCTGTATGACAGTGCACAAACTGTTTGCAATAAAAATATATATTTACAAAAAACGGAATGAGACTGTTTATGGTTCTTTAGGAAAGTGGCCAAGGTGGTGAGGGAAAATAAGAGTGGCATTCAGGTGGTATAAGTAAACACAGAGGGAGGAAGAAAAGGAGGTATACCAAGTGAAATGGAGCAAAGCAGGAAAGGCAATGAGGGGAGCAAAGGCACAGACAGAGAAAGGTATAGCCAAAGGGGTAGCTAAAGGGGATAAAACTTTCTTCAGGTACAAAAATGAGAAAAGGAAAGCAAGGGGAGGGATAGTGAGGATTAGGAGAGCAGCAGGGGGAGACTGAGCAGAGGAGGATCAAGAAAAATGCAGGACTTGATAAAGAACTGTGTTGTCCAAAACGCATCAGCAGGATGTGTTCAGGGGGTTCCTGTGTACCTGTTTCTTGTCAATAAAATGACATTTTAATTTTCATTCTTAAGCGCTGTTTGGCGTCCTTTCATGAGAGGTGGTGAGTGCCCGAAATGTGTGATGTAAGGATCAAGAAAAAGCAGACATCCTGAACAGGTGGTACTTCTCAGCCTTCACAGTGGAGGCAGGGGTGACGGACTACCTGGGAGCAACAGGAACAGGGTTGGTGGAGTTGGGGGCGGGGTAGGTGGGCACAAGTCCACTTTTAGAGGAAAGAGTCCTGAAGGGACTTGTAGCTCTGAAAGTGGACACTGCTGTGGGACCAGATGGGATATACTCAAGGGTACTGAAAGAATTCGGGGAAGTGCTAGCTGCCCCACTGATGGCCTTATTCAACAGCTCACTGGAAACAGGAGTGGTTCTGGAGGATTGGAGGAGAACAGACGTGGTCCCTTTCCATAAGAGCAGCAGCAGGGATGGGGCTATAAATTATAGGCTGGTCAATCTCACTTCAGTGGTGGGGAAGTTAATGGAAACTCTATTAAAGGAAAGGTTGGTAGAATATCTTGAATCCAGTGGGCTACAAGACCAAATGCAGCAAGGATTCATGGGTGGGTAGGGGGGTCTTGCCTGACCAATATGATTGATTGATTTGACTGAGTGGCGAGGGAAATAGATCGGGGAGGGTAGTGGATGTGGCCTATCTGGACTTTACCAAGGCTTGTATGTATTTATTTATTTGTATTTTTCTTCAGTAGAGCTTTTTGGCTCTTCATTCATTACTTTGCTTCTTTCATCAGGTCTCCACCCAACCCTCAGTCCTGACTGCCACTACCCCTCCCCTCTGCCAGCGGGTATCTACACAAAGCAGGGCCGAAGGACTGAAGATGCCGTTAATAATGGTGGTCAAGGCACATACGTTTTGGGTTTCTCCCTCATCCGCTAATCCTGCCCACCACCCCATGATGGTGGGCATAACCTCTGGCGGTGTCAGCATCAGTGTGCAGTGGGTTGATGCCACCACCTGTGAGGGAATTAGCTCCCCGGCTCACTGCAGGGGGCTGCTGCTGTGCTGGAACCTGTCTGAGTCTCTCCCCAGCTAGCTTGCGTTCCCCTCAGGAGCACTCCCAAGCCTTGGCTGCCTGATTCCAGTAATCCCGGGCTTGCTACCGAACCTAGGTCACCAGCATGGAAGCACAGCACGCTTCCACTGAGCCATCAGGTAGACCCTTTAGCAAGGCCTTGGGCACTGCCGCACAAGAGACTGATAAATAAATTGAGCAGCCTAGGGATGGAATCCAAAGTAGTGAACTGGCTAAGGAACTGATCAAAGTGTGGTCGATGGGGTTTATGGCTAATGGTGCCCATTCTCTTTAGGGGAAAGTGACCAGCAGGGTACGGCAGAGCTCAGTACTGGGACCGGTCCTCTTCGGTGTCTTATAAGTGACATTATGGAAGAACTGGAAGGGGAAGGGTTGCCTTTTTGAGATGACACCAGAATCTGTTATAGGGTGGGACACTCAGGAGAGAGTGGAGAGCATGCATAGGGAGCTTGGGAAACTCAAGGACTGGCCAAGAACATGGCATTTGGGATTCAGTGCCAGAAAGTGTTAAATCTTTAACAGAGCAGTGTACATTACTGGGTCAAAAATTTTAGATCGACTTTCACAGGAATGGGCGCAGTTAATAGCAATCATCAAAAAAAATACAGACCTAATAACTGATGCCAATAACCAGAACACTCTCCATACAGGGAAACCATAGAGAGAGAGAGAGAATAATCATAGACATACAAGCAGGACATTGTGCAAAAAGGATACAGCACATTTCTGAGAACTTAAATATTTATATGATTTTATACCTTTTTGACTTCAGAAATGGACTGAGTTCATTGGAGTCATCCAGTCCTGATGGATATAATCCTCCAAGCTTGAAAATCCAAAAGAACTCCCACTTAAAAACAGTGAGTCCAGAACACCCCCCACTCCCTCTTATGAGCTTTCAGAAATGTGTTATATTCTATTTTGCTTAATGCCCTGCCCACCTGTTGTGATGCCTTTACTGTGATCATCCTTCAATTGCAGTTTATTGCCCAATACCATTATATGCACTGAAAAGAAAAAAATGCTCACCTCAGTAATTGTTTCTTCTAATGGAGTCTTGCTGTATTCTGACTATTCTGACTATTGAAGTTAGCTCCAGCCTTTAAACTGCCCCGGAAAACAAAGGGTTAACTTTTCTATGCATGGCATAGAATGCGAGCTCGGTTGAGGTCTCTGTCTGTTTCCCTTTGAATCTAAACCGTCATATTCTTACGAGCAACAACTCACTAACCCTCCTATGTGGAAATTGTAAAAATTTTTACTAGCCAACTGGCAACAAGGAGTTTTGGATTCCCAAAAAAGACTCAAGCCAGGAAAACCCAAAAGCAAAAACCAACCCCAAAAGGGGCAACAACAATAACAAAAAGCACCCAAACAAATAAAGGGAGAGTGTATAATAGGCACCTCTAGGGTACAACACTGCACCTGCCAACCCACTTCCCAAAAACAGGTTCTGAGAGGGGAGGCAGGTCAAAGTACAGCAAGGCTCCATTAGAAGAAACATAATTACTGAGGTGAGTAATTTTTAATTCAAACAACATGAAGTCTTGCTGTATTCTGACTATTGCAGACTATCAAGCAGTACCTCCATGGAGGAGGGACAGAACCTGCTTTGGGAATAGGCTCTGAAGTACTGCTGTGCCAAACCGAGCATCACTCCTAGCCTGGATATCCAGAGAGTAATGCTTGGTAAAGGTATGGACTGTTTTCCAGGTGGCTGCTTGACAAATTTCTAAGAGAGGGATATCCCTGGCAGCAGCCAGGGAAGCAGCTGTACCTCTTGTAGAGTGAGCCCTGAGGCCTGAGGGTGGGATCTTTCCTAGTTTCTCATAGTAGAATTGTATACAAGACACAATCCCCAGGCAATAGTTCTCTTGGTGGCAGGTTTGCCTTTTCCCACTTCCCCATAAGTGAGGAATAACTGGAGGGATTCAAACCTGTGCCCCTTGGTATGCTCTATGTAGTAGCTAAGGGCTCTTTTAACATCCAAACTGTGTAGCCTTCTCTTCCCTGAGGAAGAATGGTCAGTGAAGAAGACAGGGAGAGACATGGACTGATTTAAGTGGAAGTCTGAAACCACTTTGGGCAAGAACCTCCTATTGGTTCTAAGGACCACTTTATCTCTATGAAAAGAGATAAAATCAGGTTCCACTGACAGCTTGCAATTCACTGATATGTCTGGCAGAGATGATGGCTACCAAAACACAGTTTTCAAGTCAAGTACTTAAGCTCTGCTGAGGACATAGGCTCAGAGGAAATTGCATAAGTTGGGCAATGCAAACATTTAAGTCCCAGGCAGGGCAGGATCCTAAAGGGAGGATTAGTATGAAGCAATCCTTTGAAAATTTGCAGAATACAGGGTGAGATGACAGTGAGGAATGTTTTCCCACTGACAGAAAACAGAAACAGCTGACAAGTGTACCTTAAGAGTAGCTGGTCTAAGGCCTAGACCATTAAGATGGACCAAATAATCCAGAACTGTAGGCAGTTCAGCAGTGTCTGGGGATATATGCTTCTTGGAACACCAAATGCTGAATCTTTTCCATTTGGAGTTGTATGTCTTTCTGGTGGCAGGCTTTGAGAATATCCAGAACCCCTTGGGACAGATGCAAATCTGCATACTCTAGCTCTTCAAGAGCCATGTCTTGAGATTGAGGGACCAAAGATTGGGGTACCAAATCCTTCCCTGAGAGGAGGTTAACAGGTTGTAATTCCTGGGAAGAGACAGGGGAAGATGGACTGTTAGAGACAGCAGCAGGGGGTACCAAGGCTGTCTGGCCCAGTCCAGAGCAATCAGGATCACTTTGCAAGGTTGTGACCTTATCTTGACTAGGACTTTGAAGAGGAGAGGAAAGGGAGGGAAGGCATACAGAAATTTCCCCTCACAGTTCAAAATCAGAGCATCCAGAGGGACTGAACCCAAGACTGGGGGTCTGCAACAAAGCAGAGGAAGTTGGTGATTGTCTGGGGCTACAAAGAGATCTATCTCTGGAGTGCCCCACCTTGGAAAAAAAACACTCTCAAAACTAGAGGATCCAAGGACCATTCGTGATGGCCCTGGGAAATCCTGCTCAGTGCATCTGCTAGCACATTGTCCTTTCCTGGAAGGTGGACTGCTATCAGAGAGGTCTGTAGGGAGTAAGCCAGAGACCACAATTTCATGGCTTCCGTGCACAAGGCTGTAGACAGAGTGCCTCCCTGTTTGTTGTTGGACCACATGGTGGTGGTGTTGTCTGTCCTGACCTGAACCACCTTGTTCTGTACCAACTGGGAAAACGCTTGCAGTGCATGAAACACTGCCCTGAGTTCCAGGAGATAGATATGAAGGAGGGACTCCTGGGGAGACCACAGTCCTTGGGCTGTGAGATCCCCAGATGAGCTCCCCACCCCAAGAGAGAAGCATCTGTGGTAAGGACCATCGAATGAGACTGAGTGAGAAAAGGGACCCCTTGCCTTAAATTGCCCTGATCCTGCCACCATTGAAGAGCTTGGATCCGTGTTCGAGTAACTGGAATCAGTTTGGTAAGAGGGTCCTTCCTCTGGGACCAAAAGGCCCTCAGATGGAACTGAATGTCCCTCATCTGAAATCTTGCCCCTTGGACAACTGCTGTGGAAGCTGCCATGTGGCCCAAGAGCTGGAGGAAGTGCCTTGCTGGTTGGGACACCTGAAGGGTGAAGGATGAAGCCAGACAGGGCTAGAAATAATTTTTTTGAGATGCCTGTCCGAGGGACAGGTGGAATGTAAATGTTGCCTGTCCTGACAAAGTTTTACCTGTCCACATTTTTGTGAGGTGAATTTTAAACTTAAAACATAAAATGGACTGTAAAGTGGAAAGAGAGAAAACTGTTGCTTTTTGGGGGGTTATTTTTCAAGGTAAAACACTGATTGAGTCTAGTCTATTTCTGAATCAGAACTTGTATCAAGTCTGCAGCCATATGGTCTCACATGAGGTCTTCTCTTTTGTTTTCCAGATTTGAACCATAGTGTTATGGCATCCTGCAGGTCAAATGTATGCAATGCTAGCATCTGACGCTTGACACGCATTAGTTCAGATGTAGTCATAGGAGACAGACAGGACCCAGTCAGACTTCACTCTGCCCATCAAGCTGAATCCTCTCTCAACTACTGCAGTTTGGGTTGGGATCAGTAGAGCTATTGTGACTAAGACCAGAATATTAGGGAATCGCTGTTCATGTGCATCATTATGGAGAAAATTTTGCCAGAAATCCAAATAGTAAAATTTCGGAGACAGCTCATTCAGTGATTTTTTCATAAGTGGTTTAAGCTCTAACCATTGCGCTTCAATCAAGTTTATATTATTATTGTGTTTCTTCAGTAGGTCACTGTAGTGCTCTGTGAGGGTTCTGACTTCCTCATTGCCATAAAGAGGCTAGTTGGTCATGGTCACTATCTGGTAACTGTAATGGGTTGAATATACTGAATGACCGTGGGACTTTGTCTGTTTAAAATTGGAAAATCGTGAGTTAATACTTTCAATTGTAGATGAAAGAAGGCTTGTAACATCACGCAACACTGCCTGTTTGGTTCTATCTATAGAATATCCCTTTCTAAGTTAAGGAAGATGTCAGATCCACGGAACTGAACCTGAGTAGTGGTTGAGCCTGTCAGTCGACTTGTTCTAGTGTCACTTCAGCTGTCAGAGTCAGGGAGCAACAGCAATTCGTTACAGACTTTGTCAAGTTTATCCTGTGCAGGGTAGTTCTCTAGCCAGAGCACCGTGCTTTCAACCTTCTGACTATTATTTCTACTGTTGAGCTGTCTCTCTGTAGAGATTAGACTGAAGGCCATCATGATAGAAAGGTATTCAGCCAGAAACTGAGAAAGAGGACAAATCTCACAGTACTTATTGTTTTGAACAACCCACTGGCCTGATCTTTTGTTTGCCCTGGTGAGGAAGCAATGTGCTGTAAATGTACAACTAAGGCCTTGTAGGCTGGACAGAATAACAGACAGAGCCCTTTCTCTGTGTGCAACCCACGGGTCCCTGACGCGTTAACTGGTTTGTGAATGGTGTGCCTCATATTACTGGCTAACTCTTTGAGACCGGCCCAGTTTTGGGAGACTTATGGTATATTTTATAGATACCCATTAAGACTTCATCTTTTGTTTTCATGTATGGAATAGATGTTGCTGATTGCTTTATAGCTAGCTCAACTTGTGGGCACTGCACTGAATCCTAACAAATGAGGTACATCTTTCAAAATCCTGCCAAACACCCCAGTCACTTTACCCAACATGGACAGGTGCCCCATCAGATCCAAAAGCAACAGTTTTTCTTTCCAGTCTTTACAGTCCAAGGTGAATTCTAAGGCATCACTATTGAGCTATAAATGCTTTCACCATTTGGAATAGAGACTGGCTGAAGAAACAAATTTGTTAACTGGACGGAAATTTTCCATTGTCCTAATATAGACCGCCTCCTCTTCTATTACTGAGGCATCAGTGCTCGAGTCACATAGGACAGAGATGAAAGTGTTACTGTTAACCAGTTTGCATCTTTTATCCTTATTGATTCTGAAATAAAATGTGTGAACGTTGCTGCCTGTTTGTCATTATATAACTGACTCCGACATTTGCACCATTTACATGTTGTAATTCTAAGATGCCAGGAAATCTGTGAATGGGCGTTCTGAATTAATCAAATAAAGAGTTGTTCTAAACAAATATTCTACTTGTGTCGCCTCATTTTTTTCCACTTGTATTATTCCTCGTTCTATTGCCAAGTTGGAAGGTTCAGTGTTAGACACAGTATTTTTTTCATTGGCTAATTTATGAGGTTTGGAGAGTTCATGAGCTCGTACATTTTTAAGTCTCATGCTCTTACAGCCACTCATGAAAGTGTTTGTCTCCCTTAAGTATTTTTTGCAGTATGAGCAGGTCATGCCCACATCAGGCTCATATAGTAGCCACTCCTATTTTTCTTCCAGGTCTCCTGGAACCCCCTTTTTCTTTTTGCCCCACTTTCAACAGTAGTCAGAGTTGCTGGCATATCAGCACTGGCAGTGGCACTACAAGTTGTCACATCTGTAGTCACAATGGTGGGGTGAGTAGTTGGTGCTACTGAGTCTATCAGTATTGGAGCTAGCAGTACACATAGAAGAACCCGAGCTTTCTCCACCCTCTTGGCTTGAAAGTGAAGGCTTTCCTGTAATTTTTTAAAGCCAAACTTTAACAAAGACATTTTTTCCCTTTTGGTTTACTTAGCTAGTACGAATTTAAAGTACAGTAAGCACTCTGAAGACAGTGGACACTACAGTGAAGTGATGATCAGAGATATTAGAAGACGTGAACAGTCTGTTTAGTTTTCTTTCCCTCCCTGTAAAACCCTGGACAAAGGAGTTTAATATTTATATTTTCCTCACGCTCAGATTTCACAACTAAAACCTGAGGGGTATCCTGCTGTCAACCTGTTTTGTAATTTAATCCCCTCCTCTCCCTTTGACAGTGCCTTCTTGAAGTTGTCACAGTGTCACTCAATTTTACTTTTATTCAGTTAGTCCAGTGGCAGAGCACAACAGCAGGCTGACAGGGGCTAGTTTAAATTAGTAGTAGTACAGTCAGTCTGTCAGTATCAATCTTCAAGGTTAAAGCTCTGGAGGGCTTTACACAGGCTGAGTGAACAATAAGCTTTAATAGAGCCTTGCCTTCACCTCTCTGCACACTCAAGATATATTTTTTATTCAGAGTCAGAGATGATGAGACTTGCAGATCACAAGGTGTCTTTTGGCTTTGAGAGAGTTTTAGGTGTACTACAGGTACAGTGTCTGACTGCTTTGAGACTTAACTTACACTAAATAAATCCTTGTTCACCTCCTCTCCTCCTCCAAGTACCAGCAGGACTGATGCACACAAACTGAGCCCCCAAATGCTAGAGCCCCGAGAAGGGCTGTTGAGAATTTGCAGAAGTCTTTTTTTTCACTTTTGAGACTAACTAAATAAATCCCTTGTTCACCTCCTCCAAGTACCAGCAGGACTGATGCACACAAACTGAGCCCCCAAATGCTAGAGCCCTGAGAAGGGCTGTTGAGAATTTACAGAAGTCTTTTTTTTTTATCTTTCTAAATAAATCCCTTGTTCACCTCCCCTCCCCTCTCCTCCTCCAAGTACCAGCTGGACTGATGCACACAAACTGAGCCCCCAAATGCTAGAGCCCTGAGAAGGGCTGTGGAGAATTTACAGAAGTCTTTTTTTTTTTCTCCACTTTCTAAATAAATCCTCCCTCTCCTCCTCCAAGTACCAACAGCAGCCCCAAATGCTAGAGCCCTGAGAAGGGCTGTTAAATTCTGATTTTTTTTCCCCTTTCGCTCGTCGCCCTCCTCACTCTCTGCTCCTCACCCTACTGGCCAGACTAATGAGAGTGAGGAGGCCAGGTCGGCGCTCAGTCAGTTTTCCGCTCGCTGGAGGTCAGGTGGCGTTAGTAGCTGCAGTCACTTGACCCTCAGTCTGGTGGGGAATGGAGACGCAGAGCTGCCCTTTCGGTAGCGGGTGGAGCTAGGCGTCATGGCGTCGGCGCCCGTCTGGAAGCCTCCGTCTGCCGCTACAGGTCCTGAGTGCCCAGCTCAATACTCGAGGGCTGCAAATGTAAACCGCCTGTCCCTGGGACAGGCGAACTAAGCAGCTGTCCCAGTTGAAACCGGCTGTCCGGGGCCGGTGGACAGCAGTTGTTCGAAACCCTGAAGCCAGATCTATAAGAACCCTTGCCCTTTCCAGGGGAAGAAAGGCTCTTGCTTTGACAGCATCCAGCTCTGCCCCTATAAAGGTAGGGAGCTGAACTGGTTCAAGAACTGATTTGGGGAGGTTGAGAAGGAAACCCAGAGAAGTGAGCACCTGCTGAGTCGCTTGAAGGTTTACTTGACTTGGTCTGGAAACTGACGTGCTATGAGCCACTCATCCAGATATGGAAAAATGGAAATCTTTTGCCTTCTTAGAAAGGCAACAGCTACTGCCAGGCACTTTGTGAAGAAAGACCCTTGGAGCTGATGTTGGGCCAGAGGGCATTGCTTTGAACTGATAATGGCCTGAGGGCAACTTGAACCTGAGGTACTTTCTGTGGGAGCACCTGATGGGAATATGAAAGTAGGCATCTTTGAGGTCCAGGGAGATTAGCCAGTCCCCTGGCCTTAGAGAGTGAAGAATTATTACCAGAGTTACCATCTTGAACTTTGGTTTTAGAAGATGTTTGTTCAGGTATCTTAGATCTAGGATGGGTCACCACTCCCCTGTCTTTTTTGGGGTAAGGAAGTATCTGGAGTACAGACCTTTTCCCCAGTGTAGGGTAGGAACTCTCTCTATGGCTCTTAGAGCCAAAAGAGATGAAACCTCTGCCTCCAGGGCAAGGGTCTCGGGGAGACCTGCAGGTGGAAATGTTTTGAAGCTGAGAACCAGTCCCTGGCTTACTGCTTCTAGGACCCACTTGTCTGATGTAATAGACATCCAGTCCTGGACATAGTAAGCCAGCCTGCCCCCTACAGGAATAGGAGAGTCGACCCGGGCAGACCCATCAGGGTGTCTGCTTGGCAGGAGCCTTAGGCTGAGGGGTGGATGCAGCCCTGCTCATCCCCCTTCTGCCTCTCCCTCTAAAGAACCACCTCTGTGAAAAGGGAGAAGAGGCCTGTGCTTGGTAAAAAGGCCTATGAAAAGGCCTGCCCCTGCCCCTAGATTGCTGTCTTTGAGGAGTTGCTTGTCTTTCTTTGGCCTGAGCGCTGCTATAAGTGGTCCTGTACTCATCCATCTTTTTCACGTAATTCTCTGTCTGCTCCCCAAACAGAGAATTACCCAACCACAGGGAAATCCATGGCCTTAGCCTGGGTATCCTGTGAGAGGCTAGTACATCTGAGCCAAGCCATCCTCCGAAGAGCCGCAGATGTAGCCATGACTCTTGATGACACATCATTGGAGTCCACAGCAGCATGAAATTGTACCTTTGATGCCTCAGTCCCATCAGCAGCCTCCTCCTCCAGCTCCTTGGCCAGCTGGGGGGAAGCCTGCTTAGCCAGTGCCAGTACAGTGTCCCACCTGGACTTCTGGTACCTGGCTGCGTAGGCCATATAATTTGCCCCAAGGAAGATGCCATGTACTGTTTTTTTGTGATGGCATCAATCTTCCTGGAGTCTTTGTCTATGGGGTGCGAAGCCAAGGGAATGTTTGCCTTGTCATAGGCAGCAGCCTGCATTGCTGATATAAAAACTCTGTATCTGAGCCTGATAGTGTATACCTCTTGTCCATCCTTCTGTCAACAGGAGGTATAGAATTGGGAGACTTGAGGATTTTTTGTGTCTGCTTCCCAAAAGATTTGTGCAGGGGAATAGACAGTCTCCTGGACTCTGGGATGTCCATCATTTCCACAAAATCAGGCTCCTCTTGATCCTCCATTGCCTCTTCCATAGGAAGCTGGAGGGTTTCAGCCACCTTTCTGTAAGACGGAAAGTGGGAAGGGGACTCAGAAAGCCTAGAAGGGGATACACCCGAAGGTCTGTCTGGGGAGATGTCCGGTTCCACAGGCACATCCAGACTTTAACCATCACAAACTCCCCCCAAACTCCGGTTCATAAAAGTCTTCAAGGATATAATCTTGAACTGGGGAACCGACTGAACCAAACCCCTGCCAAAAGGTAACAGATCGGTCGGAACTGGGCGAAGCGATTCCACACTCTGAATCGCTCTGGCTATTTCCTTGGCGGTCGGAACATGAACTTCTGGATCCGAATTGGTCGATTTCTCTGTGCGTTTTCTTTTTGTAGGAACCGATCCCTCAGGATCGGCTCTCCTCTGGCCCGAAGAAGTATCACCCTGGTCAGAGGGCACTCCTTCTGGTTCGGTCAGAACCGAACCGGGCTGGCCATCCGGGTCAGTGGACTTCTCAGCCTCCTTTTCCTCAGTCTACCTAATCTCTTTTCAAGGGTAGATTTAGGAAAATGTTTACATATTTGGCAGTCTGTATCGAGGTGTTCAAACCCCAGACAATAAACACAGGTGGTGTGAGGATCGGCCTTAGCAAAGACCTCCCACACTCACTGCGATAGTATGAAACCAGTGGGCCGCTTTTTTTCTTTTTGGGTTTCTCATACATGGCCAACCTAACCAACTTACCTTTTATGGCAACCGCCAGGCAAGACTCCCTTATCGGTTCCTAACCGTGTCACGGGTATTGGGGAAAAAAACTTTCAAAACACGTTTTTTTTATAAAACCGATAAGGACCGGTAACCACACACTAAAGTAAAACAGAAGGATTCACTACAAATGTTTGGTTCAGCCGAACCGATCTAACACTTTTACAATTTCCACACAGAAAATCAGAACAAAACCTATCTAGTACTCACGGTACCACAGACAGAGACTGAACCAACTATGCAGAATAAATTTCGGTTTAAAACCAACACTTTAACAGACTTTCGAACTGAACTGTAGGAGAAATCTCTGGAGCGACTGTTCAGTGAGGCAGACTAAAGAATCTGATGGTTTAGATTCAAAGGGAAACAGAGACCTCAACCAAGCTCGAGTTCAGCATTCTATGCCATGCATAGAAAAGTTAACCCTTTGTTCTCCGGGGCAGTTTAAAGGCTGGAGCTAACTGCAATAGTCAGAATATAGCAAGACTTCATGTTGTTCGAATGAAATTTATCCATTTACATTATCCCAGATCAATGGTATGTAGTATTTTAAAACGGTTTGGTTTTTATTAAGCACGTTTTGCACTGCCATCACTTTAAATAGGCTATAACTACCGGGGAACATTTTTCCCATAGAGAAACCTGGTTATAATTTCCTGTTATAACCAGCTGGTTATAATGGCAAACATGCTCTGGGTTTCCCTCACTCTGCACATGCACCAGCCGATCGACTTCCCGCTGTCCCGCTGAAGACTGAATTGAAACATAGACTTTGACGGCAGATAAGGACCGCTTGGCCCATCTAGTCTGCCCATTTCCCTACCTACTGGATAGGCCGTAGATCCTAGTTAACCAACAGCCTATTTCTTCCTACCCCCCACAAGAATTGCCTTATGTCTGTCCCATGCATTCTTGAATTCTCACAGTTTTAGACCCCACAACCTCCTCAGGAAGGCTGTTCCATGCATCCACTACCCTCTCTGTGAAATAATACTTCCTCACATTGCCCCTGAACCGCCTCTCCTTCTATCTTTTAAATTGTGTCCCTTGTTCTTGCAAGTCTCTTTTCTGAAAGATGCTACCCTCTTGGACTTTGTTGATTCCACTGAGGTACTTAAAAGTTTCTATCATGTCCCCCTCTCCCTTCTTTCCTCAAGGGTATACATATTAAGCTCCTTTAGTCTCTCCTCATATGGCTTCTCTTGCAGACCCTGCACCATTTTAGTTGCCCTCCTCTGGACTACCTCAATCCTGTCTATGTCCTTGCGGAGATGGGGTCTCCAGAACTGGACACAGTACTCCAGATGGGGTCTCACCAACTGTCTGTACAGAGGGATAACAACTTCCTGTTTTCTGCTGCTGATGCCTCTCCCTATACATCCCAGTATACCCCCAGCCCTCCCTACTGCCTTCTCACATTGCTTGCTAACCTTAAGGTCATCTGATATGATTACCCCCAGGTCCCTTTCCTTTTTAGTTGTAGTTACTACCTCCCCACCCATTGTGTATTCTTCCCCTGGGTTCTTGTTTCTCAGGTGCATTATTTTGCACTTCTTTGCATTGAATCCTAGTTGCCATACTTCTGACCATTCCTCCAACCTTGCCAAGTCCCTTTTCATCCTTTCCACACCTCCTTGCCATCCCAACTGCCACTCCCTCTCGGTGGTAAATCTTTCAAAACAAAAAAAGAAACGAAACTGTCATAATAATTAAACTTTTTTTTAAACAACCTTACTTGAAATAAAAAAAAAAAAAACCCAAAGGTTTCAGGAACCACAGACCGCGCTACATGCAGACAGGACCTTGGCTGAACAGGAATGTGTTTTTATTTCATACAATTGCTGTGTCGAAAAAAGCTCCCGAGCAATTATATAAAATAAAGGCTGGGTAGGTGTGTAAAACTCCAATTTTACACACACACACACACACACACACACACACACCCCCATGTGAGATGCCTTTATAAACCCCTCGAGCGCAGGGAGGTGTAAAATTCTCATTATAAACCCCTACCCAGCCATTATTCTATATGTAATAAATAGCAGCACTTCTGTCCATGGCAGCAGTCCCTGATGATGCACTGATAACACATAGAGCTTCCAAGCAGTTTTTCGCTAACACCAGTGTCTCTGAAAGAGGCTGTAAACTAGAAGTCTGTTTTCCATGTTTGCACATTAAATACTTGATGAAGAGGTTATGTCTGACTGGAATTGAATTAGTTTGTGTCTGCTGTGACGGTGTTACTCTTAACGTGGCTTTTCTGTGAAGTAAGCAATCATGCCATGGTTGCTGGGTGGTTTTTACTGGATTTCTATGTACTGCAAGACAGACAGGATATTGGGGGGTATTGGGAGGGGATTTGATATCAGGAGAAAGGAGGTTTTGCTGTCTCTGTGTGGATCACTGGAGCCCTCGCTTGAGGAGAGACAGGACAGGCTTGAGACGGTACAGTGTAGAGTAACAAAAGAAAAAAAATCGTGGTCTGCATGTGCTTACTAGAGGATAGAAGGGAGAGGGGTGATACGACAGAGCCTTCATGTTCCTGAAAGGGGTCGGCCCATCAGTGCAGCGGTAGCACTACCACCGGTGACCCAGATTCAGAAGCGAGCCTGGCTCGTTGGGGCCAGCCAAAGGGAGGAGGATTGAGCATCCCAGGGGACACTATCCTCCTTTGGGGTGGGAGGGTCACAGTCTTTGCGGCAGCATTGCCACTTTGGTGAACCCATGTGGCAGTGCAGCTGAGGATGCTGTGGGAGGGAGTGACGCAAGGTGGGGCACCGGCGCTATGCATGCTAAGCGTGTACACAGACTTTGGTCCCCAGGGCAAGCCAGCATCACTGGGGTCAGGAGAAACTGAAGAAAATACCCCACCTACACAGGGTGACTCTCCTGCCCGAATTGCAGGCTTATACTTCCAGTTGTTGCTGTACGTCTCCAGAGCACTGTCTTCAGTTACCTCAAGGGGTGCTGTAGTCCTCCTGGGACCTGTTGAAGTAAGTCACCCTGTTAGGAAGGAGATGGAGTGGTAAGTCCCAGAGATAGCGGTTGACAGGGCTGGTGGTGAGGCAGGTGGAGGAAGGGGGTTGGTTGGTGAGAAGGAGAGAAAATGGAGACTGCGGAAAAAAGTTTCTGAATGAAGTGAACAAGGTAAACTGTGAGGAACTTTTCAACAGGAATAGCGAATTTCGAATGTGGGGACAGGTGGGAAATTTAGGAGGGATATGGGGAAGTTCTTCAGCCAGCTGAGGTGGTGGGCAGGCAGTAAGACCATTAATGACTTCAGATGTGGTTGTGACAGAGTTAAAGGCTTAGTAGACACTTGGGATAGCAGCAAGGCTGGAAACATGGGGGCAGGTAGCATGGGCATAAATCCCATAGTCACTAAGTCTCAGGGTATGATAGTGTATTAATGGCAGGCTAAATGTACCAGTAGTCTTTCTGACATCACTTCTATGTTTCTGCTATTGCTAACCTGACACAAAATGGCTGCCAGGAGATAATTAGTTAAACTCCTCTCCTGGCGGCCATTTTATGCCAGGTTAGCAATAGATAGTACGGACTTTATGCAAACTATTGGAAGTACAGTATTGGAATCCACCTGCCACTGCTTTAAGGACTAGCCCCCCCCCCCCCACAGGTTCCAGGGGTAGGGCCAAATAGGTTCTCTTGTTTACTGAAACTGTACCACCATGAGCCTTACTTTGCTTTATTTGTTGTCCCTCAACTACTGCCGCCATGTATTGCCATATGTAACAACTTTAACCTTTCACTATATATTACCTTCCCTTGTTATGTTCTTTTTATGTTGATGTTTCTACTCTGTGCTGTCTTAAGTGGCCCGGGTCCTGCCTGAAAATGGGCCCTGGGATCAGTGCACCTACCCGGTTAACAAAGTCATAAATAAATAAGTAATTTAACCCCCCCCTTTTTTTTTTTTTAAAGATTGTACGTGCTTCTCATTGCACCACTCCGTCTGCGAGCTCCTCAGAAACGATGAGCAAACATACTGTTGTCTTTTAATGAGTCTGGCACTCATTCCTACCGTCTGATACTTACTTGTATGTACGTCTTAGGGCCTTATGAAAATCTCCTTGATTTTAGTGCTCAGAATCACTCCCTCATTTAGCTTGGAAGCTCTGCCAACCTCATCTCCACTCTTTCTTTCAAGGAAACATATAAAGCTTTAATGACAGGAGAATTCACTACTCAATGTTCTTGTTTATCTGAATACCTCTGGGTTTTCCAGTCAGTCCTCTACATCATGTTTATTGGTTATAGATGTCTGGTCAGTCATTTTTCAGAATATCAGTGTAGTATCAAGAGAAAGTTACTTATTGTGTTCTGCTGTGACCACTGATTAATCTTGTTTCCTGACTTCTTTTTCCAGGAGAGTTATTTGCACAGGCACCAGTGGAGCAGCATCCTGGGATAGCAGTAGAATCAGTGACTGATTCTAGTCGATATTTTGTCATTCGTATTGAAGATGGAAATGGTAAGCATCGCTTTTTTTGTTTGTTTTATGTTATTAACTGGAGCATTTCCAAAAATGCCCTCTTAATTAAGCAGTGAGGCCAGCCCAGTGGCGCTGAGGGTTGAGGCACTGGACGCCACACCTTGTGCCACACCGGTGACCTGAGTTCAGGAGCGAGCTTGGGGGTCGGCAGGGGAGGGCGAGGATCGAAGGCCCGTTGGGCTGCTCTTCTCTCCTGGGGGGAGGGTTGGGGCTTGGCCGGCGTTCTAGCGGCCCTCTGTGGAGATCGGGGTCGCTGCAGAACATGGACAGCACAGTTGTGTGGCTGACATCGGCAGGGTTATCGTGCACCAGGACGTCAGGTTGCACCACGATGGGGGTAGAGCGGGGAGCTCTCTAGACAAGGGGAAGAAAATACCCCTCCAACCTGGATAGGCGACGGCCCACAGTGTCGCCCACCACATGCCCAACAGTGGACCGCCACCTCCGCCCACCAGTACCTCCTGGCGGGGCTTGAGCCGGAGGGGCCCTGCTGGAGGAAGCAATGACTTTGGGGTAGGTGGTGGTCACAGCGGGCGGTAGAGTGAGGGGACGAGTCGAGGCTTGAGAGAGTTCCAGAGCAGGGGGAGATGAAGAGAATCGTAAAAAATAAATTAAGCAATAAGGCACTACAGGGTGTGTGTTATTGTGTAATGTCTCGCATCTGGTGGCGGCCCCATGCGTTCAACACCCGTGACATTTATAACACACATCCCTGGACTGCCTTGTTGCTATTATACAGTGGCTTGTTTGTTAAGCCCCCTCTCCACTCCAGAAAAGTTAAAAAGTACGTTTAAAATATCTTTATGATTTTTTTTTTTTTTGCCTAGGGAATATTAAGTGAAAGTCTGTGGTTGCTGGTTTGCTCAGTAGGTGGTGCTGTTTGTTGCATCTGTGCTTGCTCAGTTCTTTACTGTCACGCCACCACCACCTCTCTCTGTGTCTTTCTCAGAAGTGACTTATTTTATGTGTTGTGCCCCCAATTGTACAAGCTGCAGTGCTGTTGTTTTCTACTGGTAGTGGGGAAGTAAGTTGATCTCACTTCGAGTGGGAGCTCTTGCAGCAGGCTATCACAATAAGGACTATGCCGCAGGCACTAGGACCAACCGGAAAACTTCTCAGCCAACAGTACCCAGCAGGGACGGCCCCTGATGTCAGCTCTGCCCAGTCAGGCCTGGTACAAAAAGGGGCGGACCCAGCTCCACCCCAGTTCTTTTCCCGCTGCGTCCCACGCACGTGAAGAGTTCTTCGGTCTTGGCTTGCCAGTACCAGCTAAAAAACTGGGTTTTTGTCCCTTTCACAAATTTTCTTCACCTTTTTCAACGGTTTATTCACCGGCGTATGTCTTCATTGTCCTCTGTCTCCTCGTTGGGACCCCATGTCAACAAGTGCGGTTGCGGCTGCCAGATACCTTCCAAGGATGGCCACAAGAAGTGCGTTTTTTTTGCCTGGGGCCTGAGCACGACACCACAGCCTGTTCATCCTGCCAGAAATTTACCAGCCGGACGCGGATCCGTCGACTGAAGGCCCTGAAGACGTATCTTCTTGAGAAAAAGATGGATTTGCACACCTCAGGGGAGAAGGTGAAACACAAAGACAAAAGCAAGCGGTCCCACGACAAAGACTGTAGTCTGTCCCGGCACCGGACCAGGTCCCGCTCCCGCTCGTGGCTCTCTCCCAAGAAAGCCTGTGGTTCAACAGACTGTGGTGAGCATCCTTAATCTAAAGATCAGGTTAAGGCTGGGCCTTCGGGGGAAGGCCAGCGAAAGTGACTCCTTAGGGTCACTGTTAAGTCCTCGGTGGCGCAAGCTTAGGCCCGCCCGACAACGGCGCCCTCGAGTCTAAGGAGACACTGGCACTCCCTCGGCTGTACCGACAAGCTGGGTGATGGGGCGATGGATCTAGGCGCAGCCAGCGAAGAGGCTGCGCCTCCATCCCCAAGTCCTTCTCCCTCCGGGGCTCTACAGGGGGCTCTCCTTCCAAGGTCGATGTTCCGGATATTCCCTTTCCAGGGAAAACGGCCTCTATTTTCTATAAGGATGAGCTCCAGGATCTCTTTTCCTCCTGGTGGGGGCGGGTGCAGAAGCGAACCCCCCCAAAGCCGGCCCCATCACTGGTTCTGGACCCTTCAGGTGAGCCATAGCCAGGAGGTGCTTCTTCACTGCAGAAGGCCGCTGAGAGGCCTCCACCTACACCTCCGCCCAGGGCTCGTTCTCGATCACAGTCCGGGGACCGACACCGGTGCTCTACCAGATCGGGTAGCTGATGCTGGGTCAGGTCTTGTACTAGGAGCCGTTCCCGTGCTGTTAGGCGGGACCATTTCCGACGTCTATCCCTTGACCGACGTCGGTCTCTGCTCCGCCTTTGGTCCCGTGACCACCGTCGGTCTTCGGCCCGTTGTCGGTCGGTGAGTCACCAACATTCCAGTGAGGCTAGTCACAGGGATCGGTCTGGCTACTCGACACCGACTAGCCCTTCCTCCCCTTCCTCCTCTTCTACCTCTTCCATCTCGGGAATCAGGGGTTCCCCGGGAGAGAAGGACCAGCCCCGCTTGCCTCCTGACGATCCTACTTTCATGGACGTCATGAGGCTAATCCAGGCTCCAATGAGTGGGATAATGGAGGACCTGGATCCGGAATGCGGTAGATTGGCTAAATACCTGAGGCAAAAGGAGCCTAAACCTTTAGTGGTGCCTCCTTTGGTGGACACATTCCAGGACCTCACCCGGATTATCTGGAAGCGTCCGGCTTCAGTCCCGGTGATTCCAAAGAAATCGGACAGGCTGTATAGAGCCCGGAGGGACGAACCATTTTTGGCCGAGCACCCTCAGGCAGACTCTTCAGTGGGTATGGCTACTTATGCTAAATCTAAGCAGCCCAAGCACCTCAGCTCACAGCCTCCTGATCCGGAGTCTCGTTATTTGGATCAGGTGGGCAAGAAAGTGTATTCTGCCTCCACCTGTTCCATTAGATCCCTGAACTTCCTTACGCATATGGTCCAGTACCAGAATGCAGTTTGGGAGCGGGGACAAGAGCTGGTTATTTCCTTGCCAGACTCCGAGAAGAAAACGGAGATTCTGGACGTCCTGAAATTGGGCTCGGACGTAGGCACACATGTTTTGCATGCCTCGTTCGGCACTGTGGATACGGCAGCCAGAGCATCAGCGTCAGGGGTCTGTCTCAGGTGCCATCTTTCACCAAGGTCTGCAGTCTGGTATCTGGGACTTACTATTCCAGGGTACCGTTTTGTTTGGGCAGGAGACGTAGTCTCTCATCTCACGCCTAGCAAGAGTCAGGCAAATCCATCTGATCTGTCCGCTAAATGTATTGTGGAGACCAGCGGAGACAATGTAAGCGCCATTTCGGAAGCCCTCGGGTGGACAAGCCCGTGGCAGTTGGCAGGGCCAGAGAGGTGGCTTTCGGAGGAGAGCCAGCAACCAGCAGCCTGGAGACGTTCCTCGTGGCCCCAAGTCCTCCCAGGCCTCTCTACCCACACCTGGCTTTGCCCAGTGACTCCCTTCAGACCCCCCTTCTCCGGCGGAGGTTCCAGGGGAGGTGGTAGGGGGTCACTTCTCCCTTTACCTTTAGAGACAGAGCTTGATCACTGCGAACAAATGAGTCCTAGACATCATAAGGAGAGGACACACTCTAGAGTTCACGGAGATTCCTCCAGACACTCCACCAAGGTTTTCCAGATATCCTCCTTCTCATATGCCCCTCATAGAAGGAGAGATACAGGCCCTCTTGCAAAAAAGGGTGATAGAACCAGTCCCCCTGCAGCAGCGGGGAAAGGGGTATTATTCCCACTTATTCCTGGTCCCAAAAAAAGACTCAAGACCTTCGTCCCATTCTGGACCTCAGCTCTCTCAATCTTTATATAGAGTACAAAAGGTTCCGGATGGTGACCCTTCCAGGACTTCTTCTTGTGCTGCACCAAGGGGACTAACTCTGCTCCTTAGACATGCAAGATGCGTACATGCATATCAGGGTCTTTCCCCCTCACAGGAAGTTCCTGAGGTTTCACTTCCAGGGGGAACATTATCAGTTTCGAGTTCTTCCGTTCGGCCTCTCCTCCGGTAATAGAGATTGCTTGGCGGTAGTGGCTGCGGCTCTAAGGCATCAGGGTCATTATGTCTTCCCTTACCTGGATGATTGGCTGCTCGCGGCCCCGACAAGGTCATGCCTGCTTCAAGCTCTCGGAGACACCTATATTCTCTTCTGAGACCTGGGGATCACCCTGAACCTTCCAAAGTCTTCCTCAGAACCCAGCTAAAGACTTGTCTTCATCGGAGCAGTACTGGATTTGATTCAGGGCATGGCTTTTCTACCCCCAGAGAGGGTCGATCGCTTGCAGGAGATAGCTGGATCGGTCCTAATAGCTCCTCTGGTCCCAGCAAGGACCTTCCTCAGACTTCTGGTGCACATGGTGGTGGCCATTCCAGTCACTCCTCTGGCCCGCCTCCACATGAGAATCCCACAATGGATGCTCAGGATACAGTGGGATCAGTGCTCCGACAACCTAGACCACATGGTCAGAGTCACAGAGCCAGTAAGGAGAACACTTCTTTGGTGGATGGATCCACTCAATTTGGAAAAAAGGGGTCCTCTTCCATCCGGAGCCCCCTAATCAGACCCTTACAATGGATGCCTTGGATTTGGGGTGGGAGCGCACTTGGGAGCCCACCAAACGCAGGGCATTTGGACCCCCGAGGAGTGCGAACTTCACATCAGTGTCCTGGAGATGCGAGCGGTCCTGAATTAACTACACGCCTTTCAGGAGGACCTTGTACCAGGCTGTCTTCTGGTTCAGACGGACAACATGACGGTCGTCTTCTATATCAACAAACAAGGGGGCTCTCATTCTTACCCCCTGTGCAGGGAGGTGTTGAAAGTCTGGTATTAGGCACTGAAGTGGCACATCACTCTCTCCGCGGTGCACGTTTCCAGGTGTCCTAAACGACTTGGCCGACAGTCTCAGCAGATCTCAGTCCAAGGCACATGAGTGGGAGCTACTGCAATCAGTAGCAGATCAGCTGTTCGACACATGGTGTCGTCTAGAGCTGGACCTGTTTGCATCACCACGCAACGCCAAAATGCCAGTTTTCTGCTCGCGAGAGCCCATGCCTGGTGTTTTCTGGCCAGACAAGTTGTCCCTTTGTTGGTCAGGGAGGTTTCTTTATGCCTTCCCTCCCTTTCCTCTCGTCCAGAGAGTTCTGTTGAAGTTACAGGCCGAGGGGGCTCGACTGATTCTGATCACCCCGCTGTGGCCTCGGCAGATTTGGTTCCCACTACTTCAGTGGCTATCCACAGAGCCTCCAATCCCGCTGCCAATATGCTCGCAGTTGCTGTCCCAGGATCAGGGCTCGCTGGTCCATCCCGATCTCCGATCCTTACACCTTCATGCTTGGCTCCTTCGGAAGTAGCAAAATACAGGTATGGGGTATCCCCAGAGGTGGCAGATGTTCTCGTGTCGGCGAGAAAGCCCTCCATGCGCTCCACTTATGCTATGAAGTGGAAGCGGTTCTGCTTATGGGCCTCGTCTCACCATCTGGATCCCATTACCTGTCCAGTGAACTCGGCTCTACAGTACCTCCTCTCCTTATACCATCAAGACTTGAGCTACTCCTCCATAAAGGTGCACATGTGGGCCATCTCGGCTCATAACGCCCTTTCGGGAGACAGGGCCTTAGCCCACTTGGATGTGGCCTGCACCTTTTTACAGGGGATTCTTCACATGAGACCTCCCATTCGGGATCTTATCCCACCCTGGGACCTCCTGTTTGTGTTGGAGAAGCTTACTCTTCCCGCGTTTGAACCTGCAGCAGACTGTCAGCTGTGATATCTTTCCTGAAAGGTTTACTTTTTAGTTGCCATTACGTCATCTCGAAGAGTTTCCGAGCTTCAGGCTCTGATGTATAAAGAGCCGTATTTAATTTTCCACAGGGAAAGGGTTTCCCTGAGGATGAATCCTAAGTTTCTTCCAAAAGTGGTCTTGGAATTGATCCTCAACCAGCTGGTTGACCTTCCAGTTTATTTCCCTTCTCCCTCTAACAGAGGGGAAGCTCTCCTTCACACTTTGGGCGTCCACGGGCCTAAAGTATTTATCTTAATGATGACTTCTCACCGTCAATCCGGAACAACTGTTTGTGGCATTCTTGCCACAACACTTGGGTAAACTGGTGTCCAAGCAGACCATTTCTAAATGGATTGTCTGCTGTGTTTCTTTCTGCTATGAGAAGCACAACAAACCCTTCTTGCCCGGTTAGGGTCACTCCACCAGGGAGTGTCTGCTTCCTTGCCGCAATGCTGCAACGCTTCGATTAGGTGACATATGCCCGGCCGCTACCTGGAATTCAGTGCATACTTTCGTAAAGCACTACAGCTTGGACATTGCCTCCAGATGCCGTGCTGGCTTCGGCCTGGCAGTCCTTCAGGGACTCCTGTCTTGAGCTTCTTTGTTCAGCTTCATCTCTTCCTCCTCCCGAGGTCAATTACCTCCTTGATGAGGGACTGCTTGGGATTCAGTTCTTATTGTGATAGCCTGCTGCAAGAGCTCCTCACGAAGATCTACTGTTACGGTAAGTTCTTGCGTAACTGTACTTTGTGTCGGGTCAAGGAGTGAGGGACTGAGTGGGGCGGGATGTGAAGCTGTAACAGCTTTGGTATTTCAACACGACTATGACTGGCGGGGGAAATAATGAGCGAGGAAGGATTTCTTTTGTGGCCATGTGGTCATTTTCTGTGCCTGCCCTAGGTCCAATGTTGTTATTGTCAAGTAACTTCACTGGCTTTAGGACATGGTAGCCAGTCGGAACTGTAGGAGTATCCTTGCCATTTTTATTTTATTTACTGTATTTAAATTTTGGTAACAGAGTAGGCCCACTGCGACTGTGACAGTCCCTTTTTCATGGGCGATCCGGGATTAGTTACATGTACCTAGAGGGGAAAAGAAAACCAATGCTTTTGATTTTACTACAGTATATGGTACATTGATCATGTATACGTGTCGCAGAGATAGACATTACTACAGTTGACATAAGCGAGTTTACATACGTACAACCTTGTTAGTTACACACATTCATGAGTAGATAGTAGACGTAAGTACAGTTACGTACATTATGTCCTTCCTTACTGTTCCTCCCTCCATTTTTGTCTGTATTTACATGAGGCATCCCTTTTAGCAGAGGTGCCTTTATGGGTTGCGGCACCTGCAATGAGCCCCACTGCTTAGGTGTAGTTTTAACCCTTATAATGAAAATTATTAAATGGGTAGAAGAAATCATGAAAGCTGATTGGCTGAAGCCATCTTTGATCCATGATGTTATCTCAGCAAATCATCATTGGCTAGAACTGACACTATACCAAGATCAGTCATATCTCAATACTTTTAGTCAATTTTTAGTCACAATAATGCACTCCAGGGTGTGATATATCATGGGATATTGTCATGTCTTGGATGGTTGAAAACACTTGTCTTTGCCTTTACCTCTACACCAAAGACATGATGATGTCTCCTACCGCACCCTGTTGTGCATTATTGCTTAATTAAGGGACCCCATGGGTTTTCCCAATTTTTTATTCTTTCCTTCTGCAGACACCACTGTGGCAGTACTACATTTGTAAGTGGGACCCATACGCCAAGCAGTTGTACAGTTACGAAACTGAGTGCATCAACTCCATGGTACTGCTGGCTCTGCCAACTCATCATCATAGAAGTCCTGGGGATGCGTTACTACTGAGTGGCTAGTTAATTGCTAAGAGCTCTGTCACTTCATCTTAGGCTCTAAGTTGAGAACCTAGAGATCCAGGTTTAAATCATGGGTTTGCGACTTAAATACTTTGTGGCTCTAAGAAAGTCCCTTAACCTCTCTGTGCTTAACCCTTTCTTTTTTAAAACAACAAGAATACATCAGTGAGATGTCTTACAAATGGCATCAGTCTGTAGGAGTGTGCTACCCCAGAGACAGAACTTTATGCCACTTACAGAGTTTTGAATACAAGTTGAAATTCTGCACCATGTTCATGTACTCCCTGCTGTTCCAACATCAGATTTGTTTCTCCACTGAACAGAGCAGTCACCCCCAAATCAGCTACAGTCTTCTGGTGGTGTTTATTTTTATTCTGTTGTTATATTTATAAGTGTATATTTAATATTCAGTTACTCTGCAGTAGTTAGGATGTTTATTAAATAATTTAATATTTTTTGCAGTTTCTCTGGTTCCTGATTGGTTCTCAGGAACTGGAGAAGGCTGCTTTATAATACGGTTCCTGTATGAAAGGAACTGAAATAGCTTATGAGCATTTTTTTTTTAATTTATTTATTTATTAATTTTTTACACATTTTTAGCTACAAATATTTTACTTCATTGGTGACTGGGAACCGAATATTTTATATCTCTTAGTGTTGGCATAACTGATAGACCTAAAAGAGAACAGGACCCACAGGTTTTAAAAATGACATAAACAGTTTCCAGCTTTTGGCAAGGACAGAATGCCAAGAGATTTGTCCAAAGTGCTCGGGTCCAAATCACGATTTTATTACGGTAATTGTGAATTTTTTTAAAAAGTTTCACCCTTAATCCCAAAAGAAGAGGATTTTAAAAAGAGAAGTGTTTTATAGCTTCTCAGTCTGCCTGTATGTCACCAAAGCACTGTAAAGGCTCAGAGGGAATTCCTAGCCTTGGTGGAAAGCACACATCGGAGGGTTTTTCTTAAGTTCTCTTTATAAGCAGCAGCCCCGCTGTCAAAGGAGGCGGACAAAAAAAGGAATGTGCTCAGCCATGAGATAAGCATAGTAAAGATGATAAAGATAACCGGAGTGTCTGAAAGAGGAAATCCTGATTCCAGTAATGGCAAAAACACAGGTGAAAGAGCCTCAGAGCAGGTACTGGAACCAATGCCTGCCAAGCTAAAAAAAACAAAAAAAGAAACATGTCCATGCCATGCCACCTGCAAAGGAAAAGGATCAGGCAGTGGATCAGAAACCCATGCCCTCAACAGAAGATATAGCTGAGGTATGACAGTTTTTCCAAACTTTCAAGGCCATGGGAAATGTGTTTAATATACCTGCCCCAACACCCCTTCCCTGTCTCTGGTTCCAAACCACTTGCCTGTAGAGGAAGGGGATGTGTATTTATTTATTTAAGAGTTTCACCAGGAAGGGCACATTGCCTCAGGGTGCGTCCTGGGGGAGTTGAAGGTTTCACAGTAAAATAGTGGGGGGTCACCTGTTTTACTATTTATTATTTAGCTATGTTTACGTATTTACGAAGAGGAGGAGGAGGAAGGTGAACCCATAGAACCTGATGGCTCACCTGACCATGAGTTTTATTCCCCTCTTAGGCCCACAGAGGATCATACCTATTTCTCCACATTCGTGAAACAGAATGTGAGCACCCTCTACATCCCCTCTTATGAAACAGGAGGATGAGGAGGAAATGGAGTTCAAACAACATGAAGTCTTGCTATATTATGACAATTGCAGTTTGTCCCAGCCTTAGAACTGCTCCGGAGGTGAAAGAGTTAACTTCCATGCCATGCATGGAACTTAGAGCGCGAGCTCGGTTAGAAAAGCTCTGTCTGGATAATTTCAAACTGAAACTGTCAGATTCTTTACTCCGCCTCACTGAACAGTCGCCCGAGATTCCTCCTACTGCTCGGTTCATTTCTCGGTTCAAAAGTGTTTTTCTCGGTTAAATTCAACCACGATTAAAATTATTTTAACCGCAAACCGATCGGTTCAAGCTCTGTCTGTGGTATTGTAAGTAATAGACAGGTTTATTTCTGTGTGGAACTTGTAAATGTTTATCGGTTCGGTTTGAACCGATCAGGTTGTTTTAAAACTTTCTTCTAAATTCATTTAAAGCTATTTAGGGTGCGGTTCCCGGTTCTTATCGGTTCTAAAAAAAATGGATTTCATTACGTTTTTTTCCACGACCCGTGACACGGTTGGGAACCGATAAGGGTGTCTTGCCTGGCATTTGCCGGAAAAGGGCAAGTTTTTGGTTAGGCTGGCATTATGTCTGAGAAACCCAAAAGAAAAACGGCCCACTGTTTCAACACTGTAGTGTTCTGTGGGGAAGCCTTGCCAAGGCTGACCCACACCACATGTGTTTATTGTCTGGGGTTTGACCACCTCAATGCAGACTGCCATATTTGCAAGAATTTCCCTGCAGCTACCCTAGATAAGAGAGTTGGTAGGCTCAGGGAACGACAGGCAAAAGGTCCGCTTGACCCGATGAGCCAGCCCGGCTCGCGCCAACCGAATCGGAGGGAGTGCCCTGACCAGGGCTAGACTTCTCGGCAACTGAAAAGCTGACTCGGAGGAGCCAGTTCCAGCAAAGAGAACTAGAAAATCAGCAGGTGTGGAGTCCAAAATTCCTTCTCCAACTGCTGCAGAGATAGCCAAAGCGATCCAAATTGTCAAGTCGCTTTCCCGGTTCCGCCTCCCGAATCCGCCACTATCTGGCAAAGGTCGGTCTCAGGCTGGTTCCACCGGGTTCAAGAATATGATATAGGAGGAGTTTTATGAACCAGAGGAGGGAGGATGATTATGAACAGTGTGAATGTGATTTTGAAAGTCTGGATATGCCCATTGAACCGACATCTCCCAGACAGACCTTTAGGAGAGTCTCCCCAGGCTTTCTGAGCCCCTTCTCATTTTCTGTTTTATAAAAGTTGCTGAAACCCTCCAGCTCCCTTTGGAGGAAGCTGTGGATGAGCAAGAGGAGCCTGACTTTGTGGAGATGATGGATATCCCAGAGTCCAGGAGATTGTTTCCTAAAGGATTTATGTAAAGGAATAGACAAACAAGAAAAATGTTAAAAGCTCCTAATTCTGTGCCTCCTGTGGATAAAAAGATGGACAGGAGGTACACCTTGTCAGGTCCTGATACAGAATTTCTTTCACAGCAATGCAGTCATGTTGGGGTAGTTCAGGCTGCAGCCTGTGATAAGGCTAATATTCCCTGGTTCACATCCTCCTGACAAGGACTCCAGGAGGATTGATGCCATGGCTAAAAACAATACATGGCAGCGCCCTTGGGACTCAGACAGGCAAATTATATGGCCTATGTTGCAAGATACCAGAAATCTAGATGGGATACTGTCATGGCCTTAGCTAAACAGGCCCCTGGCCAGCTTGCCAAGGGCTGGAACAGGTGGCTGCTGATGGTATTGAGGCATCTAAGGTGCAATTCCATGCTGCAGTGGATTCTAATGATGTATCCTCTAGCCATGGCTACATCTGTGGCTTTTCGTAGATTGGCTTGGCTCAGGTGTACTAGTCTGTCACAGGATACCCAGGCTAAGGCCATGGATTTTCCTGTGGTGGGAAATTCTGTGTTTGGGGAGCAGACAGAGAAGTATATGAAGAAAATGGATGAATATAGAACCACTTATAGGAGTGCACAAGCCAAGGAACAGCAAGCCACTCCTCAGAGGCAGCCCCCAAGGGGTAGAGGCAGGCCTTTTCACAGACCTTTTTACCAAACCCAGGCCTCCTCTTCAGCTTACGTTCAGAGGGGGTTCTTCAGAGGGAGAGGCAGACGGGGTATGAGCAGGCCTGCTTCCACCCCTGAGCCTAAAGCCCCTGCCAAACAGGCACCCTGATGGGATGCCCAGGGCCGATTCTCCATTACCTGTAGGGGGCAGGCTGGCTTACTTTGTCCAGGACTGGGAGTCTTTAACTTCAGACAAGTGGGTCCTGGAAGTAGTGAGCCAGGGTCTGGTTCTCAGCTTCAAAAAATTTCCAAAGATGAGAATCAGATCTTTTCCACCTGCAAATCCTCTAGAGACTCTTGCTTTGGAAACAGAAGTCTCAACCCTCCTGGCTCTCAGAGCTGTAGGAAGGGTTTCTCCCCTACACCAGGGCAAGGGACTGTACTCCAGGTACTTCCTTACCCCAAAAAAGACAGGAGAATGGCGGCCCATCCTGGACCTAAGATATCTGAACAAGCACCTTTTAAAACCAAAATTCAAAATGGTGACTCTGGGAATGATTTTACCCTCCCTAAGGCCAGGGGACTGGCTAGCTTCCCTGGACCTCAAGGATGCCTACCTCCATGTTCTTATCAGAAGCTCCCACCGAAAGTACCTCAGATTCGAACTTCCCTCAGGCCATTATCAGTTCAGAGCAATGCCCTTCGGCCTTACCTCTGCCCCAAGGGTATTCACAAAATGTCTGGTGGTAGCAGTTGCTCATTTAAGAAGGCAAAAGATTGCCATCTTTCCCTACCTAGACGACTGGCTCATTGTGGGTCAGTCTCCAGACCAGGTCAAATCACACCTGCAGGTTACCCAGCAGCTGCTTACCTCTCTAGGCTTTCTTCTCAGTCTTCCAAAGTCAGTTTTAGAACCTGTCCAGGTACTCACCTTCATAGGCGCAGAACTGGACACAAAGCAGGCCAGAGCCTTCCCTGGAAAGGGTAAGGACCCTGGTGGCCCTGGCCTCCTCCTTCACTCCTGCAGGTCTCGACCAGCAAGGCATTTTCTATAGCTCCTAGGGACACATGGCTGCTTCCACAGCCGTAGTGCAAGGGGAGCAAGATTTCAGATAAGGGACATTCAGTTCCATTTGAGAGCCTTTTGGTCTCAAAGAAGAGATCCCCTATCCAAGTTGATCCTAGTAACTTAAACCCTGATCCAGGCCTTCAGTGGTGGCAGGATCAGAGCAATCTGAGACAAGGTTCCTTTCATCCCTCTATCTCACTCCTTGACCCTTACTACAGATGCGTCCCTTTGGGATGGGGAGCTCACATGGCACCTCTCACCCAGGGATTGTGGTCCCTCAGGAATCTCTGCTCTACATCAATCTGTTGGAACTCAGAGCTGTTTTTCTAGCACTTCAGTGTTTTCTGCATCTGTTCAGAACAAAGTGGTACAGGTCAGAACAGACAACACCACTACAATGTGGGACATCAACAAACAAGGGGGCACTCGGTCTTGGCCTTGTGCACCGAGGCAATGTAGTTGTGGTCTCTGGCTTATTCCCTGAACACCTCCCTCATAGCAGTTCACCTCCCAGACAAGGACAATGTCCTGGCAGATGCTCTCAGCAGGATTTCCCAGGGCCATCACGAATGGTCATTGGATCCTCGAGTACTGGGGATAGTTTTTGCCAGGTGGGGCACCCCTCAGATCTTTTTGCAGCCCCAGACAATCAACTTCCACTTTTTTGTTGCAGACCCCCAGTGTTGGGCTCAGTCCCCCTGGATGCCATCCTCCTCGATTGGGAAGGGAAGTTTCTCTATGCCTCCCCACCTTCCCTCTCCTGTTCAAGGTGCTAGTCAAAATCAGATCTCAGCCCTGCAAGATGATTCTGATTGCTCCAGATTGGGCCAGACAGCCCTGGTACCCTCTCCTTCTGTCCTTAGCAGTCCATCTTCCCCTGTGTCTCCCCAGGAACCACAATTTGTTAACCTGTGCCCAGGGGAGAGTTTGGTATCCGAATCTCAAATCCCTCAACCTCAAGGCCTGGCTCTTGAGGAGTTAGAGTTTGCTGACCTACATCTTTCTCAAGGTGTTCTCGAAATTTTGAAAGCTTCTAGGAAGCCTTCCACTAGGGCTACTTATAACTCTAAATGGAAAAGGTTTTCCATATGGTGCTCTGGGAAGCATATTTCCTCGGAATCTGCAGATTTGCCCACTGTTTTGGACTATATGGTCCATCTTAATTCTTTGGGACTGAGACCAGCTACCCTGAAAGTGCATTTGGCAGCTGTCTCTGCTTTTATTTCAGCAGGGAAGCCCTCTTCTCTCTGCTCACCCTGTATTTTCCAAGTTTTCAGGGATTGTTTCATACCAATCCACCATTCAGGGACCCTGCCCCTGCCTGGGATCTTAATGTTTGCATTGCTCAGCTGATGCAACCGCTCTTTGAACCTCTGTCTTCGCAGAGCTTAAGTTCTTGACTTGGAAAACTGTGTTTTAGTAGCCATCACTCTGCCAGGGCGATAAGTGAGTTGCAAGCTTTGTCAGTGGAGACTGACTTCATTTCCTTCACAGGGATAAGTGGTCCTCAGGACTAACAGGAAGTTTTGCCTAAGGTGGTTTCAGATTTCCACCTTAATCTATTTCTTCCAGTGTTCTTCACTGACCATTCCTCCTCTGGTGAGAGGAGGCTGCACAGCTTAGATGTTAAGAGGCCCTTAGTTACTACATAGAGCGTACTAAGGGTCACAGGTTTGGCCCTCCAACTCTTTCTCACTTATGGTGAGGTTGGGAAAGGAAACCTGCCACTAAGAGAATCCATTGCCAGGTGGATTGTCTCTTGTATCCAATTTGCTATCAAAACTGCAAGGTTCCCCTTCAGGCCTGAGGGCTCACTCTACCAGAGGTACAGCTGCATCCCTAGCTGCGGCCAGGGACATCCCTATCTTAGAGATATGTCAAGCAGCTACTTGGAAACAATCGTACTTCACTAAGCATTACTCCTTGGACATTCAGGCCAGGAGGGATGCTCGATTTAGACAGCTGTGCTTCAGAGCCTATTTCCTAAGTAGGTTCTGTCCTCCTCCATGGAGGTACTGCTGTGTAGTCTGCATTGTCATAATATAGCAAGACTTTGTTGTTTGAAGAAAAATTACTCACCTTAGTAATGTTGTTTCTTCTAATGGAGTCTTGCTATATTATGACCTCCCCAGCCTGCCCCTCTCAGAACTTCTACTTTAGGGATGGGGTAAGCTGTCTAGTGTTGGCACTTATTGATGTCCATCTTGTGTTTTCCACCCTCTTTTTGGGGTGTTTTGGTGTTGTGTTTTATTTATCTTATCTTATTTTCTGGTCCCCAACTTGAGTCTTGGTGTTGGGACCAGGAAATGTGTTAATACTTAAGTAGCCAGTTGGCTAGTGTAGGTTACAGCCCACACACAACCTTAGTGAGTTTTGCTCGTAAAGATCTGACAGTTTCAGTTTGAAATTATCCTGACAGAGCTTTTCTAACCGAGCTCCCGCTCTAAGTTCCATGCATGGCATGGAAGTTAACTCTTTCACCTCCGGAGCAGTTCTAAGGCTGGGACAAACTGCAATTATCATAATATAGCAAGACTCCATTAGAAGAAACAACATTACTAAGGTGAGTAATTTTTTCTTCCTGGATATGATGGGGCTAGTTCTCACAATGAGACTACTAGTCCTCATCCATAAGTCACTACAAAAGACTACATCTAACATCAGGTGGACGGACAGGAGGTGGAATACCTGTTTGCCCATTCTAATTATGAAAGAGTGGTACAGGCAGGTGCTTGTGAGAAGGTCAGTGTGCCTCTCTCTCCACACAGCCTTCTGAAAAGGATTCCAGGAAGCTGGATGCAATGGCTGAAAAAGTGTACACAGCAGCTTCCTTACCCCTGAGGCAGGCAGCTTATTGGGCACACACAATCCACTACCAAAAAGCACTGTGGAATGTGAACTGAGTGATAAGGTGGGTGGTAAAGTGGCACAGAATCAGGCTGCCACACCAAAGTCATCTCTGGATGCCACTAAACACCAGTTCCACCTGTCTATAGACACTAATGACTCTGCTTCACAAGTCTCAGCTCATGTAGTGGCATTGAGGTTTGCCTGGCTAAGGGCTACCATCCTTACTCAGGACACTAAGGCTAAATAAACCACTGATTTCCCCTATGAGGGAAATTCGCTATTTGGTGTCAAAACAGAGATGGTACATTTAAATAAAACTGACAAATACAAGTCCACTTTTAAAAGTAACACAGAAAAAGAAAAGGTTTCCACTCCTTACAGGCCTTATGGAAGGGGAGGGGAGGTAGGGGCAGGGGTTGCTATTAAAGATATCATTACTTACAAAAAATCAGTTCTCTAATTGAAAAAGTGCTGGTGTACAGGTAAAACCAGTGCAACCACTGCCGAAAACCTTGCACTCAGGACCTCATGTGAAACACACTACTGTCCGAATATCAAAAAATTAAGCCTATGGTCAGACACAAAAATAACACAGTGTGCATGAAAAAATATCTCAAATGTTTCGTCCCCTTACTTGAGAATATTAATAGGGGCATCTTTCACCCCCAGTAATGCGAACATCTATTTGGGGACCTGAGAGGATAAATATGTGAAGAAATGGTGAAAGTGATCTTCTTACTTGAACATATACAATTATATTGCCATTTTATTGACAGTATATTTATTGTATGGGACAGAACCATCTGTGAGTTGTGGTCATTTGTATCCCATTTAGAGAATGCTAACAGCAGTCTAAAATTGACATTGAAATATGATCAAAAAATGATAGACGTTTTGGATCTGGTCATATTAACAGATGAAGTGGGGGTATTAGAACTGATTTGTTTTGTAAAACTGATTACAGCTCTGTGATAAATTGTACAAGTTGCCATCCTAGGCATCTCACTGAGAGCTTTTCTCTCAGTCATTTTTATCGTATTAAAAGGATTTGTAGTTCTGAAAATAATTATCAAAAACGGGCACATATTCTCATGTCCTGGGTCTTAGAGGTGATTCACTTAAGTGCATTTTGGATGCAAAATCAAAAGTAGATGGCAAAACTAGAACTGAATTGGTCCATGTGAACACAGGGGAGTCAGTGTGCATAACAGAAGACTGGAGATAACCAATGAGGAATGCAACAACGTGATACTAGACTGGATTTTGTATCTGCATATAATTTACAGTCTAGAGGCATTGAGAATATCATTTTGAAAAATTGGTTTGTTATTCAGTCAGCTGTAGTATTAAAAGATACTATCAGAGAACACCCTTGTTTTGTATACAGACGTAGCCAGAACACTAGAGATAAAATAATGCATATCTTGCAAAAGCAAAGCCACACAGATTAGACCTAATTGGATGCCAGCTCCTGCCGCAAGAAACTTCAGCTGCAGGAACTGTAAGTTTTGTAAGTATATGTTTAAAAGTAATACATTTGGTGAGGATAACGTGGAAATAACATTTGAAGTAAAACAGTTCATTAATTGCAATTCGGAACGTGTGGTATATTTGGCAAAATGTTGTTGAAGCTGTTATGTGCAAAAACTCGTAGGAAGCTAAAGCTATGAGCTGAGGAACATATGAACATACGAAGAAGCCAGCAGAAGAAGGCCATTTGGTTTATCAAGTCTGCTCATATTGCAGGGTCCACAGCTTGAGCTAATGTCCCTGCCCTCTCTCCCCACTCCTCCTATCCTCTCTACCCATGATCCTTACCTCACCCCATGCCTGTCACAGCCTCTCTTAAAGCTGCCCACTGTCTTCAGTGAGCTGATCTATTATGGCAGCGCATTCCACCACCCTTTCTGTGAAGAATTGTTTCCTGACCTCCCTCCTAAACCTTCCAACTTAACTGTGCCCCCTCGTGTTATGGTTGTCACTCAGCTTAAAGAGACTCTCCTTATCAACCTTATGTATCCCTTTCAAGTACTTGAAGGTCCCAATCATGTCCCCTCTCTCTCGCCTGTCTTCCAGGAGTACATGTTCAGTGCCCTCAACCTCTCCTCATATGCCTTACCCTGCTGACCGGCTGTCACCTTTGTAGCCCTCCTCTGGACCTTCTCCGGCAGGTTAATGTCCTTTTTGAGGTGTGGGCACCAGTACCGAACTCCATACTCTAGATGCAGCCTTACCAGTGACCTGTACAAGGGCAGTATAACCTCCTCTCTCCTACTACTGATCCCCCTAAATATGCATCTCAGCATCTTCTTTACCTTTGCTGCTGCTTTCTTGCATGGCGTAGCGTGCTTCAGGTCACTAGTGATCATCACTCCCAGGTCCTTCTCCTCCTCTGATGCAGATACTCGGACTTCATCCAGGTAGTACTTTATCGTGGCATTCTTGGCTCCAATATGCATAACTCTGTATTTCACAGCCACCTTTTGAGCCTATGTCATCAGCTGATCTCAAGTATGTAACTTGGAAAACTGTTTTTTTAGTTGCAGTCACGTTGGCCATGAGGATTAGTGAGCTCCAGGCATTGTTCATTGAGACTGACTATATTGCATTCCACAAGGACAAGGTGGTCCTTAGGACCAACAGTAAGTTTCTCCCTAAGGTGGTGTCTAACCTCCATATCGATCAGTCCATTACACTACCAGTCTTTTTCACTGACCAGTCTCCTTCAGGGGAACGTAGACTGCATAGGCTGGACGTAAAAAGAGCTATCGGCTACTGCCTGGAACATACAAGAGGCCACAGAGGGGACAAGACCCAGCTCTTTTTAACCTATGGGGAAGTCAGAAAAGATAAACCAGCCACAAAAAAGTCCGTGGCATGTATCCAGTTCTGTTATGGCAAAGTGGGCAAACAACCCCCACAGGGCCTCATGGCCCACTCCACTAGAGGAACAGATGCATCAATAGCGGCTTCAAGGACTATCCCTTTGCTAGAAATCTGCAAAGCAGCTACCTGGAAAACAGTTCACACATTTACTAAGCATTACTGCCTGGATACCCAGGCTAAGAGTGATGCCAGGTTTGACACAGCAGTCCTACAGAGCCTGTTTCCTAAATAGGTCCTCTGCCCTACTCCAAGGGCACTGCTTGGGTAGTCTGCGTTTGTCAGAATACAGTAAGATTTCATGGGGTTTGAAGAAAACATTACTTGCCATAGTAATCTTGTTTCTTCCAAGGGAATCTTACTGTATTCTGAGCTCCCACCCTTCCTCCCCTACTAGGACATACAGAGCACTGCATACTGTCTGTACAACTAATGTTGGAAACCTGTGGGTGCCTAATACTTTCTTGGGCATCTGTTGACTTGAGTCTTAGGAGATGCCCTCTGTTGTTTAAGATGTGTTTGTTTATTCCTTAAGGGGGGATTGTTTTGAGCTTGTTATACTAGATTAGTTAGCTAGTTGGTTTAGCTTCTGCATGCTTCTTTAGAACTGATGGTTGCAGGAAGTGCAACCAGGGACAGTGGCTTGAAAACCGAGCTCGAGCCTAGCATGCCATCATTTGCATAGGTTCTATTAACCATTTCGTCTCCAGGGCAGTCCTATGGTGAGACCATAATGCAATTGTCAGAATACAGTAAGATTCTTTTGGAAGAAACGAGATTACTATGGTAAGTAATGTTTTCTTCTTTGCATTGAAGCCAAGCTGTCAGATCCTGTACCACCTCCCCAGCTTTTCCAGATCTTCCTGTAGGTCCTGTATCCCTTCAGCTGTGTTCACTCTCCCGAAGAGCTTGGTTTCATCCACAGATAGGCACATTTTGCCCTTAATGCCATCCCCAATGTCATTGATGAAGACATTAATAATAATAATAATAAAATTTATTTAATTAAGCGCCTTTCAGAGTTTCAAAGCACTGTACAATATTAATATAAAAACAAACATATATTCAAATACATACAGTATAAAATCAGGATAAAACAGGAAACGCCTTTCCCCATAAAAAAGTCTTTAGTGCCTGCTTAAAACTCCCCACCGTCCTGCACTCCCGGAGCTGACGGGGCAGAGAATTCCAGAGGGTAGGTGCCGCAAATCCAAAGGCACGAGCACCAGATGACTTCAAGTTTACCCTCAGAATCTTCAGCAGCCCCTCATCAGCCAAGTGGAGCAGTTGCAGAGGGGTGTAAGGCACCAGGAGCTCTTTCAAGTAATCGGGACCCAGTCCTTGTAGGGCTTTATAGGTCAAAAGACATACCTTAAAGGTAATCCACCACTGTATTGGCAGCCAGTGCAGAGCGTGCAGCACCGGGGTGATGTGAGATGTTCTAGATGCCCCAGTCAGCAAACCTGCTGCCGCATTCTGCACTAGCTGCAAACGGCAGATATCAACCCAAGGAAGCCCTAGATAAAGGGAGTTACAGTAATCAAGGCGCGATGTCACAAAGGCATGGACCAAAACAGGCAGGTCACTGGGTGGAACAAGGTGCCTAATCCTGGCAATGTTCCTAAGATGGAAAAAGGCCAGCTTGATGACTGCCGACACCTGATGTTGAAGAGTCAGACCAACGTCATGCTCCACACCCAGGTTATGCACCCGTTCAGAGGTGAGAATCTGGTCCTCCCCCAGGACTAAACTGGAAAGAAACCCAGTCCTTAATCCCTCTGCCCTATGACCCGTGTCCTCAACCAAAACCTCAGTCTTTCCTGGGTTCAACTTTAGACCGCTGGAATTCATCCAGTCTTGGATTTCTGCGAGGCAGTTGTTCAGTATCGAGAGAGCACCAACCTGGTCAGGTGCAAAAGACAGGTAGAGCTGGGTATCATCAGCATAGCAGTGAAACCTCAGCTCATACCGTCTTACAATGTCTCCAAGGGGTAGCATATATACTGCGAATAACATGAGGGACAGCACCGAGCCCTGAGGCACCCCACATGGCAGAGAGAGAAGGCCCCGGATGAAAACAAACCTGAGACCACTCTCTGCGTTCTCCCTACGAGGAAAGATGAAAACCATCTGAGGACTGTACCCGACAGCCCACAGATGAACTTCAGGCGTTCGAGCAGAACCCCATGATCCACAGTATCAAAAGCTGATGATAGATCTGGGATAACCAAGATAGAACGGTGTCTGTGATCTCTCGCCATCAGGAGATCATTGAGCACCCGAACCAGAGCAGTCTCAGTACTATGCCTCTTATGAAAACCAGATTGGAGAGGTTCGTATAAACTATGGATGATTAAATGGTTATCCAATTGAGCAGCCACAACTTTCTCAATAAACTTCCCCACAAAAGGGAGGTTAGAGATAGGCCTATAGTTTGCTAGGTTCTCCAGGTCTAAAGAAGCTTTTTTCAGAAGGGGGATCACCACCCCCTCCTTCAGGGAGCTAGGGAACACTCCCATATCTAAAGAGCACCGGACAATCCGAGCTAAGACCGGTCCAATTATCTCACTACAACCCAAGATCAGGGAAGTAGGGCCTGGGTCTAAACTACAGCACGTGGGACGCATCTCCTGGACAATCGTTATAATATCTACGAAGTCCGGCAGGTCAAAGGCACTCCAGGAAACTCCGGCTCATGACAGGGCACCGACATCAACGGCAACTCCCTTAGAATGAAATTGGTACTCCTCCTGGTGTTTTCAACCTTATTCGCAGCTAGCAGCGATCTCATCACAATCAGTTTGTGTAAAAACTCGACGGAGCTGCTGACAGACTGGGTTGCACAGTCTGTCAACAGTTCTGAAGAGTTGGGCCGGTCGATTCCGTGCAACAGAAATTTCTCTGGACAGGAATTCTGCCTTCTTATGGGAAATTTCTGTTTGGTAGAGTATATAATGCTCTAGCAAAATACGGTGGTCGGCATCAGCAGCAGCCTTCCTCCAACGACGCTCTAACCTATGCCCCAACCTCTGCAGCTCTCTCAGAGCCCCATCAAACCACGGGGCTCTGGGATGACACGGAAGGGGGCAAACACGGACAGGTGCAATGTGATTGAGGGCTGCCAATATGGCCCCATTATAGGCCACTACCAGCTGCTCAGGATCAGTGCAAGACTCGTCCAACAACGAGAGGTAACTAACCGCCATCAGGTCTTAAGGGACCACGTCCCACAAAGGGCGGTACCTGACCAACTCCATAGGGGCCGACCTACCCAGGGGGGCCTCAAAATTGAACCCAACTGAGTAGTGATTGGACCAACCGACTGGTTCAACCACCAGATCGGAGGCCTCGATCCCCAGGAGGAAGACCAGGTCAAGAGAGTAACCTACCTTGTGTGTAGCTGAGGAAACTACCTATGTAAAGCCCAGGGATGTCATCACCTGGAGGAAATGTTGACCAAAAAGTGAAGATTCGTCGTCGACCCAGGCATAGAAGTCGCCCAGAACCATCAGTCTGGGCGACTCCAAGGCCATGTCGGTGGCGAAATCTGCTATTTCCTGCAGGAAAAGCTTCTCATCACCTGGTGGATGGTAGATGAGGGCAGTGCTGCATCCTACATCAGCTACCACAGTACACTCAAATGACCTGGCCTCCTCAACTGGTACACCAGTTAGACCCAATTCGGTCTTGAAACAGACCGCACCCCCACCCCACCCGTGATCCAATCTCGGGTGATGTATAACCGAGGACCCGGTGGGAACAGCGGCCTCTAAAAAGGGGTTGCATCTCATCCAACCAGGTCTCTCGACAAGCCAGATCTGACCTCGCAACAAAGCCTGAAATAAGACCAGTCTTGTTGCAGACAGATCTGGTATTGCATAACAGCCCGAGTCGGACGAGGTTGGCTAGTTGTCCCAACCACTTGCCCCCAAACTGGAGGTGCCCTTGGCATGGGAACCAGAACTGAATCACCGGTGCTCTAGATACCATTTCGCCCCAGGGCGCCTTCTGGGCCTAACCACTCTTATGGGAGAGCCCGCCGCCCGCTGTCCGCAACCCCCACCCACCCTCAACTTCCCTCCCCACGCAATCCCCAACACCCAGCAACGGTGATAGAGTACAGGCAGGGGGAGAAGAGAAGGGCAGAGGGCACGGAGAGCGGAGGTCAATAGCACAGGACAGGAGAGGCAAGCGGCACATCTAGCTGCTCAGTTTACAACACCGTAAATATTATAAAAATCCCGAAGAACACCGCCTATCCTAAACCTCTCTCACACTTCCCACAACTAAATAATTATACTACTTCAAATTAAAATAAAATAACAAACAACTAAATTAAATTAAACTAAACCATCTAAACATATAAACCTCCCTAACACATATTATTATTTATTGATTAAACCCACAGGTCCTCTCACTACCTGAGGGTCAACCAAATTAAAACTAACCAAAAGCAATTTTATTGCACCCAGGTCCTCTCACTACTTGGTGCCTACTAAAACTAAGCACTCTCACTGCTTATTAAACAAAAAATAAACATCAAAATAATATTAAAATTAAAATAATAATAGTAATAATAAACAAAGGAAATAATTAAGAAACCACCTCCAGATAATATCTCTCACAATATCGGGAAACAGGTGGATTCAAAGATGTTATAGAGCACTCTCACTGCTCACATTATTTCCATTAAAAAAGTATGTAAAGGAAAAGTACTTGCAGTCAGCAGAGGTCCCGTCTAGCTGTGAACACTTCCAAATACAGCCTTATATAAGCACAGGATACAAAAAGTCAGTATACCAGCCCCAGTGTCAGCAGAAAAACAGCAAGCAATATAGTTCCAATCTTCAGATCTCAGACTTCGAATTCCACCTCCGATTCCAACCTCAGAAAGGCCACCAGCAGGACTGGCCCCAGCACCAAGCCTTGGGGGACCCCATTGGTTACCCCACCCTCTGGGTTCTGTTCCTCAGTCAGTTTTCCACCCATCTGGCCATCTTTTCCCCAACTCCGAGATCCACTAAGTTCCTGATCAACCTTTTTTGGGGCACAGAGACAAAGGCCTTGCTGAAATCAAGATAGAGGATGTCTACCACTTGGACCCTGTCTACTGTCTTGGTGACACTGTCTAAGAAGTAAATCAGATTAATTTGACATGTTCTCCTGACATGATCCCCCGCCCCCATGAACCCATGCTGCCTCTCATCCTGGAGACCATGCTCCTCTAGATATTCAACCAGCTTTTCCTTTAGTATGGTCTCCGTGAGCTTGCCCACAATGGAGGTCAGACTGACTGGTCTATAATTCCCTGGGTCATCCTTGGGACAGCTTTTGTTGAGGGGCACTACATGCGCTGTTCTCCAGTCCTGTGGTACCTCGCCTGACTCTAGTGAACTTTTAAATAGGTCTGCCAGTGGCCCTTCCAGCTCCTCAGTTCCTTTAGTACCCTTGGATGTACTCTGTGTGGGCCTGGTGATTTGTCCACCTTCAATGCCAGCAGCCCCTCCCTTGCTCGATACTCCTCTGTCACTACATCTGTGTTCCCCTCCGCCCTGCTCCTCTTTTCCCTCCTGAAGGCACTGGTCCGTCCTTCTCCCTGGTGAAGATGGAACAGAAGTATTCATTTAGTATCTCTGTTTTCCCCCCATTATCCTCCTTCCACTCCACCTCTTTCTTAAGCCTAACAATCTCTTCCTTCTTGTCCCTTTTCTAACTTATATAGCGAAAGAAAGCCTTTCTCCCCCTTCTTAATTCGTTCAGCTATCTGCAGCTCCTTCTGTGCCTTTGCTCTCCGGACTTCCTTACTTGCCTCACTAGCCAACCTTAGGTCATTTTCCATATCCACCTCTCTCTTGGTCTGTCTACATTTTCTGTAGGCCAGCCTGTTTTCCGTCACCGCCTGGGCAACTCCAGAACTGAACCAGCTGGGCACTTTTGCCCTTGTGTTCTTCCCCCTGAGCCAAACACACTCATCTGTGGCAACCAATATTCCTTCCTTAATGATGGACCACCTTTGGTCCACCCCATATCTGCTCTGATGCCCGCCAGATGGCTGCTTAGCACTTCGCCCATTTTTCTGAAGTCTGCCCTCCTGAATGAAATCCAAGATTTTGGTCTTAGTTGGGATGCTTTCCCTGCCCATATCAACTGGAACCACACTGTGCAATGGTCACTTCCACCCAGTAACTCCCTGACCATTATTTCCTGTACATGCTCCCCATTTGTGAGCACCAGATCAAGAATTGCTTCAGCTCTTTTTGGTTCAGTGGTGCCCTGAGTCAGGAACCCACTCTGCAGTCCTTCCAGGATCACTTGACTCCTAGCACATGTTGTGGATGGTATGCTCCAGTCTACCTTGGGCAGGTTAAAGTCCCCCACAATTACCACCTCGCCTTTCTCTGTGGCTTCCAATATTTGAGAGGTCAGTTCCCTGTCTTTCTCCTCATCCTGACTGATTGGTCTGTAAACCATCCCCAACCTCTTACCTTTCTCTCTCTGTTGGACCTTAACTGAATCCATAATGCCTCCACCGCTCCTTCCTCAGACTCCTCCCTCGTGCAAGTTATTCCCTTCCTGATATAAATTACCACCCCTTCCCAACTACCCTGTCCCTCCTGTATAGTTTATATCCAGGGATTGAAAGGTCCCAGTCATGGTGTGATGTTGCCCAGGTCTCGGTTACTGCAGCTATGTCCACGTTCCTGTCTGCTAATAGTGCCTGCAGGTCATCCATCTTGTTTCCAAGACTCTGCACATTCAGAGACACCACCCTCCACTTAGAATCTGTTCTTTCTTCTCTTCCCTTTATTCTTCTATTCACATTTATCCCCTTTGTGTGCACCCCTCCACGTACCCTTGTTATGTGTTCCTCACCCCTTCCACCCTTTGCTGTGTTCTCGCCCCTTCCACCTCCTCCCTCCAGGTTTCTTCTATCACTGTGGGAGGGAGGTTCACTGACCTCCTCCTCTCGGGAGTCTGTGGGCCTGCATGCCCGCTGACACCCCCCCCACAGTACATATTAATAATATCACAAAACAGGATCTGGGGGTGCTCATTACAGGGCCAGTGAACAACTCTTCACAATGTAGGAAGGCAGCTGCAAAGGCCAACAAAATGCTGTGTTGTATTGCAAGGGGTATATCCTCGAGGAGGGAGGAGGTGATTCTGACACTGTATAGGTCATTAGTTAGACCACACCTGGAGTACTGCATGCAGTACTGGTGCCCGTGTCTGAAGAGGGACATTAAGTTACTGGAGGGGGCGCAGCGCAGGGCGACAAAGATGATCAAGGGGCTGGGGAACTTATCATACGAGAGGAAGCTGAGGGAGTTGAACATGTACTGACTGGAAGAGAGGAGGGACGGGGGGACATGATTGAAACCTTTAAGTACATGAAAGGAATAAACAAGACAGGTACAGAGGGGCTGTTCAAAGTAAGGGAAGTGAGGGACACCAGGGGCCACGATATGAGACTGTAGGGAGGAAGGTTCAGGAGGGAGATGAGGAGACACTTTTTACAGAGTGGGTGGTGGCTGGGTTTAATGCGTTACCTGCAGAAGTGGTATCCAGCAGAACAGTGGACTGCTTCAAAAGGGGATGGGACAGGACAAGTGGGGGGGTTAATAAAGGGGAAGAGTGGAAGGGAGGGGCAGCTGTAGAATAAGGGGTGCCAGCTGCACATTTGAGCAGACTTGGTAGATCTCTAGGCCTTTATCTGCTGGCAAATTTTGTATGTTCGTAGGTGACCCAAAAAGGCTTTAAAAAATGTCCTGATGGAGCAACGGGTAGCCAGTTCCGGGCGGGGGTCCTCCAGGGTCCTGGCCTCTCAAATGCTTTCAGGGTTGTCGAGTTTCCAGGCCTGTAAGACCCAAAACAAGTCTTCGGGAAAAAGTCGTAAAAGAGACCGAGATCAGGACCACCCCCCCCCCGCGGCGATCTCGTTCCCCGACGGCCTCTCCGTCTGGGGGTTCCTCATTAGCAGTGGCTGCACCGATGCACAAAGTCACTGTCCAGGTCTGTGTGCCCTCCAGACCCATACCGACAGCGCACCTGCCTAATTCTCAGGGAAGTCGGTCATCGACCTCTGGGTCGTCAGCCCCTACTTTATCGATGGCCCTCCAGTCGAGGTCTGACCCCTCTCCTTCCACTCGGGCTACAGGCCCTTCAAGTTCACAAGGTCCATCCGGTGGTGTTGGTCATTGTTTCCTGCACCATCGACCTGAATGAAATTTTAACAAAGTTTACCTTAGTGATTGTTCACCAGCTGGGTGCATGTAGGTCCACATCATCGACGTCATCGACTCCTCCTCATAGGCTGTGGGATGCCTCCGCCGCAAGCTGTCATCTTTGCCTCCGGCATCATACCTAGACTTAGAAGAGGTCGAAGAGGAGTACCACCCTAACCTCATTCTTCATGATGAGGAAGAGGAGGAGGTCTTAAGATAGGTCCACAGCCTCCTCTGTTAGTGAGGATTCTGTCAAGCACACCCCTAGGTCTCCTTCTGAGGGCCCAACATTTTTCAATGTGTTAAAGCAATTGTCCTCAGCCATGGGTTTTCATACTGAGGAGGAAGATATCACCAGAAATGATCTGGTGGACTTTCTGGAGATCCCAGAGTTTCCCCCCAAAAATCATTCCACCTATTTTGCCTGCCTTGAGGAATGCTACTACTGCAGCCTGGCATAGGCCAGACATGATGTAGGCTATGTCCTGCATTGCGAATAAGCTATACCATGTACCCCAGGGGTTTCCCCACTATGCTGTCCAGCCCAAAACCGATTCAGTGGTCATTAAGGCAGCCCTTGACAGGACTAAGGCACCTAAGCACCTTAGCTCTCTTTCCCCTGACAGAGAGTCACGCAGACTTGACCTTTGGGGCAAGAGGGCTTATGCCTCCTCTGCCCTTGGGCTGAGGATTGCCAGTTACCTGTCTCAAATGGTAAAGTATCAGAACTCCAACTGGAAGAAGGGAAAATCTGCCTCTCAGGCCCTGTCAGATGGCACATAGAAGCAGGAGATTCTCAAGTGCTTGCAGACTGCTGAGGATGTTAGCAAGCACCTCCTCCTGGCCCTCTGACATCTTGGACACTACTGCCAGGGCTGCTGCCACTGGCATCTGCCTACGTAGGCACTCCTGGCTGAGGGTCTCTGGCTATGCTGATGATGTTCAGCAGAAGGTGCCTAATGTCCCCTTCAGTGGCACGAAGCTCCTTGGGCCTGATGTCCAGGGGTACTGGGTGAATACCGTGCATGTAAGGCAGTGCGGTATTAACTGCGCCTGTATAGTGAGCGCCTGGGATTACAGTGATAGGGGTAGAACAGCGGTATGGGAATACTGCTACCCCTGTCACTGTATACAGATTGGGAGGCTGGGCAGGTTGCCATGTGCTGGGTGTCTGGTTGAGCCACTCCCGTGGAAGAGTGACTAGGGCACCAGCACATGGTGCAGTAAGGAGACCTGGGACTATGGTTTGGTTCCCCCCAGGTCTCTCCTGCTACATCTTCTTGCCATGTTTTAAAAAACAAAACAAAAAAAACTAACCCCCTCCCGAGTTTCTCCCCGAGCCCCCCCTCCGGGTTAGTTATTTAAGTTCCATGGGGTGCAGGGGGCCTAGCCCCCAGCAAAAACACATGAAGACCCATTGTGATCAATGGGCGTGGTGCATGGAACAGGTCAGTGTTTTGCCGGACTCTGTTTTTGTCTGGCGCTGTTTCACTGCGGCATTTTTAGCTGCTGTGTTTTGCCGTGGGTGGTAATGAACCCGTGTCATGTCCAGGTCATCATTAATGATTTGCAGGCCTCCGAAGGAGCCATAAAATCTGTCCACTGCCTCTACCATACACAGCCTAAAGGTAGATAGTGCCCTCTTTTTCGCAAGGCATCCAGTAGACCCTGTGCAGCCTCTCAGCCCCAAGGCAAACACAGAGCCTCCACTGCCTTGCCTGCCCTTCCAATGCAGGAGCCGCGGCCAAGCGTCCAAGAAGTGATGGATCAGCCCCACCGACTGGATCCGCCTCTGCTTGACTCGTTGCCAGACAACATTCTTCTGGTCCCCGACCAAGAGGTGATGGTCGGAGGTCGGTTCTCCTTCCATCACAAACAGCGGAGAACCATAACTTCAGGTGCCTGGATTCTGTAAATCATAGAAAGAGGTCACACGCTGGAGCTCTTTGAGCAGCATCCAGAAACCCCTCCCCTGCCCTCCAGTTACTCCCCGTCTCACTTGTCCATCCTCTGGGAGGAGGTACAGTCCCTTCTGCGCAAACAGGCCATTGAGCCAGTACCCAGGCAGCAGAGAAACAGAGGGTTCTATTCCAGGTTTTTTCTGGTCCCCAAAAAGACCGGTGATCTAAGACCCATTTTAGATCTAAAAGACCTCAGTCTGTACATCCAGTACTGAAAGTTCCACGTGGTAACTTTGCCAGGCCCGATGCCTCTACTCAAGACAAGCGACTGGCTCTGTTCACTTGACATGCAGGATGCCTACCTGCACATCTCAGTCTTCCCTCCTCACAGGAGGTTTCTCCATTTTCTGTTTCAGGGCAAGCATTACCAGTTCTAGGGACGTGGATATGATGTACAATCCACACTTCTGGCAATGTTCCTTTCACCTTTAAGTTCTTCTGGAATGTCTTCAGGCTGGCTTCTCCCACCCACCCAGGTGGTAACTCCCCTAGTACCATCCCGTGATGCCAGATCTTCCTTTCCACTAGAAGAAGAAGGTTCATTCCTTATTGTTCTCGCGCTGAGTAGGCCCTCTGCTTATTAAAACTTCTAGTTTATAAAAATATCTTGTCTTCCAGTGACTTTTTCTCATCATCCGTTATGGACGAAGCGAAGTTGGCGCCGAGATTCAAGAATTGCACCTGCGGGCAGAAAATGTCTCGGATAGATCCGCACAACATGTGCATTTACTGCCTGGGCCATGAGCACAATCCCCAGACTTGCAGCCTGTGCCGCACCCTTAGAAGACCGGCACACTTGCCTTCTGTTGGGATGACCAGGAACCTCCCGTTAAGTCAAAGGACTCCCGTCAGGTGATCTTCATGGCCACAGGGTCCGCTGAACAGCTTGCGGCATTCAAAGAAGCTGCAGCCTAGACTGCAGCACAGTCTTCTTCGGCTATGGCCTTTTTGCCGCTTTCCTTGGGTGCTTCCTTCACGGGGATATTCAGGGATTTGTGCCAGACCTTTCCCACCCATGAGCAGCGTCCCTCCTCTGGCACCAAGTTGAAATCGAAGAAAGAGACCAAGAAGTCTCTCCGTCAGTTGTGGGATTGCGAGTGCTGTAGGGCCTTGGATTCCTGTGGTTCCTTAGAGGTTTCGATTTCGGTCGATCCTTCAGCCCAGGCTGCCAGCCCCACGGTCTCCCCATCAGGCCAGTTGGTCGAGACACAGGTCAATCTTCCAGCTGATATTTTTCTCAAGCTGGTTGAGCAGTTGTCACAAGATGAGGCAGATTCCTCTATCTATGTAACCCCCCCCCCCAAAATAGGGGCTTACCTTGTTGCCTGTTTGCCTCCTGGTTTTGCTCCCGTCATTGGAGCGCCTCCTTTCTGCCTCCTGGTACCTGCCATTTCCCCCGATGGTTTTTCCCGTCCTCGCCGCCACATCCCTGGTCCAAGAAATGTGTCCCCAGTTCCCCGTAGTTGCCCCTGTGCCTCTTTGGTCCTCTAGGGCTCACGGAGCAGGATTGTGAGGTGCCAGCATTTGGGCAGGCTGGCGGGCTCCCTTCACATGCAAAAGGATACACTTTAGATACGGATTGCAATTGGGTCGATGAAACAGACAAACAAGATAATGCTGTGACTTAGCAAAGGTCAAATTGGTGCTTACCACAACAAGCAGCCAGCTCGTTAAACTTTCACACAGATCCAGAAAGGGGTATCACTCGGGTCTCCTACTGCAGGTCCAAATAAATCCAAGATAATTCCAAGTGCATTCAAAGCTCTCTCCTGGCCACCCAGCGTGTTGACTCCTCGCCAGACCACACCCCTGAAGAAGATTCATGAGGAGTCGAAGCGCTGGGTGGTCAGGAGGGAGCCCTTGTTGTTGCTGGTACTCCCTGCCTAAATAAATTTCACTTTGAATGCACTTGGAATTAACTGTGGTCGATGGGTGGCTCCTTCAGTGGTCCTGGCCCCTAAATAGGCTGGTATAGGGGCCCGGTGATGCTGGTGGTCCGGAGGGAGATAGCAATTTAATTAAAGACACTGCGTGTGCTGAAGGTCCTGACCTGGTGTCTTGAATATTAATGAGCAGGATATTAATATTCATGAGCAGGTTTGCTTTGTTACAGGGAGCTGCAAGTTTTGGGGGATGCTGCCGCTGAAAGAATGTAAATAATAGTGTTAGGAGGGCAGCACTCCAAGGGACACTAAAGAGGCTATCAGTTAATGATAGAATGATCTAAATAAATATGCTGGCTGCACCAGACAGTAATCACTGGGACTCAGATAAAAGCCTGCCTGCTGCCATGGGGCACTTAATTACGGCAGCAGCGACAGACTAAGGACTGAAGCAGAATGTTTGATTTGGGCAGTGTTTGAGGGGACATTTGTGGCAACAAAACATTGGGGCAAGAATGTGAATTAAATATTTAACCTGGCTGCACTAGAACTTTATATTTGAGACTGTGTCAAACTGCAAAGGGACTGTATGTATTAGCAGCCATTTCTGTGCAGCAACAGCCAATCGGAAAGCCTGGATTTCAGGCAAGGAGTGCTGGGACAATGCCAGAGACTTGTGGGACTTTACCCAGTGCTTATGGGGAAAATCGTTTATGGGCACACAGGTAGCTTCAGCAAATAGGGAGCCTCAGAAGGACCCCATAAAAGTCTGTTACCAGGCTGAGCAGTAGTTCGAGCGGGAGCCCCCCAGAGGGGTGGGGGCTCAGGCCCTTTTTTCCAGAATGGGCTTAGCAATCCAGTGCAAGCCCTTCCACAGGGGAGCGGGCTTTTCTTCTGCCAAGAGAGACAAGTGGCTGCAGGTAACAGAAGCCACTAGCCTGGGGGTTGCCAGAAATTGTCCTCCAAGGCTGGCAAGCACCTTTCCACATTTTTGGGAAAACATGGGTAAACCGGAACCTTCAGCTGTGAGAGAGCTACACAACGTTCTGCCTCAGCAGTGAGAGTGCTGATGGAGCCTGAAACCTCAGAGAAAGAAAGCCATTTTGCAATTAATCTGAGTGAGTAAACCTCTACTTACAAGTGCAAGTTTTAGAAATCTTTAAGGGGCAGCATAGCTCAGAACCTACGGATTGTGACCGTCTGTTTGCACCCTGCATCTGACCAAGGCATAGAGAGGATGGACATCTGCTAAGCGACCAGAGAAGGGTCCAGATTTAAAAAGTTTAATGTGACTTGTGAGAATGCTTACAGAACTTGAAGGGGAGTACCCAGAGTGCGTTGCTATCTCAGACTTTGCCTGTGAGGTCCGGTAATTGTCCAGTTGGAGTTGCTAACGCCAACAAATCCACAAGGGACTGCGTATAATGTAATCGTGAGCCTGAGAGAGGTACAGAGATCAGTTTTGCCAAAATGTGAAGTGTCTCAAGTTAGTTTCAGCTATGCAACCAAGTGAAGTCTACTAAAAGGGTAGAAAGCCATGCCTCAAGCTTTGTTAAGCTCAAGTTGCCTCAAGTGGTAGTGAGCCTTGCCTCAAGTTCCATCTGGTTAAAGTGTGCTAAAGAAACGGATTTGTCTAGCACAGACTGTAAGCACTCCGGTCACCCTAGCCTTAAGGAGGAAAGCACCCAGTCTGATGAAAGTCTGTTTTGAGAGCTAATGGGACCATGGTGGCCATGCTGGTCCATGGTTAAAGTGACTGTGAATAGAAAGTATAAATGTGCTGAATGCAACATATTCAACTCAGATTAGGCTTGGGACACAGCCTGGTAGTGTGCCACCTAGGGTGCTGCTATATGCTTTTCAACCGAGGGGTACAGCCTAGACATGGGGTTGAAATGAGCCGGCTCTGGTCCCAGCCTGGTCTTTCCAGTGAGTGATTTTAGCCCAAAAAAGGGGCACTGCCAACAGAAGTAAAGGTGTAACATTCCATCTCAAAAGCTTTAAGATCCTGCAGTCAGTATAGGGGGCTGGGTGTTAGCTTTTCCTGCATCCTAAACTCTGGAGTCAGAGCCTGTCTGCTGAAAGCACCTAGATTTTGTCTTGTACAGCTCGAATATGACTTGCCTATGAAGACGTCTAGCCTTGAGTACACAGGGCCAATCCCTGTTATGGAAGAGACATGTAAATAGTTCACCAGTTAAGTTCTACAGCTTGAGCCAAACCTTCTGAATCAAAAAGGGAGTTAGTGTCTGCCATCACTTCAGTCAGGATTTGTTTAAAAGATAAAGGTGATTTTCTTACTTCCTTTAAGGGCCCCAACTAGCCGGCCAACAACAGCTGCACCAAATAACAGGCCTGCAACTTTGAGAACTGTTTAGTACTAGGTACCCAGGTTACTGTGTAGGACTATGGGGTTCTGTGTGGTTCTGGAAACTGATACCAGTGTGGGTTTCTAATGACTCTGTCAACTTCCTAATTGCAGCTAGCCAGGAATCTTGACTACCTCAAAGGTTGGTGGGTGGCCACTGTGATTGATGCTTAAAGGTAAAGTGCTAAATGATTACTGTGATTTATGCCAATCTAAACCATAAACCAAACAAACAAATTCAGGTGTCAATATTGTAAATAGCTTGACATCTACTCCAATCACCCATCCTAGCCCTTTCCTATGTAAATAAACTGTCATTGTTTTTGCATAATCCTGCCTCATGAGCATATTATTGGTAGAGAGTCCTTAATAAATCGAATATCTGAAATGTGGGGAAATGTTTATTGGGTCATGCTTGGAGTGCCATCATGATAATGTGAGTGGGTACAGCATCCCAGAGGGTTGTACCAAGTTAAGTCTAGCCCATGTAAGTGTACTCTGGGTGGAGGCACTGTGCATTATGCTTTATCTTGGGAAAGAACCAGTTTAAAGTTAAATTAACGAACCCAGGCCCCTCAACCTTGTTCGGCCAGCAAGGCAGGGGTAGTTAGCCCTTCAGATGGACGGTGCCAGGGTTACATCTAGGACTCTGGTCCTGCCTCTCGCCTCACAAGGAGGGACGGACCAGTCCACTGATCCACCACCTCCCACAAAGTATCTTCCAGACCAGGAGGACATTCGGTTCACACCGGCCCCAGTGGTCGTGATCCTGATCCCATAGCCCTGAGTCGAGTAGCCTGCATCTGTATCAATGTTCACGCTCTCTGCAGTCAGGCAAGCGGCGCTGCTGCTATTTCTCTTCCTATTCTTCCTCCTCCTCAGGTGAGGAGAAGCTCTGGTCCACGCTATGAGGATTTGTTGTGGCATTAGCTCATGTTTACCGGGGTGAAGCCCGTTCCGGCCTTGACCCTGGCCATTACATGGCTTTTGCCGCAGAGGCCTCAGCCTTCCCTGATTCGACAGGAACTGGCTTGGCCTCCCCTGGACTCTTCGCCGATTTGGTGAAGCCGCCTCCAAAATAGCTGAAGTCCAGCCCTCTTGTTTATGGATGCCCGCCCATCAGGACTTCCTCATCGGCTGTTGGTCACCGCTACTCCCAACCGCCCCATAGGGTCAGTGGGGACTCGGGTGGTCGACCTTTATTTAAAAAATTCTCTGAGTCTGAGGGCTTCTCCTTGCACTCTCATCCAGTGGACTTGGAGTCGGCTGAGAATTTGTCGACAGAACAAGGCCCAGCTTCCTTCATGGGTCTTCTCCGCCTGATCTTGGGAGTGTACGGGTTTTCTGATGGAACCTGTTCAGAAGTGGGCTTGGTACCCGCTCACCGTGATTCTTGATCGAGGCGTCTCCCCTGAGGAAGCCTTCCTGGTCGCCGAGGCCATTCTTGGCCTTGCACTGGAGCTGTGGCAGCATACAGCCTCTTATCCTGCATCATCAGCCCGGATGGCCCGCAAAGGGGTTCGAGGAGCACACCTCTGCTGAGGGTATGGTGACCAACTCTGGTTTTGGCACACAGGCAGTGTGGGAGATGTTGATAAGCCTCCTGACAAGGACTCCAAAAAATTGGACCACATGGCCAAAAAGGTCTATGCTGCTTCCTCTCTTGGCCTTCGGCAAGTGAGTTCAGCCCTCTTAATAGCCCACTTCACCCATGCCCTTCTGGGCATGCTTGATGAGGTGTTTCCTCATCTCCCAGTGGACTTACAGATCACGGTCAGTCAGGTCTGGGATAAAGGCTGAGTGGTGGTTAGGCCGCAGCTCCAGACTACCATGGACATCGACTCTTGCACTCGGTCCGTGGTGGCCATGGTTGCCATGCGCTGCAGGGCTTGACTGTGGATCTCTACCTTTACAGCAGATATCCAGCACAAGCTGGCGGATGTCTCCTTCTTGGGCACTGACTTGTTCAGGCCTGGGGTCGAGGGGCACCTCACCCCCAGTGAAATGTCCAGTGCCACCTTGGACTCTGTGACTTCCTCTCAGAGGGATCCCAGGGGCTGTAATTTGCAGAAGAACCCCCTTTCAGCCCCTCTCTGCCCCTGCGGCCAAACTGGCCCAGCCTCAGGCTGGACAACCGGCTTCGGCTCGGCATCCCCGGCCGGAGTCAGTAGCCACAGTCGTCCTGAAGCCAGGTGGCCAGTGTCCCTGCAGTTCTTCAGTCAGTCTTTTCTCCGCCTCCAAGCCTGCCCAGTGACGTGATGGGGGGGTGCCTTTCCCTTGTCCATCCTTTCTCCCCTGGGACCTCCCGTGGAGGGCCGGCTCTGCCACTTCCTTTCCTCCTGGTCCACTGTCACCATGGACAGATGGGTCCTTGAAGTGGTTGGTCAGTGTCTGCCTCTAGAATTCGAGGCTTATCCACCTTGCTGAGCCTGTGCCCCACAGGACAACAGTGTCAGTCGACATGCTGCCTCTAGAATTCGAGGCTTATCCACCTTGCTGAGCCTGTGCCCCACAGGACAACAGTGTCAGTCGACATGCTGTCGGCTCTTCGGGACAACATCGCCAAGCTCCTCCTGAAGGAGGTCATAGCTCCTGTCTTGGACCCTCCAGTACAACAAGGGTTTGTCTCTAGGTACTTCCTGGTGCCAAAACGGATGGAGGGGGCTGGTGCCCCATCTTAGATCTGCACGACCTGAACAAGTTTCTCAGGTCATGCACCTTCAGCATGGTCATTCTGTCTCAGATCATACAATCTCTCGAGCAGAACATGTGGTTTTGCTCTTCAGATCTTTAGGACACATTCTTTCATGTCCCAAGCCATCCATCCCACCGTCGGTTCCTTCAGTTCCGCGCTGAGGTGATACTCTGAGTTCCAGGCCATGCCATTCAGCCTGTCCTCGGCCCCCAGGGTCTTCACCAAATGCATAGCAGTGGTGGCAGCTTACCTGAGGCACCGAGGAGTCCAGGTATACCCCTACCTGAATGACTGGTTAATTGTGGGTCCATCCAGGCAGGAAGTGGAGAGGTCCAGAGATCTGGCCCTCCAGACCTGCGTCTTTCTTGGCCTCCTGGTCAACAAGGCCAAATCGTCTCTTTTGCCCTCAGAGGTAATTCATTTCATCAGGGCAGAGCGCAACTCTTGCAGAGCCAGGGCTCGGCTTCTGGCGGACAGGGGTGGAGGCTCTCTCTTCCTTGGCCTGATCATTTCAGGTTGGGCAGTTGCGTCCTGCTCAGGACTTCCTGCGCCTCCTGGGATACATGGTAGCATGCACCATCATGGTCCGTTGGACCCGCTGGAGAATGTGCTTTCTGTAGTGGGAGCTGACCTGCCAATGGTCTCAGCACAAGGGCCACTTTGACCAGCTGGTCATTGTGACCCAGCTGATGTGTGATGCCCTCCAATGGTGGTTAGTCCCAGAACATCTGCAGGAAAGCATCCCGTTTGTCCGCCCAGAGCAGACAGTCATCCTGATGACCCATGCCTCCCTCATGGGCTGGGGGTGCCCACCTGTGGGAATACAGAGTCCATGGGCTGTGGACCCCCGAGGAGTCCCAGTGCCACATCAACCTGCTGGAGCTCCAGGCAGTTCAGCTGGCGCTGACTGCTTTTGCTACACACATCCGGGGTCAGGTCGTTCAGGGACAGACAGACAACACCACGACCATGTACTACCTCAACAAACAGGGCAGGATACACTCCTTCTATGTAGGGGAAGCTCTCCGTGTCTGGACCCTCGTGCACAGCCTGGGGGCTGATCTCCTGGCGATCCATGCGGACAGTATCTCCAGCCAGTTGGCAGATGCTCTCATTCGTGTGGGCGAGGTGTCTCACATGTGGTCTCTCCACCCAGAGGTAATAAACAGCTTGTTCTCCTTGTGAGGCACCCTACTAGTAGATCTGTTTGCCTCCAGGGAGAACGCAAAGGTGAGGCTGTACTGTGCTGCCCCCCTCAGCAGGGAATGCTGCAGGGGGATGCTTTCTCCAGGCCCTGGACCCCGCACCTTCTCTATACCTTCCCTCTGTTTCCCTTGATCCATAAGGTGTTGCTCAAGGTGAGGAAAGACAAGGCACAGATGATCCTGGTGGCTCCAAACTGGCTTTACCAGTTCTGGTACCCCGATCTTCTCAGCCTCAGCCGCAGGCTCCCGCAGCATCTCCCACTATGCCCAGACCTGCTCTCCTGCACCCAGGGGAATGTTTTCCACTCAGACCTTCAATCCCTGCACCTGACAGCCTGGTTCCTGAGCAGCTAGAGTTCCAGGCTTTTGGTCTCACTGAAGACGTCCTCACCATGGTCGAGGCTTTTTGGAAGGAGTAGACTTGAAAATGCTATGCCTTCAAATGGAAGAGGTTCTCCATTTGGTGCCAGGGCAAGGGGCTGGACCCCTTATCTTGCCCGGTGACTAGCATTCTCGATCACCTTTGGTCCCTTTCTGTTACGCCTTCAGTCGATGACCCTCAAGGTGCACCCAGCTGTCATCTCTGCTTACTAGGTGTGGGCTGGTACACGGTCAGTGGCACGGGAGAAAGTGATCTGGCACTTTTTTAAAGGTCTTTACTACATTTCCCCTTGGGGGCATGAACCACCATCACCTTGGGACTTGTTGCTGGTGTTGGCAAAGCTCATGGGCAAGCCATTTGAACCAGTGCACAGGTGTGAAATGTCTCACCTGTCATATCGGATCGCCTTCCTGGTGGCTATCACGTCAGCCAGAAGGATCAGTGAACTCCAGGCACTCTTGTTGGAGTCTCATACTAAGGATGGTAAGGAGCCAGATGGCAGATGCCCACATATGCTCCTATATTCCACATCAGTAATACTTTAAACCACCTCCTCATCTGGTCTTCCATAGGGACAAGGTCGTCCTTCATCCCGACCTGATGTTCCTCCCAAAGGTTCTGTTGGATTTTCACCTTAACCAGGTGATTAATCTCCCAGTGTACTTCACCAGCCTCACCTTGGACCTGTGGCGAGCACTTGCCTACTACAAGGAGCACACGGCTGGAGTTCAGGGAGGGATTGACCAGCTATTTGTCACCTACGCTGAAGCCGCACCTAGCAGACTGGCAGCTAAGCGGACGATTGACAGGTGGATTGTTTCCTGCATCGACCTCTGCTATATGTTGGTGGGTAGGGAACCCTCCATAGAGCTAAGGGCTCATTCCACCCACCATACTGCTGCCTCAGTGGCTGCTTCCAGAGAGGTCCTTATCCAGGAAATCTGCAGGGCTGCTACCTGGAAGTCTGCACTCACCTTCATTCAGACAACATGAAGTCTTGCTGTATCCTCCTCTTCCTACTCTCTGTCTACCGCCCTAGCAAACTTTCTTACTACAAATTGCTCCTGTCCCTGAACCTGCCATGCCCCACTATCCCCTCCCCAATGCCTGACCAGTGCCTTAGCCTTACTACAGAAGCTGGCATATAACCCCAACCTTGCACTTATGTCCTGGGCCTATTTTTCCCTATGTACTGTGTATAACTGTATAACTGTGATATGCGTCCTCTCTTGTTTACAGCTGTTACTACTGTGCTAATTTACCTTTTCTGCTGCTTCTTGTCACAAAAATTGTTACTTGATACTATAATATCCTAAGCATTCAATGTGCGCTGCTTGTATATTCATGCAATCGTGTATCCTTATGCTGCTTTTTATTTGCTTCTGTTAACTGCTCACTTGATAACCTGCGTGTTTTCATATCCATGTGTACGCCCCAAGGTCGCACCGGGAGACGAGCATCTTGTTGCTCAGTGTGCCTTTCCTGGTGAAACAATTGCAATAAATAAATAAATTCTGACTTATTGCAGTTAGCCCCAGCACTTGAACTGCTCCGGAGAGGAAAGAGTTAAATTCTATGCAGAGCATAGAACATTGAGCTCGAGCTCTGTTCCGACCTCTCTGCTGCACTTCAAAGTGTAACCGTCAGATTCTTTACTCTGCCTAACTGAACAGTCGCTCCGGAGATTTCTCCTCTGCTCATGGTTCATCAGTCGGTTAAAGTCGTCGGTTTTACCGGTCCTTCTGTTTCTATTTCGGTTCAGATCTCTGTGGTACAGTAAGTGCTTAGGTAGTGGACTAGCTGTAGGATACTTGTGGAAATTGTAAATTTGAACTTTTTAACCGGTTTAGCTGAACCGGTTATCTTGTGTGTTATTCCTTGTGTTTTTTTCTGTCCGGTTTAGTGTGTGGTTATCAGTCCTTATTGGTTTAAAAAAAAAAAGTGTTTCTTGCGTTTTTTTGTTTTCAAATACCCGTAACACAGTTAGATACCGATAAGGGGGTCTTACCTGGCTTTTGCCGAGTAAAGGGTAAGTTTGTTTGCTAGGATGGCTACATCTGAGAAACCCAAAAGAAAAACTGGGCCCACTGGGTTTCAACACTGCAGTGTGTGTGGGGAAGTCTTTGCTAAGGCTGATCCCCACACCACCTGTATTTATTGTCTGGGGTTTGACCACCTCGATTCAGACTGCCAAATACGTAAAAATTTCCCTAAATCCACCCTAGAAAAGAGATTGGGCAGGCTTAGGGATAAGGAGGCCGAGAAGTCCGCTGACCTGGATGGCCAGCCCGGTTCGGTTTCAGCCGAACCAGAAAGAGTACCCTCTGACCAGGGCGATACTTCTTCAGGAAAAAGGAGAACCGATTCCGAGGTATCGGTTCCGTCGAAAAGGAAAAGAAAAGAAAAATTTGCCGTTTCAGATCCAGAATCGCATGTTCCGACCACTGAGGAGATTGCCGAGTGATTAGGATTGTTGAATCGCTTTATATGGTTCCGACCGACCTGGCACCTTCTGGCAGGCGTTCAGTTCTGTCGGTTTTTCTGGTTCAGGATTATGCCCCTGAAGATTTTTATGCACCGGATTTGGAGGGGGACGACAACGACGATGATAATATGGAAGGTCTGGATGAGCCCATTGAACTGGACATCTCCCAGGCAGACCTTCTGGTGTTTCTCCTCCCAGGCTTTCTGAGTCCCCTTCCCACTTTATGTTTTACAGAAAAGTGGCAGAAACCCTCCAGCTCCCTTTGTAAGAAGCTGTGGAGGAACAAAAGGAGCCTGATTACGTTGAAATGATGGACATCCCAGAGTCCAAGAGTTGTCTATTCCCCTTCATAAGTCCTCTAGGAAACATACACAGAAATTGTTAAAAACTCCAAATTCTTTACGTCCTGTTGACAGAAGAATGGACAAGAGGTACATGTTGTCAGGCTTGGGTATGGAGTACTTGTACCAGCAATGCAGCCACGGTGGGGTTGTGTGATAAGGCTAACATACCCTTGGCATCACACCCCTCCAGATAAAGACTCCGGAAAGCTGAATGCCATGGCAAAGAAGCAGTACATGGCATCTTCCTTGGGACTCAGGCAGGCTAATTATATGGCCTGTAAAGCCAAGTACCAGAAGTCCAGGTGGGACACTGTACTGGCACTGGCTAAGCAGGCCTCCCCCCAGCTGGCCAGGGAGCTGGAGGAGGTGGCTGCTGATGGGATTGAGGCATCAAAGATCCAGTTTCGTGCTGCTGTGGACTCCAGTGATATGTCATCACGAGTCATGGCTACATCTGTGGCTCTTCGAAGAATGGCTTGGCTTAGATGTACTAGCCTTTCGCAGGACACCCAGGCTAAGGTCATGGATTTCCCTGTAGTGGGTAATTCTTTGTTTGCGGAGCAGACAGAGAATTATATGAAAGAGTTGGATGAATGTAGACCACCTACAGGAGTGCACAAGCCAAGGAAAGGCAGGCAACTCCTCAAAGGCAGCAAGCTAGGGGCAGAGCCTTTTCACAGGCCTTTCTGCCAAGCACAGGTCTCTCCTTTTTCTCAGAGTGGGTTCTTCAGAGGGAGGAGCAAAAGGGGGATGAGCAGAGCTGCATCCACTCCTCAGCCTAAGGCTCCTGCCAAGCAGACACCCTGATGTGTCAGCCCGGGTCGACTCCCCAATTCCTGTACGAGGCAGGTTGGCTTAATACTTCCAGGACTGGAAGTCTGTTACCTCGGACAAGTGGGTCTTGGAGGTAGTAAGCCAGGGACTGGTTCTCAGCTTCAAAAAATTCCCAAAGCTGAGAGCCAGATCTTTTCCACCTGCAAGCATCTCTGAAACCATTGACCTAGAGGCAGAGGTTTAATCTCTACTGGCCTTAAGGGCCATAGAGAGAGTTCCTACAATATACAGGGGAAAGGTCTGTACTCCAGGTACTTCTTAACCCTGAAAAAGACAGGGGAGTGGTGGCCCATCCTCGACTTAACTCATTGCCTCCACAGGCTCACTCTGAGATTACACCACTTGTCTCCTGAATCTCCTGTATACTTTTAACAGTGAATCCTGGGCCTTTCTAAGCAAAATCAAGTCATAGTCAGCATGTTGCAAACAAATGCTAATAGCTCAATAACTGTATATGCTAGACATAAAGTATGAGTGGCAGAGTTATTCAGCACAAAATTGCCTTTCCAATGGTGGCATGCATGTAATAATAAGTAATTTGGTTTTTTTTCTATGCTGGTTGAAAGAGCAAACTAAATATTTTTTCACTATAAAGTGCAACATAAGCCATTTTTGTTGGAAAATATGTAAAATATCAACACCAAATTAAGCATACAGACATTAGATGGTGTTTTAATATTATGTTAGCTAAAAAAGATATCTTTTACTATAATTTTTCCCATTTTAGTCAAGGTGCTTTGCGAGATTTGAGGGCTGAATCTCAACCACACACACCATATCATAAACAAATGAATATAACTCCAAAAGTATACATGATACACACAAAGTATCAGCATGAAAGTTGATTAGCACAAAAATGCCTTTCCAATGGTGCTATGCAACCAGTTGTAATCATATACGTTTTATTTTATACCTGCTGAAGTGCCAAAAAGTGAATTTTATTCAAGCTGCTTAGGTGAATCTTGATGGAAAACATGTCAGCCATACACACCATACCATAAACAAATGTGAATAACTCCAAAGTATACATGATATACCCAAAATATCAGTGGCAAAGCTGTTCAGCAGAACATTACCTTCCCAATGGTGGTGGTGTGCAAATAATAATATGTAATTTTGTTTTGTTATTTTTAAACTGGTTGAAACAGCAAAAAAAATATTTTTTCACTAAAACAGGCAACATAAGCCATACACACCGTACCATAAACAAATGCAAATAACTCCTAAAGTATGCATGATGTGCACAAAATATCAGTGACAAAGTTGTTCAGCATAACATTACCTTTCCAAAGGTGCTATGCAGTCAAATATATAATATATTCTGTTACACTATATAGTAAAATATATAAGTGACTTCTCCAGACGTTGCTTGGGCACACTGGGAGTCAGTAGCCGACTTCTGCAGACGTACTCAGGACACACCAGTGTTTTTTTACTGACGACTACAGGCGTCGGCTAGGAGACAATGAGTTAAGATACCTGAACAAACATCTTTTAAAACCAAAATTCAAAATGGTGACTCTGGGAATAATCCTTCCCTCTCTGAGGTCAGGGGACTGGCTAGCCTCCCTAGACCTAAAGGATGCCTACTGTCTTATTCCCATCAGGTGCTCCCACAGAAAGTACCTCAGGTTCGAATTGCCTTCAGGCCATTATCAGTTCAAAGCAATGCCCTTCGGTCTAACATCAGCTCCAAGGGTGTTTACAAAATGCTTAGCAGTAGTAGTGGCCTTTCTAAGGAGAAACAATATCTCCATATTCCGATACCTGGATGACTGGCTTATTGTGGGTCAGTCTCCAGACCAAGTCAAGTCAGATCTGCAAGTGACCCAGCAAGTGCTCACTTCTCTAGGATTTCTTCTCAGTCTTCCCAAGTCAGTTCTCGAGCCAGTACAGCTTCTGACTTTTATAGGGGTAGAGCCGGATACTATCAAAGCAAGAGCCTTTCTTCCCCTGGAAAGAGTAAGGGCCATCATAGAGCTGGTTTCCTCCTTCCACCTTCTGGTTTCTCGACCAGCATGGCACTTCCTTCAGCTTCTGGGCCACATGGCAGCTTCCACTGTAGTGGTCCAAGGGGCCAGATTTCAGATGAGAAACATTCAGTTCCATCCAAGGGCTTTTTGGTCTCAGAAAAAAGATTCTCTAACCAAACTTGTTCCAGTAATTCAGACCCTGATCCAGGCCCTTAAATGGTGGCAGGATCAGGACAATCTCAGGCAAGGAGTCCCGTTCATCACTCTGTCTCATTCTGTGGTTCTAACCACAGATGCTTCTCTCCTGGGGTGGGATGCCCACCCGGGGACTCTTACAGCCCAGGGAGTGTGGTCCACTCAGGAGTCTCTTCTCCACATAAACCATCTGGAGCACAGGGTGGTTTATCTGGCCCTGCAAGCCTTCTCTTAATCAGTATAGAATAAGGTGGTTCAGGTCAGGACAGACACCACCACCACCTCGTGGTATATCAACAAGCAAGAGAGAGGCACTCGGTCTATGGCCTTGTGCACAGAAGCCATGAAATTATGGTCCCTGGCTTATTCTCTACAGACCTCTCGGGTGGCAGTCCACCTTCCAGGAAAGGACAATGTGCTAGCAGATGTATTGAGCAGGATTTCCCAGGGCCATCATGAATGGCCCCTGGATCCCTTAGTGTTAAAAGTGATTTTTTCAAGGTGGGGCACTCCAGAGATAGATCTCTTTGCAGCCCCAGACAATCACCAACTTCCTCTCTTTTGTTGCAGACCCCCAGTCTTGGGCTCAGTCCCTCTGGATGCTCTGATTCTGGATTGGGAAGGGAAATTTCTATATGCCTTCCCTCCTTTTCTTCTACTGTTCAAGGTCCTGGTCAAGATAAGGTCACAATCCTGCAAAGTGATCCTGATTGCTCCAGATTGGGCCAGGCAGCCTTGGTACCCCTTGTTGCTGTCCCTAGCAGTCCATCTTCCCCGATCTCTTCCCAGGACTCACAATCTGCTAACCTCCTCTCAGAGGAGGATTTGGTATCCCAACCTTCGGTCTCTCAATCTCAAGGCATGGCTCTTGAAGAGTTAGAGTATGCAAATTTGCATCCATCTCAGGGGGTTCTGGACATTCTCAAAGCCTCTCAAAAACCTGCCACCAGAAAAACTTATAACTCCAAATGGAAAAGATTTAGTATTTGGTGTTCCAAGAAGCATATATCCCCAGACACTGCTAAATTGTCTAAAGTTCTGGATTACATGGCTCATCTTAATGGCCTAGGCCTCAGACCAGCTACCCTCGAGGTACACTTGTCAGCTGTTTCTGCTTTTTTGTCAGTGGGAAAGCCCTCCTAACTGGCATACCATCCTGTTTTCTGTAAATGTTTCAAGGGATTGCTTCATACCACCCCCCCCCCCTTTAGGGATCCTACTCCTGCTTGGGACCTTAATGTTTGCATTGCTCAGCTTATGCAACCCCCTTTGAGCATTTGTCTTCAGCAGAGCTTAAGTACTTGACTTGGAAAACTGTGTTTCTGGTAGCTATTACCTCTGCCAGACGTATCAGTGAATTACAAGCTCTGTCAGTGGTGCCTGATTTCATTTCATTCCATAGAGATAAGGTGGTCCTTAGAACCAGTAGGAGGTTCTTACCTAAAGTGGTTTCAGATTTTCATTTGAACCAATCCATGTCTCTCTCCGTGTTCTTCACTGACCATTCTTTTTCAGGAGAGAGAAGATTACACAATTTAGATGTTAAATGGGCCCTTAGCTGCTACATTGAGCGTACTAAGGCACACAGGTTTGACTGCCTCCAGTTGTTCCTCACTTATGGGGAAGTGGGAAAGGGAAAACCTGCTACTAAGAGAACTATTGCCAGGAGGATTGTCTCTTGTATACAATTCTGTTATGAGAAGATAGGCAGAATACCACCCTTAGGAATGAGGGCTCATTCAACTAGGGGAACAGCTGCTTCCCTGGCTGTTGCCAGGGGTATTCCCTTGCTAGAGATTTGTAAAGCAGCCTCCTGGAAAACAGTCTATACATTCACCAAGCATTACTCTCTGGATATCCAGGCTAGGGGTGATGCTCTGTTTGGTACAGCAGTACTGCAGAGCCTATTCCCAAAGTAGGTTCGATTCCCTCCTCCATGGAGGTACTGCTTGGTAGTCTGCAATAAGTCAGAACACACCAAGACTTCATGTTGTTTGAAGAAAAAAATGACTCACCTTAGTAATTGTGTTTCTTCTAATGGAGTCTTGCTGTATTCTGACCTCCCTTCCTGCCTTCCCTCTCAGAACCTGGTTTTTGGGAAGTGGGCTGGCAGGTGCAGTGTTGCACCCCAGAGGTGCTTTTGGGCACTCCTTGTTTTTAGAGAGAAGGAGTGGGTTATGTTTGGTTATTTTAATTGTCACAAGTGTTCACTACCTGGTTTTTCATTTTGGATTTCTTGACTTGAGACTTTTTGGTGATCCAAAATATTTGGCTGCCATTTGTCTATTAAAAATTTAGCAATTTCCACATAGTGGGTTTAGTTAGTTAGTATTGGCTTGTAAGAATCTGATGGTTACACTTTGAAGTGCAGCAGGCAGAGGTTTGAACCGAGCTTGAGCTCAACATTCTATGCTCTGCATAGAATTTAACTCTTTCCTCTCCAGAGCAGTTCAAATGCTGGAGCTAACTGCAGTAAGTCATAATACAGCAAGACTCCATTAGAAGAAACACAATTACTAAGGTGTTAATTGTACCTTTGGCTCATCTCCACATGAGAACCTCTCAGTGGATGCTCAGTACTCAGTGGTCCCCAACCACTTACTCTCAGTCCTTTTTCATCAAGGTGACGGAACCTCTGAAGAGGTCATTCACCTGGTGGTCTCAGGAGGACAACCTTCTGGGAGGATATCCCTTCGCCCCTCTGGATCATCAGATCTCCATTACCACAGATGTGTCCCTGATGGGTTGGGGAGCGCACTGCCGGGATCTCCACACCCAGAGTACATGGACTCAGGACGAGTGTCAGCTTCACATAAATGTCTTGGAAATGAGAGCAGTCCTCTATGCAGTCTGAGCTTTGAAGGACATACTGTGTCACAAGAACATTCTCCTTCAAATGAACAACAAGACAGTGATGTATTACATCAACAAACACTGCTTTCCTGCATAATGGGTAAGAATGAGAGTGTGGGAATGGTGCCTGGACCACAAGGCTCTGATTCAGGTGGTGTACCTGCCAGGAGTACAGAACGAGTTGGCAGACCCATCTCAGCAGGACGGAGGCAGATCCGCACGAGTGGTCTCTCGACTTAATCGTCGTTTGGTCACTCTTCGAAGAGTGGGAAACTCCAGACCTGGACCTTTTTACGTCCCCACTCAGCGTAAAACTGCCTCTCTTCTGCTCCAGAAATCCAGCACCTGGTGTTTTTTGTCAGGATGCATTCAGGCTTCAGTGGACAAGACGCTTTCTATACGCATTTCCTCCTCTTCCCCTAATTCAGAGGGTACTGCTCAAACTGGAGGCATGGGGGGAGGGCAGAGTGATTCTCATTGCCCAGTTCTGGCCTCATCAGATCTGGTTTCCCCAATCAATAGAGTATCGGAAACCTCTCCGAAACCGCTTCCCCTTCAGACGAACCTTCTGACCCAGGGCCCTGTAGTCCATCCCAACCTGAGGTCTCTTCACCTCCACGCTTGGCTCCTGAGGAGATAGAGGTGAATAGGTTTAATGTTTCTTATAGGGTTTCGGATATTCTTTTGGCTACATGCAAGCCAGCCACCAGAAAAACTTACATAGTTAAACGCAAGTGTTTCTCTATCTGGTGTGCACAGTTCTCTTGGAATCCTTTTTTCTGCCCACCGAATAAAGTCTTGGAATATCTCTTAGACCTCTCAAACACAGGTCTGCAATACTGCACAGTCAAAGTTCATCTTTGTACAATTTCGGCATATCATGAGCCGGTACTCTCTGTCGCTGGCTCAGCTGCCTGTAGTTAAGAGGTTTCTTAAGGGGATTCTGCATACCAGACCTCCTATTATAGACATCCAGTTGCAGCCTAGGACATTAACCTTGTGCTAGACATGCTCACTCGTAAACCTTTCAAGCCTCTAGCTACTTGCGAGTTGAAATTTCTCACTTGGAAGACGGCCTTCCTGGTGGCTATTACTTCTGCTCGTAGAGTATCAGAAATACATGCCTTGGTCACAACCCCCCCGTATACTGTATTTCACAAGGACAAAGTAGTTCTTAGGACTCATCCTAAGTTCCTTCTTAAGGTTGTCTCAGAATTCCATCTGAATCAACCTTTAGTCCTTCCTACCTACTTTGCAAACTTCCAGAATGAAGGAGAGCATACCCAACATTATCTAGACGTAAAAAGAGCCTTGTGGTTCTATCTGGATAGAACGCAGGAAATGCGCAAGGCTCGACAACTGTGTGTTTCCTTCGGCACGACCCAGCTGGGTCAACCTGTTGCTATCAGGTACATTTCGGCGTGGCTGGCGGCATGCCTTCGCCATTGCTGTTCCATGGCATAGGTCAAGCTGGAAGGCAGAGTGTACGCTCACTCTACCAGAGCAGTCGTGGCATCTCTGTTGGAAATTCGTAATGTTCCCATTGCCGACATTTGCAATGCGGCTACCTGGAGTTCCAGGCATACTTTTGGTAAACACAATGCCTTGGATGTCCATGCCAGAGGACATCAGTCATTTGGCAGGACAATTCTTAACGGACTTCTGTCCTAAAAAAGTGAGCTTCTCTCTTTCCTGCCACCCATCTCGGGGGATTATTTAGCTCTGTACTCTCCCATTAGTGTGAATGAGTGGTGGAGACTTTATGTCCAGGAAGATATGGAAATTACGTACTTGCCGTAATTCTTGATGATCTTGGACGAAATCTCCACCACTCATTCACGCACCCACCCACCATCCCCCGAGTCTCTGTTTCTGGTCTTCACTTCCTCAGTGGTTGGACTGTGAAGACTATGTTGTTGACCCTTCTTACACGGGTCATTCGTACTATCTTATGTCCGATTTTTATGTTAGTCCTTTCTAGGTTAGTTATGCAGTATCAGTGGCTCAGTAGGTAGCACACTCACATCTGAGGCCGGGAGATCAGAGGGCTGTGGGTTCAGTTCCCACATTTGGCACTTGGGTTAATATCCCAGTACTGACACTGTAGTGCAGCATGAGAGGGGTGCTGCACTTCTGAGGTGCCGTCTTTCGGATGAGACATTAAACCGAGGTCCCATCTGCTTGGATTGGTGGTAGTTCAGGTGGATGTTAAAGATCCCATGGCACTTATCGAAAAGAGTAGGGGAATTTCCACGGCGTCCTGGCCAAATTTCCCTCATTCACTAAAAATACCACAACAGCTTAATCTGGTTCAAGATCAGTTGGCATTCATCTGTATCCCCCTCCCCCGGGTCTGCCTGAAAATAGGCAGGATATGTCTAGTGCACTTACCCAGTCAACAAACATAGAAACATAGACTTTGACGGCAGATAAGGACCGCTTGGCCCGTCTAGTCTGCCCATTTCCCTACCTACAGGTTAGGCCGCAGATCCTAGTTAACCAACAGCCTATTCAAACAACATGAAGTCTTGCTATATTATGACAATTGCAGTATGACCGCAGGTTAGAACTGCTCCAGAGGTGAAATAGTTAACTTTCCATGCAGGCATGGAACTTAGAGCGTGGAGCTCGTTGAAAACTCTGTCTGTTGTGCTTCAAACGCAAACTGTCAGATTCTTTACTCCTCCACTGAACAGTCGCCCGGAGATTTCTCCTTCTGCTCGGTTCATTTTGTCGGTTTAAAAGTATTATTTTTGGTTTTAATTAATTAAACCGCACTGGTCGGTCTCAAGCCTGTCTGTGGTAATGCAAGTAATAGATAGGTTTTACATTTATTTTTCTGTGTGGAACTTGTAATTTTTATCGATTCGGTTTGAACCGATCAGGTTGTATTAAAATCTACTAGTCCTTTTTAGAGTGCAGTTCCGGTTCTTATCGGTTCTAAAAAGCGATTTCATTACGTTTTTTCACGACCGTGATACGGTTGGGAACCGATAAGGGTGTCTTGCTTGGTGGATTGCCATAAATGGGCAAGTTGGTTAGGCTGGCATTATGTCTGAGAAACCCAAAAGAAAAACGACCCACTGGGTTTCAACACTGTAGTGTTTGTGGGGAAGCTTTTGCTAAGGCTGACCCACACACCACATGTGTCTATTGTCTGGGGTTTGACCACCTCAATTCAGACTGCCAGATTTGTCACAATTTCCCTGCTGCCACCATAGATAAGAGAGTTGGTAGGCTCAGGGAAAGGGAGGCCAAAAAGTCCGCTGACCCGGATGGCCAGCCCGGTTCGGTACCAACTGAACCGGAGGGAGTGCCCTCTGACCAGGGCGATACTTCCTCGGGCAAACGAAGAGCCGGTTCTGAGGAGCCGGTTCCAGCAAAAGGACTAGAAAGTCAGCTAGGTAGAGCCTAAGGTTCTTCCCAACTGCTGAGGAAATAGCTAAAGCAATTCAATTGTCCAGTCTCTCCTGGTTCCGACCTCAACCAACACCTTCAGGTAAGCTGCTTGGTCTCGTTGATTCCACCGGGTTCAAGATTATGATTTTGAGGATTTTTATGAACCGGAGGAGGGGAAGGGAATATGAGGAGAGTGAATAGGATTTTGAAGATCTGATGTGCCCATTGATCCGGACATCTCTCCAGGTAGACCCCTAGGGTTTCTCCTCCAAGGCTTTCTGAGTCCCTTCTCATTTCATGTTTTATAAAAAGTTGTTGAAACTCTCCAGCTCCCTGTTGAGGAAGCTGTCGATGACCAAGAGGAGCCAGACTATGTAGAAATGATGGATATTCCAGAGTCTAGGAGACTGTGTACCTTTGCATAAATCTTTGAAACAGACAGTAAAAGTTTAAAACTCCTCACACTATACCTCCTGTGATGAAAAGGATGGACAAGAGGTATACTTTATCAGGCTCGACACTGATTTCCCCACCAACAATGCAGCCATGTGGGGGTAGTGCAGGCTGCAGCCCAGACAGGCTAATATTCCCTAGCTTCACACCCCTGAGAAGGACCCAGGAAGATTGATGCCATGGCAAAGAAACAGTACATGGCAGCATCTTTGGGACTCAGACAAGCAAATTATATGGCTTTATGCTGCTAGGTACCAGAACCAGATGGGATACTGTGCTGGCCTCCTAAGAAACAAGTCCCTGACCAGCTTGCCAGGAGCTAGAACAGGTGGCTATGGATGGTATTGAGGCATCCATGGTGCAGTTTCATGCTGCAGTGGACTCTAATGATGTTTCATCAAGAGTCATGGCTACATCTGTGGTACTCAGGATGGCTTGGCTCAGATGTAGTACCCTGTCTCAGGATACCCATCTAAGGCCATGGATTTTCCTTGTTGTGGGAAATTCTCTATTTGGGGAGCAAACAGAGAATTACATGAAGAAAAATGGATGAATATAGGACTACCTGTATGAGTGTACAGGCCAAGGAAAGGCAGGCCACTCTCAAAAGCAGCTTCCTAGAGGCAGGGGGGCCTTTCATAGCCTTTTACCAAGCCCAAGCTTCCTCCTCTGCCTATGCTCAGAGGGGTTCTTTAGAGGAGAGGCAGATGGGGTACAAGCAGGTCTGCTTCCACCCCTCAGCCCAAAGCCCCTGCCAAGCAGACACCCTGATGGGATTGCCAGGGCAGATTCTCCTCTACTCAGGTCAGGCTGGCTTACTTTGTCCAGGACTGGAAGTCTTTAACATCAGACAAGTGGGTCCTGGAAGTAGTAGCCAGGGACTGGTTCTCAGCTTCAAAAATTTCCAAAGCTGAGAACCAGATCTTTCCACCTGCAACTCCATCAGAGGGCACTGCTTAGAGGCAGAGGTCTCTACCCTCCTGGCTCAGAGCTGTGGAAAGGGTTCTTCCTCACACCAGGGCAAAGGTTTGTATTCCATGTACTTCCTTACCCCAAAAGACAGGAGAATGGCTGCCCATCCTGGATCTCTAGATATTTAAACAAGCACCTTTAAAGCCAAAGTTCAAAATGGTGACTTGGGAATTATCCTACCTCTCTAAGGCCAGGGGACTGGCTAGCTTCCCTGACCTCAAGGATGCCTACTTCCATATTCCCATCAGAAGCTCCCATCGAAAGTACCTCAGGTTTGAGCTGCCCTCAGGCCACTACCAGTTCAGAGCAATGCCCTTCGGCCCTCACTCTGCCCCAAGGGTATTCACCAAATGCCTAGCAGTAGCAGTTGCTCACCTAAGAAGGGCAAAGATTGCCATCTTTCCTTACCCAGACGATTGGCTCATAGTAGGCCAGTCCCCAGACCAGGTCAGTTTACACCTTCAGATAACGCAGCAACTGCTTACCTCTCAGGTTTCCTTCTGAATCTCTCAAAGTCAGTTCTAGAGCCTGTCCAGCTTCTTACCTTCCTAGGCGCAGAACTGAACACACAGGAAGCCAGGGCCTTCCTCCCACTGGACAGGGCAAAGACCCTAGTCTCCCTGGCCTCCTCATTTACCCTGCAGGTCTCCCGGCCAGCAAGGCATTTTCTGCAGCTCCTAGGACACATGGCTGCTTCCACAGCAGTTGTGCAAGGAGCAAGATTTCAGATGAGGGACATCCAGTTCCATTTGAGAGCTTTTTGTCTCAAAGAAAGGATCCTCTACCAAGTTGATCCAGTAACTCAAACCCTGATCCAAGCCCTACAGTGGTGGCCGGATCAGAGCAACCTGAGACAAGGGGTTCCTTTTGTCACTCAGTCTCATTCTCTAATCCTTACTACAGATGCGTCCCTCTTGGGCTGGGGAGCTCACATGGGTGACTTCACCACCCAGGGTCTGTGGTCTCCTCAGGAATCTCTGCTCCACATCAACCTGTTGGAGCTCAGAGCAGTTTTTCCTAGCACTTCAAGCTTTTTCCAAATCTGTTTAGAACAAGAGTATTCAGGTCAGAACAGATAACACCACTACAATGTGGTACATCAACAAGCAAGAGGGCACTCGGTCTACGGCCTTGTGCACCGAAGCGATGAAGTTGTGGTCTCTGGCTTACTCCCTGAACACCTCCCTTACGGCAGTTCACCTCCCAGGCAAGAACAATGTCCTGGCAGATGCTCTCAGGATTTCCAGGGCCACGACGATTGGTCACTGGATCCCTGGTCTTGGGAGTAGTAGTTTTATGAGGGCACCCGCAGATAGATCTTTTGCAGCCCCAGACAATCACCAACTCCTCTTTTTGCTGCAGGCCCCAGTGTTGGGCTCACTCCTGGATGCCTTAGCCTCAGTTGGGAGGGAAGTTTCTCATGCCTTCCTCCTTTTCTCTCCTGTTCAAAGTGCTAGTCAAAATCGGATCCCAATCATGCAAAGTCATTCTGATAGCTCCGGATTGGGCCAGACAGCCTAGTATCCACTCCTGTTGTCCTTAGCAGTCCATCTTCCCTGTCCCTTCCCAGGAATCACAATCTGTTAACCTGTGCCTAGGAAGGGTCTGGTACCAATCTCAAATCTCTCGCCTCAAGGCTTGGTTCTTGAAGAGTACAGGGGATGTAGCTCAGAGGAAAAGTGCACGCCTCGCATGTATGAGGCCCTGGGTTCAATTCCCAGCATCTCCACACCTATGCATTTTGAGAAGAAGCCAGAAGGTGAAGGAAGGAAACATATTCAATTCAGTGCTTTAGAGTAACTGGTAATTGGTATTTTTCTTTTAAACTTAGATTGTAGGCTTGTAGTGACACTATACTTTCTTTCTGTGTTGTCTTTACTTATAATTGTTTTTGGGCTGTTGAAAATTTAAAACATAGAGGTGGTGTAATTCTGTGCTGTCTTTAATTGCTGCAAATTTTATCTTGGCTTGTCTGACTGTCCTGTAGCTGGGTGAAGGGTGTTAATTGTCTGGCCTCTGACCTCAGCTACGTGATAACTGGAGGTGGGGCTTAGTCACAGTTAAAGCAGCAAACAGAGGTTCATCTTCTCAGAAGAAGCCAGAAGGTGAAGGAAGGAAACATATTCAATTCAGTGCTTTAGAGTAACTGGTAATTGGTATTTTTCTTTTAAACTTAGATTGTAGGCTTGTAGTGACACTATACTTTCTTTCTGTGTTGTCTTTACTTATAATTGTTTTTGGGCTGTTGAAAATTTAAAACATAGTGGTGGTGTAATTCTGTGCTGTCTTTAATTGCTGCAAATTTTGCAATATGCCCTGATAAATCTGATTGACAGGAGCTAAACACAAGGTATAGTAAGAGGTGTGAAGTAGGAGGGGCATAAGGGGGAAGAAGACCACCCTCAGCACGACAAGTGTTTTGACTCATTTATTTATTTATTGGTTTCTTTTTCCTTAAAAAAATATATATCTGAGGATCAGTTACAGGATTTTTAGTACTGTAAATAAATAAAAAGAGAACTAAGAGAGCTTCAGTAGCAGAGAAGTAGTGGAATTGCAGTATAATGTGGGGAGTGATGCAATGCAGTGGCTGTGGGGCAGCCATATTCAGGCAGACCTTCTGAACACTGAGGTGCTGCCCTATCTGCATGCATCTCTCTGGACTGCGGGATGAGGTAGCCAGACTCAGAGCGGAAGTAAACTGGGTCAGGAGTACCATCACCCCTATCCAGGGACCACCCAGTCCAATGCAGCTGCCTCAAAGGATGCCGAGAACGAGGAGCACTTGGATCACAGTGGGCTCAGGGAGGGTTAGAGCAGTCAGGCAGAGGCAGATCCTATTCCTCTCAAGAACTCATATGCCACACTGGCAAATGAGGACAACCAAATAGAGTACCCAGGGAAGTGGAAGGAAAGGATGTGGAGGTTAGGCAAGGAGGTGACCTCAGTGGGGAAAGCAGTGGACCCCAGAGGAGGAGGGCAGATCCTGGTGGGGACTCCCATCGTAGAGGGATCCAGCTAGGAACACAGGAGGGAGGACAGGGAGGTGAGGTGCCTCCAGGTGCCACGGCATGGAGGGATGGAAGGAAGATACTGGGGATCACTGGAAGGCAAGACGGAGGGTGAGCTGGATGTCATTATCCACCTAGGTACTAATGACTTTGCAAATGGGGAGCCAAGGAAGTTCAGGAAGAGTTTAGGAAACTGGGAGGGTCTCAAGCAAGTAGCTACTTCTGTCACTTTCTCAGAGTACTACCTGTGAGAGGCAAGGGAGGCATAGGGTGCATGCAGGAACTTTAACTCATGGTTGAAGAACTGGTGCTGTGAGGAAGGGTTTGGATTCATTGGTGACTGGGGACCCACCTGGAGGGATGGAGGTTTGTTCAAGCCTGATGGCCTGCATCCATCCTGGAGGAATCAAGCACTCAATGATAAGTTTAAATGCTACATTGACAAGCATTTAAACTAGCAAAGGGGGTGGCGGCCAGCAAGGATGGTACCACTTGCTCACCCCCCACAGCTAGTAGTGGAACCAGTGAACCAGAGGAGGGCTATCTCTGCAAAGCAGTGTGCAAAAGATGGAGATTAGTGTCCAAAAGGTGGATAAGCAGAAAAGGGCAAAATTCAGCAGAAGGGCAAACAGCAAGGAGAACCAGGATAAATGACAACCAAGGAAGGGCTGGAGTAGAACAGTGAAGCAGTCTAGGAGGTCAAATTATGGAAAGCCATGTGTGCAAATGCCAGGAGCCTTAGCAACAAGATGGAATATCTGGAGGTTGTCATGGTACAGTCAGACCTGGACATTGTGGCCATCACTGAAACTTGGTGTAATGATAACCATGACTGGGAGATGGCCATACCTGGCTCAACATATTCAGAAGAGACAGAGCAGGCAGGAAGGGAGGAGGAGGCACTGTATGTGAAAAATGACATAAGGGCCACACAGATCCAGGAGGAACAAAATGGGGAGAGATACTGTGGGTTAAGCTGGAAAGGAAAATGGGCCAGCCATCTGCACAGGTGTGGTCTATAGACCACCAGCCCAGGAGGAAGAAACAGATAGGAGTTGATGCTAGCCATCCAAAGGATGGCAGACAAGGGTGAGGTAGTACTGGTTGGAGACTTCAATATACCAGCGTGGACTGGAACATCCCAGCAGCATCAACTAGGAGCAGATTTATCCTGGACTCCTTCAGGTGCCTTCCTCAACAACTGGTCATGGAACCAACTCGGCAGAAGGCAATACTGGACCTTGTGCTCACAAACAGGGACAGTGTGATGGGGTAACAGTGACCACCAGTCATTGTGGTTTGAAATCACAGAAGAGCAGAACCAAACCACACAAAAACACGTATCCTGGATTTTAGGGGCAGACTTTGGGAAAATGGGAGATACTTGAAAGAGGCATTAAGGAATGGGACAGGAATCAGGGGTTGAGGAACAGTGGGCAGTATTTAAAATGGGGATTATAAGAACAACAGAATTATGCATTAGCAGGTTAGCAAGAGGAAAAGGAAGAGAGACCATTATGGTTTCTAAAAGAGGTAGCAAAGAAAGTGAAAGCCAAAAAGATTGCATTCAGGCAATACAAAAGACACAGGCAGAAGGGGATAGGGAGAAGTACCAGGAGAAACAAAGGAGGCAGGGAAGTAGTAAGGAAGCCAAAGCTCAGACAGAAGAACACATTGCAAAATCAGTGGGTAAGGGACAAAACCTTTACAGGTACATAAGTGAAAAAGAAAGACAAAGGAGGATAGTGAGACTGAAGGGGAGGATGGGAGCAGTGGAGGATGACAACAATAAAGCTGACATATTGAACAGGTATTTCTGCTCAGTCTTTACTAAGGAAGAGGGGGTAATGGGTCTGAAGGGACACAAGGGTGAGAATGGTGCAGAAATGGACACAAGTCCCTTTACATGAGAAAGGGTCCTGAAGGAACTGGAAGTAATAAGAGCTGATAAAGCAATGGGGCCAGATGGGTGCACCCCAGGGTCCTTAAAGAACTAAGAGAGGTGGTGGCTGAACCTCTGGCTATCCTGTTCGGCCAATCACTGGAAACAGGGAGGTACCCAAAGACTGGAGGACAGCAGATGTAGTCCCCTTATACAAAAGTGGGAACAAAGAGGAAGCAGGGAACTACAGACCAGTCAGCCTCACCTCGGTAGTGGGAAAGATCATGGAACACTACTGAAGGAGAGATTGGTGGAACATCTGGTTGTCAATGGACTACAGGACCCAAGGCAGCATGGTTTCACCAGGGGGAGGTCATGTCAGACCAACCTCATTGAATTTTTTGACTGGGTGACTAGGAGGTGGATCAGGGAGGGCAGTGGACATGGCCTATCTGGACTTCAGCAAGGCCTTTGACACTGTGCCACATAGAAGACTATTACACAAACTGGGGAATATGGGTGTGGGCAGGACAGTAGTGTGGTGGGTAGGTAACTGGCTGGGTGGCAGGACACAGAGGGTGGTGGTAAATGGCTGTCACTCCACAGAGGGAAGAGTAACCAGTGGGGTACCACAGGATCAGTGCTGGGACCTGTCCTATTCAACATCTTCATCAGTGACATTGCACAGGATCTAGAAGGCAGAATTTCACTGTTCGCTGATGACACAAAGCTCTGTAACAGAGTAGACACACCAGAGGGTGTAGACAGAATGAGAAGGGACCTGCAGAAACTTGAAGAATGGTCAAGGGTTTGGCAGTTGAAATTCAATGCAAAGAAGTGCAAGATAATGCATATGGGGCACAAAAACCCTGGCACAATATATCAGTTGGGGGGTGAGGATATAGCATGCACCAAGCAGGAAAGGGATCTTGCGGTTGTCATCTCTGATGACCTCAAGGTAGGAAACAGTGTGACAAGGCATCAGGTAAAGCAAACAGGATGCTGGGATGTATAGGCAGGGCATCACCAGCAGGAAAGGGAGGTCATAATTCCGCTATACAAGACACTAGTGAGGGCGCCACCTGGAGTACAGTGTACAGTTCTGGAGACCATACCTACGTAAGGACATAGACAGGGTAGAGAAGGTTCAGAGGAGGGCAACAAAGATGGTGCATGGGTTGCATCACAAGTCCTATGAAGACAGGTTGAAGGAACTGAACATGTACTCTCTGGAGGAGAGGAGGGAGAGAGGGGATATGATAGAGACATACAAGTATCTTACAGGGAGGAACAGGGTGCAGGAAAACACTATTTTTAAGCGAAAAAGATGTTTCAGGACTAGAGGGCATGGGATGAAGTTGGAGGGAGGACGATTCAGAGGAAACATGAGAAAGAATTTCTTCACAGAACGGGTGGTGGACAAGTGGAACACCCTGCCAGTGGAAGTGGTGGGGGCTGAAACAATCACGGGATTTAAGAATGCATGGGATAGACATAAAGGAATTCTAGAGGGCAGGGGTAAGGGGAAACAGACTTCTAGGAAAACAAACTGAACTTACAAGCTCAAATGGGCAGACTAGGTGGGCCATAGGCCCTTATCTGCCGACACTGTCTATGTATCTATGTATCTGTGTAGTTAGAGTTAGCTGATTTACACCTTTCCCAAGGTGTAATGGATATATTGAAGGCCTCAAGGAAGCCCTCCACCAGGGCTACTTACAATTCTAAGTGGAAAAGGTTTTCCATATGGTGCTCGGAAAAGCATATTTCCCCAGACTCTGCTGATCTACCCACAGTCCTGGATTATATGGTCCACCTGAATTCTTTGGGGCTGAGACCAGCTACCCTGAAGGTGCACTTGGCAGCTGTGTCTGCTTTTATTTCAGCAGGTAAATCCTCTTCTCTTTCAGCTCATCCTGTATTTTCCAAGTTTTTAAGGGTTGTTTCACACCAACCCTCCATTCAGGGATCCTGCCCTGCCTGGGATCTATATTTGCATTGCTCAGCTTATGCAACCCCCTTCGAGCCCTTGTCTTCAGCTGAGCTCAAGTACTTGACTTGGAAAACTGTGTTTTTGGTAGCCATCACCTCTGCCAGACGATAAGTGAATTCTATGCGCTGTCAGTGGAGCAGGAGTTTCTCTTCACAGAGATAAGGTGGTCCTTGGACTAACAGGAAGTTCCCTGCCTAAGGTGGTTTCAGATTTCCACCTTAATCAATCTATTTCACTTCCAGTGTACTTCACTGACCACTCCCTCTGGGGAGAGGAGGCTGCACAGCCTAGATGTGAAGAGAGTCCTTAGTTACTACATAGAGCGCATTAAGGGTCATAGGTTTGACTCCTCCAACTATTCCTCACCTATGGCTAGTTGGTAAAGAGAAACCAGCCACTAAAAGATCCATTGCCAGGTGGATTGTCTCTTGTATCCAATTCTGCTATGAGAAGTTGGGTAAAGCTCCCCCCTCAGGCCTGAGGGCTCACTCTACCAGAGGTACAGCTGCTTCTCTGGCTGCTGCCAGAGACATTCCTATTCTAGAAATATGTCAAGCAGCTACCTGGAAAACAGTTCACACTTTTACCAAGCATTACTCCTAGACATCCAGGCTAGGAGTGATGCTCGTTCCTGGCACAGCTGTGTTAGCCTATTTCCTAGGTAGGTTCTGTCCTCCTCCATGGGGGTACTGCTGTGTAGTCTGCAATTGTCATAATATAGCAAGATTTATGTTGTTTGAAGAAAATTATCACCTTAGTAATGTTGTTTCTTCTAGTGAGTCTTACTACTTGCTCAAAAGCTTGAAAGGTAACACCATCGGTAATGACTCACTTGATCCCTGCCTTTACGTCAGGTCTTGGATCAGGTCCTCTCACCTATTACATGCATTTTCAACAAATCACTCTGTCTCGAAAATTCCCTCTGCCTGGAAGATTGCCACTGTTACCCTGTCCATAAAGGTGGTGACAGGACCCTTCCGGTAACTTCTACATCTATCTCAATCCTCTCCCTCTCTAGGCGTTAGAGAAAATTGTGGCGTCCCAAGTCTCTGACTACCTCTGTAAGTACAATGTTCTCTCGCCCTGAACACGGGTTCAGAGAGGTCATAGTACCAATACAGCACTCCTGGAATTTTCCAACTTCCTCCATGCCTCCTTGGACTCTGGTGCCTGGCTGGTGCTATATTCATTGACCTGTCTAAAGCATTGATACTGTTTTTGCGTCCCTTGCTCTCCACCCTCGACCTAATAGGCTTTGCCTCAGGACCTGTTTCCTGGTGCACCAGCTATCTCTCCGCCCGCCCCAATGTGTGAAAGTCAACTACCTCTCTGAAACATGCCCCATTCGCTCTAGGTGCCGAGGGCTCAATTCTTGGATCCCTACTATTCTCACTCTTTCTTAACTCCCTACCCAGCAGTTGTACTGGTAAGATGCTTCTCTATGCTGATGATGCTGTTCTCGTTGTCTCCCACAATGACCCATGCTGCTACAGAACTCCCTCTAACTAGTCTTTGACTCTGCAGCTACCTGGTTCACCTGAGCACCACTTGTTATCAACCTTAAGAAAACAAACGATGCTCTTCTCCCACCCCCAAAATAAGTACAGCAAGTTTCCCTTAGCTGTCCACTCCCACACCCAATCTCGCCATTGACCAGGTGCAATCCTATAAATATCTTGGTATAACCTTTGACCCTGCACTTTCATTCCATGGACATATATCTGCCCTAAATTGCTCGCCAACTCACGGCTAGGCATTCTTTACTGCACAAGAAATGCCTCCCTCCTGATGCCCTCCTACTGGCTGTCACCTCCTCTGTCATGTCTCCATTGACTATGGCCCTTCCGTCTATGGCTCAGCAGATCAGACTGCCTCAACAAGGTTCTGTCTCACCAGCAATAAGGCCTGCAGACTTATCACTGGTGCTCCCAGACTCACTCACACATGTGAGCTGTACACCCTGGCTACCCAACTCAACCTGGAAGAGCGACTCATGTATCAGACATGCCAGCTCACCTTTAAAGCCCTGCATGGCCTATCCCCATAGGCCTATCCAACTCCATTCTGCACTGCACCGACCCTGATCACGCACAGCCTCGCCAAGAGCTACCCTAGTATTCCTGAGAGCCAGGACTCACAAGGTCAGAGTGACATTCCCCCACTGCATGCGCCCCACTGGTGTAACTCCTCCCTGCCAGTGTCTCAAACTCTAACCTAGCTTGCTTTAAGCCCAGGCTCAGAAACTTCCTGCTTAGCTCTCGCAAATGCAACTGCCGTAGCCTAGTGTAAAAAAAAAAAAAAAAAAAAAATATATATATATATATATATATATACACTCTGTTTGACAATGCTCACTGAAGCGGCTCCACCCCCTTCCTTTCCCTACTTATTCCTCACCCTATCTCCTCCTTCTACCCCACCAGCTCTCCCCGACTTACAAGTTTTGCGCCTTTTGTTATCTTTTTGCTCGTTGGAGATTGTACTCTCATTGTAAATAAAATTGTAATTGAACTGTAACTTTTTTGTTTGTAAGTACTGTGTCCCTTGTTACTACTGTTCTGATGTCCTCTTTGTGACGAAGTACCTTTGTAAATGAGCCTCTGGCTCAAAGGTTTCTAAACTGATGTTTAACTAAATAAATAAATAAATATTATGACCTCCTCCTGCCTGCCCCTCTCAGAACCTCTGTTTTGGGATGTGAGGGTGGCGTACAGGGTTGGCACTTTTGATGCCCACCTTGTTGTTTTTCACCTACCTTTTGGGTGAATTGGTGTTGTGTTTTGCATTTTTGGTCTCTGACTTGAGTCTTTGTGTTAGGCCAAAATGAGTGTTTATTAGTAGCCAGTTGGCTAGTGTGGGTTTACAGCTTCCACACAGAACCTTAGTGAGTTTTAGCTCGTAAGATCTGACAGTTTGCGTTTGAAGCACAACAGACAGAGTTTTCAACCGACGCAGTGCTCTAAGTTCCATGCCTGCATGGAAAGTTAACTATTTACCTTGAGCAGTTCTAACTCGCGGTCATACTGCAATTGTCATAATATAGCAAGACTTCATTAGAAGAAACAACATTACTAAGGTGAGTAATTTTTTCTTTTTCCTACACCCCCACAAGAATTGCCTTATGTCTGTCCCATGCATTCTTGAATTCTCCCACAGTTTTAGACCCCACAACCTCCTCAGCAAGGCTGTTCCATGCATCCACTACCCTTTCTGTGAAATAATATTTCCTCACATTGCCCCTGAACCGCCCCCCCATCTTTAAATTGTGTCCCCTTGTTCTTGCACGTCTTTTTCTGAAAGACAACTAAATAAAAATAAATAAATGCTGCACCTCCTTGGAAAAAAAAGTACTGAGGCGGTTGGAGGGTTGACGCTGAGATAGTCTATACCTCACGAGCCTGGCTCGTGGTGCCACTTCCTCGCGGCTCCATCTCGGCGCCAACCCTCCTGAAAAAGTTTGGCTCCCCCTGGGTCCTAGCGCCTCCGGCATACTCCCATTAGTGTGAATGAGTAGTAGAGACTTCATTCAAGAAGATCAAGAATCACGGTAGGTACGTAATTTTCATTTCTAGGAGTGTTATATGATATACATCCACACTGACCCACCCTACCTCCCCTGGCAAGTGGCACACTGCTGTTGCTTCCAGAAGACAAGATCTGATGTCACTGGAAGTGCTAGGGGAGTTGCTACCCAGGTGGGTGGAAGGAACCAGCTTGAAGATGCTCCTGCAGAACTTAAAGTGGAAAGCAACACTGCCAGAAGTGTGGATGTACATCATATACCACTCCTAGAACTACTCTTACAGGTAAGTAACCTGTTTTTCAAGGTGCTGCCCTTTGTCTTGTCCTCTGCACCGTGGATCTTAACCAAGTGCTCAGCAGCAGTAGCTGCAGCTCTCAGAACTGAAGGACTGTACATTTTCCCTTACCTGAACGATTGGCTCCTAAAGGCCCTGTCCAGGGAGCAGCTCCTGTGGACCCTGGAGAGAACTCTCCAGCTGTTCCTCTCCTTGGGCATTACTGTCAGCCTGCCCAAGTTGGTTCTGGTGCCATCCCAAAGACTGCAATACATAGGGGCAGTTCTAGACTCCGCACAGGGGAAGGCTTTCCTGCCACAGAACAGGACAGAGTGCCTTAGAGCCCAGGCTCAGGATGTGGCCCAGAGCTATTTTATTCCTGCCAGGGTGTACGTGAGACTGTTGGGTCTGACAGTGACTGTCATTCCCACTGGCCATGCTCCCTATGCGCGTTCTCCAGTGGTCACTCCCAAGTGCAATAGGACCAACTCATGGACGAGTTAGATCAGTTGGTGCTGGTCTCCTCCTCAGTCCGCAAAGTGCTCCAGTGGAGGATGGACCCCTTAAATCTGCTGCAAGGAGTCCCATTCCAGATCTTTTCTCTACAGCAGATCCTCACCACAGATGCTTCTGATTCAAGCTGGGGTGCTCACGTGGGTCCCTTTCAAACCCTGGGCTCCTGGTCTCTGGTTAAGACCTCCCTGCATATCAGTGTCCTGGAAATGCAGGCAGTGCTGTATGCCATGCAGGCCTTTCAGAACTACCTTGTTCCAGGTCAGCTGCTGGTGAGTCAGACAACCTCAGTGTAGTGTACTACATCAGCAAGCAAGGGGGGGGGGACTCTGTCGTACCCCCTATGCAGGGAGGCCAGGAAAGTGTGATATTGAGCATTAGATCGAGCAGACAACCTCAGTCGGACTCAGTCCAGCATTAGCGAATGAGAACTCCTCTTATCCATCACAGAAGAGTTGTTCAATAGATGGGGTCGTCCAGAGTTGGACCTTTTTGCATCCCCACTCAGTGCAAACTGCCCACTTTTTGCTCGCTCGATCCAGGGCCTGGAGTTTTCTGGTGAGACGTGTTGTCCCACTCCTGGAGCGGGAGGTTTCTTTATACATTCCCTCTGTTCCCTCTGTTTTAGAGGGTGCTCATCAAATTGCAGGTGGGGAGGGGGCTAGCATGATTCTGATAGCTCCATTCTGGCCCCATCAGATATGGTTTCCTCTGCAACAGCAGCTGGCAGAGGAACCTCTGGTCTCTCCCTCTTTGCAGGAACTTGCTGATCCAGGCTCAGGAGACCCTGGTCCATCCCAACCTCAGGTCACATCATCTGCATGCTTGGTTCCTGAGGACATAGCCATCGCCAGATTAGGAGTCTCCCAACAGTGTAGCAGATGTCCTAGTGGCTGCCTGTAAGCTTTCCACTCTAGCCATGTATACCATGAAGTGGAAGCAGTTTGCTGTTTGGGCTACCAACCGTAATCTGGACCCTTTCACTTGTCTGGTGAGCCAGATCCTGGATTACCTGATCTCTCTGTCTGACTCAGGTCTCCAGTATTCCTCCCTCAAGGTGTACCTTTCGACTGTTTCGGCCTGTAAGCCTTCCACTCTAGCCATGTATGCCATGAAGTGGTAGCGGTTTGCTATTTGGGCTGTCAGACGTAATCTGGACCTTTTCACCTGTCCGGTGAGCCAAATCCTGGATTACCTGATCTCTCTGTCTGACTCTGGTCTCCAGGTTTCCTCGATCAAGGTGTACCTTTCGACTGTTTCAGCCTTTCATGAGCCTGTCGGTGACCATACTGTAGCTCAGCTGGATGTCTCCCATACCATTTTAAGGGGCATCCTGCATCTGAAACCTCCAATCTGTTCTCCTGTCCCGGTTTGGGATTTGAATTTTGTTTTGGAGTAGTTGACCCTGTCTGCTTTTATGCCAGCAGCAACTAGTGAGCTACGCTTTCTCTCCTGGAAAGCGTTATTTTTAGTTGTTATTACTTCTGCTCAAAGAATTTGAGAGCTCCAGGCCCTCTGGTGCAAGGAGCTGTATTTGATGTTTCACAAAGACTGGGTGTGTCTGCGCACAAATCCTGAGTTTCTCCCTAAGGTTGTCTCCTGAGTTTACACTCAACCAATCTATCCACCTTCCTGTTTATTTTCCCCGAGTGTGCTAATCCAAGGGAAGCACTGCTCCATACATTACATGTGCGCAGAACTTTGAAGTATTATTTGCTCTGCACCAAGGAATGCAAAAAATCGAAGCAGTTGTTTGTTTACTTCACCCCAGGTAGAGAGGGCATTTCAGTTTCTAAGCAATGTTTATCCAAATGGTTGGCAAATTCCATTGTGTTCTACTATAAGTACAGCAAAGAATTCCAGAACAGAGTTCGCACTGGGTATGAGGTGCTCATAGGAACAGTTCAATGTCCACAAAAGTAAAAATTCCGAGCACACACACACCCCATAAAAGGGACACTGAACCATTTTGTTAATTACATGGATTTATTGTAGACCTCATGGACAGAGTGCATCCTGCCTGACGTGTTTCAGACTAAAAAAAGTGCTTTATCAAAGGCTAAGAACTAATACCATCACCATCATATAACTACTTAAAAACACACCATGTGATGTGTGATATCATCATTGCATTCCATTCCCATTGATTAAAAGTATTCAAATCTTTAATGACAAAAAATTAATATGTTAAAATTAAGCACTTTTTTGCACTTCAAAACTACACCCCCTGTTAACCTAAGTGTCTATTTAAAGGATTTTTTATGAACAAAAATGGTGAATTTGGCCATCAGAAATATGTGGGACACATACAAAGGGATAATTGGGGAGATGAGGTTAAAACTTCTATAATAAAAATTCAGTTGTGTCTCAGTTATGAGTACGTGTATGTAATCCATTCAGTATTAATTCATAAACTACAACGATTCAAGCATATTGCAAATTTACTAAGTCTGGATTCTCAAGTTATTTGAATAAACTCTCATCTTAAAAACTGATCAGGTATAGGGTTCCTAGATATCTGGGTCCTTACTTATTCTTTTTCAAATATGGATGTATAGCCAGTTGAGTATTGAGACCATGTTTCTTGTTTGTTTTAAGAGTAAGAATAAAAAATTCTCCTTGAGAAGCATTAAGTTGTCAAAATCTCCCCCACAGGGATTTCTGCTGACTTTGTCGATAGCTATAAATGTAAACATGTGTGGATCGCCGCCTTTCATTCTAGTTGTGTGGGCTGCTGTGGCATACGTCATCCATCTTTGTTATGCCCCGCATATGCTCGCCTACCCTGGTCTTAAAGCTCTGTGTGGTTTTCCCCACATAGAAAGCACTACATATACATGTAGCACGGTAGATCACCCCCCCGTAGTGTTACATGCAGTGCCTGTCTAATCTGGTAGTTTTTGTTTACATTGCAACTTGTGAATTATTTGCTTTGTGTGACATGTTCGCAGTAAATGCAGTTTTTGCACCTAAAGCACCTTTTTGTCTGCTGGAGCCCTGTCATTGTCTGTGCATCTAGGAAATGACTGGGGACCAGCATGTCTTTAAAGGAAAACTCCATGTTAGAATCAGAAAAAGATATGTAGTAGTCTTTTTTCTCTGTTCTAACCATTTTCCAGCATTTTCTTTTCCTCTGGCTGTGAGACATGTTTTTTCTAACTTCCCCTGTTTTATTGCCCTTGGAGGTTGCCATTCTGGTTTCTTTTATGGCCTCTAGTCTTCCCAGAGTGCCCTTTGGTGTGATGTCTAATTGCCCCTGCAGTAAGCCAGTGTCTTGTTACAGGGTCTGTCACAGCTCAGCCACAGAGAAAATACTTCTTCCAGAGAAGACAAAGTGCTAGATTTTGGGTGAGTGTAATCATTATTATTTTTTATCAGTACCTTGTCCTGCTGTGCTCTGCTGTGTGTGTGTGTGTGTGTGTGTGTGTGAGAATCTTGTCACTGTTTACTCTATTCCTCTCAGTCACTTTCAGTTTTTGCACCAGTACTAAGTAGCAAAAATTGAACATCACCCTATAGGTTGTAACATAGCAGGACAAGGTATTAATATCAAAAAATAATGATCACACTCACCCAAAATGTAGCAATGTGACTTCGCTGAAAGAAGTATTATCTTTCTGGCTGATCTGTGACAGACCCTGCTAAATCTAGGGGCATATCTACATCACTGTCACATGAACCAGGGTGCATCGTAGGAGAAAGAAAGCCAATAAACCTATTTGTGGTGGAGATCCCCAGGCGTCGTAAAACTACCATACAGCTAGGAGGCTAATTTAGGAAAAACTCCTAATAGCAGATAGAGGGAAGGACACACTAGGACTTAACATACATATCAAAACACTCTACATAACATATGTTTTTGCACATTCTGGGTGGACTTCTCCTTTAAGTATTGAGGCCCTGTGATAGCACATTCTGGCTGGTGACTGACTGATGGCTTTCAGTCCAGGTTCCGCTGCCAGTATATGCCAGTGTTTAGCTGCAATAGTCTCAAGTTGTTTTGCCTGTGCTGAGTATGTAGTGACAAAATTGAAACTTTCCTCCTGCCTGTCTTCTGTTACTTTTTCTCTAAGCAGATCAGTTCTCTGTCATATTCTAGCTTCCTCCCATGCTGTGCCAACTTTCTTTTTATTATAACCCCTTTCTAACCATCTTACTGCTTGTTTTGATGCTCCTGTTTCAAAAGCTACCTCCATAGAGCAGTTTCTCCTGTTTCTTAAAAATTGTCCTTTTGGAATATTAAGTGCAGTGTGGGAAGCGTGACAACTGCTGGCTTCTAAAATGGTGTTTCTGTCAACATCATTCCTACACATCTCACTTTCAGTTCTGTTCTCATTCCTGACTTAGTTAAAATCAAGTTAGTGTATTTTCTCTTGACTGGCACTATATGTGAATCTGAGATGTGTGTAGGAAGGATATAAAGTGCTCAAATTCTTGTAGGTTGCCCTCCCAGACGACTAACTTGTCGATATAATGTTTCCAGGATGTTGACGGAAACACCATTTTAGAAGCAAGCAGTTATCACCTTCCCCACATTGCACCTAATATTCCAAAAGGACAGTTTTTAAGAAACAGAAGAAACTGCTCTACGGAGGCAGCTTTTGAAATGGGAGCAACAGAACTAGCAGTAAGATTGTTAGAAAGGGGTTATAATAAAAAGAAAGTTGGCACAGCATAGGAGGAAGCTAGAACACGAGAGAGAACCGATCTGCTTAGAGAAAAAGTAACAGAAGACAGACAGGAGGAAAGGTTAAATTTTGTCACGGCATACTCAGCACAGGCAAAACAACTTGAGACTTTTGTAGCTAAACACTGGCATGTACTGGCAGTGGATCCTGGACTGAAAGCCATCAGTCAGTCACCATCCATAATGTGCTATCAGAGGGCACCAATACTTAAATATACTGGTCCAAACTCATTTCCAGGATGCACAAAAAGTGATATGGCACCTGCAGACAAAAGGGTGCTTTAGGTGCAAACATTGCATTTACTGCAAACATGTCACACAAAGCAAAGAATTGACAAGCTGCAGTGTAAACAAAGACCACCAGATTTAGACCATGCACTGCATGTAACACTACAGGGGTGATTTACCTCGCTACATGTACATGTAGTGCTTTCTTTCTTTCCTTTTTTTTTTCTTTCAATTTATTTTGCTTCTCCTACCCTCAGCTCCGGTCTCCTCTGGAGCAAATAGGAGTCATCCTACTGCGGTGCGCTCCTGCCTGGTCAGTCCTCCATCGCCTATGTAGCCTTGGTTTACCCCGGGTGGGGGACGAGGTGGGCATGAGCAGCCTGAATTCCTCTGGCTATGTCAGGAGGGCGCCTTTATGTGGGTAAGCTCCCGTGCTCCTTCTCGCCGAACTGAAGGGTATTATCTTCTGTTCTGGGGAGTGGCTGGTGCTCTGACGTCAAAGCATGCCACCGACATCTGGCACTCCCTGCCCCTTCACTACGCTCAGCGCTTGCTGTATCTCCGGCTTCCACCAGAGGTCAGCTGAGCGCCGAACAGGGACCCCTGTCCCTCCTGGGGAGAGGAGAGCTGTCCTCTAGATGCTCGATCCTCTCCCTCCCCCGCCGACCCCCAACAACCCAGGCTCGTTACCAAACCCAGGTCGCGGGCGTGGCGCGAGGTGTGTTGTCCAGCACCTCAGCCCTCAGCGCCACCAGACCGGCCCTATGTAGTGCTTTCTATGTGGGGAAAACCACACTGAGCTTTAAGACCAGGGAAGGCGAGCATATGTGGGCCATAACAACGATGGATCTGACGTATGCCATGGCAGCCCACATAACTAGAATGAAAGAGGGCAATCCACACATGTTTACATTTATAGCCATAGACAAAGTCCACAGAAGTCCCTGAGGAGGAGATTTTGACAACTTAATGTTTCTCGAGAATTTTTTGGATTCTCACCTTTAAAGCAAACAAGAAACCTGGTCTCAGTACTCAGTTGGATGTATGTCCATATTTGAAAAAGAAAAAGTAAGGAACCTGATATCTAGGAACCCTACACCTGATGAGTTTAAGATAGAGTTTATTTGTAACAGGCACTTTGAGAATCTAGACTTAGTAAATTTGCAATATGCTTGAATAATGTGTTGTAGTTTTATGAATTAATATTGAATGGATTACATACTGTACTCATAACTGAGACACAACTGAATTTTTGTTATGACAAGTTTTAAGAAACATAGAATTTGACGGCAGATAAGGACCGCTTGGCCCACCCAGTCTGCCCATTTCCCTACTTAGTGGATAAGCTGCAGATCCTAGTTAACCAGCAGCCTACTTCTTCCTGCCCCACCCCCTAGAATTGCCTTATGACTGTCCCATGCATGCTTGAATTCCACCACTGTTTTTGACTCCACAACCTCCTCCGGAAGGCCATTTCATGCATCCACAACCCTCTCTGTGAAAAAATACTTCCTTAAATTACCTCTGAGCTGCCCCCCATCTTCAAATTGTGCCCCTTGTTCTTGCACACTCTTTTTGAAAGATGCTACCTCTTGGACTTTGTTGATTCCCGTGAGGTACTTGAAAGTTTCTGTCATGTGTCCTCTCCCCTTTTCCCCGAGGCTAAGGTTACATAAGCCCTCAAGTCTCTCTTTATATGCCTTCCGTGCAGACCCTGCACCATTTTAGTTGCCCTTCTGGACAGCTTCCATCCTGTCTATGTCTTTGCGGGATTGGGTCTCCAGAACTGAACAGTACTCCAGATGGGGTCTGACCAGCTGTCTGTACAGAGGGATAATAATTCTTGTTTTCTACTGGTGATGCCTCCCATGCATCCCAGTATCCCCCAGCCTCCTTGCTGCCCTCTCACATTGCTTGCCCACCTTTAGGTCATCTGATATGACTACCCCAGGTCCCTTTCCATTTTGTTGTTGTTAGTATCTCACCCCCATTGTGTACTCTTCCCTGGGTTTTGTTTCCCAGGTGCATTACCTTGCACTTCTTAGCATTGAATCTAAGCTGCCATACATTTGACCATTCTTCTAACCTTGCCAAGTCCCTTCTCATCCTTTCTACCCCACCTTGTGCATCAACTCTGTTGCAGATCTTTGTGTCATCTGCAAAGAGACATACTTTTCCTTCCAGTCCCTCTGCAATGTCGCTTATAAAGACATTGAAGAGGACTGGTCCTAATACTGAACCCTGCGGTACCCCACTAGTAACTCCCTTTTCTTCAGAGTGGACTCCATTTACTATTACTCTCTGTGTCCTCTTCTCCAGCTAGTTCTTTACCCAGGCTGTCATCTTGGGACCCACTCCCAGGCTGGCTAACTTGTATATTAATCTTTTGTGTGGGACTGTGTGTCAAATGCCTTGCTAAAGTCTAGGTAGGCCATGTCCACAGCCCCTCCCTGATCTACTACTTTGGTCACCCAGTCAAAGAAATCTATCAGATTCGTCTGGCATGACCTTCCCGCTGTGAATCCATGCTGCCTTGGGTCCTGTGCCCCTCTGGCCTCTAGATACTTGACAGTTCTTTCCTTCAGAAGTGATGCCATCATTTTACCTACCACTGAGGTTAAACTAACAGGTCTGTAGTTTCCTGCTTCTGCCTTGCTCCCACTTTTGTGAAGGGGAATCACATCTGCCCTCCTCCAGCCCTCAAGTACAACCCCATCCTCCCATGATTTGTTAAAGAGGGTAGTCAATGGTGTCACTAGTTCTACCCTTAGTTCTTTTAGAATTCTGGGATGAATCCCATCAGGCCCCATTGCTTTGTCCACTTTCAGTTTTAAGAGTTCTTTCAGAACTCTTTCTTCTGTAAATGGGCTGGTATCAATTTCTGTATCCAGAGTGTTTCTACTGTTTGTTTTAGGTACCTCCCCCTCTTCCTTTGTAAATACTGAGCAAAAATATTTGTTTAGTATCTCTGCCTTTTCACAGTCACGCCTGCCCACCCTCCCTCCCTTTATTAAGCCTCACTATCCCTCCTTGGTCTTCCTTTGCTCCCTGATGTACCTATAAAAGGTTTTATCCCCCTTCTTAACCGAGTTGGCTATCTTTTCCTTGGTTTGGGCCTTTGCTGTTTTGACTGCCTTCCCAGCTTCCTTTTGCTTTAACTGATAGGTGGAGGGGACGGATGATGCCATCTCCACCAAAAGGGTGTGGTTTGCCCTCAAGGCCCTAAAGAAAGACAAATCTCCTGGGCCGGATGGCATTCATCCGAGAGTACTATGGGAATTGGCGGACATACTGGCTGCACCCCTGGCGGAGCTTTTCAACAGGTCACTTGAGACAGGGAGGGTACCTAGGATTGGCGAGAGGCACATGTGGTACCAATCCAAAAGGGGGTCAAGGAAGTACCAGGAAACTATAGACCCATCAGTTTAACCTCGTGGTGGGAAAATTAATGGAGAGTATACTAAAGGAACTTTGAGGGTTTACTTGGAGGAGGTGGGAGGTCTGGATAGTCGGCAGCATGGGTTTGTGCCAGGTAGATCATGTCAAACCAACCTTGTGGAGTTCTATGAATGGTAACATCAGAACTGGACAGGGGTAAGCCTGTGGATGTATTATTCTTGGACTTGCAAGGCGTTTGACTCTGTCCCCACAATGGTCTGGTGGAGAAACTGATGGGGTTAGGAGTAGGCCCTTGATGGTCAGATGGATTGAAAACTGGATAGCTGGACGACTCGGAGAGTAGTGGTCTGTGGGGAGCTCTCAACCCTACAGAGGTTGGTAGTGGGTACCACAGGCTCGGTCCTGGGTCCAACTTGTTTAATGCATACATATCAGACATCAGGGATGGTATAGGGTGTGAAATGAGTCTCTTCAGGATGACTCCAAGATGGGAGCAGTAGTTGAGGGAGAAGAGGGAGGTTGACCTGCAAGGGACCTGGACACCCTGGAAAGCTGGGCTCACACATGGAAATTAAATTTCAATATCACCAAGTGCAAGGTGTTGCATCTTGGTCGGGAAACCCTAAACACAGGTACACCCTGGGAGGGGAGGTGCTGGAAGCCTCAACAGGGGAAAAAGACCTAGGGGTTATGGTGGATACATGTATGAATAACACTGAGCAGTGCAGGAGAGCAGCTAGCAAGGCAAACAGGATGTTGGGATGCATCGCAAGGGGGATCACCTCTAGGAGCAAGGAAGTGATTCTGCCACTGTACAATGGACTGGTTAGACCACACCTTGAGTACTGTGTACAGTACTGGAGACCACACTTGAAGAGGGACAACAGCTCCTGGAGAGGGTACAGAGGAGGGCAACAAAGATGATACGATGGCTAGGGATTTGACTTACGAGGACAGACTTGAGGAGCTCTGCCTGTTTTCATTGGAGGAGAGGAGACAGGGGGACATGATTGAGGTCTTCAAGTACCTAAAGGAATAAATAGGGTAAACATGGAGGGATCTTTAGACTAAAGCAGGGAGGCATCACCAGAGGGCATGGTTTGAAGTTGGAAGGTGGAAGGGTGAGGGGTGAAAGAGGAGGAGGTTTTCACTGAGAGGGTGGTGGACCCTGGAATGCTCTGCCTGGTGAGCTGGTTCAGAGATCCACAGTGGAGAGCTTAAGAGAGGGTGGGACAGACACAGAAAGTGGATGTATCAGATGATGGCCTGTCCCGGGGGGGTGGGGATGGATGATAGGGGTTGCTGGAGCACAAGGGATGGGAGGGTCTCGGCACCCAACTAAGGATCTAGGTTCGAGCAGACTTGATAGACCATAAGGCTTAATCTGCTGGCAAATAGTATGTTAGTATGATACAGTTCTCTGTCCTGCTCCTTCTGTGATTCCTTGTACTTCCTGAATGCTTTCTTTTTCTCTTGAACCTTCACTGCCACTTCCTTTGAGAACCATAGTGGTTTCTTACATCGTTTTGTTTTGTTTATTTGCTTCACACAAAGGCTTGTTACCTCTGTGATGGCAGTTTTTATTCCCCATTGTTCTTCCACCCCTCCTTCCTGCCCATTTGCTAGTGCATTCCTTAGGCCCTCACCCATTTTGGCAAAGTCAGCCCTCCTAAAGTCCAGTACTTTTGCCTTTGTATGGCTTGACTCTATTGCTGTGTTTATTGTGAACCATACTGTTCGATGGTCACTAGTTCCCAGATGGCTACCCACTTCTACATCTGTGATCCTCTCTTCATCTCCATTTGAGAGAACCAGGTCTAAGATTGCTCCCTCTCGAGTGGGCTCCAATACTAGTTGTCTAAGGCATGCCCCCTGTAGGGCATCTAGAATAACCCCACTCTTCGGAGTGGCTGCTGCAGCTGCACTCCAGTTAACATCTGGCATATTCAGACCACCTATCAGCAATATCTCACCTTTTTCTGCCATTCTAAGTATACTTTCTATCATTTCCTTGTCCATTTCCTCCCCCTGAGAAGGGGGTCCGTATACAACCCCTGTGCGGATTGTGGTTCCATTGCCGGTCTCCAAATTTACCCACAGTGCTTCTTCTCCTCCCTGTTTTCCCTTTTGTTCTGTTGCTTTGATTCCTTCCTTATGTAAAGAGCTACTCCTCCTCCTCTTTTACCCTCCCTGTCCCTCCTGTAGATAGTGTATCCTGGTATGTTTACGTCCCAGTCATGGTTTTGTGTGCACCATGTTTCTGTGACTGCCACGATATCCAGATGATCTTACTTCGAGATACAGCTCGTGCAGCAGGTTACACCATTAGGACTGAAGCCGGCAGGCGCCAGGACCCCGGAGACTTTTCTAGCTAGCTATCTTCAGCGGGGACCGCCCCCGACGTCGGCCCGCCTCCGACGTGAGGCGTGGTACAAAAGGGGGCGGTCCCGCCAGAATCCCCAGTTCTTTCCCGCCATCGACAGTGCATGCTTCGACCTCCGGTAAAGTTCTTGCTACGCGTCGCATGGTTTTCAAAAATTTTGAGTTTTCGATTCTTCTGAGGAAGATTTCTTTCTGCAATCAAGACAACCGTCTGATGTCCTCTCCGACCGGGCATTCCTCCAAGTGTGCTTCGGCAAGCAAATTCCTTTGCAGGACCGCACTCGCGTCGTCAGGTGTCTAGGCCCAGACCACGATATACCAAGGCCTGCTCCTCTGCCAGGGGTTCAATAGCCTGACCAGGATCCGCGGCCGAAGGCCCTTCAAGCCTTTCTTGAGGAAAACTCCAACGATGGCCTCCAAGGAGGATTCACGCACCGCACGCACGGAAAGAAGAAGAAGTCCAGGATCCCGCCTGTCGCCTGGTTCGGGCGCCGAGTCCGAGCTCCGGTCTCGCCAGACCGCTTCTCCCCGCCAGGCCTTCGCCGCCTCCCGGCTGCGCCCCGCTGCACACTCTGCTCAGGCTCCACCGCCAGGCCGTCGTTTCCTCTTCAGCCCAAAAGGCCTTGGCGAAGTCGGGGAATGCCATCACCACCACCACAAGTCGGGCTCGCCTCGGGCCCCGACGCCCGGCCTTCCTCTCTCTTCCTCCGGAAGACTCTTAGAGCTCACCCCGCTGAGGAAGCTGGGACCGCGCGCCGACCGCCGCCGGTCGCACGCTAGCGCTGCCTCTGAGCCGACATCGGGTCGGTCGGCCGTCATCGGCCTTTCATCGCATCGACGCCGGTGGGGACCGCGTCCGCGATGCCTGAGCTGGGCTCCTGCGCCCGACGTCGCGTCGGACAGGAGTCCCCATCGAGGAGGATTCGGCCTGCCCGATGTCCAGGCGGGCGTTCCCGGCCGTGAAGAGCCTACCCGGGGTCCCTCGCCACCGCCCGAGATCCCCATGGTACCGTCGCCGGGACCTGACGTCCGGCCCTCGTCCTCGGAGCTGACGTCGGGACTGTCCTTGGCCGAGGTGAAGGACCTGTTCACTTACTGGTGGGCTACTGTCAGGAAGGATGTGGTACCCCCAGTCCTTCCTCCTCCACCTCCAGTGGCTTCTGCCCCGGCCCCACCTTCACCTGTGAGGTCAGCTGGCCATTCCGTCCCCAGGGAGCCTGTGACTCCTCCCAGGGGCAGACATTCTAGAAGGAGACCTCCGTCCAGATCATCGCCCTCCGGTCGCCCAGTCCCAAGAGATCCAGGAGGCGGCCGGGTCGCAGTCGCCGGAGGCTACGGGATTCTACTTATTTTTCTTCTAGATCTCCTTCTCCGTCTCGCTTCC